>BSBK01000432.1:340000-1540000 GCA_027943335.1 Chamaecyparis obtusa
CTCTTGACAAAGGACTTAATATGGGCCCCTTAAACCAAGTAAGGAATGGGTAGTTTAATATAAATATATGTTACTTCTCTTTGCTATATGATTCAGTAGTTTGAGATAGAGAAAATATAGATATGTCTACCAAGATAATCGTTAATTTTGAAGTCAGTATATAGGGGTCATATACTGACTTTAGATTAGGGTTTATCTGGGTGCTCTAATGTTTGGAGAGAGGAAGATGGTTCCACTCTGGGTTTAGCTTTCAGGTATCTTGTGCCTTCCTCTTAAATGATGCTCATTACTCATTGAGTTAAGCTTATTTATGTGAAATTTAAAGAGAAACAAACATTCATTCTTTTGTATGTATCTTTGTTAACACAATGAAAATTTTATTTATACTCTTGTCAATACTGTTTTACCAAGTTTGGTCATAACTATCCTGAAGCCATATTAAAGGATTAAAGCATGGATTTTGGTGTTTTTCTGTTACTTTAAGGATGATATAGCATGGATAAGGATAAGACTGTGTCTTTATAAGGACCTATCTATAAGTTGTAGGCTAAATATGAAGTCAACTAAACAAACATTTTTTGCTAAGCTAAAGTAGCTATTTCCTTTTTAAATGTATGGTATCTATTACAGTTGGGTAGTTTTTTGGTATCTATTATTCTAGGAAAGAATATAATGCTGATTTGATGAACCATTAACCATAAAGATAAGTATAATGCTTCTCTATTTTATCCATTTAAATCAATAGTTGCATAGAGTTCAACAAAGAAGGATATTTTTTCTTTCAGAGATGTTTCTTTATCTTTCCTTTCCTTCCCTTTATTTCTTAACACACTTCTCATGGAGATATAATGTAAATTACAATATACTAACAAGGATCATAGTCAAAGTATAGCTATATCAGGAATGAAGGATCAAAGGGAATTTGAAGGAGCTATCATTCACAAGGAGTGAAGGATGGAAATCATTAGATAGGAATAGTAGAGAATCAAAGCATGTAATTAGGAAGGAAGGAAGGAAATCCAATCCAGCTGATTGGTCGAAGCATTTTAAAGACCGTATCTCACTCTTAGCTTAGCTGATTATGAAAATTGTAATCTCTCTTTGAATATGTTATGTAAAGGAACGGGATGCCCTCCTATAAATGCTATGTATTAAAAACTAGACTAAGGTCCCAGGCAAGGCTAGAGGGTTTCTCAACCCCACTCTTCCCTACCAGCGCTTGCACTGAGCAGGGTTTTTGTATATGTTTAAATGATCAATAAAATTTTGGCCTCGACCTTTTACTAAAAAAAAAAAAAAAAACTTTCTTGTATTGTCTTAGCAAAATAGAAACTATTTATTTTAAATAATTTATAGTTGTAGGGATATTCTATTAATTAATAATAAAAGTAATGAAATGTTAATATGAAATTAGGAAAAATTATTTCGCTAGTAAAATTATGTAAATCATTAGTTTTCCTCTTCTACAATAATATATTAAGTGTGTGAGTTCTCTTGAGGACCTTTTCTTTTTCTTTTTCTTACGATGGATTTCCTATGGTACATTTAGTGTATCTGAATGATATGTTTTTCTATTCTTTTACACTATACATCTAAATACTTTTTTAAATACTTTTATCTCTCAAGATATTTAGTAATAGCTTAATATGGTTGTAAGTGTCCTTGTAAATATATTTGTTGGCTCCTAGATCCATGTCCAAAAACACTATATTCCTAAGACTACCATTGAATACCAACAAAATTCCCATTGTCACTGTGAGTACTTTTCAACTGACCTTGAGGATGCCCCCTTAGACGAGCAATTCATTTTTCATTTGGGCAATTGAAAGATTCCTAAAAGTAGTACTTCGTACTACCATAGAATTGTAGTTTCTAATGATGATGACTCAGATTATACTCCCCCAGAGGGTTTTAAACTAGATTATTTGGATCCTAGTAATAATGATAAGGGTAAAGTTAAATCCAATATGTCCTCACATATGTCTGCTAAAGGAAAGGGGAAAACCCTTACTAGGTCCTAATCATTTGGGGGAGGGAGAAAGTCTTCTAGAATTAAGAAATTGAAAAATAATTCTTATAAGGATGTCGAGCCCGTCGTGCATTCCCCTACTTCTTAGCCTCTAAGTATGGGTGATATGGATATAGAGATTCATATTGATATTCCTTTGGATCTGGGTAAAGGTACCCCTATCGAGAAATCCATTGAAATACAATTCATAGAACACTGGTACAAATATTGGAGGTCATTGTTGAACCTTTATACCTAGCAAACAACTCATCTTCTGAATCAATTTTTGGTATTAAACAAAGGCCAACATTTAATATGGTGCAATGCATCATTCTCTTTTATTAGTTCAAAGTGATGAACACAAATTTTAAGGAATTACAACATTAAACTAAATTATAACAATTTTTTTCTAGAATAGAGGATTATATTCACTCTAAATACTATTGTATCAATTATTCAAGTAAACTTTTGTGGACAAGATGATGGGACCATCATATGGATTCAAAGAATAAGAGTATGGCTATGGTTTGTACCTCCACTAAATTAAATAGCCAAGAAAATCATCACATTTTTCTTCTTTCATTATCAATCTCTTTTAGAAACAAAAATTATTCTCCTCTACTAATGTATTCTCTCTTTTTCCAACTCCATAAATAAGTTTAATGGTTCTTATCCACTTAAAAATCATCATTGGTCTTTGCACCACTCATACCACCTTCTATTACATTGGCACATACATCATACAAAACAAAAACTTCCATACGAGTTTCCTTATTATTTTGATTAGGCCATTTAGACATGCTTTACATTTCATCTTTAATGAGGAGGTCTTCATTCCCTAGCTCTAAATGATGTCATTCACAAGATAACTATTTTTTTTTAATTTTCAACCTTTTCTATACAACACATGTTTATGCTTTTATTTCCTCCCTCAATCACTTGCATTTCTTCTCCAAGAAACTGATGATCTTGTCCTCTCTTTCTATCAATGATAGGATTTGTTGGAGATTGTTTTTGGCTTCAATTGTGTATAAGTTTTTGCATCAACATTTTGGATCATACTCTATTTTTGTGGTTTTTGTTTCATTGTTGTCCAGTAATTGGTTTCTTTAGCTAGATGTTTGTTTTGTAATAGGGTTTCTTGTCCCTCCAAAACTAGCTTTCTTTTAATTTTTAAAAATGGAGGATTATGACAATATAATTTGTATGACTGTAGCACTCAATATAATCTTTCTACTTAGCATAATTTGAATATTTAAATTAATTTTTTATTTTCTAGTGAATGTAAGTTTAAAAGCACTTGTTGAGCTATTTGATCCACACATGAAAAAGTAGTAAAATAAATTAAATTAAAAAAATTATATGTGCATTGATTTATTTTATTTTATTATGGATAATGGGTCGAAGCCGAAATCATCATGGGGCTTGAGTAGACTCAAACCCAAGACCTCTCGGATGAGAGACTCGCAACTTACCACTACACATGAGGGTGTTCCCCATATGTACATTGATATTGATCTTCTTATTTTAAGAAGAAAAAAAAGGCTAATTTAGATATATAGAAAATCTATGTCCTCAATTGAAAGTGTAGTATGTCATGCATAATTAAAAAATCTTTTACCTTAATCATTAATTATAAATTAAAAAGATATAAAATATAAACCAAATTAACCTTAATATTTAGCGATACGGTACCCTACCAAAATAAACATATTAAATATAATCAAATTTACATTTACACATTAAGTAAAATTTACATCGCCGTGAATAATGTGATCTCTGCACTCCTCGTGGAGATAAAGTAAACCCCGTGCGGTCGCTAAGGCGATTTGGAATCGGGTCTTCCAGTCGAGCACCCTTTTTTTGCATTTTAATTTACTATTGAACAGTAAAGAATTCAGAGAGCCATTGGACATCTAATTATAGATAAGTAAGCGTTTGGATCCTTGTGCACAAAAGCCTCGAAGCCTAATCAAATTCATATGCTGTATGTTGCCAAGAGAACTGATTTCGGCTCGGAATTGCTTCTCATCTTGTCTTGAGCCCTCCATTTTCTTTACAGCCATTTTCTGTACCGTCTAATAGGTGTCCTTTAAACACAGAACCGAATCCTCCCCTTCCCAACTTAGACGTGAAATTCCTTGTTGCAATCTTCAACTCCATGTAGCTAAACATTCTAAGAAAAGAGTCTGAGGGATCTGGATGCCTCACCATAGATCGTCGCGGATGCCTCCGCCATGTTATAATTGAAAATATACCCAGAGAAACGACGAGAGCTATTCTGGATGAAACTTTGGAAGTGCAGAGGCAGCTACTCGAATAAAAACATGTGAATTGCTTTTTGATGGAGGAGCAGTTGAGTAGGCAGTTGAGGACGCATGTTCAACAAATCTCCTGACCAGAGTTGAGGAGCAGTTGAGGAGGCAGGCTCTGGCAATCTTTCTTTGTGGTTAATGCAGGTCCGTGCTGCTATTTTGGGGGTTGCAGTTCAATGGGCTCTGCCGAACACAGCCACTCGACCACGACTCTCCCGAAGCCTTCCACGCAGCTGCAGAACTGAACATATGGAACTGCGGCGCACAAAACATATACGGAACATTGGTCTCTTGGTCGAAACCAGATCATGCTCCATTTACCATCATCAAGCAGATCATATATTTGCAATCTTCCAGACTTGACTAGCTGCACGATAGGTGCGAGCACATTCGTGATATTTATCAATGTAATTGAGAAATACAAACCAAATTTAGTATCTTCAAGGCTGACATTGTAAAAGGCTTGCTTTCTTATTTGTGGAATTTGACTGAAACCATTCGCGTCCCAAGTTCCGGTTGTCGAATACTGCACAGAATTGTTCCACGTTAGCACGAATTGCTTGGCCCGAGATGGATCTAGCTGATGAGAGAAAAGCCCAGGAGCGGGATCCGATGAACTTTTCCAAGAGACTAGTTTTTGCGCCCAAGGAAACAGTATCTCCACCCTTGACTGCAGCACCACAAATTTGCAGTTGGATACACACTGCAAATACCAGAAACCGGGTTAAGCAGAACTTTACCCTGATTTCCTCCATCGCTCAAGTGTTAAAGACTATTCCGTCGAATAATACATTTGATGGACGGAAAACTGTAAATAGGCTTTTTTCTAAATTAAATGTTGCGGAAGAGACTATTCTGTCGATGGTAACATTTAGGTTGAACGACCGAATTTTAAAAGAGAAAGCGCGTGGAAATTGGACTCATTTTTTTAACGTATCCCCAGAAGTCAGTGGTCGTTGAAAACAGTCTCCTTTGTATTATTCTTTTATTTCTGAGCCCACAAAAAATCACCTAACCTTTGACAATTATAGCAACAAATCATGGCTTAAAACAATATTCAAAAGAAACTTTCTATATTACAATTAGGTATATGTATTATAACTAAAATTTAAGTTTGATTGTATGGTCCTCAAGAATTCAATATGATTGATTAGATATGTATAATTTATCTATAGTATTTTTTCTTAAAACATATGTTTTAATATAATTTAAAGAGTAGTTTGAATATTAAATTTGTTTGACAAATCATGTCATTTGTCAAATTAAAGCTTTCTATTGTAGACTAATGAATTAGTTAAAATAAATATGTTAATGATATTGAATTTCCACAATCTTTAATGTCAAGTGTTATTTCTGATTGATTGTGTGAGAGTTTTTACCATCAACATTCCGCATCATAGTGTGATCTATAATTATGATGAAAAGGCTTACGGAGAAGAAAAATGATTATTTTGCAAATGAGATTTTAATCTCTCCCTAAATTTAATTTAGGTTAATCAAATAAAATACAACAGATCAACATACATTAACCTAGATATATTAATTTGATTCTTGTGTATTTATAATTAAATAATTAAATAATTTTAGAGAAATAAATGGAATACATTAGGATATTTGAATTTCAGCATGGTGATAAAAGAACAACTCTATTGTAACATTAAAATTTGTTAGAATTAAAGAGAAAGAAAGATTATCCAAATGTGCTCTATATCCTTGATTTTGCACATAACTTCCTATACCATCTCAAAATGGATGTGCTCCTCATTTAAGACCTTTTAGATCCCATCTTTTATCGCCTTTTTTGAACATGGATGGATTCATGCTCGATCACCTCTTTCTCTTATTCAAACTCATATTCTCCCATTTCAACAATGCGGTATCTAAGAGCTCATGGTTAGCTCATGTAGGCCAACCCTAGAATAGGTCAACCAAGTCGACCTGTTCCCTGGGGGTTGTGAACCTTGGTCTTGATGTTGTCTCAAGGATTTAATTCTCAAAATATGGTGACCCATTGGCTTATTTTGTTTTCCCGCCCAATAACTTGTATAAAAGGAAGCCTAGGCACTTCATTTTGGCACACACAAGAGACACACACAAGAGAGATACAGAAGCAAGCATAAAAGCAAGGAGAAGAAAAGGAGAGGACAATTTGATGATAGCATTTAAGTCTTCAAAGATTCAAGGATAGTTTGCGGGCATCTTTCCTCTTCAAGATCTAGCATATTGTTGGCCATCAAGGGAGGAGATCTACATTGAGGCATTCATCATCTTCTTCATTTTATGCACACATACATCTATGGATCCATGAAGTGATTTTGGTAGATCCATAGCATTTGTGGAGATTTCCTACATTGCAAGTTCAAGATCAACATACAAACACAACAAAATTCTTATTGACAAGGGTTTCTTCAAGAAAGGTGAATATTTACATTTTTCTTGTTTCATTTATACATTTACATTTCAAATCAAAGTTGATTCCTCAATCTAGGCCTTGACCAAGGAAATCCCTTATCCACCCCTAACCCCCAAAACCTACTTTTCTATATGCAGGAGCAGGATCTCCAAATTCTGGGTACAAATCTAGAAGTTGCAGAAAGAGACCTATCAAAAAAATCTAGGTCAACTTCAAAAAAGTGCCTTTGGGACACGGTGACTTGGTCGACCTGTTCTGGAACACGGTGACATGGTCAACCTGTTCCCAACAACTTGAGATTTTTAGCATTTTTTGAATTTTTAGTTGTAATCACATATCTGCAGTCATAAATTTAGTTACAAGTCCAATACAATAGTTTCTAGAGTAGAAAAGAATATTCCTATTCATACTTCAAGGTGAGTTCTTCCTTATCTATTTCATAACTTTCCTTAGATCTATTTCACATTTTAATTGGGCTAATTTTTTACATTTAGCACCTAGATGTCTATTGTTTATCTTACTAAATTAATTAGTTCAATTTTACAAGTACATTTAGAAAACCTTAATCAAATCTCACATTTCATGAAAGAGGACTTACTTGTGTACTTCCCTAGTATAATTTGGGTTTTGCGTTGGCATCCCTTTATCTTCTTAGGTTTTTTCTAATCTAACTTAGGTTATATTGAGAGTTATGCCTGGAAGCCCCTCTTTCTCTTGTATTTTGAATGTTAGTATGGAAATGGTTAATTAATGAATACATCTCACATAGTTTACATTGCTAAATTCATTAACACCATTCCCCCCTAAACACTTCCAATTTTTTTGGGTCAATGCTCTTAGAAATGTGTGCACTTCATGTGGCCAAGGATTTTAAGTCTAAAGAAGTATGGGCTTCAAAATTTAAGAGAAACATCTTGTGGAAGAGGATCTCACATCAATAATACACAATGACATTTGCATTGTTCCTACTTTGCTAAAGCTAGAGCTTATCTCTCATTGGGTGCATGTGGGTTTGGCTCTCTTCTAGTGCTATAAAAACTTTTATCTTTGTTGTGCTTTGCGGGAGGGTAATTCTATTTTTGCCTTCTTTGGGCTATTTTGGGGGGTCATCTTACACCGCCTTCCATGTTCACCTTTTCTATGATGGCATTGGGGTTTTGTGTGATTGCCTTTGTCATGGAGGCTCTGATTCCTTTGTGATGTAATATGGAAGGAGTGTTATCTATGGCTCTTGGCCCTCTTGTGAGTGGTTTCCTTAGGGCCAAGATTGTCTAGATTTGTGCAGCGGTGTGTGGCTTCAATTCCTCATCTTCCTATTCATTGTGGAAGGCTAGTTTGTGGAGTAGAGAGATTTCCCCTCTTGTCCAAGCTCCTCCTTCTTGTTCATGATGATTATCTATCTTAGGTGGTGTGTTGGCTGGTGCCTTGGTGATTTAGGTCTTGTGTATGGCCTTCTTCATGAAGTCTCTCTTATTTTGGGGTTTATTTTGGTAGGATCTTTATGTGCCTCCCTCCCTTGTTTGTGAGGGTTCAGACTACATTTTTTTATCTAGGATTCTCCTTGGAATAGTTGAGATTTATGCCACTAGTGTGGAGGCTCTTGGTACTTTTCTATCTTTTCTATAGTAGTTTTTTCAGTTAAGAAGACCCTCGTTTGTTTGATTGGTTTTTATGGTTGATTTCCCTTATATAGAGCCCTATTTTATCTTGTGGTTTTTTTATTATGAGATTTTCTTGTTGGTTGGCATCTTCCTTGCTTTCCTCTCCATGATGAGGTGCAGATCCCTATTGAGGTGGGGTTTCACTCTATGGCTTAGTGGCAGTTGAAGGTTACTCTACTTCTTATTGTTGGAAGTTTTATTGGGAAAGAAAGATACTAAGAAGGGGGAGGGTGAATCAGGATCTATAAAACTTTTTCTCTTTTGAGACAAATTCAACATGTATATCATGAATCACATAAGTATTAACTTCAATGTTGTAATAGATCTAACTACTAATCACATCCATGAACATGAAATTAAATGATCAACACATAACACAAAGATTTGGTAGCCCAGAAACTCTTGAAGGTAAAGCTGAGGTGGGGATGACACCCACAAATCTTCACTACTGTAGCAATAAAGTGTGCCTATTAGGGCTACAAAGTTTTGATCACTTCTGGTGTTCTACCCTGTGAGGGGTCTACCCTGTTAAGAGCTTGTAGACTTATACAATCTACCTTGATTAAAGGATTTAAACTTACAAATAAGTAAGCATTCTGTTAGGAGATTTATAAAGGTCTTTTAGGACCACTCTGTTAAGAGATTTACCCCGATTCACTTGCTAGAATGTATCAGTACCCGATCCTTCGATTTGCACTTCAAATGTTGATAACATATATCCTCTTTTCAATTCTTATCTGATCTCAAAATCTAATATAACTTTGTTCCATCCTTCACTGCTCTACTCGGTCACTCTGCCTAGTCTTAGTTTCTAACATCCAAAACACTACTTCTTTCGCATACATGTGAGATTATCTTTATTAGGGTTTTGATGTCACCTTAAATAGATAACTAATGAACCTTCTAGATCAAGATCAATGATCTAGATTCATCACTTTTGTCACTTAAGAATTCCTTTTTTCTTATTAGTTATATTGCATGCATAAGTATTAATGATCATAATCATAATGCGTAATTAGTTCCTTAAATGTCTCAACAGTCATTAAATTATGCATAGAATTCAGCCAAAATAGTTTACCTAAGTGTTTGTGCCATTCCAAACACATATACCAAATTTGGATTACTCGACATATAAACTCTCAGGTGCTCGGTCAAAACTGTTATCAATATACTGTCACTTAGCGCTAACTATTCTATCAAACTCAGCATACATACTTCTTGGTAACTATTGGGGTACTCAAAGACCACTGACTTGCTCGACAGTAACTACTGCTAGGTATATACATGATATTTATACAAGTTAGATGCATTTCTCAACCTTAATAGGATGGCTCAATCGCAATGATGATTGACCAACTCTACCTTGATAATGACTGAGTGTTTGACGCTAATAGACAACATGACTTGGAGATCAACAATCTCCCCCTTTGACATTAGTGACAAAAACACTTTGTCATGACTTATCATTACATTAACAAAATAGTACTCTAATACTCCAGTACTCCCCCTTGGACTATGACTCAGTCTTCATAAAGACTTCATTATATATACACCATATATACATGACTTCTGACATACTCATGACTAAAAAAATGAGTATACATTACATTCAAAACTAACAAATAGTATGTCATACCTTGTTGATCATGACATTGTATCTCCTATGACATTTCCCCCTTGATCTTCATCTATTTCCCCCTTCTTTTTGTCACTCTTAGCTACTGGGGTGTTGGGGTTGGATAGTACTTGTCCAAAAATCATTTGTGGAGCTATAGAATCATTGCCAATGCATTGTCCCAACCAGATCTAATAGACTCCAAAACTTGAATTTTTATTTCTAGCTGAGTAGCTAGATCAACCAAAATTTCTACAATAGAGAGATGACTGATGAGAATCTCTTTGTACTTATTCCTTTGTTGTTTCCAATTCTCTTTGCATGACTTTCAAATGAGGTATCAACATTGTTTGAATAGATATTAATTTGGCCCTTATTTTACCATCATTAGCCATTATCTCAAGGTGGTCCCACAATAGTGTGTCCCAATTTTTGGCCAACTTTGACACAAAGATCAACATTCTGAGGAAAAACTTCACTTTTGAGCAGTTGTTGCCGCAAAACTGTTAAGAATTTGAAGATGATGTAAACTAGAGTCTTTTAGAATTTTCTTTCTAGTTTCTAAATATATTTTTTTAAAAAATTAAAATTCATTTAAATTCATTCTTCCTTCTCCTTCGAAAAGTGGTTTGTGTGAAAAACTATGTTTTTAAGGAGTTACTGTCACTTGGATTAACATAATTTTTTAATAAAAAAAATTATAATGATGTAATTCTTTTGAGATTATATTTGTAACTTCAATATCTAACGGATGCAATTGGTTTCATTCATTTTGGGTCAATATTTCATAGTTTATTAAGTTTTGAAGTGACAGTAACTATAATTTAGACATAAAGTCACTTGGATCACTCTAACCTGATCTGAGTATATCAAAATTTATTTTTTCTTTTTTTAATAGAAAGGTAACACAAATAATCTTTTCCTACATATTTTTCATATATTTTTTTTTGTAATTTACAATTTTTTCTGAAGTCTTGAAGAGACAGGTTGTTGAATGACCAAACAACCTATGTTTAGTTAAAGTAATATTTAAAAGTGATAATGAACTCAATATGTATTAAAATTATATTCATTAGAAAGCTTGTTCCAAATAGAATCAGACTACATAGATAGGCTTTTCAAATGGATTCATTTGATCTGCCAAAACATAAAGTCAAAGTGATTTTTTTTCAGCATTTTAATAGGTGTGAAGGAGACTCCATTGTAGGTATGAATGAGGAGTATAGGTGTTATATCAATGTTTTTTTAATCTAAGAGGCTTTGAGATAACAATTTGTAATTAATTCATTCAAATAGAACCTCTCAAGGCTTAAATCATCATATTTTATTAAAAAAGTATTATTTCAACAAAAATTAGCATGTCTAAAAAAGTGGTACACACTATTGTGGGACAACCCCTCAGGTAATCTTCCTTGGGCATGAGTCAACCTAGTAAAATGAATGGAGCTAGAACTAGCATCCATAGTCAATGAATGTCCTGTTGACTTCAAATCTAACTGAAGCTTCTCAATAAGCTACATTGGTTCTCCTTTGTAAAGAATTCTACATCACAAAGTTGTTTGTACAAAGAATGAACATTTTGTACAACTTCCTCTAAATTATTTACAAGGTTAGAAAGTTCAACATGTTTGACTGCAATATTTTTTGAAAATTTCTCAAGAACTTTGGTCTCAAACTTCCTTTTAGACCACTGCATCAACTTTTAATTGGCCTCTATATCATCATTGTTTACCTTTTTAAAAATATGGACTAACTACTCTAAAAAAGGTGTGTTCTCATTAATATCTTGTAATTCAAATGCATCAGCAAAGATATCCTTGATTTCATATAGTACGTGATTCTGTTGATGTTCTCTTCTCAATTCCTCTTATTTTCTCTTTATTTTCAATAAATCCTGCAAAATTTGCATCTGCTCATAGGTCAAGTTATCAGTGTCCCATTTTTGAATCACTATAACTTCATCTAGTGTCACTTGTGTGCCAAGAGACTTGTTCGTCTTCTTCTTCAACTTTTTCTTCTTTGTCTCTGGTGTGCTACTACTCGAAAAGGTGAGCTTTGATGATGGTACATTAATACTCGGTCTCTTCTCTTCTTTCAATTTGTTGGTGTCAACACTGACTAAAACAGACTCCTTTTGAGTGGTCATCACCTGTTGTTTAGGTGTATCAACTTTCTTAGTTTCAATGAGTGCAAGAGGTTTTACACTTGACAGTTGTACTAAGGATTAAATAGCCTCTTGTTCCTTCGGCTCCTAAATCTCCTCTATTCCTCTTTGCACAGTCTCCTTTGTTCCCTCAACATGAGGTCTTGAGACATCTATTTCAGGCTTTTCTACTTGATCTTCCATGCTTACATCTCCTTCTTCATTTATTTCAAGATTGGCCTCGGTAGGTGAATATGAAATAGTTATTTCTTGCTTACCCCGTTCCTCAACACATATACCTTGTGTATCCTTTTCCTCAACTGTGATAGTTGGTGCACCCTCAACTTCTGGATAATCATGAACTTGGATCAAAACTAAATTGGTGCATGGAAAAGGTGTATCTGAGGTTGCCTCTATAAGAATTTGACTCTTAATTTCTTCCTTGGTTAAGGCATTGACATTCTATTGTGTATCCTCAGGTACATCTTCAATAGTGATAACATCTTGTTTCTCACTCTCTTCTACCTTCTTCCTTATTTCCTCCTCAAGATTTTCCTTCTCATCAATGTCTTCTATATTATCAAGCTTTACTTGTCTAGATGTGCATTCATCTTTGTTTGTATTCTTATCAATTATTAGCCCCAAAATTGTCTTCCAGATTAATGTACTCTGTTGAACTACCTTTTCGACATTCTTCTTCAATATAGAATATGCTCTGGATTTAGGGAAAAACCTTTTCCTGTACTATTCCATGAATATGGTTCTTTGTTTTTGAGTTAAATTAGGCATTATTTGGGCTAGAGTACCTTCTCTTATTTTCCTTTCAGTCATAATGGCATACTGCCATCTCTCATCAATTTTATTGAATAGCTCATTGGGCATAAGATTCACAATTTCCAATGGTGTCATCTTGAAATTTCCCATCATTTATATCATTGAATCCTCTATCTTTACCTTATCATTATTATCTAACTTTTTATACTTAATAAGTTTGAACCTAGCCAAACCTGCAGTACTCTTGATGTTTTGACAAATTTCATCCACATAGGTCAGATGCTTATGCTTAGCCACCTTGAATTTGATGAAATCATTTATGTCTATCATCTCCTCATCTTCATCATCCTTCTGCAACACCAATTTTCTTCTTGGCTTCTTTCTAGGGTGGCTTGGCTCAACCTTAGTTTGTACTTACTTTATTTTCCCAGAGCTTTCCACTTCAGCTTTCTTTGCCACAGTTTTCTTTTGTAGCTCAGTTACTGTTGTAGTTGTAGATGACCTTGTTCTTGCTCTTGTTATAGCAGGAGTATGCTTATTCTTTAAGATCTCCTTTACAGTGGGATCTGTTAGGCCATTTTCCTATCAATGCAAAAATCCTATGAAATGGCCTATTCCCTGCAGTTTTTGTTATGTTGTCCTGTCATGCCTCCAGTCACTTGTTTTAACATGTGAAGTAGATCCCTAATGTTTCATGGTGTGCGCTCTTAGCTCTATGTTCTTTATTGTGTCACCTAGCTCCAGTCCAGATCGCATAAGCTAATTCGTAAAAACCAGGGAGTTATTAATGTTTTAAGGTTTGCAGGAAAATAATTTTAGAATCTACCTAAGTGTTGAAAACCCACAATGTTTTTGAAAACCCTGGATGTTTTCGATCTTTCACTAAAAACCTTGTGTGTTTTTGACCTCGCACTTCTACCTTGTTTGCTGGCATTCCCTAACTGTGCAAGTGCGATCGGATGGTGGGCCCGAGTCTGTAAGGGCTTTAAAATGATTGGTTGTCACATGATCACATTTCAGAATTTTCTGACATGCAACCATGTGACCGGTTACTTTTTTGTGCTGGGGCCCATTGGCGGAAGGGCTGTGGTGCCGAAGGTAGTTATGTGGAATCCCATGGTTAGTTGTCGCATGATCGCATGTCAGAGTTTTCTGACATGCGATCATGTGACTGGTTGACACTTGCTATGGGCCCATTGATGGAAGAAGTGTTGTGGTCCCGCTGTCAGACTAGGAGGACAAGGTGGCAGTCTTGTGGCCTTGTCACATGATCGCAAGGGCCATCTTTCAGCCATGCAATCATGCGACAAGGGTGCCATGTTGGTGGGGAGCTATGACATGGTGATGACGTGGAGGTGTGTTTCATGTTTGCATAGCCCATTTCCTAGCTATGTGATCATGCGACAACTATTGAGTTCATCGCGGTTGCAGAGTTAAGGCAAGTCCACGGTGCCAGTGTTGCTGAGTTGTTCGGTTTTGATTAGTTGTTGACTGGTGAGGTGGGCGATGACTTTTCAAAGGGGCCCATGACTGTTGTGAGATTAAATGCAGATCACCTGATTTTTTGAGAAAGGATTGAATCTACGGCCACATTTTAAACTCTTGGGGTAACTGTTGGAACTCAGATTCAAACTTGCAGAGGGTTTTTGAGACAAAAAGTACTGGTTTTAATGCTTTTCTGGTGGATTTCTTACTGGTTTGATGGCGGTAGGTGTTGCGATCTGGCTCGATGATCCTACTAACCAGTGGCATGTTGTTTTTGTACTTGATGATGAGTGTTGGTGGTGTGTCGCATGTTCTCATAGCCCTTCTCCTAGCTATGCGATCATGCGACAACCATTATTTTGTAGGGTTTTCTAGCAGTTTGGTCATATGCGATGAGTGTGGTAGCTTGGTGGTAGTTGTGAAGTTGATGGTGAAGGTCTATGTGGCTGCGTAGATCAAATTTTATTACCTGGGGTGCCGCACTAGTTTAAATGCACTGATTTTTTTTTCCCTATAGGTAGCCAGAGTTTTGGTATGTCAGCGATCTCCATGTTTTGTACGTGTGAAGTTTTCCAAGTTGGTCCTGGCATCAAATTTTGTTTCTGCTGCAACAAGAAGGCAGTAACTTTGCATCGCAGTTAACCTGTGGTGATGAAACCAATGTAACTATACATTAGATTTTACTTGATTTTCTTCCTAGGTTTCTAGGCTTCTCTGCACTCTTTCTCTTCTTGTTGTACTGGGTGGTTGCAGACCTAAATTTTTCTCTAGATTATCTATAGCTTGTTGCAATCCTTGTTCCTATAAAAGGATTTTCATGATCATTAGGAAGGGTTCAAATTTTGATCAGTTCCAAGTGTTCTGGTTCCTATTGGTTCCAAGGAAGGATCCTTTTCCTCTAGATATTTCCTTTTCTCTGCATATAGAGTGTTCTTCTTTTCCCTTGCTGGTTCTGAGAATAGAATATAGATTGTATTAGCTTGTTTTATGCATGAGATTCAATACATTTTTATTGTTATCAGATTGTCTCCATTTGGGTTTTAGACTTATTGATTATGGCATCAAGGGTGTTATGGTCTTTCTACTTGCATTTCCAGTGAGAGTCTGCAATAGAGTTGTTTTTGCAGAAGCAACTAAGTCTAGGACTTGTTTTCATATGTGTATGAGCTAAGGTATCAAGGGTATTTCATGCTTGTCTTCCAGTGGATGCTGGTTATGTATTGCATGTTTATAGGTCTCTTCTAAGGGGAGGGTTAAAATCCTTTAAAAGAGTGATAACACATTTGGGTACACAGGTGGATAGTTAAAGCATGGTTTGATTGATGGTATATGTTTGGTGTAAGGCATCAAAATATTTTAATCTATTGTCTTCTTATTTCATAGCTCTCTATTATAGTGAGGTATTTGACTCTATTGTCCATTGGATAAGGCACTAATCTATGAGAGACTTAGGGTGTCTCAGGAATCCTTTCAACCCAACATTAAATCACTTAAATACTTTTCCCTTTCATGTTGGTGGTAGTATTAGAAAATTCTCTCTAGTCTTTAGACTCATTCTATGCAAGTATGGCTGTTGCATAAGAATTTTCTTCATTGAGGTACAAGTTACCTGAAGGGGTTTGAAGACTATTCCACACTAATGTATCTGCAGGCCTATTGTTTATCATCAAGTGTCTTGAGTGTGCAGATAAGGCAATACCCACCTAAGTGATGTGGAGCTCAAAGAAGAAGGAGGATTTCTTTCAATCCTCATCAATTGGACTATTTTCTTGTCAAAATTGAGTGTCTACCCTGAGAATCAAGCCCACCTATTGATTCAAGTTTGGTCCTGCAAGGAAAAGATCCAAAAAAATGGCAACTCCGCTGGGGAGAACATAAAGAAAACCTATTGAGGAGCTCTGGTTATGGTTATAAATTTTGCAATATCATATCTTCTGACCAGATTGGTTTGGCCCATCTGAGTCACCAACAAAATGGCAACTCTGCTAGGGAGAGTCTAGAACAGAGTTTGATAAAAAAAACACATTAGTAAAATTTTCTCACCTAGTTGTGAGTGGGGGCTCTGATTTTCCTTTGTTTGATCAGTGCATCTTCTGATAAATAGTGTATGTTTACTTGGTGAGTTTTGGTTGATTGGAGGAGATACTACACAAGACAAATTTTCCTCTTCAAGGAGGTGGCAACTCTACACTATCAAAGAATCTGATGGAGCTGCAAGGTGAGCTCTAGATCTACCTTGCTTCCAGTCAATAAATTAGTTCTTGCTGTTGAACTCCCAGGTATTTCTCAAGGTTTAAAATTGTTTCCTTACTAAGTGATCAAGCACTAAGAAAAGGAATAGGTGTGAGTAGAGGTTTGCATACTTCAAGTTCTCAGTTGCATCTCTGCAAAATCTTATGGAAGTACTACATTAAGTTCTAATGGGTAAGCTTGAGGAGGAGCTTGCATTATTAGACTAGGGCATCCTTAGGGATTGCATGAAATTGGTAAGATTGAAGGTGGGATGCAGACAGGATCTATCCATATCTCTTTTTTATGATAAATTTTGTGGTACATATGATGAGCTTCCGGATGATGTTGTGTTTCCTGAATCTAAGTTCATTGGTTTATTCCTTGAGCTTTGTTTTCCTGAGTCAACGAATTGGTCAGATGCTTTGTGGGAGGAGTATTATGGATGTATCAGGGATTGGGTACTTAGTGATGATACTCTTGAGCTTGAGGATGCACTTGGGGTTTTTCTCTTTGGTATTGATATTGAGAATGATGGAAGCTATGAAGGAGATGTGTCAAGTGATGACACTTTTTCTTACAATCATGAGAGTGATGCTCTTTCTCAATATGGGGTAGAAATTTTGTGCAGTCAATCTGATGAAGAGAGGGATTGGATTGATGAATATGTTGCTGATGATTATATGTCAGAAGAGGGTGTTCTTATGGATAGTTGTTCACTTCATAGTAAACAAATTTTAGATCTCCTGTCTTGTGAATATCTCAGGTATGTAGGGAGGGATGATTCTGAGTTCCTACATCCAACATGTTGGGAGTTCCCTTTGATCTTCCCTTGTAGATTTATACTTTGATGGATAATTTTAATATAACTTTGACTCTATCACCACTCCAAAGTCTACAAGAAAGAGGACCAATTAACAAGGATCAAGAGAGATCCTCCTACACTTTGAGCCTTATTGCTCAAGCGGGTGTACCCTTGATTCACTTCTTGAAAGGAATCACTAAATGATATACAACTATATACTCTTTACTACTGCTTTAAGATTTTATCATTTTGAGTGTTTGTGTGTGTGGTTGATGACAATGAAATACCTCCAGAGGATGGACCAATGCCTTAACCTAGGGCAAAGAGTCACCCAATTACATACATCAACTAAATACCTTAATTCAAACACAATTGAATCTAGGATAAGTGCTTTGCCTATTACCCCTCTCCCTCAGACACAAGGACATCAGATTCCTTCTTGGTTGCAAACTCACTGAACCCACCTAAAAGACTTTAATCTTAACTTTGTTAGGAACTCAGAGATGACTTCACAATACTCTTTGTTTACCATATGCTAATACACTTTGTGACATTAACATATATGAGCTTAGAACCGAAAAAAGAAGACATACACAAATGCAAGATTAGAACTCAATAACATCCTCATTAATATATTCAGAATCAATACACAATCAGAACAACACAAGGATAGGAAAAGATACAAAATCCAACTTGTCTATCAATAAAACACCATGGACAACTAGCCTGGGACCAAAGAAAGTTTTTTTGGAACCCCTGCAAAATCAAAATTTCTGCAACTTATACTCCCTAGTCATCTTGGAATTCTCAAAGAGAATGCAACAAGCTACGAATGACTTAGGGTTAGGGTTTCAACCACCCAACCAACTAGAAATGGTCATAAAGTTATTACAGGGGTGGAAACCCAAGCAACCAAGAGAAAGAAAATCCTGGAATGATCCTCAATCATGAAAAATTCTCTATGAAGGTACTAAGAATCATGAACAACGCTCAAAATGTCAACCCTGCAACACGCCTTGAGCAGAAAACCACACAGTACAAACCTTGCAGATGATCACTCAACACCCTGGACCACACTACAATGGCAAACAAATCATCTCTCACCAACACCAGTCGCTTCTACATTGAATTCTAGTCCTTTTGGTCATAGGAAACCCTTCAAAAATTTAAATTTGAAATCAAACGGCTACTTTATGGCACTTTCAGCAAATCGACAGTCGATATTTGAAATTAGGTTCACTTTAAGTCATGACCGTCTGATCCTCATGTTTCATGGGCTTTATGATTTACCTCTTAAAAGGACCCCATTCAAATTTAGTGAACTGGTGACAAAGGTTTTCGCCAGTTCGTAAAACACTGTATCTCTCTTCCATTAAGTTTAGCGATTCTACGAACGCTTGTTCACTGAACTGCTAAAACACTTAGAGAAGCACCGCTAATTCACATGAATGAGCAAAGCCTTTAAACTTTGTCGGCACCGCTAACCTCATTCATCCAGACTGATAAACCTTAGACCGCACATGGGCCCATTTTATGCCACATGACGTTACCTCATTCGTAGTTCATGCTCAGTCACCACTGACACAAGACCCACCCACCTAAGCCTTATAATCGGATGCCAGGCGTAAGATCTCATAGCTCTGACAAAACTCATGAGAACTTATGCCGACCATAGATTTCATCCTCGTCATTGATTTCTCTGACAATGACCCCACCTTGCTGCATCATCCATGTCAACCAATAAATTTAAACAATCCTGCACCTCCTGGAAAATGGCCCCACTAAGAACATTAAGCTGCCTGGAAGATCAAATGGCTAGCGCAAGATTTGAAAGGCTCAAAAGATTCTATGCACTTACATGCCAACCATCGATGAAGAATCTCCTCCCATCTCTAACAACCTACTGACAAGAAACAAAATCAACAGATGGCACATAATCTTAAGCCTCTGACAAAACCGATAAGATTATACGCCATTTGTTAATTCACTGAGAGGATCAGGACCCACTGACACATCCAAAAACCAAGTCCCACTGACAAGATCCCTCTCAACAACACAAAGACCAATGAGAGAACACCAACTATGCCAACATGGTAGTGGACCCACCTATTTGAGAAGCTCTGTCATAAAGGAGAATCAATGGACATCTTATGTTCACAAGCCTCTGACACATCTCATGAGAAGATACGCTCACCGTCAGATGGAGATGGTGTCAGAGAGCCGGGCCCAGGAAAATAAAAATCTGAAACATTAGGAAGTATTAAAGGGCAAGACATAGGGAAAATCAATGCTAAGGAACTTAGGAAAATAAAACGGCTGGGGAAACTTAGGACTTAGGAAGAATTAAAGGGGACCCCGTCGACACATGAAAAACCTAACCGCAAACCTGAAGCTGGTCATTTTAATTAGCACATGTGGATTTAAAGTTTTAAGTCACCCTAAAAAGGTAATGCAACATTAGAACAAGGCCAAGGTATTTTTTAATTTTTTAGACCCAACGGCTACTATTTTGAAACTTTTTGCCTTAGGGTTTATGCCAAGGACCTAAAAACAATTGCAGAGATCGGCAGAAAATTGTTAAAGCCATGAAATTTTTTGCACGTGCTAACAGTGGCTCTATCTGGGGATGTATGCCTTATGCAGGCATAGTAAGGACTTAGAATCATTGGTTTAAAGTAGACCATCCCACTGGAAAAATTGCAGACAACAGGGAATAAGCAAGGCAAAGCAGGCAACAGGACCAAAAACTGACAGACCAGGACAGAATAGGGCAGGGGCAAGCAACTTATTTACAAAATTTACAAAATGTACAAACCTAACTATTGTTCATTGAAAATAGAATACCTCAATTGAAGTATTTCTTCAATAATTGTCCATGAACTGGCAAGTCCTGAATATCACCATTTAATTCTTTGATAATGTATGAATCTTGGCCCCATTTCTCATGAATTAGATATGGCCCTAGCCAGATGGGATCAAATTTACCATGTTTCCCCTTATACTCCAGTTTGGCATTCCAAACTAACACCAAATCACCAAGTTCAAACTTTCTGTCAACAGTCTTCTTATCATATATATTCTTAACCTACAACTTCAATTTGGCATTCCTTGCAACTGATTCTCTTCTAGTCTCAATCAACCTAATGAGGTCCTCAATTCTCAACTGCATCTCATCATCTATGTCATCATCATATAGCTAAACAAATTTATACATTTCTAATAAGTTATTCTGAGGCATTCTTGCATGAATTCCATATACTAGGTCAAATGGTGCACAACCAATTTCCCTCTTCACAGTTACCCTATCAGCCCATAGAGCTAATGGAAGCTTTGAATTCCATGCCCTCTTATTCTTTTCAAGAATTCTCTTTAAGATTTTAATCAAACTCTTATTAGTAGATTCTGCCTGACCATTTCCTTATGGATGATAAGGTGAGGAATTAGAAATCTGAATTCCCAAACCTTTGCAAAAGTCCTTATATTCAGCAGACCTAAAGCACATGGCATTATCACTTACTATTCTCTCAGGGCACCCAAACCTTGTAACAATATTATTCATCATAAAATCAATTACCACCTTACTAGTTGCATTTCTTGTAGGTATAGCTTCTACCCACTTTGTAAAGTAATCAGTTGCAACTAAGATCCATGAGTGTCCTCCACTTGACTTGTTTGGTATCTCCCCTATGAAATCAATTCCCCATTTTTGGAAAGGAGCCTGAACTTCTACTGGTCTTAATGGCACATTACCTGAAAATTTAAGCTTACTAGAGAACCTTTGACAAGCATCACACCTCCTCACCAACTGTTCTACATCCTTGAAGATTGTGGGCCACCAGAATCCTGCTCTCAAGATCTTATGAGTAGTTGTTTTACCCATATAATTCCCACCACAAACTCCCTCATGCACTTCTTTCAACAACTTATTAGCCTGGTCTTCATCTACACACTTCAAAAGTATGCAATCCAAATTCTTTCTATATAATTTACACTTCACAATTACATACTTGATGGCCTGTAATTTTAATGTCCTCTTTTGATTATCATTCATACTATCTAGACATTTCATGTTTCTCAAGTAATAGATGATATCCTGATACCAGATACAATCATCCATGTCACATGTGTAATCAATTTTAGAATGATTTACCTAATTTGCATCAAGATTGGATTGAGCCATCAGTTTTTCCAATCCATGTCCTCTAACCAACTTAGTAATCTGGACCTCAACATTGAATTCTTGGATCCTATTGATCCATTTGCATCTTCTTCCAGACACCTCCTGCTATGAGAAAATATCCTTCACAGCTGCACTTGGCACAAAAGCAATCACAACTGCTCCCATCAAGTAACACCTAAAAGCCTTGATTGCCTTCACAAGTACATAAGCCTATTTTTCATTTATGTCATACTTCAATTCTGTAGCCTACAAAGATTTACTAAAAAATGTAATAGGCTGCTCAAAACCATCCTTATTCTTTTGTAACAAAACTACAGCAATAGTGTGAAAAGATGCAAAGGAAAAGATATGCATTGGGACATTATAATCAGGTGCCTTAAGCACCGATGCATCTTTAATAGCCTGCTTGATATTTTTGAAAGCCTCATCAGGCTCACCCTCCCAATTGATTGTAGATCCCTTCTTCAACATTTTAGAAATAGGTCTAGTAACCTTTGCAAAATTTGTCACAAACCTCCTTAAGAAATTAACCTGACCAAAGAAGGACTGAATTCCTTTAACATTCTTTGGTCTCTGAATTTTATCAATGGCTGCTACCCTCTTAGGGTCAATTCTCACTCCTTGCTTCCCAACTAAGTGGCCAAGAAACTTACCTTCAATGACACCAAAAGCACATTTCCTTGGGTTCAAAGAAATGCCAAATTCCAAGGCCCTCACAAATATTCTTTCTAGATGAGTGCAATTCTCTTCTTCCTCCTTGGAATAATTAGTTAGATCATCTTGATATACCACAAGGAAATCATTTATGAAATCTAAAAAGGCAACATCCATTGCCTTCTGAAAAGTAGCACCAGCATTTGTGAGGCCAAAAGGCATCCTCACATAAACATATGTCCCCCAAGGTGTTGTTAAAGCTATCTTGAATTGCTTTGATTCCTTGATAATGACCTAATTGTAGCCAGAGAAACCATCCATCATAGACATCAATTCTGATCTGGTTACTCTCTGCAACATAGCCTCCATATTGGGCAGACAATAATTATCCTTTAATGAGCTGATGTTCAGATTCCTGAAGTCCACACAAAGCCTGATGTCACCATTTTTTTTTCTCATAGGAACAAGGTTTGACACCCAAGAAGAATGTTTTATAGGCTTGATAATTCCAGCATCTCTCAGCTTCATTAACTCTTCTTGCATCTTGGGTGCCAAAGTGGGATTAATAGGCCTTTGTTTTTGCCGGAAAGGTTTAGCATCTTCTTTTGATGGAATAATATGCTGAAATAAATCTTCTCTATAAACCTTTAGGTCATCATATGACCATGCAAAAACATGCCTGAATTTTCTCAATAATTCAATCAAAGATTTATTTACCTTTTGAGATATATCTCTACCAATGTATACCTTCTTAGGTGCCTCATGTGTTCCAAGATTTATCTCCTCTAGATCAGCATGATCTTCTCTTTTGATATTCTTTTGAACTCTATCCTGGTTATCAAAGACGGTCTCTAAAACAACAAGCCCCTTGGGCACCTTGTTAGTTCTAAGCTAAATGACCTCATTGCTAAAGACAACCTCCCTTCCTTCTACTGACTCAACCAAGGCTAAACAATCAAATTCTTGACCATGATACTAATCCTCACAACCCATAAACTTCAAGATATCATTATCATCATCAAAAACTTGCCAACTCTCAATATTATCTGGTATGCTAGGCCTAGCCTGAATTTCAACTTTAGAGATACCAAAAAATGTAATATCATTGGGATTGATTGCAATATTGGCTAACAAGTCATCCATCTTATTATTACTCCTATCCTTCCACTCAATATTGAAGACATCAAAATGTTCAATCAAATCCCAAACTGCATTCCTATATTGTTTCAACCTCTTGTTCTTGGAAGCATATACTGACCTAACTTGGGACACCACCAACTCAGAATCACCAACAACACTTAAACACTTAATACCATGCTTTTGTGCCAACCTCAATCCTAACAACAAAGCCTCATATTCTGCTATATTGTTGGTACAAAAGAAATTCAATGTGAAAGAAAACTTTTAGGTGTTTCCATCAGGAGAAATAAGTAAAATACCTGCTCCTACACCATCTTTGCAATTTGCACCATCAAAGTACATTACCCACAAATCACCCTTCATAGAATTAGCACTTACCTCAATAGAGATAGGTGACAAAATAGGTTCCTCTTCAAATACAGGGATCTCTACCCTAAAAGCATTAATATCAGTATCCAAAAAACATGTAGTTTCATTATCAATATTTCTCTCAATCATGTGGCATACTCTTGGCTCTCATTCAATCTTGAAAGTGGCATAGGACAGATCACACTATAAACTTCCACCCATGGTAGCACTCCACCTTCTAGATAGCAGCATCCCATAATGAGGAGGGATATCCACCACCCAAACACTCATTGTTAACTCTTTCTTTGGATATGCTGCTAGCCTATATGGCATTGCATTGATAGTCCCAATAATTGGTACCTCCCTATGATCCATTGCACAACATCTGCCTTGCACTGTATCAACTTTAAGGCCCAAATTCTCCATGATTTTAAAAGGCATGACAGTATTAGAGGCACTACTATCAATCATAAAATTTCTCAACTTCATTCCATTCACAAGAACACTTAAAAAGAATGGATCAATATTTTCAAGGTTGGCATTAACAGAACTATCCAAGTATATTGGAGGAATTTGAGACACAATTCCCTGAGCAGCAACATCTTTCAAAGCCTTATCCTGAGATCCATTGCATGCAACATCATTTTTATGAACATTACCTACCCATGCAATAGCTTTGTCTTTTTGTTCAGGGATCCTCAACAATTCTGACAATGGAACCTTAACTGTAATTTGGGACAATACAAATAACATATAAACAAGAGCAGAAGAAGGAATCTCAATCTACACTGCCTTAATATCCTTTTGCTTATCTGACACATTAGGTGTATTGGCCACCCTCATTTTTTCAAGCTTAGCCATTGTGTTAACTGGCCTCTCAATCTCACTAGAAATCTTTTCAATTCCAACTCCCTTAGGCTCACAATTCTTACCTTTTACATTTTTTAATTTCACCATGTGATCACCTTTTGATTCATTCTCATTAGGTTCTCTAGAGTTGGTACTCTTTATAAACATTCCTATAGCTTTTTCATTTGTACTCCTTGCCACCATGCCTCTGGTTTGCACTTGGGCAATCATTTCTGTAGTAATCCTATCCATCTCTTCTCTAGAAGGTCTTCTTAAATTTACTAGCTCAGAAGAAGAGTTCATATTACATGTCTTCCTATCAATGTCTTCACTATCAGAAAAAACTTCTTGATGAAAAAGGGCCTGATTGTGTCTCTTTACATTTACATTTTCCTCTTCATCAAAATAAAAATCATCTTCATATCCTAGATATGAAGAAGCTATGTTGCATCCAACATCATCTTGATCTTCTTCTTGATCTATCTCCTTATTGCCACAATCTTGGTTTGCAGCCATAGAATGTGCAACTACACAATGCTCTGTAGAATGAGGGGACTAACATGCAACACACCAAGGTATGTCCTCCATGACATTTATTGAAGCCTTTTGTAGAGGGTCAAGGACACCTCTATCATTATTTCCTCTTATAGAGGGACAATAGGCTTGCCATCCTTCCATTGGGTGTTGTAGGGGTAGTTCTGTAATCTATTTTGCTTATTTAAATTGTTGTTGAACTGAGGCCTCTCATTGGTAGGAGCACTGATGTTCCTATTTGTAGGTGCCTTCAAATCCTTCAATGCATTAAGAACCTTATCCAATTTATCTTCCTCTTGCCTCCTAGCTCCAACATTCTTATCATTTTCCTTTTTGTATTTCTTGTCCCCAAACAACTTTGGGTCATCTCTCTTTCCACCCAATTTTCTTGATATTTTCATATTGTTCTCAATATTGACAGCAATCCTAAAAGCATCCCTAAGAGTTCTTGGTTATTTGTCCCTCAACAAATATCCCATCTTTCCATCAAATGCATTGAAGTATGTGGTTAGACAGACATTGTCATCTAACCGCATGACTTGGAACAACTTATGCATACCCTTATGAAATCTCATGTTGAATTGAGCTACAGTCTCATTCTAATTTTTCCTTATGGTATTGAATTCATTCAACATGAAACTAGAATTAGGCCTATCACCATACTACTCTTTAAAACATCTCTCAAAAGAGCCCCAAGTATCAATACATTTGTCAGGAAGTCTCTTAAACCAATCTCTAGCATCCTCCATTAGAGATTGAACAAATAACTTCATGACCACATCCTCATGCTCTACCTCATAATCATTAAGCATATAACCTAAGATGCTCTTCACAACTAATAGCATTATTACCAGCAAACTTAGGTACCTTATCTCTAATATCATTTGGAAAAGCATTTGGGTAGCTAGGAATTCCATCAAAACTAATTTGCCTATAGCCTTCTAATTGCATAGGTCTTCTTTGAAAACTTGAACTAGTGTTAACCCTAGGATCAACATTAGCATCTACATTTTTATCTACTTGTGCATTTAACTACTGCCTAGGATCAGCACCTATCCTAGCAGATGAAGAAGGAAGTGAACTAGTAGCATTACTAAGTGGAATAGTAGTAGTCATAGATAGCATACCTAGTTCAGTAGCAGATGGGCCAAGAGCATTAGCTGATGAAGCCTTCAAGAATGAGATCTTTCTTCTCTTTTCTGCAATGGAATCTTCAATTTCAGCCCTCTCTAATTCTCTTGCAAGGTCCTCATCTTATTTTCTTCTTCTCTCCATTTCTGTGTCCTTATTTAAATTGGGTGGTGGGACCCTGGGTATTGTCAATGATTTACTTGTTTGATGTCCCACCATCTTTTGCTTTCCTTTCTCACTAGTGGCAACATCAGGCCTAGTGATCCCATGGCCATCTTTATCTCTAGGCAAAGGAATATAACTTTGCACTTGTCTAACCATAGGGCCCTCCCTATCAAATTCATGATCTTGCAGTAAGCGCTCTTGCTCACTCCTCAAGGCATCAAGATCACCAAAGACATCATGCTGCAAAGTTTTAGGAGCAGAAGAAAGCATCTTGTTTCTCTCCTTCATTTCATTAATCTTTCTAAGGAGAGACTATCTTTCTATCAGAGCATTCACCTTTTTAGCCTCTTTCTCCTCTTGTAACCTCTTATGTATGGCATCCTGCTCTACCAACTATAACCTCAATGCATTTAAATCATCAGGATCTACCATAATGTCATCAAAACTCGATGACACATCCATATCAAAAATATTTTGATATGGGAAGTGGACTTGCCTTGGTCTCATGGGTTCTCTTTTGAAATTGTCCTCATCATGATCTAAATCAATCTCCAAACCCATCTCTCTAGCTTTTTCATCTTCACCTGCAGGCAATGGACCTTTATCATGAAATACAGCCTCTGGGGTATCATAAAATCTATCTTCAGAGTGACCACCATCTGATCTAGAAACTCTATCCTGTGAACCTTCCTCACTTGAGGAAACATGTGGTGCTCTACCTCTAGTACTTCTTTGTTCTCTCATGGGAGCACTAGTAGACTCACCATTCCTTCTAATCCAACTCTTCTTCTCCTGTCTAGGCAATTGCTCCAGACTGACCTCTGGATTCTTTCTGACAAAGGACCTAGTATTCCTCCTCTTGTCCATGATTTACAATATATAGCACTGGTTCTAACCTTTTGAGTCGCCACCCACCTAGATGGGAAAACCTTTAACTAAATACAATAGGAAAACAAGAGTGCACTTACAACCTTTATATCTATTTGGTCAACAAAAGATTTTGACTTTACAATGTTGTCCCAACCAGAAGTCCTAATAGATATACTGCTTCATTGTTGTCCTCCCCGGAAGAGACACCATTTTGTTGGGAGTTCCCTTTGATCTTCACTTGCAGATTTATACTTTGATGGATAATTTTAATATAACTTTGACTCTATCACCACTCCAAAGTCTACAAGAAAGAGGACCAATTAACAAGGATCAAGAGAGATCCTCCTACACTTTGAGCCTTATTGCTCAGGTGGGTGTATCCTTGATTCACTTCTTGAAAGGAATCACTAAATGATATACAACTATATACTCTTTACTACTGTTTTAAGATTTTATCATTTTGAATGTTTGTGTGTGTGGTTGATGACAATGAAATACCTCCAGAGGATGGACCAATGCCTTAACCTAGGGCAAAGAGTCACCCAATTACATACATCAACTAAATACCTTAATTTAAAAACAATTGAATTCAGGATAAGTGCTTTGCCTATTACCCCTCTCCCTCAGACACAAGGACATCAGATTTCTGCTTGGTTGCAAACTCACTGAACCCACCTAAAAGACTTTAATCCTAACTTTTTTAGGAACTCAGAGATGACTTCACAATACTCTTTGTTTACCATATGCTAATACACTTTGTGACATTAACATATATGAGCTTAGAACCGAAACAAGAAGACATACACAAATGCAAGATTGGAACTCAATAACATCCTCATTAATATATTCAGAATCAATACACAATCAAAACAACACAAGGATAGGAAAAGATACAAAATCCAGCTCCTCTATCAGTAAAACACCATGGACAACTAGCCTGGGACCAAAGAAAGTTTTTTTGGAACCCCTGCAAAATCAAAATTTATGCAACTTATACTCCCTAGTCATCTTGGAATTCTCAAAGAGAATGCAACAAGCTACAGATGACTTAGGGTTAGGGTTTCAACCACCCAACCAATTGGAAATAGTCATAAAGTTATTACAGGGGTGGAAACCCAAGAAACCAGGAGAAAGAAAATCTTGGAATGATCCTCAATCATGAAAAATTCTCTGTGAAGGTACTGAGAATCATGAACAACGCTCAAAATGTCAACCCTGCAACACGCCTTGAGCACAAAATAGCACAGTACAAACCCTACAGACAATCACTCAACACCCTGGACCACACTGCAATAGTAAATAGATCATCTCTCACCAACACCAGTCACTTTTGCATTGAATTCTAGTCTTTCTGGTCACAAGAAACCCTTCAAAAATTTGAATTTGAAATCAAACGGCTACTTTATGGTGCTTTCAGCAAATCGGCGATTGATATTTGAAATTAAGTTCACTTTAAGTTGTGACCATCCGATCCTCATATTTCATGGGCTTTATGATTTACCTCTTAAAAGGGCCCCAGTCAAATTTAGCGAACTGGCAACAAAGGTTTTCACCAGTTTGCAAAACACTTTATCTCTCCGCCATTAAGTTTAGTGATTCCATGAATGCTTGTTCGCTAAACCACTAAAACACTTAGAGAAGCACCACTAATTCATGTGAATGAGTGAAGCCTTTGAACTTTTTCAGCACCGCTATCCTCATTCATCCAAACTGATAAACCTTAGACCCCACCTGGGCCCGTTTTATGCCACATGTCGTTACCTCATTCATGGTTCATGCTCGGTCACCACTGACACAGGACCCACCTGCGTACGCCTTATAATTGGATGGCAAGCGTAAGATCTCATAGCTCTGACAAAACTCATGAGAACTTACACCAACCGTAGATTTCATCCTCATCACTGATCTCTCTGACAATGATCCCACCTTGCCACATCATCCACGTCGACCAATAAAATTTGAACAATCCTACACCACCTGGCAAATGGCCCCACTAAGAACATTAAGCCGCTTGGAAGATCGGATAGCTGGCACAAGATCTAAAAGGCTCAAAAGATTCTATGCACTTACACGCCAATCGTCGATGAAGAATCTCCTCCCGTCTCTAACAACCTACAGACAAGAAATAAAATCAATGGATGGCGCATAATCTTAAGAATCTGACAAAACCCATAAGATTATACGTCATTCGTCGATTCACTGACAGGATTAGGACCCACTGACACATCCGAAAACCAGGTCCCACTGACAGGATCCCTCTTAGCAACACATGGACCAATGAGAGAATGCCAGTTGTGCCAACATGGCAGTGTACCTACCTATTTGAGAAGCTCTATCATAAAGGAGAATCAATGGACATCTTAAGTTTGCAAGCCTCTGACACATCTCATGAGAAGATACGCCCACCGTCGGATGGAGATGGTGTCAGAGAGCTGGGCCCAAGAAAATACAAAGTTGAAACATTAGGAAGTATTAAAGGGTAGGACATAGGGAAATTCAATGCCGAGGAACTTAGGAAAATAAAACAGTCGGGGAAACTTAGGACTTAGGAAGAATTAAAGGGGACCCCACCGACACATGAAAAACCTAACCGCGAACTTGAAGCTAGTCATTTTAATTAGCACATGTGGATTTAAAGTTTTAAGTTGCCCTAAAAAGGTAATGAAACATTAGAACAAGGCTAGGGTATTTTTTAATTTTTTAGACCCAACAGCTACAATTTTAAAACTTTTTGCCTTAGGGTTTATGCGAGGGACCTAAAAACAATTGTAGAGACAGGTAGAAAATTGCTAAAGCCATGAAATTTTTTGCACGTGCTAACACAACACACATTGATTTTGACTAAGAGCATGAGTCAATAGGGTTTGACTTTGACATGTGTGCCTTTGATTCTTTTGCTGACCCCACATTACTAGATAACAACCAAGTACAGCATGATGATGAAGTCATCAGCATTTGTTCAGCTTCAAGCAATGTAAATATCCCTGATGTATGTATTGATGTTTTCCCTCCCACTCACCAGCAATTTTTGAGTTTGTCAAATGTTGACAAGATGCAGGATGCTCATATTTTTGATGATTCATGTTCATCAAACTTCTCCTCATGTGGTTACCCCACAAAAGAAGAGGTTGAAGATTCATACTCTTTTCCTTCTTTTGCCAGATATGATAGTGAAGAAGATCTTCACTTGGTTTATGATCCAGTCAATAAGGACATCATAGAGGAACCAAGTTGCTTAGGGGTTGAGGCAATGCATGAAGGCAAATTAGAGGATTCAAGTCCTTCTCAGCTAGGTACCTTTGTAGTAATGCATGATGCTCCATATGTTTCATTTTCTGATGCATTACTACATGATATTTTCTTTTCCAGTCATCAAGAAGAAGTAGATGATGTTCCCTACTTCTTGGAATATGAATGTGAGTGTGAATACGATAGTTGTGATTGGAAAAACATGGGTGGTGATTAGTGCAAGTTTATTCTTCAGCCCATGAATGTTCACATATGTTGGCAGTAAGAATATCAAGGTTTTTTCAGGTGGCTAGTTGCATATGTAGATGAAAATCAAACCTTTGATTTAGGAGGGTCATTGATTTCAGTTTGGTGGCCTAGGGCCATCAAGTAAATTTGTAAATATTGTAAATTTTGTTAATATCTTTCCCTTTCCTGTTGTGTGTCTGTTCCCTGGTTCGATTGCCAGTTTTTGAGGTCCCTTGTTTTTTGTCCAGTCAGTGGTCTACTCTCCCAGAAATCCTGAATCCTCACATGGGAACAAGTTACCCATCGTCCCCAGACAGAGCCACTGTTAGGCCATTTTCCTATCAATGCAAAAATCCTATGAAAATGGCCTATTCCTTGCAGTTTTTGTTATGCTATCATGTCATGCCTGCAGTCACTTGTTTTAACATGCGAAGTAGATCCCTGATGTTTCATTGTGTGCACTCTTAGCTCTGTGTTCTTTATTGTATCACCTAGCTCTAGTCCAGATCGCATAAGATAATTCATAAAAACTAGGGAGTTATTAATGTTTTAAGGTTTGTAGGAAAATAATTTTAGAATTTGCCTAAGTGTTGAAAACCCACAATGTTTTTGAAAACCCTGGATGTTTTTGATCTTTCACCGAAAACCCTATGTGTTTTCCACCTCGCACTTCTGCCCTATTTGTTAACATTCCCTAACTACGCAAGTGCAATCGGATGGTGGGCCCAGATCTTCAAGAGCTTTAAAATGATTGGTTGTTGCATGATCGCATGTCAGAATGTTTTGACATGCGACTATGCGACCGGTTACTTTTTTGTGCTCGGGCCCGTTGGCAAAAGGGCTGTGGTCTCGGAGGCAGTTATGTGGCATCCCATGGTTGGTTGTCGCATGATCGCATGTCAAAGTTTTTTGACATGTGATCATGTGATCGGTTGACACCTGCTATGGGCCTATTGATGGAAGAAGTGTTGTGGTCCCACTGTCAGACTGGGAGGACAAGGTGGCAGTCTTGTGGCCTTGTCGCATGATCGCAAAGACCATCTTTCAGCCATGCAATCATGTGACAAGGGTGCCATGTTGGTGGGGAGCGGTGACATGGTGCTGATGTGGAGGTGTGTTGCATGTTCACATAGCCCATTTCCTGGCTATGTGATCATGCAACAACTATTGAGTTCATCACGATTGCGAAGTTAAGGCGGGTCCACGGTGCCAGTGTTGCTGAGTTGTTTGGTTTTGATTAGTTGTTAACTAGTGAGGTGGCCGATGACTTTTCAAAGGGGCCCATGACTGATGTGAGATTAAATGCAAATCGCCTGATTTTTCGGGAAAGGATTGAATCTACGGCTGCATTTTAAACTCTTGGGATAACCGTTGGAACTTAGATTCAAACTTGTAGAGGGTTTTCAAGACAAAAAGTACTGGTTTTAATGCCTTTTTGGTAGATTTCTTACTAGTTTAATGGTGGTAGGTGTTGCGATCTAGCTCGATGATCCTGTTGATTAGTGGCATGATGTTTTTATACCAAATGGTGAGTGTTGGTGGTGTGTCACATGTTCACATAGCCTTTCTCCTAGCTATGCGATCATGCGACAACCATTATTTTGTAGGGTTTTCTAGCAGTTTGGTCGTATGCGATGAGTGTGGTAGCTTGGTGGTAGTTGTGAAGTTGATGGTAAAGGTCTATGTGGCTGCGTAGATCAGATTTTCTTGCCTGGGGTGTCGTGCTGGTTTAAATGCACTGATTTATTTTTCCCTACAGGCGACCAGGGTTTTGGTATGTCAGTGATCTCCATGTTTTGTATGTGAAAAGTTTTCCAAGTTGTTCCTGGCATCAAATTTTGTTTCTCCTGCAACAAGAAGGCAGTAACTTTGCATCATAGTTAGCCTGTGGTGATGAAACCAATGTAACTGTACATTAGATTTTACCTGATTTTCTTCCTAGGTTTCTAGGCTTCTCTGCACTCTTTCTCTTCTTGTTGTACTGGGTGGTTGCAGACCTAAATTTTTCTCTAGATGATCTATAGCTTGTTGCAATCCTTGTTCCTATAAAAGGATTTTCATGATCATTAGGAAGGGTTCAAATTTTGATCAGTTCCAAGTCTTTTGGTTTCTATTAGTTCCAAGGAAGGATCCTTTTCCTGTAGATATTTCCTTTTCTCTGCATATAGAGTGTTCTTCTTTTCCCTTGCTAGTTCTGAGAATAGAATACAGATTGTATTATCTTGTTTTATGCATGAGATTCAATACTTTTTTTCTATTATCAGATTGTCTCCATTTGGGTTTTAGACTTATTGATTATGGCATCAAGGGTGTTATGGTCTTTCTACTTGCATTTCCTGTGAGCGTCTGTAATAGAGTTGTTTTCACAGAAGCAACTAAGTCTAGGACTTGTTTTCATATGTGTATGAGCTGAGGTATCAAGGGTATTTCATGCTTGTCTTCCAGTGGATGCTGGTTATGTATTGTCTGTTTATAGGTCTCTTTTAAGGGGAGGGTTAAAATCCTTTAAATGAGTGATAACACATTTGGGTACACAGGTGGATAGTTGAAGCATGGTCTAATTGATGGCATATGTTTGGTGTAAGGCATCAAAATATTTCAATGTATTGTCTTCTTGTTTCATAGCTCTCTATTACAGTGAGGTATTTGACTCTGTTGCCCATTGGATAAGGCACTGGTCTATGAGAGACTTATGGTGTCTCAGGAATCCTTTCAACCCAACATTAAATCATTCAAATACTTTTCCCTTTCATGTTGGTGGTAGTATTAGGAAATTCTCTCTAGTCTTTAGACTCATTCTATGCAAGTAGGGCTATTGCATAAGAATTTGCTTCATTGGGGTACAAGTTACCTGAAGGGGTTTGAAGACTATTCCACACTAATGTATCTACAGGCCTATTGTTTATCATCAAGTGTCTTAAGTGTGCAGATAAGGCAATACCCACCTGAGTGATGTGGAGCTCAAAGAAGGAGGATTCCTTTCAATCCTCATCAATTGGACTATTTTCTTGTCAAACTTGAGTGCCTACCCTGAGAATCAAGCCCACCTATTGATTCAAGTTTGGTCCTACAAGGAAAAGATTCGACAAGATCAACAACTACTATTCCCTTACCCTTCTTTCTTGCATCTACTTCTTCATGCTCACTTTCTTTTGAATCACTAGATAGGTCCTCACCATGACCTTGTGTGATCTCTAGTGGTGCATCCTGCTCTTCTCCTTGACCCAACATCTTCTGAAGATTCTTAACTATTCTCTTTCTTTTCCTTTCCATGGTTACAGTTTTCAAGCTCATGGTTAAATCTTGGTTTTGGCTTCTTCATACCTTCCAAATATCTTAGAATTTTTGTCAACTTCTTCTACTAGTAAAGATGTGGTTGCTACAAATGTTTCATCAATATTTACCTCATACCTGGTAATGGCCTTAACCATGCTACCCTCGGTATAACAACTTTTACATATGTGAAATTAGTATCAAGGAAATAGACATCATCATAATATTTCTCAACTAGGGATACATGGATTTTGCTCCTCTTCCTCATCTTTTTCTTGAATTCAACAAAGTAATTATCCATTACACTCTCAGAATTTTCTCCTAATTGCTAAATAAAATCACTTGTATGTTGTGTCATTGGTCGGTCTTTACTCCAAAAAACATGTCCTATGGTAGGAAAAGTATTTTGAACATAGAAAATATGGAAACCATCAGGGATATTAACTTACACATTGAGTTCTTCACCTTCTTGAATGATGATAAGTTCTCTTCTAGTTGAGTCAATTAAATCTCAGCAAGATCATATGTATGATCCTTCTTGACTATCTTCCATGCCTGATCAAATGCAATACAAGGAACACTAGCCATCCTGCTCAAATGGTAAAATTTGTGTGCTATCACCCTTATTGCAAAGTCGATCTCAAGATCTGTGATTGTAGAGATTGCCATACCTTATTTGTTCCACATTTCCATTATGTTTTCCCAAATCATTTCCTTACTCTGACATCGCATAGTCTTATTTACGTTGAGAATAGGGTATCTTATAACTTGGTGAATGATCTCCTTATTTATTTTTACTGGCCAATTCTCCAGCCATAAATGTATGTCATGAACTCATCTCAAAACTATCTCAATCCATTCAATCTTGAAGTTATGAGGGAAGTCTAGGGCACGAACTAACCCTTTGTCAACAATGTGTTGGTGTTCATCCTTCAACACTCTATTTTTGAAAAATTTATTATATGCCCCCCTGAGCTCATAATTTACAATCTCACTTACTTTGCACATGTAGCATGCCCTAACATCATGCATCATTAAAACCTTTGGAGGGATTGATGACAAGGCTCCTGAGAGATCTCCCTTCACTATACTCTCGGGTACTACTTGGAAAATTTAGAGGTAGACAAGAATCACTCCTAACCAATTAAATATTCTTTACCTCCTTGCCTTGCTTCTTCACTTCAACACATGAACCGGTAACCATTTCTTCAAGTTAAGGTTTGTAATATGGATTCTAAGTAACTCGGTAATAACAGGTCTTATCAACACTTCACAATATTCACCAACAGCATGCAGTTGAATCTTCACAAACTTCACTCTAATTTCTATGCACAATTTCTCATTTTCCATTCAAATAATTCATTTCACACCTAGGTCCTTTATATGAATTTTAAGATCTCTAGATTCACCCTAATATCCTAGTGGGATTATAACTTCCAATACCTCTTTTAGCACATAACCCCAAAACCATTTGAGAATTTGCCTCTTCATGACTAGATCGAAGTTGGCCTTGTCCACAGGGGGTTAATTTTGAATGGGCTCTGGGCCCAATGTGGGGGTGTTTAATGCTAGTCAACTTTGTGAATGTGAGCCCTAAAATGTCTATAAAAGGAGACTTTTTCCTCTCATTTTGACATTCATTATCAATCATTGTGCAAGATATTTCATCTTCATGCAAGCATTATAAAGTGAATTATTATACAAGTTTAAGACATTCTTGTACAGAAACTCAGGTGCGGAAAATAGCTTGCTACACTAATCTCTATAGGAGAGTATTGTGCAAATTCTTATAAATCCTTACAATTTCAGATTCGTTAACTACTTTAACAAAGATATTGCAACCACATACAATGCATACAGAAAAATAGAGAATGACACAATGATATACCCTGGGGAAAACCTTTCGGTAAAAAACCCCAGCACTCCAAAACCTGCACAATGTATTATCTTCAACACAAAGATTACAATACACTTGCAATGCAAGTTCTTTCAAGAAATGAGAGACAAAGCCAACAAGACTTAAATTTATGTTATATCTCTCCCATAGGAGCAGCATCGTATATATAGACTCCTCAGGACCCAAAAATAGGCACAACCACCAAGACCCATGCACAAAGCCACATGTACACAGTTGTTACATGCAATCCCAAGAATAGGCGTCCATCCCTAGAATAGACTATGACAGCTTGTCATAGAATCCACCAAAAATAATGGTCACAAGAGAAGTGTAAGAGACTCTATCATACCAACCTATTTTTGGCATATTCTCTTACACACACCAACCACTTCTTCTTGGGTGCCCAAATAGGCCCAAGTCATAAGATGCTCTTACACCTGTCATAGCACATTCCTTAAATAGTTCTTATGCGTCATAGGAATCTGTCATGACTGTTTTAGTCATGATCTCCTTATGCACAAGATGCCGACACATCAAGTGGAGTGACACATCAACATGCCAACTAGACATGTACACTCACACTTAATTACATTATTTGCAAAAAATACATTTACAAAACAAATAATAAGAATAGGAATTATCCAAGGTTGAGACACCTTATTCCTAACATTCTCCCACTTTTCGAACACCTTGTAAGAGCAACAGGAACATAATAGGAACTTTAACCGCTATAGGCCAAAAGGCCCATAGACTCTGAACACCATCTAAACTTCTCAGTGCCCACTGGTTTCGTTAATGCATCTGCAACATTCTTCACAGTATCTACCTTCTCCAAATTTACCTTTCCATCTTCCACCATATCTCTCACAAAGTGAAACTGCACATCAATGTGCTTCATTCTAGCATGGAAAGTTGGATTCTTTACAAGGCAAATAGCACTCTGACTGTCACACCAAATAGTAATCTGTTTTGCATCAACACCAACATCAGAACATAATCTTCTAGGCCAAATGGCTTCTTTACAAGCATGAGTAGCAGCCATGTACTCAGCTTTTGTAGTGGACAAAGCAACCACAGGTTGTCGCTTACTCATCCAATTGATGGCACCACCAAACATAGTGAACACAAGCACTGGTGGATCTCCTGCTGTCAATATCACCTGCCCAATCTGAATCCACAAACCCATGAATACAAATTGAATGCAGAGATCCAGAAAAAGTTACCATGATAACATATGGAGTAATCTGATGTACCCCTCAAATATTTGAATACTCGCTTAACTGCATCCCAATGTACCCGTCCAGGATTAGCCATAAACTGACTCAGAGCTCCCACTGCTTGGGCAATGTCTGGTCTAGTATAGACCATAGCGTACATAAGACTGCCAACTACACTAGCATAAGGTACTCTACTCATGTCCTCCACCTCACTAGGAGATTTTGGACAATCATCTACAGATAACTTTGTTCCCACAGAAATAGGAACACATAGTGGTCTACAATCTGCCATGCTGAACCTGTCCAACACAAACTTCACATACTTACTCTGACTCAACCAAAGTTTTTTGTTAGACCTGTCTCTACTGATTTCCATACCCAAGATGTACCTAGCTACCCCAAGATCTTTTATCTCAAACTGTGCTGACAACTGAGATTTAAAATCAAAAATCATACCCTTACCCTTCCCAAACAACAACATATCATCAACATATAATGCAACAATAAGAAGGCGATCATTTTCAACTCTGAAATAAACACAATGATCTAATTTTGATCTTACAAATCCAATTGACAACACAAAGGCATCAAACTTAAGGTACCACATCCTAGGAGATTGCTTCAAACCATATAGAGATTTCTCTAATCTACAAACTAAGGATTATTTACCTTTAACAATGTAGTGCTTAGGCTATGACATATAAATCTCTTCCTCCAAATCACCATGAAGGAAAGTTGTCTTCACATCCATCTGTTCTATCTCTAAATCATATGATGTAGCAAGAGATAACAGAAATATAATGGATGTCAACTTTGCAACAGGAGAGAATATTTCACCATAATCTATTCCCTCTACCTGTGAATACCCCTTTGCAACCAATCTAGCTTTATACCTTTCAACACTGCCATCTGCACAGAATTTCATCTTGAACACCCATTTACAGCCAACAAATTTTCTCCCTTTAGGCAAAGGTACAAGGTCCTAAGTTTTGTTTTTCTCCAATGAAGCCATCTCATCATCCATAGCCTCAATCCGGGAACTTGCATCTTCCATGCCCAAAGCCTCTTTCACAGATCTAGGCTCATCAGTGTTAGTAATCAAAGCAAAGGCACAACTGGAATCTAACATAGAATAACCAACCTTTCTGGTTGCTTTCTTTCTCTCATGGATCTCCTCAAGGGCTGAGGTTGAGGTTTTTGTTCCTCTTCTTCTGAACTATCAGAGCTGCTAGAGCTCTCCTCATCATTAGGCCCAACATGGTCTCTCTGTTCAGTCTTCTCAGGGGTAGGAGGTAACTGAACACCATATTTTTCCTTTTCTTTTTCATCTAGTTGTAGCACAATAGGAGAAGATGTTAGCTCTCTAAAAATAACATTTCTACTTGTTGGAAATAATTGTCTGAAGGAAATTACTACTCAATTATGTATTGTCTTTGATGTCACACTATGTCATAGTCCGCAGCAATCAGTTTCTACCGAGCTCTGTCGGTCTGCCAGACAGGAATATTAGTGTTTACCGAGTTCACTCGGTCATCGAAGAAAAGATAGTGTTTACCGAGTTCACTCGGTCATCGAAGAAAAGATAGTGTTTACCAAGTTCACTCGGTCATCGAAGAAAAGATAGCGTTTACCGAGTTCACTCGGTCATCGAAGAAAAGTTAGTGTTTACCGAGTTCAGTCGGTTATCAAAAGGTAAAGGATTGTCGGTGTTTACCGAGTTCCCTCGGTGACCGAAAAATTATAGAAAGTTATGGTCACCGAGCACTGTCGGCCCTTGAAGGACTTTTGCAAATAGAGTTTTCTTAATTCAGCCGACTGTTATACTATTATAATGTCGATTTGACAAATCCAAAATCATATAAATAAAAGGTCAAATGTGAAAAATATATATACAGCAGAAAATCTATAGAAGAAAAGAAGGAAAGGTATATGCGAATTTGTGAAGGATGTTCAGATATCCTTGAGGAGCAGCAGAGATTTATTCGATCAGAAAGGATCAGAATTATGCAAAATAGAGATCTGTAATCAGCAAGACAGTTGCATTATTATACAGGTCACTTTTTCATTGTTACCTTCTTATCATTGTAACAGTGAATTCTAAATCTCTTAACCGAGTTGGCTTAACAACCATATTGTAAATCCTCTAACAAGGTGACAATTCCATTGAATTGTTTTCAAGACCTCTTACCAGGCCACTCCTTGCAGGGTGTTTTAAATCCTCTAACAAGGTCACACCTAACAGTGTATTTTGTAACCTTTTACCGGGTTGGCTTCTAACCGGGCATCACTTCAGAAAAGTGAAAATCAGTATGTAGATACATTGGTGGTTTTTCCCATATTGGGTTTCCATGTTAAATCTTGTGTCTCTTGTGTTCTTAATTGCTTTCTCAATCATATACATGTGCTGATGAATATCTAAAGATAATATTGCTAATACTTTCTGCATCTTCAAAGTTACTGCAATCTATTTACCGAGTGCTAAAACAGATAACATTATTAAGATATCCTAAGGGATCTGGAAAGAATTAATAGGAAGTATTTTTATGGTTGACTGATTCACCCCCCCCCCTCTCAATCACTTCATCCATATTCCATCAATTGGTATCAGAGCGTTTGGTGCTTGCAGGAAGGGTTTCAAGGACCTAAGCTAAAGATCAGGATGTCTTACAAGAGGGAAATTCCAAAGCTCAACAGAGATAACTTTTCAGCATGGCAAGGTCTCATGCGACTTCATCTGGCTTCCATTGGTGATTCAGGATGCAAATACATTGATGAAGAATACACAATTCCTAATGGCGCATTAACTGTTGAAGACATTGCAGATAAAAAGACTCACAACACCATGATGATAGACATTGCATCTGCTCTCAGCTATGAAGAATTTGATGATATTAAAGACTGCACTACTGCATATGAAATGTGGGTGGCACTGAAGAAAATATATGGTGGTGATGCAAATGTGAAAAGAGCCAAAGCAGAAAGCCTAAGAGGACAGTTTGACAAGATGAATATGAAGGAAGATGAAAACATTGCAAAATATGTTGAAAGAATCAAAGCAAGTGTAAGTGTAATTAGAGCTTCTGGAGGAACAATCTCAGATGAGACTGTTATAAGTAAGGTACTCAGAACACTACTCCCTATCTATGCAATAAGAGTATCAGCTATTCAAGAAAGAAGATGTGAAACAAACCACAATATAACTTTGGATGCTTTAGTTGGAAGATTGACAGCTTTTGAATTAGACAACTATGATAACTATGTTCCTAGTTCCAAAAATATTGAATCAGCATTTGAGGCCAAGGTTTCACTAAAGAAGAACAAGAAAATTAAAGAAGTTCAGTCAGAAAATGAAGAAGAATCAGAAGAAAGTTCTGATAGTGATCTTGAAATTGTAGAAGCATTACTTTCAAAGAAGTACTCTAGAGGGAAAGGTAAATATAAAGGTAAAACTCCTTTAATCTATTTTTCATGTGAAGAAATTGGACATATTGCAGCTAGGTGCCCAAACAAGCAAGTCAAAGAAGAAAAAAGAAGTCACAAGTACTATGGCAAAAAGAATTTCAAATCATAAAAGGATAAAGGTAAGAAATCATGTTTTATGGCTAAAGATTCTGATGATAGTGAAGAAGAAATTGTCTTTATTGCTATAAAAGATGAATCTGATGATGATGAAGATAAGATGGCACTTATTTCTCATATAAGCAAAGATGATATATGGATAATAGACAGCGGATGTTCACACCACATGACTGGTGACAAGACAAAATTTGAATATCTAGAAGACTGTGATAATGGTAATGTAAGATTTGGAAACAATGAACCTTGTTGTATAAAAGGAAAAGGAAGAATCTCATTAACCAAAGAACTCATATGTGATAATGCTTACTGGGTTGAAGGACTAAAACATAATCTTTTAAGTGTAGCACAGCTAATCAACACTGGTTTCAAAGTTGAATTCATGAATGGTCAAGCAAGACTGCTAGATGGAAAAGGAAAACTCATTGGATCAGGCAAACAAACAAAAGGTAACTTATTTTATCTTGATCTCAATGAATATTCATGCTTTATTGCTCAAATAGAAGAAAGTTGGCTATGGCACAAAAGGTTATGTCATGTGAATTTTGATAACATGATAAAAATAAGCAAATTCAAGAAGGTTAGAGGCATTCCTACTTTGAAGAAACCTGACACTGGTCTATGTAAGAATTGTCAGATTGGCAAAATGAGTAAAACTAGTTTCAAGAGTAAGAACTATCAGTCTAAAGAAATTTTGGAAATTGTGCATACTGATTTATGTGGACCTATTGGAATACAAAGCTATACTGGAGATAAATTCTTTATTCTTTTCGTTGATGATTATTCTAGAATGATGACTGTTATGTATTTAAGAGAAAAATTAGAGGCATTTGAAAAGTTCAAATGGTACTTAGCAAGAGTAGAAAAAGAAACAGGGAAAAGATTGAAATGCTTAAGATCAGACAGAGGTGGTGAATTCATCTCCCATGATTTTAACAACTTTTGCATTGAAAGAGGAATCAAAAGACAGGTATCAGCTCCTAGAACTCCTGAGCAAAATGGAATAGCAGAAAGAAGAAACAGATCTATTATGGATTGTGCAAGGACTCTAATGATAGAAAAGAACATTGCTATAAAGTACTGGAAGGAAGCTATCAGCACTGCAGTTCATACCTTGAACCGAGTACAACTGAAGAAAGACACATTCAAAACTCCTTATGAATTATGGTATGGCTATAAACCTAATGTAAGTTACATGAAAATATTTGGTAGCAAGTGTTATATCTTAAAAGAATCCAGAAGAAATAAATTTGATGTGAAAAGTGATGAAGGAATATTCCTAGGATATTCTAGCAAAAGCAAGGCATACAAATGTCTGAACTTATCTACTCACAAAGTCATAGAAAGTATACATGTAAAATTTGATGAGTTTGCAGAAAAGACTGAGGAAGAAAGCAAAAGGGAACCTGAGAACTACAGAAGATTCGTTTACATTGAACCTGAAACATTGACAAACACAACTATCAATAAGGAAGCTATATCTACCAAGCCGAGCACAGTTACCGAGTCACAGGAAGAAGTTCAAACCGAGTCACGGGAAGAAGTTCAAACCGAGTCACAAGAAGAAATTCAGACCGAGTCTCAGCATGAAGTTACCGAGCAAATATCTACCGAGCCCGAGCAACCTGAAGAAGAGATCCTAGAAGACAACAGCATGAATCATTCAAGAGGCAAGGAACCTATATTAGCCAAATATGTCAGAAGACATCATACACCAGATCAAATCATTGGAAACAAATCAGATGGTACTATGACAAGAAGCAAGCTAAAAGGTACATGTCTGCTTACTGATTTTGAACCTAGAAATATCAAAGATGCATTAGAGAATGAAAGTTGGATTGAAGCAATGAATGAATAATTAGAACAAATACAAAAGAACAAAACTTGGACTCTTGTACCTAGACCTAAAGATAAGAATGTAATTAGAACAAAATGGGTATTCAGAAATAAACTGAATGAAGATGGTCAAGTATCTAGAAACAAAGCTAGACTGGTATGTAAAGGTTATTCTCAAGAAGAAGGTATAGATTATGGAGAAACTTTTGCTCCTATTGCAAGATTAGAAGGTGTAAGAACTCTACTTGCTTATGCAGCACACAAAGGATTTAAGGTATATCAGATGGATATAAAATCTGCATTTCTCAATGAAATTCTTGATGAAGAAGTCTACATTGAACAACCTGAATGTTTTGTTGATCCAGATAAAAGGGATATGGTCTGCAGGTTACACAAAGCATTGTATGGTTTAAAACAAGCTCCTAGAGCATGGTATGAAAGACTTCATAACTATTTGATCCAGATTAATTTCAAAAGAGCTAATGATAACAGTAATCTGTATATTAAAGAAGGACCAGATGACAAAATTGTATTGGCAGAAATATTTGTGGATGATACTATATTTACAGGGAATGAGGATCAGTGCAAAGAATTTTCAGAGCAAATGAACAGAGAATTTGAAATGTCTATGTTTGGTTTAATAAAATTCTTTGTTGGTCTTCAAATTCAGCAAAGCAAGAATGGTATATACATTACTCAATCCAAATACATTAAGGAGATACTTAAGAAGTTTGGTATGGAAGATTCAAAACCAGTTGGTACACCCATGTGTACTAGACTGAAACTTACCAAAAATGATGATTCAAAAGAAGTTGATCAGACCCTATACCGATCTATGATTGGAAAATTGCAGTATGTAGTACATACAAGACCTGATATTGCCTTAGCAGTCGGTATAGTAGCTAGATTCACAGCAAAACCTAAGGAAAATAACATGATGGCAATCAAAAGAATCTTAAGATACTTAAGAGGAACTGAAGAATATGGTTTGTGGTATAAATTTGGCGGCAATCTAGATTTGAAAGTGTTTACTGATGCTGATTGGGCAGGAAACATTGATGACAGAAAAAGTACAAGTGGTGGAGCATTTTTTCTTAGAAAAAGACTGGTATCCTGGACTAGTAAAAAGCAGAATTGCACATCTCAATCCACAGCTGAAGCAGAATATGTTGCTGCTGCAGTAAACTGTTCAAATATTGTTTGGTTTAAACAGCTATTAGAAGGTATGAAGGTTGAAATCAAAGAACCAGTTGTTATATTTTGTGACAATACCAGTGCAATAAACATCTCTAAGAATCCAGTGATGCATTCCAAAACCAAGCACATTGCTATTAAATATCACTTTGTCAGAGAATTGGTACAGGACAAAGAAATCAGATTAGAATATATTCATACAAAAGAACAGATTGCAGACATTTTCACCAAACCATTACCTAAGGATGCATTTATGTATCTAAGAGGTAAGTTAGAGGTCATTCCCCTATCCGAGGCTCACTAAATACAGTTTTAGTGATGCATCAACCAGAACATGATTGAAAATCAACTTGTTGATGCAGCATATTAAAGGAATCATTGCATATGAATCAGTACTTGAGGTACATTAACCTTCACCGGTAATATGAGAATTGTCTTTGGCATGTGTTGTCAAAGAGGGAGTGTTTGCTATGTCTTTGCTATTACTTCAAGAAATTTTAAAATAGTCAGAAGGAAGAACTTTCAGGATACAGGAAGTTTGTTGACAGAGGGAGATTTGAATCTAAACCAAGCTAACTCTTTCAAATTTCTTATGCTATGACATATTGTGTTGCCATCAATGCCAAAGAGGGAGATTGTTGGAAATAATTGTCTGAAGGAAATTACTACTCAATTATGTATTGTCTTTGATGTCACACTATGTCATAGTCCGCAGCAATCAGTTTCTACCGAGCTCTGTCGGTCTGCCAAACAGGAATATTAGTGTTTATCGAGTTCACTCGGTCATCGAAGAAAAGATAGTGTTTACCGAGTTCACTCGGTCATCGAAGAAAAGATAGTGTTTACCGAGTTCACTCGGTCATCGAAGAAAAGATAGCGTTTACCGAGTTCACTCGGTCATCGAAGAAAAGTTAGTGTTTACCGAGTTCAGTCGGTTATCAAAAGGTAAAGGATTGTCGGTGTTTACCGAGTTCCCTCAGTCACCGGAAAATTATAGAAAGTTATGGTCACCGAGCACTGTCGGCCCTTGAAGGACTTTTGCAAATAGAGTTTGCTTAATTCAGCCGACTGTTATACTGTTATAATGTCGATTTGACAAATCCAAAATCATATAAATAAAAGGTCAAATGTGAAAAATATATATACAGCAAAAAATCTATAGAAGAAAAGAAGGAAAGGTATATGCGAATTTGTGAAGGATGTTCAGATATCCTTGAGGAGCAGCAGAGATTTATTCGATCAGAAAGGATCAAAATTATTCAGAACAGAGATCTTTAATCAGCAAGACAGTTGCATTATTATACAGGTCACTTTTTCATTGTTACCTTCTTATCATTGTAACAGTGAATTCTAAATCTCTTAACCGAGTTGGCTTAACAACCATATTGTAAATCCTCTAACAAGGTGACAATTCCATTGAATTGTTTTCAAGACCTCTTACCAGGCCACTCCTTGCAAGGTGTTTTAAATCCTCTAACAAGGTCACACCTAACAGTGTGTTTTGTAACCTTTTACCGGGTTGGCTTCTAACCGGGCATCACTTCAGAAAAGTGAAAATCAGTATCTAGATACATTGGTAGTTTTTCCCATATTGGGTTTCCACGTTAAATCTTGTGTCTCTTGTGTTCTTAATTGCTTTCTCAATCATATACATGTGCTGATGAATATCTAAAGATAATATTGCTAATACTTTCTGCATCTTCAAAGTTACTGCAATCTATTTACCGAGTGCTAAAACAGATAACATTATTAAGATATCCTAAGGGATTTGGAAAGAATTAATAGGAAGTGTTTTTATGGTTGACTGATTCACCCCCCCCCCTCTTAGTCACTTCATCCATATTCCATCACTAGTATACAACACCTTACTAGTCACAGGATCCCAAAGCTTGTATCCTTTCACACCAGCACTATATCCGATGAAAATACATTTAATAGCTTTGTTTTCCAACTTAGATCTTTTCTCCTTTGGAACATGTGCATAAGCTTCACAACCAAAAACATGAAGATGTCTAATTGAAGGCTTCTTACCAGACCACACCTCCATGGGTGTCTTACCAACAAGGGCTGATGTAGGAGATATGTTAACCAGATAGCAAGCAGTGGCCACAACTTCGGCCCAAAACCTTTGTTCTAAACTAGCTCCACTAAGCATACTCCTAGCCTTCTCCATCAATGTCCTGTTCATTCTCTCTGCAACTCCATTTTGCTATGGGGTATAAGGAGTTGTCTTATGCCTCTCGATACCTTGTTCTTTACAGAACTATTCAAACTCTGCTGAGCAAAACTCACCACCATTGTCAATTCTCACACACTTAATCTTCTTACTAGTCTGATTCTCTACAAGAGCTTTAAATTCCTTAAACTGACTAAAGACTTGTGTCTTACTTTTAAGGAAATAAATCCACGTCCTTCTACTGTAATTATCTATGAAAGATACAAAAAATACAGACTTGGAGATTGAAGGAACTTTTACAGGACCAAAAACATCAGAATGAATAACATCCAAAACATCAGAAGATTTGTGAGAACTAGAGTAAAACCAAACATGATTTTATTTACCATAGACACAGTCTTCACAGAAGTCAAACTCAAGATTGCAATCATTTAACCCCTCAATGAGATTTTTATTTTTTAGGGTTCTGAGACCCTTTTCACTAATGTGGCCAAATCTCATATGCCACAACATTGTCTTTTCTACAGGAAGCTTAGCTTCCAAAGTGTTTGCACTACCATCGAAACCAATAGCCACAGACTTCTTCACTGCTTGTTTAGATGGTGAGGATGAAGAACTATTACATAGAGGAATACATGCATCTAGCTGAAATAAGGTAACTCTCCTAGTACCCCTTGCAAGCACTATCGATCCTCTCATCATCTTGCATCCTTCTTTTGAAAAAACAACTTGCACACCTACATCATTCAGCATACTTACAGATAATAGGTTTTGTGCCAAACCCAGAATGTGCATAACTCCGTTGATTCCCTTTACTCATCCATCAGGAAATTTGATAGTGACCCTTCCACATCCAACTATCTTTAGGTGAGAATCATCACCCAAGTACACCTTTCCACCATCGAACTCTTCATATTTTGAGAACCAGTTTCGATGAGAGGTCATGTGAAAAGATGCACCTGAGTCAACCAACCACACATCATCAGATGCATGGGCTGCCAAAGCTGTGATGAATGCATCGCCATCTTCTTGAGATCTTTTTGAAGCTGAATCTAAACCTTTCTTCTTCTTCGGCTCTTTGCAGTCTTTATGGAAGTGCCCAGATTTATCACAATTCCAACATTTTTCCTTGGACTTATTGGAAGTCTTTGACTTCCCATGGGATTTGGATCTACCCTTATTGTCAGACTTATTGTCATTTTTCTTCCCTCTTTCAGTGGATCTCCCACGAACAGCAAGGGCTTCTTTTTCCGAAATGGAAGCCTTTCTCCGCATCTCCTCTGATAGCAGCGAGGACACCACATCATCCATTTTGAAGGTGACTAAAGTGCTTCTGAGAGCCATCACAAGATGGTCCCATGAATCCGGTAAAGAACACAAAAGTGTGTAGCAACGGTCCTCCTCCTCTAACTTGACACCAGCTGATGTCAATTATGCAGCTAGCAGATTAAATGCATTTAAATGATCCATTAAGGATCCACCTTCCTCCATTCATAGAGAGTACAACTTCTTCCTCAAGAACAACTTGTTCACCAGAGATTTGGCCTGATACATGACCGCAAGTCTTTCCCACAAACTATTTGTGATTTTCTCATCTAGAACATTCAGAAGGACTGCATCGGTTAAATAGAGTCTTATGAGACCCTTAGCTTTATGGTCTTTGATATCCCAGTCTGCTTGAGCTATAGTTGCTGGTCTTGTAGCATTTGAAGTCGCTTCCCATAGGTCATGATCTTCCAACATGTCTTCCATCTTGAGTTTCCACAACTCGAAATTAGTGCCATTAAATTTCTCCACCTCCATTCTTCCATATGATGAACTTGCCATCTCAATCTGCAAATAAGATTCAGAATGCTCTGCAAAAAACTCCCACTCAAACTTGAGATTAGCTCAAAAAACCCTACCCAACAACTAGGATCAAAAGTTGATCAAGCTCTGATACCACTTGTATAGAAACTCAGGTGTGGAAAATAGCTTCCTACGCTAATCTCTATAGCAGAGTATTGTGCCAATTCTTATAAATCCTTACAATTTCAGATTTGTTAACTACTTTAACAAAGATATTGCAACCACATACAATGCATACAGAAAAATAGAGAATGACACAATGATATACCCTGGGGAAAACCTTTCGGTAAAAAACCCCAGCACTCCAAAACCTGCACAATGTATTATCTTCAACACAAAGATTACAATACACTTGCAATGCAAGTTCTTTCAGGAAATGAGAGACAAAGCCAACAAGACTTAAATTTTTTTTATATCTCTCCCATAGGAGCAGCATCATATATATAGACTCCTCAGGACCCAAAAATAGGCACAACCACCAAGACCCATGCACAAAGCCACATGTACACAATTGTTACATGCAATCCCAAGAATAGGTGTCCATCCCTAGAATAGACTATGATAGCTTGTCATAGAATCCACCAAAAATAACGGTCACAAGAGAAGTGTAAGAGAATCTGTCATACCAACCTATTTTTGGCATATTCTCTTACACACACCAACCACTTCTTCTTGGGCACCCAAATAGGCCCAAGTCATAAGATGCTCTTACACCTATCATAGCACATTCCTTAAATAGTTCTTACGCGTCATAGGAATCCATCATGACCGTTTCAATCATGATCTCCTTACGCACAAAATGCCGACACATCAAGTGGAGTGACACATTAACATGCCAACTAGACATGTACACTCACACTTAATTACATTATTTGCAAAAAATACATTTACAAAACAAATAATAAGAATAGGAATTATCCAAGGTTGAGACACCTTATTCCTAACAATTCTAGCATCCATTGAAGGAATATTTCAAGTATTTAAGTCTTCCTTGCATAGATATTGATCGTTTCCCCATTTGAGGTCAAGAAAAGAAGCTTTCAATCAAGGAGAGAGATATACATCCATCCATTAAGTCTTATTCATCCTCAAATCAACATTTGTGTTGAATTAAAACATCTACTCTAGATGAAGTTTTTTCTTACATGATTTCCTTTTGGTTTTTATGTTGAGCCAAAGCTATTAAATCAACATTCTTGATTACATTCTAAGTACAATTGTATCAACATGGCTTAATATAATCTATTGCTTAGATCTAGTCTTTATTCCATGTAAGAATTCCTTCATTTACATTATGTATTTTGTTTCAAGGTTAATTCCCATACAGGGGCTTGACTAAGGAAAGCCCTTCCCCAGAAAAAATTTCTCCTTCTCTCTTGTGTTCAGAAATAGGTGATGAAGTTGCAAATTTAGATTTTTTAGATTTTCAAAACAAGGGATTGATCCTTCATAGAATTCGGTAGTTTTATGCTACCAGGACTAGGCCGAATTGAGTCCCAAGTAGACATTATCCTGAGGCTTTGTAAATTTCACAGTTGAGAATTATAGGTCTCAAGGTTCTAGGTCTAAAACTATTTCTGATTCTGATAGGTATTCGATAGTCAATTCTAGATTTGAAGTTTACTTGTCCTCTCCTATCCCTCAAGGTGTGTTCATTCTTCTTATTTTCCTTTAGCATTTACTTTGATACATTAGATCTGATATCCTATCTTGATGGTTATCATTTCATTTATCATTACATAAGTATGATAGATCTTATCTTGATGGTTATCATTTCCTTTATCATTGTATAAGTTTTTTTCATACTTTACATTTCATATTCATACAAGAAATCACAAAAATCCCACATTGCGTAGATCATGAATTGGCAACCATACTCTTTTCTTTGTGCTAATCAGATTTATATTATTGGTATTTTTGTATTCCAATGTATGTATTATCATGGTGAGTGCTCTACCTCTTAGCATTGGTCACCATTTCCCACATCACATTTTGGTGAACCCGAATTATAACATTTCCATTATGATTTTGGGTGTTAGATTTCTCTACCATATTTCTATTTTGAGATCCAGTTTTGTTTAACCATAGAAATATCTCAACTAGATTAGTGTGCAACTATTTTTCATTTCCTTCCTTCTTACTTCTCTTTATCAAATACATGGAGTGAACCAAAGCCTTTTTCTTTGTTCTACTTTTTTATTCCTTCATGGTATTCTTGCATATAGCACAATAAGGTTAACCAATATATCTCTTCATTATAAAGCATATCTCAAAAATGTTATCAATATTTCATGTATGTTTCTTCCTAAAATTTTAACTAAATATATGCAATATATAGATAACATAAGGGTATTTGTTAACAAACCTAATGCTAATCTCCCTAATCTTATCCCTCAATATTTCCTAGATATTTTCTCTCCAAACATAAGGCATAATCCTCCTTCCTCCCCAACTAAGGATAATAAGGATGATTGATTCACTAGAGAAACTATTCAAACTTATTTTCCCTCCATAGATCAACCTCAAGATTCTACACCATAGCCTATACAACATGATCAAGGATTTACTGACCATATCTCTAAGGATCCTCCCATTCCTCCTAAAGAGAATCATGTTCCTTAAGATAACCCTCCTTGTCAACCAAATCCACCTTTTGAAGTTCTCTTACCAACACCATCTCATGATCCTTGGGTATGTGCAAGATCATGACGGGCCAAACTATGCCCTTAAGTGGCAATGAAAAATCAGCAAATCAGGGTTAGTCAACTTGACGTGAAAATTTCAACTAGCTATATACCTAATATCAAAAAGTTGTAAGAATAGAATCTATAGAAAATTGAATTTAGTTTCTAAAATACTAGGCCTTTTTTGAGAAAAAGTTAGTATGATTGGTGAAAAGTATAGATTTCAATGCAAAAGTACAAAAATTTCAGGAAAACAATAAGAAGTAGGTGTATGTCTGACCACCTTAATCATAATCAAATGATAATATTTTATTATAAGATTTTATATATAAGTAGTAGACTCATGCCTGGATGTGACACATATTTTTTTGTAATTTTATTCCAAAAAAAATAATTAATTATGATTTTTTTGCGACAACATTTTCAGAATTAAAAAACTCCCGTGTCTGACCACTTTAACTCATTCAAAACTTTACAAAATTCAAAAAAAAAAAAAATTTCCTTATAGTAGGCAAAGCATAGAATGTGATGCATTTTTTGGATTTCAAAAATGTTATACTATTTGAAAGTTATAGTCATTTTTCAATCAATATATAAATCAACACTTGAGAGGTAGCTCAATTAGAAAATAACTAATAATTACTTACCGAATTCAAAATTTGACAACAATTATATCAATAGAAAGCTGATAATCTCCTTAAGATACCCTTTTTATTTTATCAAATTTAGGTGAAAAAAAAGTCGTCAACTACATTGTCAAAGTTTTGAATTGACATCGCCACTTTTTGGCTCCTCATGATCTTGCACATACCCCCTTCACCTTATGATGATCTTGAACCTTTGGCTAGACAAATTTATATGAGTACTAAGTATCATTCTAGGATAAGATTTTGTTATACTTTTTTCACAATCCACATACTTCTAATGGTGAATTTTCATTCTCCTTTTATTACTCTAATACACATTCTCTTTGTGATTGTAATGAGTTTAAACAATTTATTCATGATTTATTTGGTAGAAGTCTCCTTCATATAATTTATTTTTCTACAAGGAATACCTTAGCCATTCATATCCTATTATGTTTATCTGCATTATGCAACACTTTTCACATAATGTGCAGTAAAGGCATCATAATAGGATTCTATCTCTCTTTCTCTATAAGATGCGGGGTAATAGATTTTTGTCTCTATCCTCTTTGGGGATCCATTTTCTCCTTTTGTTAGCATGTTTTAAATGATGCACTACTTTGGGAGATTAATGTGTCTTCCCTTTGCATCCTATATCTCTTGTGGCTTTGCATATTTTTTGGTACTCTCTCACATGAATTTTTTTCCTTAACACAAGTTTCCACTTTATGCTTGGAAGTGTTTGAAAAGATTTTTCACTTTGGACATATATTAGATTTCTCTTTCTTCTTTAGTTAGATCCATTATCTCTTTTCTTCATCTATTTTATACTATGATCTCCTCCCATGTATGGACTTTCTATTTAGGATCTTTCTCCTTAATGGGATTAGTGTCATCTTTACAATTTCTTCCTTTCGTGGAAGTGCATATCTTGTATAATTCGGTTGACCACCAAGATGGCATAATGTACAATCGTTCCTCCTTCCTTTCATCTCTCTATGGTTTTGTATTGTTCTATGACACATTCCTTTCTTGCATGAGATACTTTGTTGCATGCAAGATCCTAACATATTTTATTAAAAATCCATTTCATGTCTCAAAGAGACATGTTTATCATTTAATAATCATCCAAATATTTTTTCCTTTCTTTCCTTAATGATTTTCTTACTTTATATGTGATATCTTTTCTATCTTTAATAGGTCTATTTTAGGAGTTCTCTCTAGTTTACAACCTATTTTGTTTGGAATTATATAGTTATTATGCGGTAGCTATAATTCAAGTTGTATTATATATTTTATCTTTCCTTAACGCTTGGAGAAAAGCTTGCTTGTATAGTTTTTTGCTCTTGTCTAAGGATCTACTTTCCCTAGTACAGTCAATTTTTTATTTATCATGTGACATTCTTTTCTTATAAATAATTATAAGTTTTGATATGGATTCTCTCTTATATAGGAGGTATGTATCCTTGATCATAACCTCTTCCTATTTACAAAACCATATTCATTATAGAAAACTTCTCTTACTTTGGGTTTCAAACTCTGATATCCTTCATCAAGAATCTCAATTTAACCTAGCAATAGTGGGCTAAACAGGTGAATTTTTGTTCTCCTTCCCCTCTTTGTCTTGAAGATTTTATCTTTTTTCAAGAACTCCTCTTGAAGGTAGATTTCTTGTAGACAAGATCTCTTCCTGTCAAGGTTCTCTTCCCACAAGTGGAATATCTTTTGACCATTATCTATTTTCTTAGCTCATAAGAGTTAATGTTCTTAGCTGAATTTATGGCATACATTTATTAACTTACATATATCTCCTTGTTGTTGGATGTATGTAGCCTTTATTCTCTTCCTTATCATGTCTAATATGTAGCGATTATAAGGAGTGGGGCATACATATGACCTCCCTGGTACATTATACACTAATATTTCCAAAGCTTCTAGTAGGTGGAAAGACACACAAATCCACTAATAGGAACAAAGAAACATAAAGACTATAGTATGTGCACCGTGCATTTAAAGCTTCCAATAGGTGCACAATACCTTTTTAAGTGACAAGTTGGTGCAAGCTTTCAAGACATAATTGACTAGCATGGCACACAAAGGATCTACTTTTCCTAGTACAGTCAATTTTTTTATTTATCATGTGACATTCTTTTCTTATAAATAATTATAAGTTTTGATATGGATTCTATCTTATATAGGAGGTATGTATCCTTGATCATAACCTCTTCCTATTTACAAAACCATATTCATTATAAAAAAACTTCTCTTACTTTGGGTTTCAAACTCTAATATCCTTCATCAAGAATATCAATTTAACCTAGCAATAACGGGCTAAATGGATGAATTTTTGTTCTCCTTCCCCTCTTTGTCTTGAAGATTTTATCTTTTTTCAAGAACTCCTCTTGAAGGTATATTTCTTGTAGACAAGATCTCTTCCTGTCAAGGTTCTCTTCCCACAAGTGGAATATTTTTTGACCATTATCTATTTTCTTAGCTCATAAGAGTTAATGTTCTTAGCTGAATTTATGGCATACATTTGTTAACTTACATATATCTCCTTGTTGTTGGATGTAGGTAGCCTTTATTCTCTTCCTTATCATGTCTAATATGTAGCGATTATAAGGAGTGGGGCATACATATGACCTCTCTTGTACATTATACACTAATATTTCCAAAGCTTCTAGTAGGTGCAAAGACACACAAAGCTGCCAATAGGTGCAAAGACACACATTGGTGCCAATAGGTGCAAAGACATACAAATCCACTAATAGGAACAAAGAAACATATAGCCTATAGTATGTGCACCGTGCATTTAAAGCTTCCAGTAGGTGCACAATACCTTTTTAAGCGGCAAGTAGGTGAAAGCTTTCAAGACATAATTGACTAGCATGGCACACAAACCTAATAGAACTTCCAATCCTATCTTTTGTGTGGTCAACAGTAGACATAAAATCTTACTGGTCATGGTGGTCACACTTTATGTGGTTCATAGTAAGACACACAATCTTACTGGGCAAATACCTAATCACCTCTCTCTCTCTCTCTCTCTCTCTCTCTCTCTCTCTCTCTCTCTCTCTCTCTCTCTCTCTCTCTCTCTCTCTCTCCGTTGTCATGGTTATTTTAGTAGGTTAGACCATAGAGTTGGTACTCTCTTTGGCAATGATCTTTTTCTTCCTATGTGATCACTTGTTTTCTTACAATAGCTTTCCAAACATGAAATTAGCGAGTGAGGCATTTCTAACTGAGGCCTCTTTTACTAGTTGATTTTGAGTATACTAACCCCTTTTGTTGTTTTTGTGTCTTTTCTTTTTATTTTCCTTTTTTCTTTATTTTTGTGCCCTTGTGTATGGATGTAGAGCTAGGATTTTTGGTTTGGGTGCTTGTGTCCTTAAACTTAGTGATGTTTTATCTCTTTGCAATTTTTCATGATCATCTCTCATCATTCTCTCTTTATAATTTCTCTTCATTTACCATGAGCATGAGATTGTCTCATACTCCCACTAAAGTGGGGGCTAAATGTACCATCCTAAAAAGTAAGCACTTCATTAGTGTTCATTTTGGGACTATTTTTAGCCCAATTTATTGTGTTCGTTATGGTAGGACCTCATATTGTAATTAAATACATACACTTGTTTAAGTTAAGGTCCTCCTTGTTTAAAATTGAGGTTGGCTCTAATTTATATGCACAATTTCCCATTTTCCATCCATCCACATAATTCATTTCAAACCTAGGTCCTTTACATGCATTTTTCAGATCTTGGGATTCACCCTAATATCGTAGTGGGATTACAACATCCAATACCTCTTTTAGCACATAACCTTGAAACCACTCAAAAAATTTCCTCTCTAGGATTACACTAAAGTCGACCTTGTTCTCAGGAGGTTAATTTTCAATTTCCTTCAGGCCCAATGTGGGTTTTTTTCCTTTGGGGTATTTAGTATAGGTCGTCTTCATGAATTTGAGCCCTGAAATGTGTATAACAGGAGGCTTGTTCTTCTCATTTTGAAATCTATTATCCGTCATTCTGCAAGCTGTTTCATCTTCATGCAAGCATTATCAAGTAAATTGTGCACTTAAGACATTCAAGAATCCATTGAATGCATCTTTCAAGCATTAAAGTCTTCCTTCCATAGATCTTTCTCTTTTCCCATTGGAGGTCAATAAAAGGAGTTTGTAATCAAGGAGGGGGATCTAAATCCATCATTCAAGTCTTCTTCTTCTTCCTCAAATTAACATTTGTGGTGAATTACAATATCTACTAGATGAGGTTTTGTCTTACATGATTTCCTTTTGGTTTTTGTGATGATTCAAAGCCATTGCATCAACATTCTTGATAACATTCTAAGTACAATTGAATCTACATGGTATGATATGTACTCTATTTCTTAGAACTAATCTTTATTACATTTCAACATTCTTTCATTTACATCTATTTCATTTCAACGTTATTTCTCATACAAGGGCTTGACCAAGGTAAGACCCTCCCCACAACAAATTTCATCTTCTCTAGTCTTGTGTGCAGGAACATGTGACGAAGTTGCAAATTCAGATTTTTAGATTTTCAAAACCATGGATTGGCCCTTTATAGATTCAGAAATTTTTATGCTTCCAAGACTAGGCCAAATAGAGTCCCAAGTAGACATTGTTCAGAGGGTCTACAAATTTAATAGTCAAGAATTACAGATCTTAGGGTTCCAGATCCAAAACTATTTCTAATTTTGATAGGTTTTCAATAGTCAATTCTAGATTTGATGTTTAACTTTCCTCTCCTAACCCTCAAGGTGAGTTCATTCTTCTTAGTTTCCTTTGGCATTTACTTTGATAGATTAGATATGATATCCTATCTTGCTGGTTATTATTTCCTTTATCATTACATAAGTGTTTGTCATACTTTACATTTCACAACAAAATCGAGGATATAGAGCACATTTAGATAATCTTTCTTTCTTTTTAATTCTAACAAATTTTAATGTTAAAATAGAGTTGTTCTTTCATCACCATGCTCAAATTCAAATATCCTAATGTATTCCATTTATTTCTCTAAAATTATTTAATTATTTAATTATAAATACACAAGAATCAAATTAATATATCTAGGTTAATGTATGTTGATCTGTTGTATTTTATTTGATTAACCTAAATTAAATTTAGGGAGAGATTAAAATCTCATTAGCAAAACAATCATTTTTCTTCTCCATAATCTTTTTCATCATAATTATAGATCTCACTATGATCCGGAATGTTGATGGTAAAAACTCTCACACAATCAATCAGAAACAACACTTGACATTAAAGATTATGAGAATTCAATATCATTAACATATTTATTTCAACTAGACTATTAGTCTACAATAAAAAGCTTTAATTTGACAAATGACACGATTTGTCAAACAAATTTAATATTCAAACTACTCTTTAAATTATATTAAAATATATGTTTTAAGAAAAAATACTATAGATAAATTTTACATATCTAATCAATCATATTGAATTCTTGAGGACCATACAATCAAACTTAAATTTTAGTTATAATACAAGTTCAAAATACCTAATTGTAATATAGAAAGCCATGATTTGTTGCTACAATTGTCAAAGATTAGGTGATTTTTTAAATTGTCAAAGATTAGATGATTTCTCGTGGGGTCAAACAATAGTTGTAATCCGAATGGAAAAAGTCATGATATTTATGATGTTGCAATTAGATAAGCTCACTCTATAAGTCTTTCGATTTTAATGATTTGTTTTTATTGAAATAATTAAGAAATAAAAGAATAATACAAAGGAGAGTGTTTTTATCCGCGCCTTCACCATACTCATCTTAAATGAGTCGACTTGTGTGCCGTCGACGGAATAGTCTCTTCCACAACATTTAATTCTGGAACAGTTTTCCGTCCATCAACATTTATGAACATCTTTCTAAATTTGATGCCTCTTGGAAGTGACGTATATGTCCTTTACTTTAACTGTACAGGGAGTTTCGTTCCGTCTTTAACACTTGAGCGATGGAGGAAATTAGGGTAAAGTTCTGCTTAACTCGGTTTCTGGTATTTGCACTGTGTATCCAACTGCAAAGTTGTGGTGCTGCAGTTAAGGGTGGAGATACTCTTTCCTTGGGCGCCTCGATTACTGGAAATCAGACAACAATTTCAAAGAATGCCACATTTGAATTGGGCTTCTTCAGCCCAAATGGTACCAATAACTGGTATATCGGCATCTGGTATGCCACTTTAACGGAGAAGACGTTTGTATGGGTGGCTAACAGGGAGACTCCTGCCAGATACAGGTCTGGAGTTATGAAGCTTTCAGAAGAAGGTGATCTGGGTCTGTTTGACGCAATGGGAGCATCTCTTTGGTCTGCCAATATGACCAAGAAACCTTCTCAGGCTGTGTTATTAGATTCTGGTAATTTTGTAATGCTCAGTGACGACAACAAATCTGAAATTGTTTGGCAGAGTTTCGATTATCCTGTCGACACCATCTTGCCAGGGATGAGGTTCGGTGGACCGCAAAAGCTAGTCTCTTGGAAAAGTTCATTGGATCCCGCTCCAGGGCTTTTCTCTTTTCAGCTGAATCCATCTGGCGCCAAACAATTCGTGCTAACATGGAACAATTCTGTACAGTTTTGGGCAAGCCGAACTTTCTCCGCCAATGTTTTCAGTTTAATTCCAGAAATGATAAACAATGCCTTCTACAATATCAGCCCTGAAGAGACTCAATCTGGTTTGCATTTCACATTTACATTGGTGAATATAGAGAATGCTCTCTCACCTTACGTCCTAGTTAAGTCTGGAGGACTGCAATTATATATTCTGCTTGATAATGGTAGATGGAGCATGTTCTCGTCTCAACCAACAGATCAATGTTCCGTATATGGTTTGTGCGGCGCTTATGGAACCTGCAATTCCAACAATCTTCAGTTCTGCAGCTGCGTGGAAGGCTTCACTCCAGCAGACACTCGCGCCTGGGAATCACGAGAATCGTGGTCGAGTGGCTGTGTTCGGCAGAGCCCATTGAACTGCAACCCCCAAAATGGCAGCACGGACGGATTTCTGGAGCTGAGCGCCACGTTGCCTGATGCTGATTCCGCTTGGTCATACTCTACAACCACAAAGAAAGATTGCCAGAAAGCCTGCTTCCTCAACTGCTCCTGCACTGCGTTTGCTTTCAATCCACCTTCAGGGCCGTGCCAACTCTGGTCAGGAGATTTGTTGAACCTGCGTAACTCTCTTCCACCAAAAAGCAATTCACATGTTTTTATTCGAGTAGCTGCCTCTGCACTTCCAATGTTTGATCCAGCATACTCATCCAAACGTAGAATCACAAGTATTGTGGGCGCACTGGTAGGTATTGTTTTTATCTCAATTTTATTATGGCGGAGGCATCGGCGACGATCTATGGTGAGGCATCCAGATCCAGATCCCTCAGACTCTTTTCTTAGAATGTTTAGCTACATGGAGTTGAAGATTGCAACTAGGAATTTCAGGTCTAAGTTGGGAAGGGGAGGATTCAGATCTGTGTTTAAAGGACACCTATTAGACGGTACGCCTGTGGCCGTAAAGAAAATGGAGGGCTCAAGACAAGATGAGAAGCAATTCCGAGCTGAAATCAGTTCTCTTGGCAACATACAGCATGTGAATTTGATTAGGCTTCAAGGCTTTTGTGCACAAGGATCCAAACGCTTACTTATCTATGATTACATGCCAAATGGCTCTCTAAATTCTTTACTGTTTAATAGTAATTTAAAATGCGAAAAAAGGGTGCTCGACTGGAAGAACCGATTCCAAATCGCCTTAGGGACCGCACGAGGTTTACTTTATCTCCACGAGGAGTGCAGAGATCGCATCATTCACGGTGATGTAAAGCCCGAGAACATTCTTCTGGACAATTATTTTTCACTGAGGTTGGCCGATTTAGGATTGGCAAAGCTTGTGGGTAGAGATTTCAGCCGTGTTCTAACAACAACGAGAGGTACAAGAGGGTACTTGGCTCCGGAGTGGATCTCTGGTCTTCCCATCACTGCCAAGGTTGATGTGTACAGTTTTGGTATGACGCTCTTGGAAATCATTTCTGGCCGACGGAATCTGGATGTAAGCGTTTAAAATTCCAGTCAGTATTACTTTCCCGCATGGGCTGCAACTCAAATTTGCAACGGCAACACAATTAATATTGTAGAAGAGGGTATTGCAGAGGAGAGAGACATTAAAGAGGTAAGAAGAGCAAGTATTGTAGCGTTGTTATGCATTGAACAAGATGAAGAGGTGAGGCCAAGCATGGGGCAAGTGGTGCAAATGCTTGAAGGGAAGATGCAGCTGCAAATTCAGCAGATTCAGAGCTCATGGACAAGAATGCAGACCAAAAATGCAGACCAAAGTAGTGATACTGACACCAATGGTGATGGCTATGTCCTTAGTTAGAATAGGAGAGGAGGGGAAGCATTTTAAAACAATAGAGGTAGATGATGGCTATGTCCTTAGTTAGAATAGGAGAGGAGGGGAAGCATTTTAGAACAATAGAGGTAGCTTATTAAAGTTCAAACTTTATTTAATGTGTCAATGTAAATTTGATTATATGTTTATTTTGGTATAAACCATATCACTAAATATTAAGGTTAATCTGGTTTATATTTTTTTATTTTTTGAAAAGTATAATAAATGATTAAGGTAAAACATTTTTTAACTATGCATTATATACTATGCTATGAATCAAGGATTCGTAGATTTTCTATATATCTGAATTAGTCTTTCTTTAGTTAAAATAAGAAGTTCAATATCAATGTACATGTGGGGAACACCTTGTAGCATAGTGGTAAGTTGTAAGCCTCTCATCCGAGAGGTCTTGGGTAGGAGTCTACTTGAGCTCCATGAGGATTTCAACTTCGGCCCATTACCCATCAAAAAAAAATATTAATGAACATATAATTTTTGTAATTAAGTTGTTCTACTACTTTTCATGTGTGTGGAACAAATAGCTCAACAAGTGCTTTAAACTTATGTTCACTAGAAAATAAAAAATAAATGTAATAATTAAACAAAAAATATTCAAAATTATGCTTAGTAGAAAGATTATATTGAGTGCTACAATCTTACAAGCCCCAAAGTCCTTACAATATTTTCAACAAACTATCAGTTTTGTGCATAATCTCCTCATTGATGCTACAGACCTTGTTCACAATGTTGTCAATGGGGGTGGCCCCCTTATCCTTCGAAGTTTGGTTGCAAGACCGTGGAGAAAGATCGTGTCTTTATCCTTTATAGCAACACTTTTGTCTTCAGTAGGAACTTTTGTAGTCAATTTAACACTACTAGATTGAGAAGTTGAAGTATATTTATAAATACCATGTAAGGCTTAAGCTTGAGCATTAAGTTTCTTAAGACCCTCAAAATTATTTTCCATGGTATTTCTACTAACTGCAACAACTGCCCTTAATTTATCTTGGACAACAACAATTGAATCCTCCAAGTTCTTAATTTGAAGCTCATGATCTTCCTTTAACTCTTTGATACCCTTTACTAGTACATGAATACTGGCCATAATATTATCCATATCTTGGCTAGGAGGAGAATGAGTTATTTTATCTTTTAAATCATTAATCTCTGCCAATATCTATAGAAATAGAGCATTCTGGCTAACCATCACATCCTTGACAATTTTATTTATGCTTATGTTTTCTTGAATTGATGAGCCCTTCTTGACAGGGGTATCTTTACCCAAATCCAGATGAATATCTATATCCATATCACCCATACTCATAGGTTTAGAAGTAGGGGAATGCACGGTGGGGTCAACATCCTTATAAGAAACCTTTTTGAATTTCTTAATTCTAGAGGACTTTCACCCTCCCCCCCCCAACTGATTAGGACCTAGTAAGTGTTTTCCCCTTTCCTTTAGAAAACATATCACCATTACAAGGATCCAAAGAATCTAGCAAAAAACCCTCATGGGAAGTGTAATCTGAGTCATCGTCATTAAAAACTACAATTCTATGGTAGGACAAAGTATTACTTTTAGTATGCTTTCACTTTCCCGAATGAAAAATGACTTGTTCGTCTAAGGGGGCATCCTCAAGGTCAGTTGAAAAGCCATCATAGTGACAATGGGCATTATGTTGGTATTTAATGCTAGTCTTAGGAACATAGTCTTTTTGGACATGGATGTAGGAACCAAAAGAGATAGACAAATTCTTGTGTGACTAAGCTATCCCCTTATATCTTTACCAGGAAACTTACTTTCGTATTAAGCTATTACTAAATATCTTGAGAGATAAAAATATTCAAAAAATTATTTAGATGTATAATGCAAAAGAATAGAAAAACATATCATTAAGATGACACTAAATGTACAATGGGAAAACCCTCATACGAAAAAGAAAAAAGAAATGTCTGCAAAAGCACTCACATGCTTAATGTATATTATTGTAGAAGAGGAAAACAAGTGATTTACGTAATTTTACTTGCGAAACAATTTTCCCTTTTCCTAATTTTATATTAACATTTCATTGGTTTTGTTATTAATTAATAGAATAACCCTCAAACCTATAAATGATTTCAAATAAAGAGTTTTTATTTTGCTAAGACAATACAAGAAAGTTAATAAAATGTTATTTGGAAATAATAATTTATATAAAAAATAAATTATAGTACTCAAGAAGAGAATCAAAAGAATTTCAATCAAAAAGAGAAACTTACTACCTCTAGGATCCTAGCATATTACATAGATGTTAGGATGCCATGCAAATTTATAAATATTATGTTGTTATCTTATGAATAAAATACAAAAAAAATTAGAAATTACAAAACAATAATCTTTTTCTTTACCTAATCTACAAAACTAGAAATGGAAAACATGCTAGAAAACAACATACAATCAAAATACAAAGAAATAAACTAAGTAGTGTGATTTAAATAAATAATAGAAATAAATTTTCCAATAAGAAGACACTTACAAGTCATCATGTAAATAAAATGTCTTTAGAATACCTGCAAACACAAAGAAAATGAAAAATGTTTAGGTTCTTTATGGATATTCCCTGGTTGAATATCCACTTTGATATTTCTACCTCCATAATAGCCAAGATAAATAGATAGAAATAAAATAATATATGTTCTTAATCTGAGTGTATGCATAGTAAGATGAGATATTGATAGGGCTTAGAATCCCAATGTTCTTGGGGGCATAATAAAATAAATTCTTACAATAATAATTAGAATAATATTACCTGCAAAGGCTTGAGGAAGCCAAGATAAAGAAGAGAGATAGAATTATGTGTTAGGCCATTTTTCCAGTCATTGCAAAATCCCAAGAAAATGGCCTTTTTCCCTACAGTCTTTGTTTTGTTGTCTCTACCCCGCTTGCAGTCTCAGTTTTAACTTGCAAAGATGATCCGTATGTGTTTCATGTTGTACGCTCTTGGCCCCGTGCTCTTTAGTGTGTCACCTTGCTTTAGTCCAAATCGCATTTCTTGATTCGCCAGACCCAAAAAGTTATTCAAGCCATAGGGTCCGCGGGAAGCATCTTTAAAAATTTGTCAGTGTCGAAAACCCACACTATTTTCAAAAAATCTGTGATGTTTTCGATTTCCCTGCTATCTTTCAGTCTGTTGATATTCCTGTGTGTTTTCGGTCTATGTGAAAACCCTGTGTTTTTTCATCCCCACACTTCTATCCTGATTGTGGTGTTTTCTCTAACTGCGCAAGTCCGATGGGATGGTGGGTCCAGGCTCTTCCTGATTGGTTGTCGCATGGCCGCATGTCAAACTTTTTCTGACATGCGATCATGCGACCGCTTGCCACCTAGCCGTGTGGGTCCCAGTTTCTATTCAGCTGCCTGGCGATCTCCTTTCCCTCAAGTGCGCAAGTGTGATCAATGGTGGGACCTGGTTTTCAGATTGGGCAGACGGTCTTGACGTGTCGGAGCATCAATAGTTATCGTTAAACCGCGAAGGATTTGTTAAGGCTATGCACTTTTGTGACAACCGTCCGATCCTTCGAAAGGGTAAGGCTTCTTTGGTGTGGTCCCGAAGGCGGACATGTGGCAGCCTATGATTGGCTGTCGCATGGTCACATAGCTCAATTTTTGGCTATATGATCATGCGACCAAGTGACACATGTCCGCGGTGCTGAGGTGGATTTATTGTCAGGCGGGCTCGCGTTGAGAGCTTTTAATCAACGGTCAGCGCATGATCTTAAGGAATGTTCCCACCCCTTCCGATCATGCACCATCTGTTGATCTAGCATCTTCTCTGTGCGATGCAAGTGGGACCGTCTGCCACATGGTGCTTAGTTGCTGTGTTCCTATTGGTCGACGTGGATGTGCTCAGAAGTGGGGCCATTGTCAGATGGGTTTGGACAAGGATAGATCTAATGATCGGTATAAGTTCTCATGTGATTTGTCAGAGTCCTGAGATCTTACGCCAGCTGTTCATTTTCAAAGGCTTATGAAAGGTGGGTCCTGTGCCACTGACTGCGTGTGAACTGCAAATGGTGTTGTGATAGGTGACGTCAGGCATCGCCGTTGCAGAGTTAATGGTGGGGTCTGAGGTTTGGCAGAGTGGATAAAGGTGGCAGTGCCGATAAGATGTAGTCCTATCGCTGGTTCGCGAGATGATTTGGCAGTTTCCCAATTCATTTGGCGACTTGGTGAGCAGCGGTCGCTTGATCGCTAGATTCTTTAGGGGAGGCAGGAAGTATTCTGTGAATTGGCGAAGGTTCCTTTGTCGCCAGTTCGCCAGATGATTTAAGTGGGCTATTTTAACACGTACAGTCATGTGTTCGGGAAGTCTAACTAGAGTTAGGCCTTTCATTCCGCGACTGGGATTCTACCTTGTCACTAGTTTGCAGAATGTTGACCCGGGGTATCTAATGAGTTAGAGTTGTGAAGCCTGGGAAAGACGAGAAATCTATGGTCGAGACTTATTGCCAATCTTCGATCGAATCAAAATCGCCGATTCACTGCTAGCGCCATAAAAGTGGCCGTTGGTATTCAAATTCAAATTTTTTGAGGGTTTGCAACGACAAGAATGACTGGTTTTAAAAAAATTTAGCAGCCTGATTGGATTTGTTTGGTGTTGTGGTGTGGTCCAGGGTGCTTTGAGTGATTGCAAGGATTTGTGCCGTGTGGTTTTGAGCTCGAGGAACTGTTTGTAGGCAGTGATTAGACTAATTTTAATGGCATTCCTGGTGTACTATGCTGAGCTCGCAGATTTTCATGATTGTTGATCTGCTAGAGATTTGTTTTCTCCAAGCTGCTTATGCTTCATGCCCCTGCAGTAAATTTTGTGACTATTTGAATAGGTTGGGTGGTTGAGACCTTAACCCTAGTTGTCTGAAGTTTGTTGCATCTGATCTTGAGGATCCCAAGGCAGCTAGTGGTATAAGTTGTAGAATTTTGGATTTTGCAAGGGTTCCAAAATCTTGTTGCTTTTGGTCTCTGGTTTTTTACTGTAATACACTGATAGAGGTTTGATTTTGTGTCCTTTTCTCAGCTTTGTGTCATGCTAATTGTATGCTGATTCTGGATTTGTTAATGAAAACATTCTTGAATCCCAATCTTGTATCTTGTGTATGTCTTCTTGCTTGTCTCTGAGCTCATATATATTAATGTCACAAAGTGTGTTAATGTATGGTAAACAAAGAGTATTTTGAATTCATCTCTGAGTTTCTAACAAAGTTAGGATTAAAGCCTTTTAGGTGAATTCAGTGAGTTTGCAGCCAGGTGTATAATTTTATGTCCTTGTGCTTGAGGGAAAGGGGTAATAGGCAAAGCACTTACCCTGGGTTCCATTGTGTTTGATTTAAGGTATTTAGTAGAGGTATACAATTGGGTGACTCTTAGCCCTGGGGTAAGGCACTGGTCTTTTCTTTTGAAGTCATGGTTAACAACCACACAAACATAAACATTCATTTGATAAACCTTTTTAGACTTGTGTTGAGCATTGTGTGCATCATTTTGAGATTCCTTTGAAGAAGTGAGTCAAGGGTACACCCGCCTGAGCATTGAAGCTCAAAGAGTAGAAGGATCCTTTTATCCTTGTCAGTTGGCCCTCTTCCTTGTGGACTTTGGAGTGGTGATAGAGTTAGAGTTTTATTTAAATTATCCATCAAAGTGTAAATCTGCAAGTTGAAGATCAAAGGGAATAATCCACAACCAACAAAATGGCGACTCTGCTAGGGACAACTATGAATATATCCATTTGTTAAGAGTCAGTGATTCTACTGGGGAGAATCTAAAGAGAAAGGTATAGGTCTATTCTTATTTTCCTATGTGTTTCAAGGATTTCCCATCTAGGTGGGTGGTGACTCAAAGGTTAAAACCAGTGCAACATATTGAAGAAGCATGGAAAAAAGAAGAAATACTAGGTCATATGTTAGAAAGAATCCGGAGGTCACTCTAGAGCAATTACCTAGACAGGGAAACAAGAGCAGGATTAGAAGGAATGGTGAGCCTACCAGTGCTCCCATGAGAGAATAGAGAAATGCTAGAGCTAGAAGACCACATGTATCCTCAAGTGAGGATGGTTCACAAAACAAAGTTTCTAGATCAGAAGGTGGTCACTCTGAAGAGAGATTTTATGATACCCCTGAGGTTGCATTTCATGACAAAGGTCCATTGCCTGCAGGTCAGAATGAACAAAATAGAGATGTGAGTTTAGAGGTTGACCTGGATCTTGATGAAGATCAATTTAGAAGAGGACTCATGAGACATAGGCAGGTCCGTTTCCCATATCAAAATCTTCCTGATATGGATGTGTCATCTAGTTCTGATGACATTATGGTAGATCTTGATGATTTGAATGCACTGAGGTTGTAGTTGGCAGAGCAGGATGCCATATATAAAAGATTACAGGAAGAGAGAGAAGCTGAAAAGGTAAATGCTTTGATAGAGAGGCAGTCTCTTCTGAGAAAAATAAATGAAATGAAGGAGAGAAACAAAATGCTTGCTTCTACTCCTAAAACGTTGCAGCATGATGTTTTTGGTGATCTTGATGCCTTGAGGAGTGAGCAAGAATGCTTACTGCAAGATCATGAATTTGAAAATGAGGGCCCTGTGGTTAGACAAGTGCAAAGCTATGTCCCTTTGCCTAAAGATAAGGATGGGCACAGGATTACCAGACCTGCTGTTATCATAAATGAGAAAGGAAAGCAGAAGATGGTGGGTGACCAAGCAAGCAAACTAGTAACAATACCAGGGATCCCACCACTTGATTCAAATAAGGACATTGAAATGGAGAGAAGGAGAAAGGAAGATGAGGACCTTACAAGAGAACTAGAGAGAGCTGAGGTTGACGCTGCCATTGCAGAAAAGAAAAGGAAGATCCAATTTTTGTGGGCTTCTTCAACTAATGCTCTTGGCCCATCTGCTACTAAACTAGGTATGTCATCTATGACTACTGCTTTTCCACTTAGTAATGCTACTAGTTTTATTCCTTCTTCATCTGCTAGGATAGGTGCAGATCCTAGGCAGCAGTCAGATGCACAGATAAATGTAGATGCTAATGTTGATCCTAGGGTTAACACTAGTTCAAGCTTTCAAAGAAGACCTATGCAATTAGAAGGCTATAGGCAAATAAGTTTTGATGAAATTCTTGGCTATCCAAATGCTTTTCCAAATGATATTAGAGATAAGGTACCTAAATTTGCTGGTAATAATGCTATTAGTTGTGAAGAGCGTCTCAAATTATTTGTTGATATGCTTAATGATTATGAGGTAGAGCATGAGGATGTTGTCATGAAATTGTTTGTTCAATCTCTAATGGAGGATGGTAGAGATTGGTTTAAGAGGCTTCCTGATAAGTGTATTGATACTTGGGACTCTTTTGAGAAATGTTTCAAAGAGCAGTATGGTGATAGGCCTAATGCTAGCTTCATGTTGAATGAATTCAATACCATAAGGAAAAATCAGAATGAGTCTGCAGCTGAGTTTAACATGAGATTTCAGAAAGGTATGCACAAGTTGTTCCAAGTCATGCGGTTGGATGACAATGTCTATCTGACTACATACTTCAATGCATTTGATGGGAAGATGGGATATTTATTGAGGGATAAAGAACCAAGAACTCTTAGGGATGCTTTTAGGATTGCTGTCAATATTGAGAACAACATGAAAATATCAGGAAAGTTGGGTGGAAAGAGAGATGACCCAAAGTTGTTTGAGGATAGGAAATACAAAAAAGAAAATGATAAGAGCATTGGATCTAGGAGGTAGCAAAAAGATAAATCGGATAAGGTGCTTAATGCATTGAAGGATTTGAAGGCACCTGCAAATAGGAACATCAGTGCTCCTACCAATGAAAGGCCTCGGTTCAACAACAATTTCAGTAAGCATAATAGACTACAGAATTACCCCTACAACACCCAATGGAAGGATGGCAAACCTATTGTCCCTATTGCAAGAGGAAACAATGACAGAGGTGTCCCTAACCCTCTACATAAAGCTTCAATAAATGTCATGGAGAATATACCATGGTGTGTTGCATGCCATTCCCCTCATTCTACAGAGCATTGTGTGGTTGCACAATCTATGGCTGCAAATCAAGATTGTGGTGATGAGGAGATAGAACAAGAAGAAGAACAAGATGATGTTGGATGCAACATGGCTTTTTCATGTCTAGGATGTGAAGATGATTCTGATTTTGATGAAGAGGCAGATGTGAATGTGAAGAGACATAATCAGGATCTTTTTCATCAAGAGGTTTTTTTGATGGTGAATGCATTGATCAGAAAACATGTAACATGAATTCTTCTCCCAAGCCAGTAAATTTGAGAAGACCTTCTAGAGAAGAGATGGAGAGGATTACTGTAGAAATGATTGCCCAGGTGCAAACTAGAGGCATGGTGGCAAGGAACATAAATGAAAAAGTTGTAGGAATGTTTATAAAGAGTACCAACTCCGGAGAACCTAACAAGAACAAATCAAAGGTTGATCACATTGTGAAATTAAAGAATGTAAAAAGTAAACATTGTGAGCCTAAGGGAGTTGTAATTGAAAAGATCTCTTGTGAGATTGAGAAGCCAGTTAACACAATGGCTAAGATTAAAAAAATGAAGGTGGTCAATACACCTAATATGTCAGACAAGCAAAAAGATGTTAAGGCGGTGCAGATTGAGATTCCTGCTTCTACCCCTGTTGACATGTTATTTGTATTGTCACAAATTACAGTTAAGGTTCCATTATCGGAATTGTTGAGGATCCCTGAACATAAAGATAAGGCTATTGCATGGGTTGGTAATACTCACAAAAATGATACTTCATGCAGTGGATCTCAGGATAAAGCTTTGAAGGATGTTGCTGCTCAGGGAATTGTGTCTCAAATTCCTCCAATATATTTGGATAGTTATGTCAATGCCAGCCTTGAAAATATTGACCCATTCTTCTTAAGTGTTCTTGTGAATGGGATGAAATTAAGAAATTGTATGATTGATAGTGGTGCCTCTAATACTGTCATGCCTTTCAAAATCATGGAGAGGTTGGGCCTTAAAGTTGATATAGTGCAGGGCAGATGTTGTGCAATGGATGAGAGGGAGGTACCAGTCATTGGGACTATCAATGTAATGCCATATAGGTTGGAAGCATATCCAGAGAAAGAGCTAACAATGAGTGTTTTGGTGGTGGATATCCCTCCTCATTATGGGATGTTGCTATCTAGAAGATGGAGTGCTGCCATGGGTGGAAGTTTACAGTGTGATTTGTCCTATGCAACTTTCAAGATTGATGATCAGTTTGTCAAGATTGAACGAGAGCCAAGAGTATGCCACATGATTGAGAGAAACATAGATAATGAAACTACATGTTTTGTGGATACTGATGTAAATGCTTTTAGGGCAGAGATCCCTGTATTTGAAAATGAGCTTATTTTGTCACCTATTTCTACTGAGGTAGGTGCTGACTCTGTGAAGGGTGATTTGTGGGTCATGTACTTTGATGGTGCAAATTGCAAAGATGGTGCAGGAGCAGGTATTTTACTTATTTCTCCTGATGAAAATACCTACAAGTTCTCTTTCACATTGAATTTCTTTTGTACCAACAATATAGCAGAATATGAGGCCTTGTTGTTAGGACTGAGGTTGGCACAAAAGCATGGTATAAAATGCATAAGTGTTATTGGTGATTCTAAGTTGGTGGTGTCCCAAGTCAGGTCAGTATATGCTTCCAAGAATAGAAGGTTGAAACAATATAGGAATGCAGTGTGGGATTTGATTGAGCATTTTGATGCCTTTAATATTGAGTGGAGGGATAGGAGTAACAACAAGATGGCTGACTTGTTGGCCAATATTGCAATCAATCCTAATGATGTTACATTTTCTGGTATTTCTAAAGTTGAAATTCAGGCTAGGCCTAGTATACCAGACAATATTGAGAATTGGCAAGTTTTTGATGATGATAATGATATTTTGAAGTTTATGGATTGCAAGGATTAGTATCACGGTCAGGAACTTGATTGTTCAGCCTTGATTGAGTCAATAGAAGGAAGGGAGGTTGTCTTAGGTAATGAGGTCATTCAGCTTAGAACTAACAAGATACCCAAGGGGCTTGTTATTTTGGAGACTGTCTTTGACAACCAAGATAGAGTTCAAAAGAATATCAAAGGAGAAGATCATGCTGATCTTGACGAGATAAATCTTGGATCACATGAGGCACCTAAGAAAGTATACATTGGTAGAGATATATCTCAAAAGGTGAGGAGACCTCTGGTTGAATTATTGAGGAAATTCAGGCATGTTTTTGCATGGTCGTATGATGACCTAAAGGTTTATAGAGAGGATTTATTCCAGCATGTTATTACATTAAGTGAAGATGCTAAACCTTTCTGGCAAAAGCAAAGGCCCATTAATCCTACTTTGGCACCCAAGATGCAAGAAGAATTAATGAAGTTGAGAGATGCTGGCATTATCAAGCCTATAAGGCATTCTTCTTGGGTGTCAAATCTTGTCCCTATAAGAAAAAAGAATGGTGGCATCAGGCTTTGTGTGGACTTCAGAAATTTGAACATTAGCTCATTGAAAGATAATTATTGTTTGCCCAATATGGAGGCTATGTTGCAGAGAGTAACCGGATCAGAATTGATGTCAATGATGGATGGTTTCTCTGGCTACAATCAGGTCATTGTTAAGGAATCAGAACAATTCAAGATAGCCTTTACAACACCTTGGGGAACATATGTCTATGTGAGAATGCCTTTTGGTCTCACAAATGCTGGTGCTACTTTTCAAAAGGCAATGGATGTTGCCTTTTTAGATTTCATTAATGATTTCCTTGTTGTGTATCAGGATGATTTAACTTCCTATTCCGAGAAGGAAGAGGACCATTGTGCTCATTTAGAGAAAATATTGTTGGAAACAATTGTTTGAAGGAAATTACTACTCAAATTATGTATTATCTTTGATGTCACACAATGTCATAGTCCACAGCAATCAGTTCCTACCGAGCTCAGTCGGTCTGCCAGACAGGAATATTAGTCTTTACCGAGTCCACTCGGTTATCAAAGAAAATTTAGTGTTTACCGAGTTCAGTCGGTCATCAAAGGAAATTCAGTGTTTACCGAGTTCAGTCGGTCATCAAAGGAAATTCAGTGTTTACCAAGTTCAATCGGTCATCAAAAGAAATTCAGTGTTTACCGAGTTCAGTCGATCATCAAAAGAAATTCAGTGTTTACCGAGTTCAGTCGGTCATCAAAGGAAATTCAATGTTTACCGAGTTCAGTCGGTTATCGAAGGTAAAGGATTGTCCGTGTTTACCGAGTTCCCTCGGTCTCTGAAAGATTGTAAAAAGTTATGGTCACTGAGCACTGTCGGCCCTTGAAGGATTTTTGCAAATAGAGTTTGCTTAATTCAGCTGACTGTTATACTAAATAATGTCGATTTGACAAATCTAAAATCATATAAATAAAAGGTCAAATGTGAAAAATAAACAAGAAATATAGCAGAAGATTTATAGAAGAAAGACAGGAAAGGTGTGTGCGAATTTGTGAAGGATGTTCAGATATCCTTGAGGTGCAGCACAGATTTATTCGATCAGGAAGGATCACACATATGCAGAACAGAGATCTGTAATCAGCAAGACAGTTGCATTATTATACAGGTCATTTTTCATTGTTACCTTCTTATCATTGTAACAGTGAATTCTAAATCTCTTAACCGAGTTGGTTTAACAACCATATTGTAAATCCTCTAACAAGGTGACAATTCTATTGAATTATTTTCAAGACCTCTTACCAGGCCACTCCTAGCAAGGTGTTTTAAATCCTCTAACAAGGTCACACCTAACAGTGTGTTTTGTAACCTTTTACCGGGTTGGCTTCTAACCGGGCATCACTTCAGAAAAGTGAAAATCAGTATCTAGATACATTGGTGGTTTTTCCCATATTGGGTTTCCATGTTAAAATCTTGTGTCTCTTGTGTTCTTAATTGCTATCTTAATCATTCACCAATGCTGATGAATATCTAAAAGATAATTTTGCTAATACTTTCTGCATCTTCAAAGTTACTGCAATCTATTTACCGAGTACTAAAACAGATAACATTTTTAAGATATCCTAAGGGATCTGGAAAGAATTAATTGTGAAGTGTTTTATGGTTGACTGATTCACCCCCCCCCTCTCAGTCACTTCATCCATATTCCATCAATTGGTATAAGAGCATTTGGTGCTTGCAGGAAGGGTTTCAAGGACCTAAGCTAAAGATCAGGATGTCTTACAAGAGGGAAATTCCAAAGCTCAACAGAGATAACTTTTCAGCATGGCAAGGTCTCATGCGACTTCATCTGGCTTCCATTGGTGATTCAGGATGCAAATACATTGATGAAGAATACACAATTCCTAATGGCGCATTAACTGTTGAAGACATTGCAGATAAAAAGACTCACAACACCATGATGATAGACATTGCATCTGCTCTCAGCTATGAAGAATTTGATGATATTAAAGACTGCACTACTACATATGAAATGTGGATGGCACTGAAGAAAATATATGGTGGTGATGCAAATGTGAAAAAGCCAAAGCAGAAAGCCTAAGAGGACAGTTTGACAAGATGAATATGAAGGAAGATGAAAACATTGCAAAATATGTTGAAAGAATAAAAGCAAGTGTAAGTGCAATTAGAGCTTCTGGAGGAACAATCTCAGATGAAACTGTTATAAGTAAGGTACTCAGAACATTACTCCCTATCTATGCAATAAGAGTATCAGCTATTCAAGAAAGAAGATGTGAAACAAACCACAATATAACTTTGGATGCTTTAGTTGGAAAATTGACAGCCTTTGAATTAGACAACTATGACAACTATGTTCCTAGTTCCAAAAATATTGAATCAGCATTTGAGGCCAAGGTTTCACTAAAGAAGAACAAGAAAATTAAAGAAGTTCAGTCAGAAAGTGAAGAAGTATCAGAAGAAAGTTCTGATAGTGATCTTGAAATTGTAGAAGCATTACTTGCAAAGAAGTACTCTAGAGGGAAAAGTAAATATAAAGGTAAAACTCCTTTAATCTATTTTTCATGTGAAGAAATTGGACATATTGCAGCTAGGTGCCCAAACAAGCAAGTCAAGGAAGAGAAGAGAAGTCACAAGTACTATGGCAAAAAGAATTTCAAATCATTCAAGGATAAAGGTAAGAAATCATGTTTTATGGCTAAAGATTCTGATGATAGTGAAGAAGAAATTATTTTTATTGCTATAAAAGATGAATCTGATGATGATGAAGATAAGATGGCACTTATTTCTCATATAAGCAAAGATGATATATGGATAATAGACAGTGGATGTTCACACCACATGACTGGTGACAAGACAAAATTTGAATATCTAGAAGACTGTGATAGTGGTAATGTAAGATTTGGAAACAATGAACCTTGTTGTATAAAAGGAAAAGGAAGAATCTCTTTAACCAAAGAACTCATATGTGATAATGCTTATTGGGTTGAAGGACTAAAACATAATCTTCTAAGTGTAGCACAGCTAATCAACACTGGTTTCAAGGTTGAATTCATGAATGGTCAAGCAAGATTGCTGGATGGAAAAGGAAAACTCATTGGATCAGGCAAACAAACAAAAGGTAACTTATTTTATCTTGATCTCGGTGAATATTCATGCTTTATTGCTCAAATAGAAGAAAGTTGGCTATGGCACAAAAGGTTATGTCATGTAAATTTTGATAACATGATAAAAATAAGCAAATTCAAGAAGGTTAGAGGCATTCCTACTTTGAAGAAACCTGATACTGGTCTATGTAAGAATTGTCAGATTGGCAAAATGAGTAAAACTAGTTTCAAGAGCAAGAACTATCAGTCTAAAGAAATTTTGGAAATTGTGCATACTGATTTATGTGGACCTATTGGAATACAAAGCTATACTGGAGATAAATTCTTTATTCTTTTCATTGATGATTATTCTAGAATGATGACTGTCATGTATTTAAGAGAAAAATCAGAAGCATTTGAAAAGTTCAAATGGTACTTAGCAAGAGTGGAAAAGGAAACAGGGAAAAGATTGAAATGCTTAAGATCAGACAGAGGTGGTGAATTCATCTCCCATGATTTTAACAACTTTTGCATTGAAAGAGGAATCAAAAGATAGGTATCAGCTCCTAGAACTCCTGAGCAAAATGGAATAGCAGAAAGAAGAAACAGATCTATTATGGATTGTGCAAGGACTCTAATGATAGAAAAAAACATCGCTATAAAATACTGGAAGGAAGCTATCAGCACTGCAATTCATACCTTGAACCGAGTACAATTGAAGAAAGACACATTCAAAACTCCTTATGAATTATGGTATGGCTATAAACCCAATGTAAGTTACATGAAAATATTTGGTAGCAAGTGTTATATCTTAAAAGAATCCAGAAGAAATAAATTTGATGTGAAAAGTGATGAAAGAATATTCCTAGGATATTCTAGCAAAAGCAAGGCATACAAATGTCTGAACTTATCTACTCACAAAGTCATAGAAAGTATACATGTAAAATTTGATGAGTTTGCAGAAAAGACTGAAGAAGAAAGCAAAAGGGAACCTGAGAACTACAGAAGATTCATTTACATTGAACCTGAAACATTGGCAGGCACAACTATCATTAAGGAAATTATATCTACCGAGCCGAGCACAGTTACCGAGTCACAGGAAGAAGTTCAAACCGAGTCACAGGAAGAAATTCAGACCGAGTCTCAGCCTAAAGTTACCGAGCAAATATCTACCAAGCCCGAGCAACTTGAAGAAGAGATCCTAGAAGACAACAGCATGAATCATTCAAAAGGCAAGGAACCTATACTAGCCAAATATGTTAGAAGACATCATACACCAGATCAAATTATTGGAAACAAATCAGATGGTACTATGATAAGAAGCAAGCTAAAAGGTACATGTCTGCTTACTGACTTTGAACCTAGAAATATCAAAGATGCATTGGAAAATGAAAGTTGGATTGAAGCAATGAATGAAGAATTAGAACAAATACAAAAGAACAAAACTTGGACTCTTGTACCTAGACCTAAAGATAAGAATGTAATTGGAACAAAATGGGTATTCAGGAATAAGCTAAATGAAGATGGTCAAGTATCTAGAAACAAAGCTAGACTGGTATGTAAAGGTTATTCTCAAAAAGAAGGTATAGATTATGGAGAAACTTTTGCTCCTATTGCAAGATTAGAAGGTGTAAGAACTCTACTTGCTTATGCAGCACACAAAGGATTTAAGGTATATCAGATGGATATAAAATTTGTATTTCTCAATGGAATTCTTGATGAAGAAGTCTACATTGAACAACCTGAAGGTTTTGTTGATCCAGATAAAAAGGACATGGTCTGCAAGTTACACAAAGCATTGTATGGTTTGAAACAAGCTCCTAGAGCATGGTATGAAAGACTCCATAACTATTTGATTCAGATTAATTTCAAAAGAGCCAATGATAACAATAATCTGTATATTAAAGAAGGACCGGATGACAAAATTTTATTGGTAGAAATATTTGTAGATGATACTATATTTACAGGGAATGAGGATCAGTGCAAAGAATTTTCAGAGAAAATGAACAAAGAATTTGAAATGTCTATGTTTGGTTTAATAAAATTCTTTGTTGGTCTTCAAATTCAGCAAAGCAAGAATGGTATATACATTACTCAATCTAAATACATTAAGGAAATACTTAAGAAGTTTGGTATGGAAGATTCAAAACCAGTTGGTACACCCATGTGTACTCGACTGAAACTTACCAAAAATGATGATTCAAAAGAAGTTGATCAGACCCTATACCGATCTATGATTGGAAAATTGCAGTATGTAGTACATACAAGACCTGATATTGCCTTAGCAGTCGGTATAGTAGCTAGATTCTCAGCAAAACCTAAGGAAAATCATATGATGGCAATCAAAAGAATCTTAAGATATTTAAGAGGAACTGAAGAATATAGTTTGTGGTATAAATTTGGAGGCAATCTAGACTTAAAAGTGTTTACTGATGCTGATTGGGCAGGAAACATTGATGACAGAAAAAGCACAAGTGGTGGAGTATTTTTTCTTGGAAAAAGACTGGTATCCTGGACTAGTAAAAAGCAAAATTGCACATCTCAATCCACAGCTGAAGCAGAATATGTTGCTGCTGCAGTAAACTGTTCAAATATTGTTTGGTTTAAACAGTTATTAGAAAGTATGAAGGTTGAAATCAAAGAACCAATTGTTATATTTTGTGACAATATGATGCAGGAGCATCCTGGGTGTAAGAGCAATCTTGCATCACCCAAAAATATTTCTATTTTTGAATTCAATAAGGGCTATCATGTGCAGAGCTACTGTTTATGGAAAGTTACTATTTTTGGTAATTTTTGTATGTGCTCAGAATGATCTTATTTCTTTCTTGGAGGTTCATTTTGGTCATATAAGTCTGCCAGTAAAGTTTCATTTCCAGATCAAGTGTATGTTGGAAGATATTGAAGATTTTCGGTATTGGCAGTAGGGTACAGAAACTTTGAACTCAGTTTTGAAGGCTTTAGAGGCCCCGGATGAGGTCAAAAATTTGGGTGACGGGCGCTTGCGCGGTCAAGCCTGTAGAGCACTTCGTGGCGTTTCCGAAATGGGGTTATAGTAGCCGAGTGGGTCAACTGGTGATGACTTATGGTCTTCGGAAGTTGGGCCACCTGAAATGGCGAAAAATAATTTTCTACAAAATTTCTGTTCGGGTTTCAAAGGTTATCTTGAGCCGACTATGATGTAATAAAATGTAAAATAAAATAATTCTAAGTTGGTCGGCCTTATTGGCTAAAATTCTGGAACCTTCCCAGACGGTGGAAAATTGCCTATATAAGGAAGGCTGTATTATTGTCTTAGGCAGTTCAGAATAGTTCTGGGTAGTAGATCTGGATATTAATTCGAGGCTTTGTCCTAAAGAATATTGTAAGGGAATGCCCATGTGGCTTTGCATATTGTAATTCTGAAAGTTTGTAATTCCACATTTGTGGAGATAATAAGAAGCCAATTTTCTGTTCTTGCATATTATTGTTGTTGTTTCTCTATTTCGGTTATGTGTTTGTGGCATTAAGGGGAGCACCCTTCATCAAGTGGTATCAGAGCAGGAGTTCTTGAGTGTGTAAACAGATCACCGACTGTGAGGCAGTTTGCACCAGGACCGTGGCTAGGGTTTCAGTGCGCATCACGAAAATGCCTCCACGACGAGAACGTGGCGGAAGAGTTGGTGCTGTGACACCTGAGGTTAGAGAGCTACAGAGACAAGTGCGAGCATTGCAAGAAGAGATTCGCAGAGGAATGAATCTCAATGTCAGAGACGAAATCGAGGATGAAGCCGAAGAAGAATATCAAGAAGGAGAAGCCGAAATTGTGAACCAGGAGGAAGAAAGACTTTTTCGGGCCATTTCCAAGATTGGGAAAAGACCTAAGATTGAGGTTCCTACATTTTCTGGAAATCTTAACCCAGAGGAATTGATTGACTGGATCAATGAATGTGAGGAATATTTTGAGTACGAAGATGTTGACGATCCTGATAGGGTCAAATTTGCGAAGGCCAGATTGAAAGGTCATGCGAAGATCTGGTGGCAAGAAATTCAGTTGGAGCGAAATAGAAGAGGGAAAGATAAAATCACAAAATGGGATCGGATGGTGGATAAATTGAAGCGACAGTTCATTCCTGTTGATTATGAGTTTGACCTACTGAAGAAAATGCAGAGTTTGAAGCAAGCAGGAAGATCTGTTCAGGAGTATACAAAGGAGTTCTATCGACTTCTCATCAGAACAGGCCATGCAGAAGCTGATAAGGAGAAAGTTGCCCGATACCTTAATGGGTTAAGGCCAAGCATTCAGGAGGAGCTGAATCTGGTTCGAATGAACAGTATTGAAGAGGCATACCAGTTTGCCCTAAAAGTAGAGGAAAAGCTGAACAAGAAGTTTGAGAGCAGACAAAACGGAAGAGGTCGCGGTGGACGATCTGGTGGACGGTCATATGGTGGCCGAAATGAAGATTCGAAAAAGAAGGATGAGGCCAGTAGCAGTCAGAATCAGCGAGGAAATAATTCCAATCGCTTCCAAGATCAGAATAATAGAGATCAGAGAGGAAGAGGAAGAGGACAAGGATCTGGAAGAGGTGGTTTCCGTGGAACATGTTTTCACTATGGAGAAGAAGGTCATAGGGCATTTGAATGTCCTCAGCGCCAAGGAAGAACAGACAGGAGAAATGAAGGCCAGGCCAGAGTTGCACATGTAGATGAAAATGCCAGATCATCAAATTCTGAAGATGCTGAAAGAGGAGAAACGTTGATTAACAGAAGAGTCCTGTTGAGTGGTGAGAATGAACCTGAGCAAAGAAGGAGCCTGTTTCGCACCAGGTGCAAGTGTGAAGTAAATGTTGTGATGTGATTATTGATAGTGGAAGCACTGACAATTTGGTGTCAGAAGAGATGGTGACAAAGTTGAAGCTCAAAAGACAGAAACACCCACATCCATATCGGATTGCCTAGGTACAGGATGACCACAAGGTCATGGTCAATGAACAATGCCTAGTGAAGTTCAAGATTGGCGGATACCAAGATGAGGTATTGTGTGATATCATATCTATGGATGCATGTCATATGTTGTTGGGTAGACCATGGCAGTTTGACAGATGTGCTGTACATGATGGTCGTGCGAATACCTATTCCCTGACAAAGGATGGAGTGCGACATAAGCTAAAACCATTGAAAGAGACTGGAGAAAAGGTATGTGGTAATGCAAGGATAACTTTTGTTGATGGAAGAAATTTTCTAGATGGTATGAGGCATGAGCATGTATGTTTTTCTTTAATTCCAAAAGCTGGTAAAGAGCAAGTAGAAGATGTTCCTGTAGAAGTTGCAGATTTGTTGAACGAGTTTCACGATATTGTATCCGATAACGTGCCTGATGGATTACCACCAGTCAGGAAGATCAGTCATCAGATGGACTTGATCCCAGGAGCGAGTTTGCCGAATAAGGCAGCACACAGAATGACACCTGCAGAAAGTGAGGAGTTGAACAGACAAGTACATGAGTTGTTACAGAAAAGATTGATTCGAGAGAGTCTGAGTCCTTGTGCTGTACCAGCGGTATTAGCACCAAAGAAGAATGAAGAATGGAGGATGTGTACAGATTCCAGAGCAATAAACAAGATCACAATCAAGTATAGGTTTCCATTGCCACGAATGGATGATATTATGGACTGTTTGAGTGGAGCTGTGTATTTCTCAAAGATAGATCTGAAGAGTGGATATCATCAGATTCGGATCAGAGAAGGAGATGAATGGAAGACTGCCTTTAAGACAAAGGAAGGACTATATGAGTGGTTAGTCATGTCTTTTGGGCTAACCAATGCACCGAGCACTTTCATGCGGCTCATGAACGAGGTTCTGAAAGAATTTCTGGGTAAGTTTGTCATTGTTTACCTAGATGATATTTTGATCTTTAGTAAGACATTGGATGAGCATGTGATGCATATTCGTATGGTATTTGAGAAGTTGAGAGAAAAGAAATTGTTGATTAATTTGAAGAAGTGCAGTTTTGTGAAGAAAGAGTTGGTGTATTTGGGGTTTGTAGTTTCAAGAGAAGGTCTAAAAATGGACCCAGAGAAGGTACAGGCTATCCTTGAATGGCCTACTCCAAGGAGTGCTACTGAGGTAAGATCTTTTCATGGTCTAACTAGCTTTTACAGAAAGTTTATCAGAAATTTTAGCAGTATTTGTGGACCCTTGACTGAAACAATGAGAGGGGATAGAAAAGAGTTTAAGTGGACTAAAGGAGCAGAAAAGAGTTTTCAATTATTGAAACAAAAAGTTACAGAACAACCTGTTTTAGCACTCCCAGATTTCAATAAGGTGTTTCAAGTAGATTGTGATGCTAGTGGTACTGCAATAGGAGCTGTTATGAGCCAAGAAGGTAAACCTGTTGCTTATTTCAGTGAGAAGTTAAATGATGCCAAGAGGAAATATTCTGTTTATGATCAAGAATTTTATGCTATAGTTCAGGCATTAAAGAAGTGGAGACATTATCTACTTCCTAAGGAGTTTGTTTTGTATACTGATCATCAAGCTTTGCAATATTTGAATAGTCAAAGAAAATTGAATCAAAGGCATTTGAAATGGGTTGAGTTTTTGCAGAGTTATACATTTGTTTTGAAACACAGAAGTGGAAAGTCTAATAGGGTTGCAGATGCTCTTAGCAGAAGGCAACTATTGCTGACAGAGATGCAGATTGAGGTGGTTGGGTTCAAGGAACTCAAGAATTTGTATCCAGAAGATCCTGATTTTGGTGAAGCTTGGAAAGCTTGTACAGAACCTGTTACTCTAGACAGGACAAAATGGTTGGATTTCATCATCCAGGATGATATGCTATTCAGAGGGAGTCAGTTGTGCATTCCACGAAGTTTTATGAGGGAGAATCTCATCAAGGAGAAGCATAGTGGAGGATTGGCTGGACATTTTGATCGTGATAAAACCCTTGCTTTGGTTGGTGAGAATTATTATTGGCCACAATTGCAGCGAGATGTGAAGAAGTTTGTACAGAGTTGCAGAGTATGTCAGATGGCAAAAGGAGTGAAGCAGAATACAGGGTTGTATCAGCCATTATCTGTACCAGAGAAGCCTTGGGAGGATATTAGCATGGACTTTGTTCTTGGTTTACCGATGACACAGCGGGGACATGATTCAATTTTTGTAGTAGTTGACCGATTTTCAAAGATGGCACATTTTATTCCCTGCAAGAAGACTAATGATGCTATTCATGTAGCAGAATTATTTTTCAGAGAAGTAGTGAGACTTCATGGTTTGCCAAAGACCATAGTTTCAGATCGGGACACTAAGTTTGTTGGATATTTTTGGCGTACATTGTGGAAGAAGTTGAAGACAGATTTGAAGTTCAGTTCATCACATCATCCACAGACTGATGGACAGACAAAGGTGGTGAATAGGAGTTTAGAAAATTTGCTGAGATGTTTGGTTGGAGATAAGCCAACAGGATGGGATTTGATTTTACCACAGGCAGAATTTGCATACAATAATTTTGTCAATAGGAGCACTGGTAAATCACCATTCCAGATTGTATATGGAAGTAGTCCAAGAAATGCATCTGAATTGAGGAAGATAGATAAAGGAGAAATAAGTACTGCTGAAGCTGAGGATTTTGCAGAACACTTGAAGAACATCCATGAGGAGGTGAGGAAGCATATTACCAAGATGAATGCACAGTATAAGGCTAAGGCAGATGAGAAAAGGAGGTATAAAGAATTTCAGGTTGGTGATGAAGTCATGGTTCATTTGCGGAAAGAGCGGTTTCCAGTTGGTACATATAACAAGTTGAAAATGAAGAAGTTTGGACCATGTAAGATACTGAAGAAGCATGATTCAAGAAATGCATATTAGGTAGAATTACCTACCGAGCTAAATATTTCGCCAGTGTTTAACATTTCAGATCTGACAGAGTATCATAAAGGAGGTGTTGAAGATGAGATCACAGCAGCACAGTGGAGTATTCCAGCAACTAGTTCGGACACTAAGGAGATCAAAGATATACTGGACAGTCGTGTTGGCAGAAGCACAAGGAACATGACATATGAAGAATATCTGGTCAAATGGAAAGGACGACCTATTGAAGATTCATCATGGCTGACAAAGGAGGAGGTTAGCCGTCTTGGTTTTCCTCTGCACACCTGAGTCGTGACAGGGTCACTTCTCAAATTATCCTGGGTGTCTGATGCAGGAGCATCCTGGGTGTAAGAGCAATCTTGCATCACCCAAAAATATTTCTGTTTTTGAATTCAATAAGGGCTATCATGTGCAGAGCTGCTATTTATGGAAAGTTACTATTTTTGGTAATTTTCGTATGTGCTCAGAATGATCTTATTTCTTTCTTGGAGGTTCATTTTGGTCATATAAGTCTGCCAGTAAAGTTTCATTTCCAGATCAAGTGTATGTTGGAAGATATTGAAGATTTTCGGTATTGGCAGCAGGGTACAGAAACTTTGAACTCAGTTTTGAAGGCTTTAGAGGCCCCGGATGAGGTCAAAAATTTGGGTGACGGGCGCTTGCGCCGATCAAGCCTGTAGAGCGCTTCGTGGCGTTTCTGAAATGGGGTTATAGTAGCCGAGCGGGTCAACTGGTGATGACTTATGGTCTTCGGAAGTTGGGCCACCTGAAATGGCGAAAAATAATTTTCTTCAAAATTTCTGTTCGGGTTTCAAAGGTTATCTTGTGCCGACTATGAGGTAATAAAATGTAAAATAAAATAATTCTAAGTTGGTCAGCCTTATTGGCTAAAATTCTAGAATCTTCCCAGACGGTGGAAAATTGCCTATATAAGGAAGGCTGTATTATTGTCTTAGGCAGTTCAGAATAGTTCTGGGTATTGATTCGAGGCTTTGTCCTAAAGAATATTGTAAGGGAATGCCCATGTGGCTTTGCATATTGTAATTCTGAAAGTTTGTAATTCCACATTTGTGGAGATAATAAGAAGCCAATTTTCTGTTCTTGCATATTATTGTTGTTGTTTCTCTATTTCGGTTATGTGTTTGTGGCATTAAGGGGAGCACCCTTCATCACAATACCAGTTCAATAAACATTTCTAAGAATCCAGTGATGCATTCTAAAACTAAGCACATTGCTATTAAATATCACTTTGTCAGTGAATTGGTGCAGGATAAGGAAATCAGATTAGAATATATTCATACAAACGAACAGATTGCAGACATCTTTACCAAACCATTACCTAAGGATACATTTGTGTATCTAAGAGGTAAGTTAGGGGTCATTCCCCTATCCGAGGCTCACTAAATACAGTTTTAGTGATGCATCAACCAGAAAATGATTGAAAATCAACCAGTTGATGCAGCATATTCAAGGAATCATTACATATGAATCAGTACTTGAGGTACATTAATTTACACTGGTAATATGTGTATTGTCTTTGGCATGTGTTGTCAAAGAGGGAGTGTTTGCTATGTCTTTGCTATTACTTCAAGAAATTTTCAATAGTCAGAAGGAAGAATTTTCAAGATACAGGAAGTTTGCTGACAGAGGGAGATTTGAATCTGAACCGAGCTAACTCTTTCAAATTTCTTATGCTATGACATATTGTGTTGCCATCAATGCCAAAAAGGGAGATTGTTGGAAACAATTGTCTGAAGGAAATTACTACTCAAATTATGTATTGTCTTTGATGTCACACAATGTCATAGTCTGCAGCAATCAGTTCCTACCGAGCTCAGTCGGTCTGCCAGACAGGAATATTAGTGTTTACCGAGTCCACTCGGTTATCAAAGAAAATTTAGTGTTTACCGAGTTTAGTCGGTCATCAAAGGAAATTCAGTGTTTACCGAGTTCAGTCGGTCATCAAAGGAAATTCAGTGTTTACCGAGTTCAGTCGGTCATCAAAGGAAATTCAGTGTTTACCGAGTTCAGTCGGTCATCAAAGGAAATTCAGTGTTTACCGAGTTCAGTCGGTCATCAAAAGAAATTCAGTGTTTACCGAGTTCAGTCGGTCATCAAAGGAAATTCAGTGTTTACCGAGTTCAGTCGGTTATCAAAGGTAAAGGATTGTCGGTGTTTACCGAGTTCCCTCGGTCTCCGAAAGATTGTAGAAAGTTATGGTCACCGAGCACTGTCGGCCCTTGAAGGATTTTTGCAAATAGAGTTTGCTTAATTCAGCCGACTGTTATACTAAATAATGTCGATTTGACAAATCTAAAATCATATAAATAAAAGGTCAAATGTGAAAAATAAACAAGAAATATAGCAGTAGATTTACAGAAGAAAGACAGGAAAGGTGTGTGCGAATTTGTGAAGGATGTTCAGATATCCTTGAGGTGCAGCACAGATTTATTCGATCAGGAAGGATCACACATATGCAGAACAGAGATCTGTAATCAGCAAGACAGTTGCATTATTATACAGGTCATTTTTCATTGTTACCTTCTTATCATTGTAACAGTGAATTCTAAATCTCTTAACCGAGTTGGTTTAACAACCATATTGTAAATCCTCTAACAAGGTGACAATTTCATTGAATTGTTTTCAAGACCTCTTACCAGGCCACTCCTAGCAAGGTGTTTTAAATCCTCTAACAAGGTCACACCTAACAGTGTGTTTTGTAACCTTTTACCGGGTTGGCTTCTAACCGGGCATCACTTCAGAAAAGTGAAAATCAGTATCTAGATACATTGGTGGTTTTTCCCATATTGGGTTTCCACGTTAAAATCTTGTGTCTCTTGTGTTCTTAATTGCTATCTTAATTATTCACCAGTGCTGATGAATATCTAAAAGATAATTTTGCTAATACTTTCTGCATCTTCAAAGTTACTGCAATCTATTTACCGAGTACTAAAACAGATAACATTTTTAAGATATCCTAAGGGATCTGGAAAGAATTAATTGTGAAGTGTTTTATGGTTGACTGATTCACCCCCCCCCCCCCCCTCTCAGTCACTTCATCCATATTCCATCAAATATTTATGAGGGCCTTGGAATTTGGCATTTCATTAAACCCAAGGAAATGTGCTTTTGGTGTCATAGAAGGTAAGTTGCTTGGCCACTTAGTTGGGAAGCAAGGAGTGAGAATTGACCCAGAGAGGGTAGTAGCAATTGATAAAATTCAGAGGCCAAAGAATGTTAAAGGGATTCAGTCCTTCTTTGGTCAGGTCAATTTTCTAAAGAGGTTTGTGACAAACTTTGCAGAGGTTACTAGACATATTTCTAAGATGTTGAAGAAGGGATCTGTAATCAATTGGGAGGGTGAGCTTGATGAGGCTTTCAAGAATATCAAGCAAGTTATCAAAGATGCACCAGTGCTAAAGGCACCTGATTATAGTGTCCCAATGCATATATTTTCTTTTGCATCTTTTCATACTATTGCTGTAGTTTTGTTACAAAAGAATAAGGATGGTTTTGAGCAGCCTATTGCATTTTTCAGTAAATCTTTGCAGGCTGCAAAATTGAAATATGATATAAATGAAAAACAGGCTTATGCACTTGTGAAGGCAATCAAGGCTTTTAGATGTTACTTGATGGGAGCAGTTGTGATTGCTTTTGTGCCAAGTGCAGCTATGAAGGACATTTTCTCACAGCAGGAGGTGTCTGGAAGAAGATGCAGATGGATCAATAGGATCCAAGAATTCAATGTTGAGATCTAGATCACTAAATTGGTTAGAGGACAGGGACTGGCGAAGTTGATGGCTCAATCCAATCTAGATGCAAACCAGGTAAATTATTCTGAAATTGATTATACATGTGATATGGATGATTGTATTTGGTATTAGGATATCATTTACTATTTGAGAAACATGAGGTGTCCGGATAGTATGAATGATAATCAAAAGAGGACATTGAAGTTACAAGCCATCAAGTATGTGATTGTGAATTGTAAGTATGTGATTGTGAATTGTAAGCTGTATAGAAAAAAATTGGATTGCATATTGTTGAAATGTGTGGATGAGAATCAGGCTAATCTATTTTTGAAGGAGATGCATGAGGGAGTTTGTGGTGGACATTATATGGGTAAAACAACTGCTCATAAGATATTGAGAGTAGGATTTTGGTGGCCCACAATCTTCAAGGATGCAGAACAATTGGTAAGGAGATGTGATGCTTGTCAGAGGTTCTATAGTAAGCTTAAGTTTTCAGGTAATGTACCATTAAAATCAGTAGAAGTTCAGGCTCCTTTTCAGCAGTGGGGAATTGATTTCATAGGGGAGATACCAAACAAGTCAAGTGGAGGACATTCATGGATCTTAGTTGCCACTGATTACTTTACAAAGTGGGTAGAAGTTGTACCTACAAGGAATGCAACTAGCAGGGTGGTAATTGACTTTCTGATGAATAATATTGTTACAAGGTTTGGGTGCCCTGAGAGGATAGTGAGTGACAATGCTATGTGCTTCAGGTCTGCTGAATATAAGGACTTTTGCAAAGGTTTGGGAATTCAGATTTCTAATTCCTCACCTTATCATCCACAAGGAAATGGTCAGGCAGAAACTACTAATAAGAGTCTGATTAAAATCTTGAAGAGGATTCTGGAGAAGAATAAGAGGGCATGGAATTCAAAGTTGCCATTAGCTTTATGGGCTGATAGGGTAACTGTGAAGAGGGCAATTGGTTGTGCACCATTTGACCTGGTGTATGGAATTCATGCTAGAATGCCTCAGAATAATTTTTTGGAGATGTACAAGTTTGTGCAGTTGTATGATGATGACATTGATGATGAGATGCAGTTGAGAATTGAGGACCTCATTAGGTTGGATGAAACTAGAAGAGAATCAGTTGCAAAGAATGCCAAATTGCAGTTGCAGGTTAAAAATCTATATGATAAAAAGACTGTTGACAGAAAGTTTAAACCTGGTGATTTGGTGTTAGTTTGGAATGCCAGATTGGAGGATAAAGAAAAACATGGTAAATTTAATCCCATCTGGTTAGGGCCATATCTAATTCATGAGAAATGGGGCCAAGATTCTTACATCATCAAGGATTTTAATGGTGATATTCAAGAGTTGCCAGTTCATGGACAATTCTTGAAGCAGTGCTTCATTTGAAGTACTCTATTTTCCATGAACAGTAGTTAGGGTTGTACATCTTGTAAATTTTTGTATATAAGTTGCTTTCCCCTGCCCTGTTTTGCCCTGGTCTGTTGGTTTTTGGTCCTGTTGCTTGGTCCTGCCCTGCTTGTTCCTTGTTGTCTGCATTTTTGTCCAGTGGGATGTTCTGCTTTAACCAGTGATTCTAAGTCCTTGCTATGCCTGCAGGAGGCATACATCCCCAGACAGAGCCACTATTAGGCCATTTTTCCAGTCATTGCAAAATCCCAGGAAAATGGCCTTTTTCCCTGCAGTCTTTGTTTTGTTGTCTCTACCCGGCTTGCAGTCTCAGTTTTAACATGCAAAGATGATCCATGTGTGTTTAATGTTGTATGCTCTTGGCCCCATGCTCTTTAGTGTGTCACCTTGCTTTAGTCCAAATCGCATTTCCTGATTCGCCAGACCCAGAAAGTTTTTCAAGTCCTAGGGTCCGCGGGAAGCATCTTTAAAAATTTGCCACAATGTCGAAAACCTACAGTGTTTTTGAAAAACCCGTGATGTTTTCAGTTTCCCTGCTATCTTTCGGTCTGTCGATATTCCTATGTGTTTTCAGTCTGTGTGAAAACCTTGTGTGTTTTCATCCCCGCACTTCTGTCCTGATTGTGGTGTTTTCTCTAACTGCGCAAATCCGACGAGATGGTGGGTCTAGGCTCTTCCTGATTGGTTGTCGCATGGCCGCATGTCAGACTTTTCTGACATGCGATCATGCGACCGCTTACCACCTGGCTATGCGGGTCCCAGTTTTTATTCAGCTGCCTAGCGGTCTACTTTCCCTCAAGTGCGCAAGTGCGATCAATGGTGGGACCTGGTTTTCGGATTGGGCAGAGGGTCCTGACGTGTCGGAGCATAAACGGTTGTCGTTAAAGTGCGAAGGATTTGTTAAAGCTATGCGCTTTTGTGACAACCATTCGATCCTTTGAAAGGGTAAGGCTTCTTTGGTGTGGTCCCGAAGGTAGACATGTGGCAGCCTGTGATTGGCTGTCGCTTTTTTGCATAGCCCAATTTTTGGCTATGCGATCATGCAACCAGGTGGCACATGTCCACGGTGCTGAGGTGGATTTGTTGTCAGGGGGGCCCGCGTTGAGAGCTTTTAATCAACAGTCAGTGCATGATCTTAAGGAATGTTCCCACCCCTTCTGATCATGTGCCATCCGTTGATCTAGCATCTTCTCTGTGCGATGCAAGTGGGACCGTCTGCCATGTGGTGCTTAGTTGTTGTGTTCCTATTGGTCGACGTGGATGTGCTCAAAAGTGGGGCCGTTGTCAAATGGGTCTGGACAAGGATAGATCTAATGGTCAACGTAAGTTCTCATGCGATTTGTCAGAGCCCTGAGATCTTACACCAGCCGTTCATTTTCAAAGGCATACGAAAGGTGGGTCATATGCCAATGACTGGGTGTGAACTACAAATGGTGTTGTGACAGGTGGCGTCAGGTGTCACGATTGTAGAGTTAATGGTGGGGTCTGAGGTTTGGCGGAGTGGATAAAGGTAACGGTGCCGATAAGATGTAGTCTTGTCGCTGGTTTGTGAGATGATTTGGCGGTTCTCCAATTCATTTGGCGACTTGGCGAGCAGCGGTCGTGGGATCGCTAGATTCTTTAGCGGAGGCAGGACGTATTCCGCGAATTGGCGAAGGTTCCTTTGTCGCCAGTTCGCCAGATGATTTAAGTGGGCTATTTTAACACGTGCAGTCATGTGTTCGCAAAGTCTAACTGGAGTTAGGCCTTTCATTCCATGACTGGGATTCTACCTTGTCGCCAGTTCGCAGAATGTTGACCTAGGGTATCTGATGAGTTAGAGTTGTGAAGCCCGAGGAAGATAAGAAATCTACGGTCGGGACTTATTGCCGATCTCCAATCGAATCAGGACCGCCGATTCACTGCTGGCACCATAGAAGTGGCCATTGGTATTCAAATTCAAATTTTTTTAGGGTTTGCAACGACAATAGGGATTGGTTTTAAAAGTTTTTAGCGGCTTGATTGGATTTGTTTGGTGTTGCGGTGTGGTCTAGGGTGCTTTGAGTGATTGCAGGGATTTGTGTCGTGTGGTTTTGAGCTCGAGGAACTATTTGCAGGTAGTGATTAGACTGATTTTAATGGCATTCCTAGTGTACTATGCTGAGCTCACAGATTTTCATGATTGTTGATCTGCTAGAGATTTGTTTTCTCCAAGCTGCTTATGCTTCATGCCCCTACAGTAAATTTTGTGACTGTTTAAATAGGTTGGGTGGTTGAGACCCTAACCCTAGCTATCTGAAGCTTGTTGCATCTGATCTTGAGGATCCCAAGGTAGCTAGTGGTATAAGTTGCAGAATTTTGGATTTTGCAAGGGTTCCAAAATCTTGTTGCTTTTGGTCCCTGGTTTTTTACTGTAATACATTGATAGAGGTTTGATTTGGTGTCCTTTTCTCAGCTTTGTGTCATACTAATTGTATGCTGATTCTGGATTTGTTAATGAAAACATTCTTGAATCCCAATCTTGTATCTTGTGTATGTCTTCTTGCTTGTCTCTGAGCTCATATATATTAATGTCACAAAGTGTGTTAATGTATGGTAAACAAAGAGTATTTTGAATTCATCTCTAAGTTTCTAACAAAGTTAGGATTAAAGCCTTTTAGGTGAGTTCAGTGAGTTTGCATCCAGGTGTAAAATTTGATGTCCTTATGCTTAAGGGAAAGGGGTAATAGGCAAAGCACTTACCCTGGGTTCCATTGTGTTTGATTTAAGGTACTTAGTAGAGGTATACAGTTGGGTGACTCTTAGCCTTGGGGTAAGGCACTGGTCTTTTCTTTTGAAGTCATGGTTAACAACCACACAAACATAAACATTCATTTGATAAACTTTTTTAGACTTGTGTTGAGCATTGTGTGCATCATTTTGAGATTTCTTTGAAGAAGTGAGTCAAGGGTACACCCGCCTGAGCATTGAAGCTCAAAGAGTAGAAGGATCCTTTGATCCTTATTAGTTGGCCCTCTTTCTTGTGGACTTTGGAGTGGTGATAGAGTCAGAGTTTTATTTAAATTATCCATCAAAGTGTAAATCTGCAAGTTGAAGATCAAAGGGAATAATCCACAACCAACATTATGAAAGTGTTTTAGAAAGATATAAAGCTTGAAAAACATGAATGATATTGAAAGAGAGGGAAGGAGGGTAACAAAATAAAAATTTAGATTGAAATATGAGAAGAGGGGATATGATAAGGCTACTTATAAACTATTACACTTTCACCAACATGGGAAGGTGAAAAGTGGAACAATGATCATAAATGGCAAGTAAATGAAAAATATTATGAGATGCTAGGATGGAATGAAAACATCTACATGATACTCTAATGTTTAGACAATTCATGTTTAAAATTAATGAGAAACTACAAAAATATGAAAGCTCTAAGAAAGATACGGTAGACAAACATCCTCGTACACTAACATTGAGAGGAATGTTATGAAAATTTTCAGATATTTTCAACAATAATAGAAATGAAAATAAAATTAATTAACATAAATATCACACATACACTTGAAGAGAAAACTCCCACATTAAAGAGCACAAACAATGCTTGATTTACTAATTGATGATGTGTAGAGGATTTATGAGTAGGAGATATAGTTAATATAATTGTATAAAAATTGTAACTACACCAATGTAGATAACAATGTACAATGTAATACGACTAAATTAATATAAGTATTATTCCAACATTCTCCCCCTCCCCCCCCTTCTCTCCACATTACATTGTTCTTGTAAATCTCATACTTCACCTAGCCAATAGACTCCCTTAAATCTTACATCACAAAACTCACTAATTTTACATAAAATAAATAAGAACTTTTAGAAGATATTTCTTCAGAGAAATAAATCCTCCATTAGGTAGAACTATATTAAGATGTCTTGTGAGCCCCACAATGGTGTGTCTTTTAGTTGAAATCTCAAGTTATCTTTTCAAACTCCCAAATTACATAAACTAAATTATTAAAAAATAATCCATATTAATCTCCTTCAAAATATATAATTATCTATCAAAGTCTCATAAACTCTTCTAGTAGCATTCCATATTGAGTTCAACACCAAAACCCTTACCTATATTTAAATATCAAACTTCACAATATATGCATTCTCAAAATCTCTCAGCGCAAAAAAAGAAAGCTAAAAGGAAAGAAAGAAAAGAAAGAAAAAAATACTCCTCATTGAAAGCACCATCTCAAAGTAAGAAACCAACTTGACATGATGGGAATTCCTTCATCCTCTAATGCCACTAGACTCAAAATGTGAAGGCTTGTAGTACTAATCCATTATTAGGACCAAAAGAAGAAGAACTAGTAAAAGCTTCATCATCTAGTGAACCATAAATAAATTACCCTCATTTGACGGATCTTCAATTTTTCATTTAAGAAGATAACATAATCAAATTGTACAAGACCAAAATGCATGTCCTTTCTTCTTACAATAAAAAAATGTTTTTTTTAAACCTTTTATTAAATTCCAGGTAAAAAATTTAATGTCATCATTTATTCGAGCATGACACATCCTCTGACTCAACGTGAAATGCTTTTGACCTAGAGCTATGAATCAATGAGGCCAAGAATGGGGGAGCCTCATCCCCTTATTACAAAGGGGAGGTTTGAACCTAGGTGAGGACAACAACAACACCACCACTTAACCAACACACTAAGTGGCGAATCCCCTAAAAACAGCAATTTTATGTTAAGTTTGTGCTAGGGAAAACTTTAAGAAACCCCCTCCCTAGAAAATGTGTAAAATCCTGGAGAATCCTACATTATTTTGGCTGGAAAAAAATAATATTGCTGGCGAATTTATTTTTTTGAAAGGAAAAAATATTAATTTAACTGGCGATTTTTTTTCAATTATATGAAAATTCTATAAAATCCTAGCGAATCTTTCATTGTTGAAGAAAATTGCAGATAGAAGTACACATACCTAGCAACCATCATTTAATCCTTATTGTTAAATGGATCCTAATTAATTATCATACTTGAAGGTTAAATTTAATACTTTTAAATTACCTTTGAAAGCTCAAATGACTTTTAATATTTTAGTAAGGTGTCCTAAGTTAGTTTCATATCATATGACATATAGTAAACCTATTTTTTATAACCATTGGATGATCCTAAATCAATGGCATAAATCCTATTTCAGGCCAAACTTTTAAAGGACACCAAGTTCCAAAGAAAGTATCCGAAATAAAGACGTGTCCACAATGAAATTTATTTCGAGCCAAAGTTTGAAAGGATAAAAAGTTCAATGAAAAGTCTCTAGAATAGAGACACATGTCAAATATTTGTACTTAACAGTACTCTAACTTAAATTTTGACCACATATTAGTGAATATGACCATCAATTAAGACAAGATTTGGAAATTGTAGGTGAAAGTATTTAATTTATTGTGTGGAAAAATTAGATTCTATTGGCGAATTTATTGCTAGAATACAAATAATTCCATATTAGTACTGGTGATTGGCCTATGCATGGGACCCAATTTTTATAAAGTGTGGGCGACATGGCCACCCTGAAAGTCCAATTTTTTTCCCCAAATTATGGGTCCCCGATGAGTGAAATTTGCCAATTGGCAAATATTCACCACTAAAGTTTTCCCTGGTTTGTGCTTTCCCTAAATATTATTGCTTCTTATGTAATGCCCTGCCAAGGAACCTGTTGGTGTCCAAAATGACGCTTATGCTCTAATAAGCTGCCAGTATACCCTCAGATAGATTTTAGGGGTGGTTAGCTCCAAAATGTAATGAGGTCTTAGGATAATTGGACCAACTCTAGGGACAAGACTGCCCTCTTCTGCTTCTGGCTCTGCAAAACCAAGGCGGGTGCACCTAACCCAGTATAAACTATACTTCACACACCAAAGACTGGGTTTGAATAATAGATAAATGGATAGCAAGAAAGTACTAAATGTTAACCACACACTCATTGACTCTCCATTGCTATGGGTAGGAACCCTACACAACCAAATGCTAAAAACTTAAGGAATGGTCTTAATTTATGTATTTGAATCATAACAAACAATCAGGACATGTCAACAAAGAAGTACTTATCTAGGCCAGTGCCTCATCCATTGGGCAAGGTTTCTTAGACAGACTACACACACACACCAGAAATATACCTGAGATTCAAAGCCATAAACACATTTACAATCTCCTCTACTACTTACAGAATATCCCTACATAGACAAGAGATAAATTTAGGTCCCATCTGAAGCATCATTTAATCTAATCCTGGATTAGAACTCAAGAATGAAGAAAGTTCAAAATTCATCTACGTTGACACAAGGGAGAGATGAGAATCATGTGCCTGCATTGAGTATGAAGAATCTTCAAAATGTATACAATCCATCCAAAAGAACCCTGCTTGCAAACTGCAGCTTAGACCTTCAACTTTCTTTCAATTGCCAAAAAATCAAGACAAGTCATTACCATTCAGACTGAGAAGAGGACTCACAACCCAAAAGTTTGAATACCTAACTCCCAATGCCCTCAAAAATGATCACAAAAATCCCTTTATACCAGGGTTACAAAGCAAGCATAATGATCACTTCCAACTCAAAAATTCAAAATCACCTAACCCCACAGAGGAATTAACATAAACATGACAGGGGTCAAGCCGCAGCATGCAAGCTCAAACAGTCTAATCGACCAGCTGCAAACACTTGTCGAGCTCAAAAACACACTCCACCAGGTATAAAACAGCCTCTGGAAACGACCACAGAGCCCCTGGACCACACCGCGACACCAACCGCCACCGAACCAGGTCAAAAACTACCGCCAAAGCCATAAATTTTGGTACCCTCTGTTGCTGGAAACACTCTGCAAAATTTGAATTGAATCCCAACGGTTATCATGCATTTCGCGAGCTTGTGTTTTTAACCATTTGCCTCTTAGTCGCGCAATCGCGCGGTCATGAATTGACAGCCACAGGAAAATGGGTTTACCTTATGCCTGGTCACATGATCACATAGCACGGAGACGGGCTATGCAAACATGTGACCACCCACACGTTTTTATCTTGTCACAACTGCCACCGTGACAACAGTTGTCGCATGATCGCATAGCCAAGAGACGGGCTATGCGAACATGTGACAACCCGCGAACCATCACCTTGCCGGTTGGCAGGTCACCGCCGAATGCAAGCACGCTCGGGCACTGAAGACACAGGTCCCACCGCAAACCCCCATAGAACTCCGCAACTGCGATGTCCGGTGGTTAGTCGCATGATTGCATAGCCTAGACACAGGCTATGCGAACATGCGACAACCTGCAAACAGTAACCGCCAACATAACCGCCACCGCTACCAGGCACCGTGACGCCCTTGTTGCATGATCGCAAGGCCGAAAGTTGGCCCTTGCAATCACGCGACAAGGCAATAAGACTGCCATCTCACCCCCTGTCGACCAATCACAAACCTTACACGCTAGCACCGAGAAACTGCCACATCAGACCACGCAGACCAACCAAAACACAGCAGGACCATTGCCACCTCGGTACACCGGCAACCAACCAGAACTCAGCACGTCACCAAAACACCAGCCCCATGGACACATGTCAACCGGTCACATGATCACATAGCCAAAAGACTGGGCTATGCGATCATGCGACAGCCAACCACAGGCTGCCACATCACCGCCAGCGGGACCACCAAACTGAGCACCGAACAAAAGAAGATCGGACAGCTGGCACAACTTCGCATAGCCCTGACAAAACCTTCGCACTTTAACGACAACCGTTGATGGTCCGACACGTTAGGACCCTCTGACCAATCCGGAAACCAGGTCCCACCATCCATCGCACTTGCGCACTAAGGCAAAGTAGACCGCCAGGCAGCTGAACAAGACTGGGACCCACACGGCTAGGTGGCAAGTGGTCGCATGATCGCATGTCAGAAAAGTCTGACATGCGGCCATGCGACAACCAATCAGGAAGTGTTTGGACCCACCATCCAGTCGGACTTGCGCAGTTAAGACCGAGGTCGAAAACACACAAAGTTTTCGGCACCAAAAGACAAGTGCACAAAAGCTGGAAGGCAAAGGTCGAAAACAATGAGGGTTTTCAGCAAAAGATTGAAAACATACAGGATTAATGACAGACCGAAAGGTAGCAGGGAAGCCAAAAACATCACGGGTTTTCGAAAACACTGTGGGTTTTCGACACTGTGGCAGATTTTTTTAAAAAGTTTCCTGCAAACCATAAAATTTGACAATCCCCCTGGGTTTTGCGAATTAGCAGACGCGACTTGGGCTGAAGCAAGGTGACACATGAACAACACAGGGCTAAGGGTGCACATCATAAAACCAAGTGGATTTCCTTTGCAAGTTAAAACTGTGACTGCGGGTCGGGTAGAGACAACATAACAAAGATTGCAGGGAAAAAGGCCATTTTCCTAAGATTTTGCAATGACTGGAAAACGGACTAACAGTGGCTCTATACAATGTTAATAATGAAGAGTTGTGATATTTATATTATATTATATTATTATCATTATTATATTATTAATATAGTAATGATAACATTATAATGCAATGAAATATATTATATTATTGTAGTTAATTATATATTTATGTTAATTATGGTTATAGTAGACAATTATGGTTATTACCATAATTGTCATATTATATTATTATATGGTCATGACTCTTCAAGACGTGACTATTCAAAAGATATAAATATATATCAATGGCTGGTGAAAATATCAATCACAATGGTAATCTATTTCACTACAGCAGTCATATATTCTCTATATGACGATCTTAATTTCACAACACTAAACCTTTCAAGGTTATTATTTCGCACCCTCTAATTTCCCAATTAAATTTTATCCAAATTCAAGTGAAACCCCTCTTTAACAACAACAAAATAACTGATTTATGCTAACATTCAGCAATGAAATTGTTCTTCCATAAGAGAGTGCTCCATTTCTTCATCTTTTTCAGTAACTTTGTCTACATAGATTCAAGCATTTCTAGATTAAACTGTTTAGTTTTTCATCATCAACTTTTCAGATCATAGTACATGATCCATCATCAGTCCTTTTAGCCGCATCCTCGTACTAGCATTTTAGAAGAGCCCTTCTTTGGAACCACTCCCCCTAGCTTCCTCTATGTCTCATTCCACCAAGAGTGGCAGAACAAACCGGAAAGTAAGAAAAGAGAAGGGTTCCTGAGGAAAGGGATCTCAAAACAGCTTGATTGCTGCTCACAAAAGATTGTGTCTACGCAGCAACATATTTACACCTTAGTAAACAAAATATGTTAGCAACATGTGTATTAGTGTATTGTATTTATTTGCAAATTACTAACACACGTTAATACAATACACTAACACACATACGCAAAACCCCTTCGTCCTACAGAAAAACCACTTCAAACCAGCAGCAACCAACTCTAAGCGCCCTTGGCAGAAGCCCTTATCTCCGTTCGAAGAAATCCTTGCACTCGACCTCTTATTTTCTCCATCTAAAAAGAGATTTGTTGTTTGAGGAGAAGCCTTACGCACCGTTTGCATAACCCTTCCTTTTCCAGCAGAAAAACACAGCCTTCTCCTTTTGATTGGAGTAAATCCCTTCTGGCGGAAAACCCCCGTTCTCTGCGCTGGCTATGGCTTCTTCTTTGCTCGAAGTTTCTCCTGTAATTTGTGCCCTTCTTCGCACTTCCTACACAGCGAGTCCGTCCGTTGCTAGTCTCAGATTATGTATTTTCCCATGCTTCACATTTTGCATACGTCTAGTCTAGGAATGCAATTGCGACTGCAACATTTGATGAAATATTCTCTATCCTTATACTTCGATGGCTCAAAAAAGCAAACTAATATAACAAAAAAAATATAAAGATTAAATCAAACCAATATAAGAAAATATAAGATTATTTCAATAATTCATAACAGAATTATAGTTTTGAACAATAGGTAGACCCCTGTACAAAATAACCAGTACAAGTACATACTAAACTTTCATAGACGGTTCCCTCTCTAGCCCTGTAAGATCTCTCTATTAGCCGCCCAAAAAAAAATTACTAGTCCAATATTGAGTAAACAATCACCCCAGGGAATATATGTGCTACCTCACAAAAGCCCTTTATTGTACATATAGAAATTACTGGGACTTGTTCATCAGAAAGATTGGAAAATCTACAGGTGACTTTTAATTAATAGGATTTGCTGTTATGTGCACTCCATTGCGGTGACCCAAGATATGAGTGCAATTGTTTTTGTAAACTAGCTGGAAGTTCGTTTGTCTTCCAATATACCCAACAGAAATATGTATTATATATATATATATATATATATATATATATAAATATAATGGAAAACAGAGGAAAAGGGAGTCCATATGCCAATTCAAATAGTCAAAACTTTACGAAATCCTTACAAAATTGAAACTTCTATTTTTTATTTACCTTTAGAACATAAGCAATAATTCTGTAGACATGCCAAAAAACAAAAAAGAAAAATCAAATTTTAACTCATAATAGCGCATATCAGTTAGTAGCAATATAGCTTTCCTTCCACGAATTTATTTCGACTTATATCCTCTCTCTCAAATTCCAACATAAGGCATACATCTGACTGCAGAAGACTTGGTGGGAAAAAATCATTATGCTTATTGGAATCGTGTATTATAATTGGTCAATGCAATTCTCATTTCTTATGAAGTCGCCTCCTAGTGTATTCTTCACCATAAGTTTTGCAATCAATTTGACTCTTATTGAGTTCTACATGCAATGCCTAATGGAGGTAGAACAGAGCAAAATGTATCATCAATCACATAGCACTAGATGGAAATTAGTATGATTCACTTCCAAAGTTCCAATGCCTGGTGGGCACAGAGCGGTGTGAAATGCATCGTGAATTACAAAGCACTATATAATATAACAAGTGATGTAAGATAAACCATCTTGCACAAAACTACTTTCCTGAAGTCCTGGTCCTTGTGTTGAGAGAGCTTTCAGAGAGTAAAATGTGGAAACCTCCTTATGAACTCCAGTGTAGCTTTCACAGCATTCTTAGCTGCAAGGGGTCCAAATTCATGTATTGCATTATCACCCTTCTGTGCTCCAGCCAAATCAGACAAACCTCTGAAAACAATGACTTTTAATTTATTTGACAGGCTGGTCTGCAAATATCCAAAAGAAATACAAAATTTTATTACTCGCCAAAATAACAGTGCAGAAACAAACTATCTATTGAGCAAACTGCTTAAACAAACATTATTGATCAAGTCCCTTCCATGGAGAATCTAATAACATGAATTATTTAGCAATAAGCATACCATAACTACTGCTGCACTCTCTTCATCAACAGAGGAAACGTGAAAGTGGCTTACAAGAAACTCCCTGTAAGAACCATTATCTACAAAAATATTTGCAGATGATGCTCTGTGCCCAAAGACAATGTTAGCTGGCCTTGGAAGACAAAAAGTTTTGTTCAAGCAGGATACCAATTTGAATCCCTGCATACACAATCACATTATCCACATTTAACTACAGAAGAAAAAGATCATAGAGAATTTTGATTGTTATAAAACTACAAACACTGACCCAAACTATAGAGCATGCATGATGCGGAGAATCTTTACTAAGGAATTCATCACCATCTTAAGTGCAGGCCTTTGTTTGCAAATATAGCAGTTGGTTCAACTGCTGAGCTGTATGATAGGAATAAAGGGAACAACGACCTTCTGTTCTGTTCTGTTCCTGAAGTTTTTGGTTGCTCGGCCAGCTATCTATAAGAAGATTATTAGCACTCTTACCTGTCTCTCTGATCTGTTGGCTATAGCGACAGGTGTTCTAGGAATCAGAGGAAGCTGTGGATTAGTGGGAGTGTAAGCTTCAGCTTTAATATAAATATTCTGCTTTTTTTTGTTGTGATATTGAGTCTAATTATGTTCTCTCTGGACTGCTGTGCTTTTGGGAAAGATGGTGTAATTTGTTATAGTTATCTGGGACGCTAGAAGATCTATGACAGAGAATGTTGGCACGAAGTTTGTGGAAGGAATAGAACAGTGTGGAGATTTGTTAGCGGCACAGGCTTAGCATTGAGAAGAGGCCTGTGTGCAATTTCTAAGCAGACTGTTTCAAATAGTGTGCAGCCAATACATATAAAGGATCAACAAAAAGAGTTCAAAGAATCAGTTGGAAGGGTTATGATGGATGACAGAAGAATGTGAAAAATATAATAAAGAAGTAAAGAAAAATAAATCTATGGCAAAAGCATTAAAGAGCTGTGATAAATTGAAAAAGAACGGTGAAGATAAATACTCGCCCTATGAGCAAGATCTATTCTCATGTGGAAGGCTATAGAATTAAGGATTAGTCGAGGGACATAACTACTGTAAAGAGGAAAAAAATTAATTGAGTTATTAGAATTATTAGTAGATAGAAGACCCTTAAATTTGATCTTGCAAGACTTTCAGAGAGCAGAGATAGATGAATGGGATGAAGATAAAGAGGATGAGTGGATGAATCTGTTGAGTTTTGTTTTGATTTTTTTTATTTTTTTTTGAGGTATCTTCATAACTTAGTCTAGTGTGCAGTCTACTTTATCTTGGATTTAATTTACTGTCAAGTTAGGGTTAGGAAGGGGTAAGTTGAGGCGAGACTAATTTCTTAAGGATGCATGTTATCACCCGCAAACTGCGTGCATTGGGTAAGTCTAAGCCTTGGAGTCGAACTCGAGACCGATGGGCAGCAAACCCACAGCCAAAGTCAACTCTGCTATACGTGTGAACTTTTATTGAATTTGTTACTCTGAAGAAACGGAAGGTATAGAAGATAACAATTCACGAGGAGAAGAGTCTACAGACTGCAATGAAGAGAAATGTAACCTATCACAAGAGAGGGCTGAAGATGTTGTAGCAATGAAAGCAGCCCATATTGAAGATGAATCTGTAACATGGATGGAGATCTTTGGAAATTCCATATGTGATCATTGATAAAAAGAGAGGACAAGATCACCACTTTCTTGGAGAAGAAACGAGAGTGATTGAGGGAGAAAATAAAAGCACAGACATTTGTTGTGTAACAAAGGTAGAAAATTTAAAAAAGAGTTGTCTTGTGAACGACATCATTTAAAATTTAAAAAAGAGTTGTCTTGTGAACGACATCATTTAGAACTAGGAAATGAAAACCTCCTCATGAAATGTGACCGACATCATTTAAAATTTAAAAAAGAGTTATCTTGTGAACGACATCATTTAGAACTAAGAAATGAAAACCTCCTCATGAAAGATGAAATGGAAAGCATCCCTAAATGGCCTAATGAAAACAATAAGGAAACTTATTGTTTTGCATGATTTATTTGCCAGTGTAATAGAAGGTGGTATGAGTACTGCAAAGAACAAAGATGATTTTTTTAGTAGATAAGGAGGCGGTAAAAGAGAGAACAAATTAGTAATAAAAAATTCAAAAAAGCAAAATGCGATGATTTGCAGAACTATTTAATTTAGCGGAAGGACAAACCATAGTCTTATTCTTTGGATTCAGATGATGGTTTTATCATCTTGTACAATAGTATCTTAGAGTGAATAGGAATCCTATATGACAAAAAATTGTTATAAGTTTTATTTAATGCTGTAACTCCTTGAAATTTGAGTTCATAACTTTGAACTATTAAAAGAGAATGATGCGTAGCATCTACATTACACCATATTAAGCGTAGGCCTTTGTTTAATAACAGCAATTGATTCAACAGCTGGGTTGTTTGCTAGATATAAAGGGAACAATGTCCTCCTATTATGTTCCTAAAGTTTTGGTTGCTTGGCTAGCTATCTGTGAGAAGACTACTAGGGTTCTTTCTTGTTGTCTCTCATAATCTGTTGGCCACAGTGACAAGTGTTCTTGTTTCTAGAGATTAAGGGAAGTTTTGGATTAGTGGGAATGTAAGCTTCACCATAGAAAAGGATATTAAGTTAAGAATTGGTGAGTGGGTAGGAGGATAGGTAGAGGGATTAGTAGTGAGCTATTTTTCTGGTGGAGGAAAGACTTGACTCGTGTAAACTTTCATTGTAAATAAAAATAATTTATTCTATTTTTTTTTATTTTTTTTTTCATGTTTTGATTATATGTATAATTCTGTTCTCTCTGGACTGCTGTTCTTATGATAAAAAAGACGTAATTTCTTTATTGTTATCTGGGACGCTGCAACAATGCAAACGAGTCTTAACTGAACCAGAGGGTAAAACACTCTATGTCGATGTAGATGGTTCTGGAGGGTTTTGCAAAGTGTGATAGTTTAAATGGAGGGCACATTTTCTTTTTGTTGTACATTTAAATTTACATCCCAATCAACTAAATCAACATTGGCTTGTAATAGCAGAGAGATGTTAACGTGCTAGGCAGTCAGATCCAGAAACATTTGTTAAAGGAAATAGGCCGCTTACCTTAAGCAGTTCGCTTGCATGCTCGAACCATTCCCGACTTGTTTCGGCCCAGATTAAGTCTTCTGGTACATTGGGTTTCCCAGTTTCCCTGTAAAATTCTTCAGGGTTATAGGAGATCTTTCCCAAGAGATTGGTTTTATTTCCTTGTGGAACATTGTAATCTCCCACCTCTAAGTGCCCCACATTATTTTCCTCCTCCTCGCCATTGGCTTTCTGATAAGAGCAGAGAAGTGAAATATATTTACAGACAAGATATACAAGGCTTGGTCTATAAAGAACAAAATGCCCCTTGTGATCTATACAAAACCAAGGATACATACAAAATATAGCATCATATCATACTAGGTGCAGTTAAATAACGTGATTTGTTTATTAGGAAAATTTTCAGTTAGGTTAAAACTGAAGAAGGCAATCTACAGTGTTGGGGTTTACCAGCCAATCCCATACTCCTGTGTGACCCACATACTTTGGCACTGTCACATCTCCAATTGAAAGGGAGGAATTTGCATTACCAGCAATGCCGAAGTGTACAACACCCACTACATTGAACAGATCTGCCAACATCTGGGTTGTGACCCCTGCATTCAACTGTTGAGCAAATGGAATTAACAATCATTTATCAAGCCCATCAAAAAAGATATACCCCAATTCAAATCAAGAACAGTAATGAAATCAACCAATGAAAAAAAGGGTTAAAAGCAGTCTGACCAGAGCTAGGAAAAGAATTTTAGTACTTGTAATTTAATAAATAAATTCCAACCAAATAATTCTTCGAACGATACATTACAAGTCCTACACCACATCGCACATAAACGATCTTCTTATCGTATATTGTTCCTATACGAAATCTCCTACCTGCACCAAATACAATGTAATAAGCGATGAAAGAAAATCAAATATAAACAACTCAGTTCCCCATACAAATATAAACAATTTAATTGTACAGTTTTTAATCGACATTTTTTTAAAATTAAATAATAGTTTAAATCACACTTCATAATTTAATTGGGAATTTTTTGAAAACTAATTCAGAAATATTTGGAACGTTTGGAATTGAAGCCGCGGTAAGTGGTTTTCTTGTACTTATTTCTGTTTTGTTCCCTGCGTTGAACTGTTCTAGAGCTTTGTCAGTTATTTCTTCAACATTTTAATTCGTCCTGTGATCCTTTATTGAATTCTAAGCTTCATTGCTCGATCTTATTCATCTTTATTAAGAAAAATAGATGAAATTAAACACCCAACAGCCCAACTCAAATCAAAACGAATAGGAACAACCCAACAACCCGGTAAAATAAAATTCATCCCTTAATCAAAATAATCAATACAGATATGAACATTCCAATTTCCCAAATCAAAATAATCAATAAAAACATGAACAACCCTTGCGCAAATCAAATGAAATCAGTATAAATAATAAGAACTCCATAAATAGATCAAATAAAATCAATAACAAATCCTAACAAACCAACTGCCAAAATCACATAAAACCAAACTAATATGAACAACGCATTTGCCCAAATCAAATATCTGTAAAAGACGACAAGAGGTACCAGATAAATCTACAAAGGGGTACTTAGAATGTGGTTTGTGGACTCCCGAAGCAAAGAAAGCTTTTTCTTCTGGTGGGTAAACAGTGAGCACAGCAATCCTTGGGCCTTCCCTGTTGATCTGACGAATTACTCTCGAAGCATGTTTGTTTGCAGGAATAGCTGCAACATGATTTGAAAACAACAGTACTAATAATAATACTGCAACGCATGCGAATGCTGCATGCATCTTGGCAGCTAATTTTCTTTCCGTTGGCAAGTAATGCTCTGAATGTACTGTTTATCCAGCAGTATGCATCAACATTTGACCGCTTTATTAAATTGTTGAATCGATTAAAAAGATGTGCTGGATAGACTTCGTGAATCGATGTAATCTCCACTTCTCTGATATGACCGTTTGAAACGAATGTGTCTGTCGTTTATGTTTCTGCCAGTCACGGCGGAAAGACTAATGCAATCATTGAGTCCAATTTTTTAATTTGTTTCATATATTGATTAAAAACTTCGAATAATGCTATAGTTGTATTTAGTTTTTGTTGCTGATAGGAGTTTTAATTTACAAATAATTTTTTTTAAATATTAATAAAAACAATCAAAGAAAGGTCTAATACAACATTAAAATAATTCATGTAAAAAAAGACTCTAAAATAATGTAAATCCGTGTAAAAAGATGAGCAAATAATTTGAAACCACATGTAACATTTTAAATTCGTATATGAGGGAGACAAAACAAATATTAAAAACAGAAACCTTTAACACCATATTATCATCACATGCATATTTCATAAAAAATTCTTAAAATAAAAAATCTACAATTTTAAATTAAAAAAATGAATCTGGTAAAAAAACCATAAATTTAAATTAAAAAATGAAAATAATTTAGAAAAAATAATATTATTTTAGAAACTTGATTGCAACTATTAAAAAGATGGAGCTCTCAAAAATCAAAAACCTTTGTAGACAGTGAAAAACAAGGTAATTTGCTATTTCAAGTTGTTTTTGCTAATTTCCAACAAAAAAATAGGAAAAAAAACTTAAGTATTTTCCATCGCTGAAAAAGAAACTGGAGAGGGTTGACAACTATCCGAAAGGAAAAATGCATTTTCAGGAGCAAAGCTCCCACATAAAGCCTATTGGCTTAAATATCATATATTTATGTTTCTATTACTTAATATTTGAAACAATAAAGATAACAGAATTTTCTATGAACTAATTAATTGGGGATACAATATATGCCAGGTAAATTTATGAGGTTTTTTGAGAGCACGGAATTTATGTTTAATTTTGTAATTTAAATTTTTTAAATTTTAAGTTAATTTTTACTTTTGCATTTTAATGTAAATAATGAATTCAATATTATTGTTTAGGTAGGTAGTGTATAGTGTATATTATATATTTGTTATATTTACTTTTATGTTTAAAAGATAGTATAATTAATGTTAAAATTAATGATAAATAAAAAAGAAATTATTATTTTTTTTAAATATAATATAGATTATATTTTTTTAATTAAGGACATTTATTGATTATTATATATCATTTTTTTTAATTTTATTTTTATGGAGGTTTTTTCATCTGGGGTGGGCTCATTGTGAGCCATTCAACTTCACCAATAGACCAAGGGTCCATTGACTTATATATCATATTTAAATTTAACATTTGAATATATTTAAAAATATTTTCATATTATAAAATCATACGTTTATATTTTTATTTTATTTTTCAACGAAACTTTATATATATGTTAATAATAAAAACTGGTTCAAAAAGGGCTCCCAGAAAAAAGAACCCGTGAAGAAAAACTCATGTCATTGCCTAATACAAAAGAGGAATGTAGAAGAAAAGATACTGCATTTAGAGAGAGAATTAATCAGTATCAACAAATCATGTCGATGTGAGCCCCAAATCTAGATCCCAAAATCCCTTACATCAATGCTTCAAAAGGAGAAAGCTAATCAAAAAGTCTCCAAAACCCTAACTAAAACCCAACCCATAGAACAATTATAGCTTAAGAAAGTTTACATGTTGATGATTACTCAAAAGTCTGGAGCTCATATGAAGACAAGAGTAAAGCTAGTCATTAACTAGTGCCAGAGTAAACACCATAAAGCAGAGCCCAAAAATTGTCATCGGTGTTCTTCATCTGGATACAACAATGGAATCATGAAGATAGAAAAAAAAGTCACCCAATATAAATACAAATCTGCCATGCCCCTGAACTGTATATGACATCTCAAAAGAACATGTGAGATTCGTAATAGATAAACATGTGTAACTGTAGAGAGATCCAAATAATTTTGTTGTGAAATCTTTTGAAGTTAGCAGTTGCCAAAATAGGCATAATGAGGAACCAAAATGTAGACTTGAGCTAGAAAGGAAGCCCATAAAAACCAGGCATATCCAGCAAACTTTTGCGGCAAAAATAATCTACAAAAGATCATCAAAATAATAGCCCCCTAAAACTTGGGCATACCAAGACTTCTAACGTGACTTAAATTCCCCAAAATTAGTGACAAGAAACTCAAAATGGGCACTTTGTAATTTAATATTTGAGATAGGCCCAACAGAATTCTAAACTTGTTCTTTTGTGATAATATTAACCATATCAGGGAAGTCAAGAGGATTAATTAAGTGGGGAAAGCAAAGAATTAATAATAACCCCATCAGTACCCAGATTAGCCAAACAATCAGCAAATAGATTGCCTTCTCTATAAGTATGCATAATGTAACATTTAGAGATTGAGTCAAGAAGGCACCAAACTTGATGCATTATATATTGAATGGACCAGTTATACACATAACATTTAATACATGCATTAATAATAATGTCAAGTCCCCTTACACATGCAAACTAGATATAGACAGTGATTTGGCAAGTTCCAAACCAAAGAGCAGGGCTAAGGCTTCAGCTTTGTTATTGGTACCTGGAGGGAGAGGAGATGATTTTTTTGCAATCACTTGACCTTTAAAATCTCTAATGACTATACCATAGCTAGATTTACCTGGATTCTCCTAGAAGCCCCATCAAAATTAAGTTTATAATTGTATGGTGAAAATGTGACCACGCTTCTATGAATCCTTACATGCAAGAAAACTCAACAATGAGCCCTCACAAATCGATCCATAGCTCTTTATGCATGGAGTTGCAAGATTTGTAAAATTGCTCTCAGCTAGAGCTATAAACTCATGACCTTGCTAGTCAACCATGCAATGAGAGATTCCAAATCAAAGACAAGGGCAACAATGCCAATATCTCCAATGAAATCAATATGGATGCAATGAAATGCAAACTAATCTATGAGAATAAAAGATGCAAGCTATGTTATGAAAGGAAAATACAAGTGTTACAAATCCTCCTATTAAGCTATGTGAGATTAATATATTGCATAAAGGAAATCTATACCAAAAATGCCATGATTATGCAACTATGATGTAAGAAAATAAGCTAAATGAAATGCAACAATAATGTCTTCAAAGCTTGAATGCAAGAATGTCTTCAAAGAGCTCCAAATGACGTAGAAAACCTGCAGCATAACATTAGCATAAAAACCTAAGATGTGAAAATGAAGGAGAGAGCGCTTCTTTTATAAGAAATGAGAAAAAAATGGACCATTGAGATTAAGAGGCAAAAGACTTAATCAACGATGGAGAAAAAAAGAAGTTTGATCCTTGTGCACAAATATCCTCCAATAGGAAAATAGGAGTTGACTTTTGTGTCCCACATAAGACAAAAAGTGTTTTTTCCCTTTTTATAAAATAAGAATAATATTTTATTTGTGCAACTTAGGATAAGAGGAAAAGTGGGGATTTTTTATTTAATAAAAGAGGAGGAAATTCCTTTTAATTAAATAAAGGCTTAGGATAAAGTGATTTTATTATTTAATTAAAAAAGATTTTTAATTAATTAAAAGGGAGCATGTTCTTTTAATTAAATAAGATTTTTATTTTTTTTGTCTTTTAAATTAAATAAGGCTCAAACCTTAGGAAATATTGAATTAATTATGATTTGATCAAGGAAATTGATATAATTGATATTGTTGATATTTGAAAATATTGATTTAGGGATTTGATAAATTGTTGAATGGGGGCCCAAAGTCTAGGCAACCATTTTAGGGTGCATACATTTGCCCCTCTTTGACTAATGTGAGATCGATTTGGAATCACATGCAGTCAAAGAATGAAGTTGAAATGTGAGATCGATTTGGGATCACAAAACAACTCAGATGTGAGGTCGATTCGGGATCACATCCGGACAAAACATAAGCATAAGTTGAAAGACAAAACCAACATCGTCGCTGCTAGGTGCAAATCAAGCCTTAGACAAAACTATCGCCGTCGCTACTAGGCAATAATCAAGTCTGAAAAATAGGAGATAAAAATCGAAAGACAAAATCACCGCCATCGCTACTAGGTGATAATCAAGTCTCAAAATAAGAATCTCAAGCTGAGCTGAATGATAAAGTTGAATCAAAGATTAAAGCTAATAGGTACTGCCCACTTGGAATCGAAATCGAAATCAGATAGAGGAGAACAACAAATTGATAAACCTGATCAAGTCACAATAAATCATAATCGAAGGATGGAGCATGATAGGATAACCATCAAATAGTGAAGATATGCCCCAGGTTGACGAGGTTTGACTAAAAAAGATATAGGATAAAGATTAAGTCAAACCTCAAAGAGAGGAAGTGAAAGGGGTGATTGAAAGACTAGAAAATTGAAAGACATGAAAAGGAAGAAATTCCATCAAAGATCAAAAAATTATGCCTCAAAAGGTCAGTCAACTGCGTAAAAGAATGAGAAAACTTGGAAACGCGCCTTAGATTTTGATTTCGAGTCCGAAAATGGATAGAAAATGATGTGATATGAAAAATCAGAAATGAAAGATATGATCAAGAAGAATTAGAAAATGAGCACAGTTGACCAACTAGTCCATAGATGATAAAAAAGAGAGCTCTCTCCATATGCAAGATGCAAAAAGTAAACTATGATGAACCTAAGAATGCAAGCTACTATGAAATTGGTTGACTTGCAAGGTCACAATGCCTATAGACATCTAATTATCATCATCGAGCATTAATGGTAGCGTCATAAGATCATACAATGCACACTAGCATAACTATGTGGATATGAATATGATCTTTATCAGATAGAAATGTGGAAATCCCACATAGGCATCAAAGACATGGAGGTCAAGATGACTAATGCAGTGAGATTACCTAAGTTTGATATGGCGAGATTATGCTTGTATCAAGACACATGAAAGTCAAGATAACTAGAAGCATGCACTCACAAAACAGTCAAGGATAATACCTTGTCAATCCATAGTGTCAAGTAAGACCAGCATAAATGCTCATGATAGTTAGGATCAACAAAATATACCCATAAGCAGATAAAGAAAAGAAAACATGTTTTCATACCCTCAGTCTTCTAGCTATGCATCATTGAAAACTTCTCAGGGAGAGACCACTCATCAAAGAAATCCTCATAGATAGCACACAAAGAAAAATAAAGTCAACATATCTCAACGAGTTGATTGTTTAAGTGCATGTGTGTTGGTCATAGAGTCAGACTCTAGTTATCACATCTGCCAATGAGCAATGTTGCATCATACTAGACTGCTGGGTAAGACATCTGATAAGTTTTAAGAAACACTCGATGCAAGGGTAGTGTTGAGAAACACTATTTGGGGTGGTGTTGAAAAATACTAGTTTGTGAAATGCCCCAAGAGACAAACGCACCTAAAGGACCTATGCTAATAGGTATGCCCCCTAGACAAAAATAAAGACCAATTCCATACCAAGGCAACAAGGTCAAGTCATGATGAAGAATGGCTAAGTGTCGAGGACGCATGCTAAAATACAAGGGTGCAAAAAGCGTCAAGTAGCGCCTGTTTCCAGGTTTTCACCACTTGGAGATTTTATTTTTTATTTTTTATTTTTATTTTTTTGTATTTTTGCTACCAAGGCACCTATTTCCAAGTTTTCACCAGGGCACTTTTTCTATTTATTTTTTTTGTATTTTTTTAATTTTTTTGATTTTTTTGTATTTTTTTTAGGATTGTATATATTTTTTTATGATTTTTTCAGCATCATATATGAATTTTTTTGGTATTTTTTTAGGATCAATAAAATATGTACAAAGGATGCCCCCAGATAGAAATGGGCATCAAGGATAGAACTTCTTTAGGTGCAAAATGTTGATGGGCTCAGGGAGCTATTCTCCATCTTCATTCGACAGTAAATATGCACCTGTACCAAAATTTGTTGTAATAATGTATGGTCCAAGCTAATTAGGTTCGAACTTGCCCTTTTGTTCTCTATTTTGTTGATTCTTAGGGTTCTCTCTCAAACAAGACCACCTATCTGAAATTCCCTAGGGCGAACCTTCTTGTTGAATGCTTTGGACATACACTTCTAATATACTCTCATGTGATCAAAGGAAGCCTTACACTTCTCATCTAGAAGTTCTAGTTCTTGTAACCTCATGGCTCGGTAATCCTCATCTGTAATCAAACCTTTGAGAGAGATTCTAAGTGAAGGTATCTCTACTTCTAAAGGCAACACTGCTTCAGTGCCATAGGTAAGAGCAAAAGGAGTAGCTCCTGTAGGTGTACGAATGCTAGTTCTATAGGCCCATAGTGCCAGATTAATTTGTAAGTGTCAATCCCTACCATTCTTGTGTACTGTTCTATAAAGGATTTTAAGAATGGTTTTATTAGAGGCTTCTGCTTATCCATTTCACTATGGAAAATAGATGGAGGACCAATGTTGCTTAATTTTAAACTTCTTGCATAAATGCTTTAGGTCCTTGTTCTTGAATTGACCTCCATTATCAGTAATAATCTCAGAAGGCACTCTAAATCGTCAAATAATATGATTCAGAATAAATAGTGAAACAGTCTTGCCTGAGGCAACAGAAAGAGGGACTGCCTCTACCCATTTCGTGAAATAATCAGTAGCTGTGATGATAAACTTATGTCCACCTGATGAATTGGGGTGAATCTACCCCACAAGATCAAAGGCCCAGCGTTGAAATGGCCAATGAGAAATAGAAGGAATTAGCTCCCTACCTGGAGCATGAATCGGGTTTCCATGTTTTTGACATTTCTCACAAGATTTAGAGAAAGCTACTGCATCTGTTTACATTATGGGCCAATAATACCCCGCCCTAAGCAACCTTCGAGCCATGGCAAGACCATTGGAGTGTCCACCACAAATGCCCTCGTGAATGTCAACTAATGCTTGGTCAAATTCCTCCTTTTCCACGCACCTAAGAAGTGTCCCATCTAAACCCCTCCTATATAAATCACCAGAGATAAGGGTGTGGCGAGAGGTGTTATGGATGAGTTTTTGGTGATCTGAACGGTTGAAAGTGTCAGGGATGATGCCATCGCGTAGATATGAATAGATAGCACCATAGCGGAAGACTCATGTGTGACAAGGGTACAAATGACATTGCTTTCAAATGAGTCAAATATGGGGTGGTGTAGCTCTTCCACCAAGAATTCAAATCTGGATTCATGTTGTTCCAACTATAGGAGTGAAGCTAATGTAGCCATAGCATCTGCAGCTTTGTTTTCTGCTCTAGGGATCTGTTGAAATGTCACAAAGGAAAAGTAACGTCTCAATGAATCAACCATCTTTTTGTAAGGTAACAATTTATCATCTTTATTTTGATACTCCTTATTGACTTGGTTGATAATTAATTGTGAATCCCCAAAGACATGCAACTCTATTATGTTCCATTCTATAGCTAGTTTCAATCCATTGGTTAATGCTTCATATTCTACAATATTGTTTGTACATGGGAAAAAAAGTTTGTAGGATTTTGGTATATTATACCCATGAGGAGAAACAAACAATACTCTCGCACCTAATGCATTTTTCATGTTGAAACCATCAAAGAACATCTTCCAAGTGTGGGTGGTCATGTATAGAATGTGTTCATCTGGGAACTCTACCTGAATAGGCACACTATCCTTAACTGGAAAATCAGCTAACTGATCAGCAATAGCTTGCCCTTTTATGGCCTTTCTCTCAATGTACTCTATATCAAACTCAAATAAAACCATCATCCACTTAGCAAGTCTACCCGTGAGGGCAGCCTTACTAAGCAAGTACTTAAGAGGATCAATTTTTGCAACCAAATGTATAGTATGAGCAAGCATATAGTGTCGCAACTTTTGGGAAGCAAACACTACTGCAAGACAAGACTTCTCAATGTTATTATAATTGATCTCATAAGATACTAGAGTACAACTGATGTAGTATATGGCCCTTTCTTTCCCAGTGTCATCTAATTGAGCCAACAATGCCCCCAAGGAAGACTCTGTTGCTGAAATGTACAAAATCAATGGTTTCCCTGGAATAGGAGGCATCAAAATTGGAGGATTAGCCAAATACTATTTTATTTGATCAAGGCTCTTTTGGCAATCCTCATTCCACACACATGTGACTCCCTTATGCAATGTTTTATTGAAAGTTTGTGCTCTATCTGCAAGTTGTGAAATAAACCTCCGTATAGATTGGAGTCATCCTTGAAGACTTCTCATTTGACTTATGTTCTTTGGAGGTGGCATATCTAAGATAGCTTGGACCTTTTTAGGATCAACCTCTATTCCTTTTGCTGAAATTATGAATCCTAGAAGTTTACCTGAGGTAACTCCAAATGCACACTTTTTCGGATTCAATCTAAGTTGAAACTGTTCCATGCGATCTAGAATCACTTCCAAATCGTCGAGGTGTGTATCTCATTTTCTAGATTTAGCCAAAGTATCATCCACATAATCTTCCATGTTCTTATGCATCATATCATGAAAAATTATGGTCATAGCTCATTGGTATGTTGCTCCTGCATTCTTTAGGCCAAATTGCATGACGTTCCAACAATAGGCTCCCCATGCACATGTGAAAGCTATTTTCTCTTGATCTTTGGGAGCTATTTTTATCTGGTTATATCCGGAAAACCCATCCATTAAGGAGTATATCTCATAACCCACCGTCATATCCACTATCATGTCTATGTTTGGGAGTGGAAAGTCATCCTTTGGGCATGCTTTGTTGAGGTCTCTGAAGTCTATGCAAATGCGAATGGACCCATCATGTTTTGAAACTGGAACAATATTGGAGATCCACTCAGCATAGTCAATAGCTCGAATGAATCCTGCACGTAAGAGCTTTTCTAATTCAGCTTTAACAAGAAGAGCTACGTGAAGGTGCATTTTTCTCAACCTTTGTTTGATCGGTTTTATTCCTGGAGCTATAGATAGATGATGCATAATAAGATCGGTGTCAAGCCCTAGCATATCAGAATATGTCCAAGCAAAGTTGATTTCCTTCTTTTCCAAAAACTTTGTATATGCCTCTTTTTCTTCAACTGATAGAGACTAAGCTAGGTGCACTATTTGGGGAGCCTCTTCTGTATTCAAATTCACTGGTTGTGTGGGCTCAATGAGAACTGATGACCTATCTTGAAAGTAACTTGGCAAGTTATTAAGTACCCCATCCTTAGGCACCTCAAAGAGGTTTTCACCCTCAGATACATCATTTATTTTTACTATTTTGGGTTCTGACACCGCCACAAAGTGGTTTTCGCCATCAGAACCATCTTTCTTTTTTTCTTTTTCTTTTATTTTTAGACTGAGGTACTTAATATCAGGCTTTGTCATACTTGTTGTTGGTTCACTGGTGGAAGAGACTATGGGTTCAAGAGCATTTAGATAACAGGCAATTTCATAGTCATTCTGAAAGTTTAGGAGCTGAGGCTCTTGGTGACATTGAGACCAATCAATTAGGTGGAAATGAACAAGGGGTAGGTCAATGACTAGTTCAACATTGTGTATGTGGAAGGTGTTATCTCTGGTGACCATACAATTGGGATTCATCAAGTCTCCTTCTAAGATACCCAAATCAGGATTTGTCCTACCAAACAAAGCGTCGTCCACTAAGGCAATTCGAGGAGTCCAATCCTCTAGTCCTACACTAGGCTCGTTGGTCACATCGGGTTGAGTACTATAAGTATGGACAACATCCATGTCCAAATCAACTATTGCATCTGAAAGTGACTCCCATTCAAACTCATGTGAGTCTGTCTCTGAATCATTATTTGGGCCTCGTGATGTAGAAGCCTCAAGGTTAGGAAAGGTTTCCCTTTCTCTAGCACTAGCATTGTTACTATCTGTCACAGCTAGGATAGCAACACTTTCCATTGTCAATCTAGCATTCATATAGTCACTATCTGTCGCAGCTGGGATAGTAGGACTGTCAATTGTCAAATCTTTTGAATCTCCCCAAAGGAGATTTGTTGAAGGCACCCAATCATCAGACATGTCTTGTTGATTAGAGAGATTAGGTGTGTAGTCTGAGTCATTGTCATTGTTTGTCGCAGCTAAGATTGGGACACTTTTTTGTTTCTTATTTGCAAAACCTAAGCCAACTGTTGACTTATTCCTTCGTCCAAAAAGGGCATGGTTAAGAGGTTCAGCTTTGGCATCCAACCAATGACTAAGGGGACCATGTCCTAGATAACCCATATTCTTAACCAATGTATACCCTCTCCCATAAGCTCGAGGAGAAGGTGCAAAATCCTCATTATGTCAGTATTTCTCCTCTCGATAAATCCAATCCCTAACGGCAACCTCTTCTTTTTCCTCCTGAATCAGAACTAAGGATTCTACAAACTTGTCAAACAATGTCATGGTTGAAGACGAGGGTTTCATATCTTGAGAAGGTTTGCCATAAGACCTAGGGGAAATTGGCAATTTTGTGAATGAATCAATTTTGTAATCCCCCATGCTAAGATCCATGGCTTTGAATTTGTCTTTTCATTGTTCAAATGTAGTATCAAAAGTGTCAGCCTCCCTATTCAAAGGAATTTGAGACCCTGCTAAAATTGTGTTGACTGACAATGTGCTATCCCCGGGTATGCAAACTTCTACTCCATTGTAAGGGAACTTCACACACTGATGATAAGTAGATGGGACTGCTTGCATCTCATGTATCCAAGGTCTACCCAACAAAATATTGTAAGCCAAAGGACTCGCATCAACAATCTGAAACAAAATATCTTTCTCTACAGGACCAATTTAGATAGGAAGAATAGCCAATCCTTTAGAACTACGTTCTGCTTCATCATAAGCCTTGATAGTTATCTTCTTCCTTGTGTCAATGACTTCTTCTGAATAACCCAAGGCCTTCAATAAGCTCAAAGAACAAATATTAAGCCCAGCACCCCATCTATCAATACACACCTGACACGGGTCTTGTGGATCATAACCTCTATATGAAGGGCCAAATTGTGTGGGTGGCTTAATGACTTTTCATCTTCTTCTGAGAATGTAAGGTAGTGAGGGCTAGCCAAGTGGTTGACCATATTCTGGAATTGATCTACATCTATATCATGAGGGACATTAGTCCCTCGCAAGGCATCCTCAAGGACATGCTTATGCTTAGGGGACAATTCCAAAAGCTCAAAGATTGAAATATGCACTAGTGTACATTGTAATTGGTCAACAAGATTATAATTCAACTCAGGACCAATAGCAGATTTAGGAAGAACACCTTTTGACACTGGCTTCTTAGACTTACTAGAGTTAGGACCTCTAATAACAATGGGAGCTTAAGACTGACTCCTAATGACTGCATTGAGGGGTTCAAACATCCTTCGTGAGTGAGGACCTCTTAGTACCACAACGGGTCCTTCATCAGGCATAGGATTTGAATTCACATCATATCCATAAGGGTCTTTCCCTCTCATCATGTTGACATTATCATCAACAACTTCAAGCATATTAATAACATTTTCAGCATTTGTGTAGGTGTAGTTGATAGCAGCCTTGTTGTTCTTGTTGTTAGAATTCTCTCCTTTCTCATATTTGGGCAAGGGTTCTTTAAAAGCTTTGTGATCTGCATTAGTGGTTAAACCATCAACTTGTAATCTTCCGCTTTCAATAAGATCTTGGATAAGATGCTTAAGTTTAAAACAATTTTCTATATCATGTCCAATTCCATTGTGAAAGACACAGAAAGCCTTCTCATCCCACCAATGAGGTTTAGGATCCGGTATGCGAAACTTTGTAGGATCTTGAGGTTGTGCCAAATTATGAGCAATTAACATCTTGAAAATGTCTGCATAGGAGTCCCCAAGTTTGGTAAATTGTCTCTTTTCTGTTTTAGGTCTCCCTTGATACTTGGGTTTATTTTCTTGTTGTGCTGAAGATGTTTGCAACTTCATGGCTTGGACTGCATTAGAGAGATTAAGAACTCCTTCAGTCTTAGGTTGTGATGAGTCAACAACTCCGTCATTAACCACTTGCTTATTCTTATTCCAATAGGAGTTCTTTTTGTCCTTATTACCATTATTATTGTTGTTTTGGCCATTGTTGTTATTAGTTGTTTTGGACAAAATTCCTTGTTCTTTTAGGACATCCTCTATGCGACACGCCACTTCTACCATGGTATCAAAATAATTAAATGGGATCTTCCTTACTTCATACCTTAATTTCGGTACCAAGTTGCTCACAATGATGTCTATTCTTTCCTCCTCAGGAATTGTCCTTGGATATTTCAAGCACAAACGTCTCCATCTTTGTAGAAAGGTAACAAAGGATTCCCCTTGATTCTACTTGAGTTTGCACAAATCAAGCATGGTGACTGACCTTGATAAGTTGTAAGCAAAATGTTGAACAAATCTTTCCACAAGCTCTCTAAATGTCTTAACTAGAGGAGTAAGGTTAGTAAACCACTCCATGGCTTGACCCTTGAGACTCCTTGGTAATAATCTCATCAAGTAGGAGTCTTCATGGTGAAAAGAAAATCTCATTATGTAGAACTATCTAACATGGTCATGAGGGTCACCAATGCCATCATATTTTTCATAGGTTGGAAACTCAACTTTCTTAGGAAACTCAACCAGCACCACACTCTTGTCAATTGGGTTGGGACATATGGAGTCCAAATTAAATGTGCTCTTAGGAGCCCTCATCCTTTCTATATCCTTTTGAAGTTGTTTGATCACCTCATTAGTTTATGGATCTTGCTTCTTTACCTTTCGATCCACATCAAAATTATATGGGACCTTAGCACCTTTGTTGATGAGACTTTCTAGGAACTGATCCTTGTTTTGTTCCACATACCTTTCTACATATGCTTGAAAGGATACTTCTTGTTGCATAGTCATAAAATCTATATGATCAAAGTTGGCCTAACTTCCTCCATGTTGTGAGCCATGATGTGCTCGTTGGGAGGGTTGCTTTGAAAGTCTAGGAGGTGATTGTCTCGTATGGTAATCATATCTTGAAGTCCTACCTCTAGGACTTGGGGATCTTGAGGGCATCCTTGACCTTCTTCTTGGACTTGGTGAGGGAGTAGATGGGGGTGAGTGGGTCCCACTATTAGTACCCCTCCCATTGAATCAGTTTTGGAGTTGTTGTGCATAGAGTCTTTCTTCTTCTTCTTGAGCGACTCTTTTTCTTATGTCCAATAATGCACGTTCCTCTTCCTCTAGTTGTCTAAATTTCTCCTTTTTAGTAGCTTGTTCATCTAGATAGGCTTGCTTCTCCCTTTCAATGCTCTTCAATCTCGTATTTGCATATCGAGAGGTATCTCTAAGTGGAGAAGGTTGCCTTGACTGTCTGATTGCATTGGCTGCATTGATGTGGTGGTCACTAGACTTGCTACTTTGGTCTTCGTGTTGTGACCCTGAATCTGAGTGAGTTTGTTGGTGATGTTTCTCAGCTCATTGGTGAGCATCAAGATACCTTGTGTTGATTAGGGGTGATCTAGGTGGACTAGCATATGTAGACATAGCAGACATCATGTTACCCCTATGCCGTTGAAATATGTCATCAAGAGTCTGGTTCATTGCTTCTCTTTGTTGTCGAGTGAAGGTGTAACTCATGTCCATACTTGATGAAATGGGTGTTAAAGAGGTACTCACTTCACTAGGATTACCTTTTAGATTAAAACAAATCTTAGATTCACTCTTAGGAGATTGATCAAAAAGGGGTCATTTTCCCTTATGTTGTTGACGAGTCTTAACTAGTGGTAACTAGCTAAAGACAACAGGGGGTCGCTTCTCTTGATTGACTTGGTACCTTGTTGTAACTAACATGAAAGAAAGAGATTCTTAATGATAGGGTGACCTCACAAAGTGTCAACACCAAACTAGGATAATCAAAGTTCTCTATTGTCCAAAATGAAATAAAAAGATAGAAATAAAGGGGCTTTACCAACACTGTCAAAGAGGTGCTAAAATCAAAGTATGAATATCCTTGCACTTTTGAATCAGGAGGTTGGACTAGGCCAAAATATAATTGAAATTGATTAAATGAAAGTGATTTGGACAATAAGAGCACTAAAATTCTCCAAGAATGTAGCTAACAATTCTAGAGATAAGCTTTCTCACCAAGAATAACCTTCTAACCTGACAACTATTTCCAAAGTGGCCTTGTAAACCAATTGATGCTATTCCTAGAGGGCAAAAACTAGAGATTTAAAGTCAAAACAAGTCTCTAATGACAGGATAGAAAATCAAGCAAGCTGTAAAAAAGTTGGGTGTTTCAACTCAGGAATTCAGTTGTTTTGTGGTTTAATCAGACACATTAACAGATTTCTAGCATTTTATCAAGCACATAAGACAACAATCAAGGAGTTCAAGCAAGCAATTGTCTTCAAACAAATGAGCAAGGGGCAAAGAAACCTTGCACATGAACAAGGATAGTGACTTAGTATTTCTACTCCTTAAAGGTTCTACTTGTGTATGTTCTTAAAAATGTTTTAGCAAGCACATAGAACACAACAACACCTTAACAAGCTGTCTACATATACGTGGCTTTCTAAAAGGAGTCCTCGATATACACAAGGTATGTGAGGCCCAAATCTATAGATGAGAAGAATCCAAAATCACACAGCCGAGGGGAGACGGTAACCCAAATCTCCTCCTTCACTTCTCAAAGGTATAAATTTCTTTGAGGCTTAGCCAAGAGTGATATCAAACTCAATTCCCAAGAGAGGTGTCTTTCGATTCACCACCCGCTATTTATACTTCGTCAAAACATGAGAGTTAAGGTCATCCCTTAAGCTGGTGTGTCCCCAAGCAAGCTTTCCAAAAATAAAATTAAGTAATTCACTATCAAAAATATTTAAAGCACTAAAGGTGAAACACTTAACTCTTCAAGTAAATGTGAAGTGAGTTCAAAAGTGGAACATTTAACTCTTCAAGTGAATGTGAAGCAAGTCCAAAAGTGGAACATTTAACTCTTCAAGTGAATGTGAAGTGAGTCCAAAAGTGGAACATTTAACTCTTCAAGTGAATGTGAAGTGAGTCCACAAGGTGAAACATTTAACTCCTCACACAAACTCAAAGTGAGTCCAAAAGTGAAATATTTAACTCCGCACACAAACTCAAAGTGAGTCCAAAAGTGGAAAATTTAACTCCTCACACAAACTCAAAGTGAGTCCAAAAGTGGAACATTTAACTCCTCACTCAAACTCAAAGTGAGTCCACACCTTAGAAAACTAATGAGATCAAGAAAGCATAAAAAGGTGGAAACTTTATGGAACACTTAACGCTCTTTTCAAGTAGACCCCTCCCCTATGTATGAATGTTGACCTTGCATCCAAAGGGCGGTAATGAGGGGCGATTAGAAATAAGCGAGTCCAACACCCAATTTAGCTAACAAGATCAATCAAAAGTAATCTAAAGTTGCTTATCAATACTACTCACAAATGACAAAAGATTGAATCAATGGAATATTTAACTTTCCAAGAAAACATAGAGTGAGTCCACAAAGTGGTGCATTTAACTCCCTATGTAAACAAAGAATGAATCTATGTCCTCAATCACTCAATGAGATATTTGATATTGGAACCAAGAATTACTTAAGGTTTAAACACAAGCATTCACTTATATAAATTTGTATGAAAGCAAATCTATGTTCATTCATTTCCCATTAAGAGCATCAATTAAAATGTGTTCTATGAAAGCATGTAAACACTCAAGTCAAACACATGAGAGGTTCATTCTTATTTCCAAAATCTAAATGTTGTAGAGATGTAACAAAATACCTCAAGTCGAAAGCAACGCGCTTAGTAGATCTTACCTCATTTTTGTTTCTTTGTTAAGCATCTCCATGAAAGCAAGCCACGAACCTTCCAATGAATAAGACAAGCAAACAAGAAAACAAGATATAGCTAATCAAATGGTAAAATCTGAGAATGAAACTAGCATTTCCAACGATATATCACACTTCAAGTTTTGATATCATTTGCAAAAATTTCTCAAAAATGGGTGCCCGTTTTTTAGAGTGGCACAGATTTGAAAATGCTGAAATTTTCAAAAAAATTAGAAAACTAAAAACAACAAGCAAACTGATAAATCTAGAATTTTGGTCTCTATTTGTCACAAAATTTCACGTGAGACAGTACAGAGGTTGCGTGAGATAGAACATAGGCCCACGCGAGGAAGCACAAAAGCTCACGCAAGACAGAACACAGGCCTGTGTGAGGAAGTACAGAAGCTCGTGCGAGATAGAACACAAGCCCGCATGAGGAAGTATAGAAGCTCACGTGAGACTCCATGATAGTGATGCATGGAAGTACAGACAGCGCATGAAAATTGCAAAAAAAATTAGAACAGCCGAAACATGCAGCAGAAATGCAAGAAAAAGAAAGACAAAATAGAGTTGCTTTACCCCATGGTGGGTGCCAAATATGTATGGTGAAAATGTGACCACACTTCTATGAATCTTTACATGCAAGAAAACTCAAAAATGAGCCCTCACAAATTGATCCATAGCTCTCTATGCATAGAGTTGCAAGATTTGTAAAATTGCTCTTAGCTAGAGCTATAAACTCATAACCTTGCTAGTCAACCACACAATGAGAGATTCCAAATCAAAGACAAGGGAAACAATGCCAATATCTCCAATGAAATCAATATGAATGCAATGCAATGCAAACTAATCTATGAGAATAAAAGATGCAAGCTATGCTATGAAAGGAAAATACAAGTGTTACAAATCCTCCTATTAAGCTATGTGAGATTAATCTATTGCATAAAGAAAATCTATACCAAAAATGCCATGATTATGCAACTATGATGTAAGAAAATAAGCTAAATGAAATGCAACAACAATGTCTTCAAAGAGCTCCAAATGACCTAGAAAACCTACAGCATAACATTAGCATAAAAACCTAAGATGTGAAAATGAAGGAGAGAGCTCTTCTTTTATAAGAAATGAGAAGAAAATGGACCATTGAGATTAAGAGGCGAAAGACTTAATCAACTATGGAGAAAAAAAGAAGCTTGATCCTTGTACACAAATATCCTCCACTAGGAAAATAGGAGTTGACTTTTGTGTCCCACATAAGACAAAAAGTGTTTTTTCCCTTTTTATAAAATAAGAATAATGTTTTATTTGTGCAACTTAGGATAAGAGGAAAAGTGGGGATTTTTTATTTAATAAAAGGGGAGGAAATTTTTTTTAATTAAATAAAGGCTTAGGATAAAGTGATTTTATTATTTAATTAAAAAAGATTTTTAATTAATTAAAAGGGAGCATGTTCTTTTAATTAAATAAGATTTTTATTTTTTTTCTCTTTTAAATTAAATAAGGCTCAAACCTTAGGAAATATTGAATTGATTATGATTTGATCAAGGAAATTGATATAATTGATATTGTTGATATTTGAAAATATTGATTCAGGGATTTGATAAATTGTTGAATGGGGGCCCAAAGTCTAGGCGACCATTTTAGGGTGCATACAATAATAACCCTCACTTGGGGCGATCCACTTAGTTTGTGTTTGGATCAAAGGTACCTTGGATGGGCATAATGGAGCTAGTAGATGAGGAAAGACCAAGCCTTTCCAATGTTGAATAACATAGTATTCCCAAGGAGAAAAAACATGATTACCCTTGTATTTACTTACTGAAGCATTAACAAGCTCGAGAATTGATCTTTCTAATCCTTCCAGAACTTGGGAGATTAGAGATGATTTTTTCCTAAAAATTATCTTATTTATCTCCCAACAAATGGCCCAAACTACAGAGGCATGGATATACTTCTAAAGACATGAAAACATTAATTTAGTGTGTAGAATTGGCCATGCCTGAAAGAGATCCCACAGAAAATTAGGTAGTGGCATAGAAAAATTAAGCTTACTAAGAACAAAATACCAACAATCTTGGACAAAAGGGTGGTTTAAGAGGAGGTGATTTATTGTTTCCACATCTTGGTGACAAAGTACATAATTAAAGGGATTAGAGGTGTTCAGTATGTGAAAGCGGTCACTTGTTAAGATTTGATGCTTTAATGCAAGTCATACAAAACATCCTACTTTTGGCAGAACTAAACTGTTCCAACAAAATTTAAAAGCATGATATGTGGTCTAATTGTGTTGTCTTTGTTGAAGGGCTAAGTATAATTGCTTAATAGAGTATTTACCATCTTTGGTTGGAGCCCAAAAGAGGCAATCTGGCTTATTAGACATAAATACATTCCTTTCAACTAATATTTGTTTCAAAGAGGCAGCCTGATTGTGAGATATAGGGAGAGTTGACGGGTCTTTCCAAATAACCAATCCTGTAAATCTATGTACAACTGAGACTTTCCCCATTATGCACTTCCTAGGATATGAATGAAGTAATAACTTCCCTAGAGGCCATCATGTAATACCAAATGGTAGAGCCCTTTGGCAGATCCAGGGCAGTAAAAATCTTGGAGGGTTCCATGTTGTCCAAATATTTCTCTTGTAAAAGTCGACACCATTTGGAAAAGGGTTTGTCATACATTTGCCAAACTAATTTAGCACCAAAACCCCTATTCCTATTAGTAATGTTATGAAGTCCTACACCTCCAGTTTTCAAAGAGGTTGACAAGGCACGAATAGAAATAAGGGGTATTTTCTTCTATCCATTCATATTTGCTAACCAGAGATATGAGCAGATTAAAGTTTCAATCTAAGAGATGATGCCTATAGGAGTTTGCAAAATGGAGAAATAATAATTTAGAATGGCTGAGAGAATAGTTTTGATAAGCAAAATTCTGCCCAAGAGAGATAACCAACTATGTTATATTTTTAGATATTCTTGAGTTTTCTCACATTCTATTTTCAACTAGACTTTATTAAATTCTATTTCTTAGTATTGATACTGATTTTGTCTTTCAACTAATGTACTTTTAATATGTATTTTATTTATATTCAAATTCTAATACTATCATTTTATTGAATTATTTACTAACTTAATAGACCTATTACATACTAATGTTACTATTTTTAAAATTGGAATATAGTAAGGTAACTATTATTTATTATTTATTTTATTTTATTTTTAAAACTTATTAGCATTTAGATTTTATATATTTTGTATATGTCATATTTTGAGTTTATTGTGTATTTTTCATTGTTGATTTTAGTTACAAAAATAATTTGTCATTTATTTTTTATTAAAAAGTTTTCATAGTTTAATTTTTTTGGTCAATTGTCAACTCTATGTATAGTATTATAGATATGACCTGGTGACATTGAAATAATAATTAAATTTGAAATTTATTTACGTACAATCTAACAATTTGCAATTTTTTTTTAATTTTAGTCATCCACATATGTATGAGTTTTTTTCATTATATTCTATAATATATTAAATTACTCTGAATATATTGGTGCTATCTTTGTTTTTTATTTGTATACTTTTGTTAATGTGTCATCTTTTTGGATTTTGATCCTGAATACTTAAAAACTTTAAAAAGGTAGTGGTTTTTAACAAATTAGTAAGAAAATCCTTCCTTAGCCTTTGATATCTTTGTCCACTTTGCAAAATAATGTAAATTAGGTTTTCTCTTTGGTAGCACTAATCAAATATTGGACTAACACAAACAATAACACAATTGACAGGAACTCTTAATACTCTAACTCTAAATACATATCCTAATGCTTGGCAAATTCTCTCCTCTCTCTATCTCCTTACATTTCTATCTACTTTTATCTACTCTAAACTATTCATACTATTGGCTCACACTAAAGATAGTCTATGCTAATTAGGAAGAAAGAAAGAAAATATTTTAACATGGACTAGGTTAAAGATAATTTATATAATTAGAATTAGTTTTTATTATTGAATGTAATTTCTCCTCAATTAAAAATATTTCTTTAAATATTAATTTGTTATTAAAAATTACTTATTAATTATTTTTTTAAAGTTTATTTTAATTTAATGAAAATATGTTTTTGATAAATTATTAATGTTTTTATTAAATCATGCCTTCTAAGTTCAATATGTTCAAGTGGAGGTCATGTTTGTGACCTCTATTATGTGTTAGGATTAGAAGATAGATATATAATAGTTAAAATGCATATTTGATCAACAAAACAAAGAAATAAAATACACACAGAAATAAGACGCAAAGAATTTAACGTGGTTCACCCAATCTTGGGCTACATTCACCAAACAAAGAGTCCAATATTATTATCTAACAATTTCAATCGATTGCAAATAGCAATCCCTTGCAACTTAATACTGATGCAAAATGCTACCAAGTTCTCATACAAAAAACCCTAACCCTAAGCCATTTTATCAAGACTTATGTCAGTTATAAAAAATAGGGTTAGAATATGTCAACCAATAGAAAATTAACTCCCAACAATTTTGTAAAATCATAAAAATCATTTGAGCTTTCAGGGGCACTGCCCCTTAACCCCATCTTGGGCGCACTACCCCCAAACCCCTATTGAATAATCTGGGGGGAAATTGTGTCAATAAGAGTGGGAAAAATTAACCTTTGGTTCTGATTAGGCTCCATATAACAAAAATCTCCCACTTGAAGAGTGATTAGACTCCACAAAAATAATCTCCCACTTGGACATTGATCATAACTTTGCTAACCCTATAGCTCCTGCTAGAATGAAACACTCTGGACACTTTTATTCTATTTTTATTTATTTCAACCTTGAAGACCGATAGAAGCTGAAGAGGAGTTTAACTTCTCCCTTGTCACTTCCTTTGTAAACATATCAATTGGATTGTCATCTATATGTATCTTTTCCAACTTTATATGTTCATCCTCCAACACTAATCGAATGAAATGATATCTTAGATGTATGTGTTTGGTTTTAGAGTGCAAAAAAGAATCTTTAGAAAGATGTATAGCTCTTTGACTATCTACAAATGAGTGATTTTTAGTATGTAATTTTCCCAACTCTTCCATGAAAATTTGCAACCATATCATCTCCTTAGTTTCTTTTGTTGCAGAAAAATACTCTGCCTCCATGGTGGATAAGGCAACCACATTTTTCAAAGTAGATAAACCCAACTCGCTATTGTCCCACCAATAGTAAATACATAACTTTTGATACTCCACTTAGTATCTATATCCCCTTCCATATTGAGTCAGTGTAGCCTTTTAAATTAGTATTACAGTCCCCAAAACATAAGCATTTCTTGGATGTGCCTCTCAAGTATCTTAGAATCCATTTTACCACATTCCAATAATCAACACCTAGATTATTCATATACCTACTAACCACCCCAACATGTGCAATATCTAGTCTGGTGCATACTATGACATACATTAAACTGCCTACAACTGAAGCATATGGTATCTTGGACATTTTATCTTCCTCCTCTTGTGTCTTTGGACACATCTCCTTAGTGAATTTCAAATGACTATGTAAAGGTGTATTATTAGCTTTTGTATTCTCCATATGGAGTCTCTGCAACACCTTTTCAACATAATCAGCTTGAGATAGAGTTTTTTTTTTCCTTCCTATCTTTGCAAATTTTCATACCAAGGATTTGTTTTGTTACCCCCAAATCCTTCATAGCAAAATAGTTTTCTAACTTTTATTTTAACTCCTAAAGGTGATCCATGTTAGACCCTGCTACAAGTATATCATCAACATGTAATCTATTAGATAACTGAGAGGGGGGTGAATTAGTTAAGTCAAGTTATCCTATAGTCCCAAATAATCTTAGATGTATAAAATAAATCCAACATATAAACTTAAATAGCTTGCTAAAAACTTGTTTATGTCTTTCTGATTCATTTACCGAATGTCAATTAATTTATCTAGTATATATACCCATCAAACTAGTAATTTTAATGTGTAAAGTAAAATAAAAAATCATCACATCCATACACATGTAACACTTTATTTTTAATGTGAAAACCCTATTAAGGGAAAAACCACCTGGGACCGGTACCTAAAATAATTTCACTCTTCTGAAGTGAGCTCAGTTAAGAGACAACCCTATTAAAGGTTACAAAACACACTATAAGGTGTGACCTTGTTAGAGGCTTTATCACTACCATGCATTCACTTGGGTCAACAAGAAAATAATCAACATTCATTGAATGTCATAAAGAAATAAATAAAGACTATTAAGCCCCACTCGGTTAAGAGATTTGACAGTTGCAATGGTTAGAATGCAACAATAAATGATCTAATTCAAATACAAATTCCTTTGCAGATATTTAGATCTATGCTAATCTCATATACCTTTGGCCATCATAATCTCTTCAATGTCCTTTCTATCCTACAACTCTATTCTGCTTGGTTATCTCCTTTCTCTAACGCTCAGTGTAGTCTGTAGAATTGCTCGATTCTTACTTCAACCTGCTTGACTAGCTTCACATGAATACAATCTTCTTCTCATGTGCATTAACTCATTTTGAATATCTTGTCTCTTTAAACAGACATGATAAACCATTTTCTTCTCAGCCATATATTTTTCCACTTAATCTCCATCATTGATTTTGTCACTTTAACCTTCCTCAGAACTTATGCCTAAAACACATTTCAATCTTCATCATCTGATCTTTCTTTAATTTTGTCAACCATAGATCTTCATAACAAACTTTATCTTTAACCTCAAAATCTTTCATATTCATCCTACTCATCATCTTTAGTCGACAATCACATGTTCCATATTATTTCTTTCACTCAATCAATAACGTGATGTGTTGGTGACTTCCATCTCGATTAATATTGTACTTGGTATACACTATACTTGCTTAGTGCATACTATTTGTACTTGGTGTATACTAAGCTCTTCATTTACTGACCCCATAAACTTGTACATTCTTGATCTTCAATTCTTTAATAGAATCATGTAATACAATCAAATGTCTAACATGCTCTCATAGACTCATCAATAAGTTACCCAATGAATACCATACTCATAACTTTCTCATACATCTCATCTTCATGTTAATAGCTCAGTCCTTCACCGTTATTACCTTCTTCAGATGTTTGCAACTATCATGATATACACAGTCAAAACTAGTTGACATTAATGATAATATAATAACTGATTTAATGTCTCACATATACCTTTGTAGTTAGGTGATCATCTTTACATTATGTTCTCCAAGTAATCAATCAGTTGTAGTATAGAAATCTCTCCCTTTGGCATTGATGGCAACATAATATGAATTATGTCATAGAATACCAAACATCTTAAGTGTCTACAACTTTGTCTATATGTTGTGACTCAGTAATGAATTTATTATGTGTAATCACTACACAACATCTCTGCATAGACACTCCCTTTTGGTTAGCTTCATTTCTAACCGATATGTCATGATTATCTTTCCCTATAAATCTAATTATCTCTCCATGTAAATGTCAATCAGAATATTTCATGATTCTCTCTCCCTTTGACAGCAATGCCAAAAGTAATCAGCTCTTCAGTAGCCAAATCAGTATCTACATGGTTCAGTTTAGATTCTTGTACCTTGCATGTACAAATATTAAATTTTAGTGTACCTTCCATCTTCACAACCTTAGAAATCCCAAAGTGTGAACATCATGTATCAACATCATTAGATCTTGTAATAAAGTACAGGTTGATGCAACCCCATATCACCTTAGTGACTCTTAGACAAGGGATGGACCCCTAGTCTACTTCTCAAGTATTCAAATGTATCCTTCGGTAAGGGTTTTGTGAATATATCAACAAGTTTCTCTTGTGACTTCACATATTCCAATTTGACTTATTTTTCCTGAACTTGCTCCTTTAATTAGTAATACTTAATAGATATGTGCTTTGTCTTTGCATGCATCACTGGATTCTTAGAAATATTAATAGAACTTGTATTGTCACAATAGATTATCACTAGATCAATGATCTCCTCATTCATACCTTCCAACAATTGCTTTATCCATGCAATATTTGAACAATTAGCAGTAGCAGTTACATATTTTTGTTCAGTAGTGGACTGAGAAATCCATCCTTATTTCTTACTTATCCATGTTACTAATATTTCTCCTAAAGGGTATGTGCAAGATCATGAGGGGCAAAAAAGTGGTGATGTGAAAAGTATTCACTTTTCACTCGTCCAAAAGTGCATGAAAATGCTTGTTGACTTTTTAGTAGGCCTGGGTGTCAGTACACCTGGGCAAACTTGACACCAAAGCATAGGCCTAATCTACCCGATATTATCAGGTACTCAATAACTGTGGCATAAATCTGAAACCCGTGAGCCCTTTTCTTCATTTATTTCTACATTTTTCTTTGCCAAAACGGCTTGATATATCATATACCCGATATATTTTCAGATACCTGATTTGGGAAACAACAAATTCGACTCCTGAGCATATTCGGTAAGTAATTATTTGTATATTTTTATTATTTTATTTCATTTTCATGCTAAATGTAGCGTTGTTTTTTAAATAGGGTTTTGTATTAATATTTGTCATAATATATGAAATTAGATTGAAATTTAGATTTTTTATTTATTTAATCAGGCATGGCTAACAACAATGAAGAAAATAAGCCTCCTGCACCAAATAACGATCTCGAAAACAATCCCCCATATCTAAACCCTAAATCTTTACAAGATTTGATACAAGAAAATTTGAACACAATACGAGGTTTCCAAAACACGTATCAAAATATACCTACATTAGGTCCCATGCTTGCCACACTAAATACAATTGTTGGAAATGTTGACACACTCGCGCAGTAACATAATCCTGCTCTTCATTAGCGTGATGATATGCACGCCCAATTTGATGATGGGCTTGACCATGATGGGATTGCGGCCCTTAATATAACTAAGGAAGCTATAGCCGCCCTTTTTGTCAATCCTAAAACTGGAATACCAGTTGACCCTAAAAAGCCCAAATTATCAATAAAATGGTGCACAAATGAAGCAATGCGCACAAACTTTTGGGATCATTGGTGGATGGTTTTTGATAAACCACCCCATAGCAATTTGGAGGTCCCATTTTATTTCATTAAAAAATTGTATGCTGAGTTTGTGCTTGGTCACCATGTTGATTATTGGAATATGAGGCCCAACATGGACGTAGGCGGAGGAGCTCCTCAAACTAGGCCATCTGCCCAGCGCCGAAAGGCCACTACCTTTGTTCCCCCCACTGATGTCACACCCCCTCCTCTAGTGCAACATCCCGATATCATTGCAGAGGCTGCCTCACAGACTATTAGGGCCATTCATTTACTGAGTGATCAGTTGATCACGCAGACCAGGTCAGTGTTGCCTACTAGTGTGGATGATGCTAGCACATCGACATCTCGTCGGAGTTCACATGTATGCGAGCCCCATATTTGCATTATATGCAAGAACATGTGCCTCAGACTGCTTACTGATGCTGATATATATTAGTTACATGTTATTGATGAGGAGGATACAGGAGATGTAGCTGCAAAGGCTACAACACCTCATGGAGCATCTACATCTCATGAGAGTGCTCAGGAGGTGCATGCAGAGCCATTGAATCATGTTGATACGATAAGAGTAAACATTATAAATAAATTTGTCACGTGACTTATTTAATTTAAAAATTATTTATTTATTTAGATTAGTTTTAATGATTGCATGCACTTATGTATATATATGTTTTCCATTTATGTTCAGTCGATGACACAAGAGGAGGTGAGACAGGTGGATGAGTCCACACTTTTGGCCATTTCATTTGGCCTTGATGACTATATGGTATATTATAAATTATGTACCCATTAGTTTTTTTTTATATCATTTGGTGTACATGCTAAAATCTCTATCAATTAGAGCAATAAAATTCATACATTTACTTATATATTGTCATCTGATTGTGTTCTTGCAAGGTACAGCCGATGTCAGTGGGGGGCATGAGGGGGTTCTTTCATCAGGTGTCGACAAAGGAAAGGTAGTTAATTGTTTAAGATTAATTATGCATGCACATGTATGCCACTTGTGTGTAGTAATAAATATTTTACTTGCACTTTATTGTATAGGGTGTGGCTATTGATGATGTCCCAACAGCTGTTCGGCAGCGTAGGGTTACAGGCATCTCAATTCAAAGTGATAGCCCAATTGTACGTAGACTTTTACATATTGTTATTTGTATTTTGTAACCAGGGTTGCTATGATGAAGTACATTTATATATAATTGACAATCTTTTTTCTCTCATAGGTTACTCCGAGTGTGAGGGAGGGCCCACGAGAATCTTTCGTATCTTTGTTGACCCAGCCCACCATTCTAGAGGAGGGATCATCAGATGTAAGTTTTAATTTTAGTTCAATCAATTTGTAATTTTATTATGCTATCACCCTATTTTGTAGATTTATTACTCTATGTTGCACCACTCTACTAATCTCATTATTGCAAATATATATTTATAGGTCACAGTTGGTATTGTTGGCATGGTCCCTTCACTACCCAGGACTTATGCTAGGACACCTGTTCATGGTAGGTGATCGAGAGACCAGGTACAGATATTTGTATTCAGTTATAATTTTAATTAAATTAGTGTTTGAATTATGAACTATATACGTGTGTGTGTGTGTGTGTGTGTGTGTGTACAAATCATATAAAGTAAGCAATCTAACTTGGGTTTGAACTCATTTTTTATGCAGGATCAATCAGAGCCCAACACTTCTTCAAAGAGGCTACATTTCGATGATGCCCCTACGGCATAGGATGTAGTTTTAGTTTTGTGGTCATTTAGAGATGCCACTTCACACATTTTGAGATGGCATATATGCCACATTGTACACCTTAAAACATTGATTTTGTAGACATTTTGAAATGGCATGTGCCATATTTGTATATGGAGATACTTTTGATACATTTGATACTTTGTATATATAGAACATGTTCATTTATATGTTATATTTGTGTCATCTTTTGTATATACATATTTATTATTCATGCTTATGGAATTGAATGGTGAAGTTATATCTTGAGTATGATTATCTTTATGATTGAAATTATATCTTGTTGAAGTTACATTTGTTTTTCTTTACTCTGGAATACCCTATTCATGGAGCTTATTATGTTTGAGGTTTAACTTCTATAGATTTCCTATGTTGTTATGTTTCATACCATTATATATACTCACTTGAGCCACTTAGTACTACATTGTTTGAATACTATGTATATACTCACTGTGTATATAACTCATCATATTGGGGTCACTTGAGTCACGGAAGATCGCTGCCCAATCGTGCTTAGTGCACCTTGGGGTCACTTGGATCGAGCGTGGTCGCGAGTGTTCCAGTGACTCCGTGGATGAAACAAGGTTGTCACTAGCATTTACCTAGCCAACCGGAGCTGATGGAGTAGACGGTTCGATGCAATGTCAGACGGTTTGAAAGATACACTATTGAGCCGCTTTCAACTGACTCTCATTGCAAGTTTTGGCATCGACTGAGATCACCTTGCCAAATACAAATGAAGTCGAATCACCCAAAACTGAGAGAGGTTATAGTTGTATACACCTAAAAATGGTCACCTAGACTATTAGCCCCTTTTGCTAAATCATAAATTACTTGTTCTTGATCAAATCCTAGTTCTATCATTTATTCAATTATTTTCTATGGGCTAACCATCTTATCCTAAGTCTTTATTTAATTAAAAGGAATATTTCCTCCCCTTTTATTAAATAAAAAGCCCCTATTTTTCCTCTTATCCTAAGTTGCACAAATAAAGCATTATTCTTATTTTATAAAAAGAAGAAAAGCACTTTTTGTCTCATATGGACACAAAAGTCAACTCTTATTTTCTCATTGGAGGAAACTTGTGCACATGGATTGCTCCTCTTTGATGCTCCACCGTTGATTAAATCTTTTGCCTCTTAATCTCCATGGTCCATTCTTTCTCATTTCCTATAAAAGAAGAGCTCTCTTCTTCATTTTAGATCCCCAACTTTTTATGCTAACTTTATGCTGCAGGATTTCTAGGTCACTTTGGAGCTTTTGAAGATTTGGAGCATTCTTAGCATCTACATCTCATTCTTGCATTATTATCTTAGCTTCATATTTATGCTTTCTTAGATTAGCTTCATTTCTATGCTCTAGATTAGCTCACATAGATTAATTAGCTTGGGTTGTAACACTTGCATATTTCCTTTCATAGCTTATCTTGCATTTCCATTTCTAGCATAGCATTGCATTGCATTTTCATTCTTGATTCTTGAGGATATTGGCATTCTTTCCCTTGTCTTCATTGAATCTCCCATTGCATGGTTTACTAGCAAGGTTATAGGCTAAATAGCTCTAGCTGAGACCATTCTTAAAACCCTTGCACTCCATGCCTAGGGAGCTATGGATCAATTTTTGAGACCTCATTCTTGAGTGTTCTTGAATGTAATGATCCATAGAAGTGTGACACATTTATAGCACACATTTTTGGTGCCCACCGTGGGGCAGAGTAGACTAGCTTTGTCCCTTCCTTTTCTGCATTTCCGTCATTTTCTGTCAATTTTTCGGCAAGTTTTTAGCTTAATTTTTAGTCTCTATTTTTTTGTCTCAGACTGTCGTGCGATACTTTCCAGAAGTATCACGCGATATACCTTTGTATGCACATGCGATACTTCACCTATCAAAAGTATCGCCTGGCTATAGTAGAGAATGTTGCCTAGTCTCGGGCGAAGTATCGCCTGGTGTCGAGAGAAATATCGCACAGTTAAAAAAGTATCGCCCAGTATACTGCAAAGTATCACGCGATACTGGTGTCTGTACTATGTCTGTACCCGATAGTGAGCTATTTTTGAGTTATTTAATCCATCTTGCAAGTTTTGGGTTCTTAGCTATCCTTTTGAAATTTTTTAAAAATTTCAGTGTTTTCAAATTTTTGAAAATTCTAGCATTTTCAAATCTGTGCCACTCTGGAAAATGGGCACCTATTTTTTTTTGAAATTTTGCAAATGGTATTGAAAATCAAAGTGTGATATATCATTGGAAAGGTCTTTCTGAGCCTAATCCAACCATGATGGTTTCATTTTCAGATTTTATCTTTTGATTAGCTATTTTACATGCAAATTATCTGATTTTTGATGTGCTAACCATTGTGGAGCTAACAAGTTGTGCTTGTAGGTGCTCTCATTGCTTGAAATTTGTCAAAAGAATGCATGTCAAAAAGGGCTACTAATGGTTTTTGTAGGGCTGCCCTAAGCATAAAAACCAAATCAAGTGCTTGTTTAATTGCTTTCTTTATTGAGTGCGGCATATACTAGTTGTTTCATTTCTTAGGCATTTAATACCTTGTAAAAATTTTGAGGTGGTAGGAGAGTATGCTCTTCACCCTTGTGGTGAAACAGAAATCTTGACCCATCTTGGGATTTTGAAAGCAAGGGGGTAATTAAATCTTTGCTTGGTGTGTTTGGGAGAAGTTTTTGGGATAGGGGAGTATTCTCTTCACCCTTGTGGTGAACCAAAAACCTTGAACCTCAAAAATCATCCATTCTTTATTTAGTATAGGATCCTTTAGCGGGCCTGCTCTTGAGCAATCAAGAGGAATGACCCAAGTGGGGACAACCTTGTCATCATTTTCCTTGGTGGTGAGTGATTCCAACTCACTATAATCTCAAGGCTATCGAGGACACAAAACCTTGGTAGACATTACACTTGTCTTCGCTTGATGTTAGTAGCTCATGGGATTGTGACCATGGGGAAATCATTGAGCAAGAATGCTTAAGGTACTCTTGAGGTCGTGAGGTCCTAGTCTTTTATGAGGAGCAAGAGGGGTGTTATGAATGGAAGCCCTTACTACAAACCATTAGATAGAGGCCACCTTATTTTAGCCACTTAGATTCTTGGTGCAAGGATTGATCCAAGTGGACTTACCCGGATCACCCCAAGACACTCACCATATGTGTTCCTTTGGTTGTGTTTTTGACACTTCCATGACAATGCCAATATCTCTTGTGGGCAACCACTTGGTGTGAGGCAAGGGAGCATCAAGTTGTGGGCCAAGTTGCTAAGTAATGAGCCTTGTCCTTCTAGGTAGTAATTGCTTGAATTGTCTTCGATTGTGCTATACCAGTGTAAACATTCTCAACATTCAAACAAACGGTAGCATTCATAAGGTTTTCTATTTTGATATCACAAGTGCTTGTCTTGGCAAGGTTGCTTTTGCCCTTGTTTCAAGTGTTCTATGACATGTTTGATCCTATACTATTTGCAAACCTATCTTTTATCTGTTGTTACTGCTTGTCAAACTGAGAAATTGCACTATCCAACCTTTGAACTTGATCAAAATGCTTCAAAACTGAGATTTTTATTTTCACTGGTCAAAGAATTGCCCAAATCTGCAACAGTATCGCACGCCTTCCTGAGAAATATCACATGATAGTTCACACCTGCTATCTATCACTGGCTTTGCTTGAAGTCTATCGCTTTAGTATATTGAGGTCTATCACCTGGCTTAAGGCGAAGTATCACCCGACTGAGAAGTATCACCCTATCTGCCTGGAAAGTATCGCCCAGAACCTTTTTGCTGTCTTGTTGCTGTTGCAATCCAAAGTTGCTAAACTTGAACTTTAACCTATCATAGAGTGTCTTTTTCTATTCTTACCTAAAACTGGTTTGTTACCTACATGCTTAGATTTGTTCTAGACTGAAATAAATGAGCTAAAACTATTGGATTTGAGTTTAATGAATGCTACTCTTGATCACTTGTCGCATCACGATTACCTCTCTAGCTACTTGCTTATTGAGCTTCTTGCTCACTGCTCGGCTTTAGTCAATTGATTGTTGTAAGTGCTTGAGCACTTTTGACGAGCCATCTCTCTCTATTGTTCTACTTTGACAAGTGATCTTTATTAGCTTTGCTTATCTCATATCTGAGAAACTTTGTCTCATTCTATTAGTCAACCAACATCTCTTTTCATGTCAGTTACAACTCGGTCTCAATTTGAATAGGAGAGTCATCCTCTATTCAATTATACACAGTTATCTTCTCCAACTAGATGCTCACGAGTGCCCATTAGCAACAACAATTCTAGTTCTAACCAATCTGAGGATTCTAAGGCTACCCCGTGGTACAAAGGAGGTTTCCTCTTTTCCACATTCAAGACCCCCAAAAACACAGACAGTGTCTCACTCACTCTGACTGAACAAGAAAAATTCCAACGCTTGCAAGAACACTTTGAGCATAAGGATAACCAAGCGTGCTTAGACAAAGAACACAATCAACAAAGGATGGATGCTGCTAGGCGCATGGCTTATAGAGGGACATTTCATGAGCAACCTAAGACTAGTAATCATGAGCATAGACCTCTTTTTATCAATGGCAACAATGGCAACAACATGCCAACAAGATCTCCTCCAAGACCTACTTTTGGTATGCCTTCTTCACCTCCTAGACCTCCTCCCTCTCAACATGAGGCAGAGGTTGATGATGAGATTTCTAGTGAGTATCTTATGAGATTTGAACAAGATGTGGTCTCCCAACGAATGATGCATAAGCTTTTAGAGCATAATGGTGATCAATATTTTCAATATATGACTTCTAGTGGATACAAGCTTCCTCCCGGCTATGATGTTAGACAAATTGTCCAACAAAGAGTACCAACTAAATTGGAAGTCCTTCAAGAAGAACTGCATTGGACAAATCAATGCCTTACCCAAATGGCATTAGAAAGAGAGCCTCCAAAGGTCTCTTTTGTAGAATCAATTTGCGCTCTTCCTTTTGATAAAAGTCTATACATGGCCCTGTTTCCTAGGGATATTGAGGTTCCCAAATATGACAAGTATGATGGAAATGGTGACCCCCATGACCATGTGTGTCACTTTTACGCTCTTAGCATGGACTTTCTTCATGAAGACACATTTCTTCTACGACTGTTCCCTCAAAGCTTAAGAGGCCAAGCTTTAGAATGGTTTGCGAAATTGACACCACCTCTTAAGACTTTTGATGAGTTGGCTCAATGATTTACCCAACATTATTCGTACAACATCCAACAACCTGTCACCATGATAGATCTCGGTAATCTAAGACAACATCAAGGTGAGCCATTTGCAACTTACTTACAACGTTGGAGATCATTGTATTCTCGATATCCTCGTCAGCTACCCGAAAGGGAAAAGATTGATATTTTTGTCAACACTCTTGTGCCTGAGTTGTATTATGATCTAAGGAAACAACTATTCTCCTCTTTCAATGACATGGTTGAAAGTGCATACCGGATTGAGGATGTAGCTATAAGAAAATGGGATATTGTTATTAATAAAGATGCTAAAGGCAATGGCAAAGACAAGAACAAACCTTGGAATAAAAACAAGTATGTTGTCAATGATGGGGTTGTAGATGCCCCTAAAGCTAAAGAGCATGCTTTCAATCTCTCTAATGCTATCTATGCAGCAAAACAACAAGAAGCTACCAACACTCACGGTGCTCCTAAACCTCAATATGCAGATAAGCCTAAGAAGTCATTTCGAAAGTGATTCTATACCAAGTTGGCAGAACCTTATGATGTGATCCTTAAGACTTTGGTTGATAATGGATATCTTACGCTTCCTGATAAACCTGGTAACTGGGATCTACTAAATAAGCCTGATTGGTGGCGAGAGGATTCTTATTGTTATTATCACAGAAATAAGGGACATCCGACAGACAATTGTTTTAAGCTTAAGGATGATATTCAAGATCTTATTAAGAATGGCACAATCTCCACTGATGGCTTAACTAAAAATTCTGATCACATAGCTTTCAAAGATCCTCTACCTAAGCATGATAAGGGGTAAACCTCTCAAGCACATAAGAAGAATCATGATGCTAAGATCAATTACACGTATCCTTCTAATACGCCTGTGATCAACATGGTAGAGCCCGTTGAGAGTGTTTTAATGATGAGGTCTCAAGAGGATAATAAATCCAATCATGGTAAGCCAAAGTTGGTCTTGTAAACACGTAGTAGTTCATCTTCCCGAAGTGAGACACTGAATGCTGTTACTAGGGGGCAAGCCAAGATTGTCCTTAAAACTGCACAAGATCCCAAGCAAGCTTTGCCTTCCAAACAAGCAGCTCCTTCAGCCACCCCTAGCTATGATCTTGTCCAACATTTGCAAAAGACACCAGCCCAAATATCTATCCTTGAGTTGCTTCGGTTGTCCCCTTCACATAGAGAGATTCTTGATGAGGCTCTATGTACAACACGTGTTCCCAATGACATTGATCCGAATCAATTTCAGGCTATGGTCAACCACATTTCATCTCCGCTATCTCTATCCTTTTCTGTAGAAGATGACATATCTATTGCTCACCCGCATAATCTAGCTTTACACATTGAAGTTCTAGTCTACAATACCCGAGTCTACCAAGTCCTAATAGACAATGGTGGAGGGTTAAATATTGTTTCTTTCAATGTCATACAATAATTGGGTTTGTCAGAATTCATTGTGGATTCTAAGAAGAAGATTACTATAAAAGCTTACGATGAAGTGGAAAGATCTTCCAAAGGTCTTGTCACACTACCTGTCTGAGTGGGCCCTGTCACGAAAGATGTTAGCTTCCAAGTATTGGACATCCCACTCTCATATAACATTCTTTTGGGTCATCCTTGGATCCATGACATGCAAGCTGTTCCTTCCACTTATCATCAGTGCGTCAAATTTTCGTATAATGGCACTGAAGTTGTGATTCCTGGAGACCATACTATTGCTATTAATGCTCTTGCTGCTACTGAAAAATTTGTTCCTCACAATGAACCTTCTGTTGATCCTATTACATCTCTAGTTGCTACTGAGAAAACATTTAAGATGATGAGCCTTGGTATGGGTGAATATATGCTGGATTCCTTTGCTTCTATACTTGTTTCTCCTAGGTCATATGGGAGACCTTCTGATCAGATGAAGCCTTCCACTTCTGCTATGGTGATCTTTGATACTTTTGTTCCTTCATCCATTCCTTTAGAAGCAGAAAGAGAAGAAAAAGTTGTTCAAGAGTGGATCTATAGAGAGGATTCTAGAAATACTCCCATGCTCAGTAATTCAGACATAGATACAGATGAGTCACCACTGCACACTATGGTTCAAATGGGAGATGATCTTCCTTCTACTTCACTTCTTTGGGGAGAAGAATATATATCTATTGATGATATAGTTGAGGCCTCTATGTCTAGAACCTATGTGCCTAAAGAATCATTGAACTATGATAGACAACATCGCAACATTGCACAACTGCTACAAAGAGGTGATCTCTCACATAATGACATGAGTATCTCTACTTCTTGGCATCTTAAGCATCTTCCAGAAGATCCTTCCATGATAGATATCGATGTTGATGTAGTTCATACCTTTGGTAACCCTCCCGACGTAGTTGATGAGTCTCGTGCAGGGTCTGATGAGTTTGTTCCATGTATTGCTTTAGTGGATCACGATGGTCCTTCTATGACAAGTCTAGATCTTAACACTTTTGGAGCCTACCCTATAGGCTCAACCTCTCTTGTCACCAGAGATGACACCCCTTGCATAAATGCTATTGAACTAGTCACTTCATTTCATCTCGCATCAACACCTGTTACTTCTTTTGCCAGCGAACTAGCCACAAAAAATATTGAATCAACAATCAAACATCACAGTCATCAAGTCAAAAGAAAAGAGCAATGGTCGGATGGTGAAAACCACATTGTGGTAGTATCCAAACCTAAGAAAAGTAAAAATAAAAATTTTCTCAAAAATAATGATTCTCAAATAAAAGATGACAAGTTGATTCTCTACAAAAAAATGGTGCACTACTTCAAGCATGATCTCATATCTATTACACTTCATCCCATTCCTAGAGCTGAGAACAAAGTTGCTAATGCCTTGGTTACTTTGACATCCATCTTACAAATGAAAAATCATAAATTTTGCTTCAAGCTCCTGGTGGATGAATTACACTATCCTGATCACAAATCTTACAATCCTACCATCTTTTCATATCTTCCACCTCATATTCCTCTTGTAAATCCACCACACCATTCTTCCCACCATCCCTTACACTTTGCCTTTGTCTCTGGTGACTTGTATAGGAAGGGTCTAGACGGAACTCTCCTTAGGTGTCTAGAAATAGAGGAGTCAAAAAAAGTGCTAGCTGAAATCCACGATGGCATATGTGGATCACATTCTAACGATCCTCCGCTAGCTCAAACATTGCTTAGGGCTAGTTATTATTGGTCAAACTGGTTGAGAGCTCCTATCGTCATAGCTGCAGCATTTGGGCCTGGGGCCTATCAGTTCTCTACATCAGAGGAAATAGATTCTTGATGCCCATTTCTGTCTGGGGCATTCTTTGTACATACTTTATGATCCTGAAAAAATTCCAAAAAAAAAAATTCATGAAAAAATCCTAAAAAGCATAAAAAGTACTAAAAAAATGAGCATCCTAGTGAAAACCTAGCAATAGGCGTTTTGATGTCTCACCAAAAAAAACAAAAAAATTCAAAAAATCAAAAAAAAAATTTGAAAAAGTGCCTCGGTGAAAACCTGGAAACAGGCGCCTTGGTAGAAAAAATACAAAAAAATTATAAAAAGTCCTGAAAAAATTGCAATAACTCTATCAAGTGGTAAAAACTTGGAAACAAGCGCTACTTGAGACCCTTGCACCTATGTCTATCAGTCTTGCATGGCGCTCATTCGCTCCACTTCTCACTTTGCCTCTCCTAGCCTGGAATTGACTCTTGTCTTAGTCTAGGGGGCATACGTTGTTTTAAGCTTATCTTGGGTCTCTTTGTGCATCTGGGTTTCTTAGGCACCTCGCAAATGGTGTTTTTCAACACCACCCCAACTATTTTTTTCAACACTTACCCTTGCGTCGAGTGTTTCTTAACACTTATCAGATATCCTACCCACAGTCTAGATGATGCAATATTTCTCACTAGCAAATGCGATACTCAAAGTTTGGCTCTATGACCTACACACATGCACTTAAACATTTTACTCACTGAGACTTGCTTGGCTTTATTTCTTTGTGTGTTGTCTATGATGCTTTCTTTGCTGAGTGTTCTCCCCCTATGATCATTTTCGATGATGCATAGCTAGAAGACTGAGGGAATGAGAACATGTTTTATTTCTTTTTTTGCTTGTGGATATATTTTATTGATCCTAACTGTCATGAGCATTTATGCTGGTCTTACTTGACACTATGGATTGACAAGGTATTATCCTTGACTTTTTTGCAAGTGCATGCTTATAGCTATCCTGACTTTTCATGTGTCTTGATGCTAGCATAATCTTGCCATATCAAACTTAGGTAATCTCACTGCACTAGTCATCTTGACCTACATGTCTTTGATGCCTAGGTGGGATTTCCACATTTCTATCTAATATAGATCATATTCAGATCCACATAGTTATGCTAGTGTGTATTGTATGATCTTGCGACACTACCAATAATGCTTGATGATGATAATTAGATGTCTATAAGCATTGTGACCTTGCAAGTAAACCACTTTTCATGTAGCTTGCATTCTTAAGTTCATGTTAGTTAGTTTTGCATCTTGCATATGGAGAGAGCTCTCCTTTCATCTTTCATGGACTTGTTAATCAATTGTGTTCACCTATCACTTCTTCCCGATCATGTCTTTCACTTCTGGGCTTTCATATCCCATCATTTTCCTTTCATTTTAGGATCGAAACTAAAATCTGCGTTCACCTTGATCATCCAAATCATCTTTTTCCTTCTTCCGTGTAGTTGGCTAACCTTTTGAGGCCTGATCCTTCGATCTTCGTTGGGGCATTCTTCACCTCTTCATCCCCATCTCTTTCAAACTTCTAGTCTTTCATTCACTTTCAATCCCAAGTTCAAATTCTTCCCCCTCCATGGTGTTTTTGGGTTGAGGGACCGCTTGGTTCGTGCCATGGGTCCCATGTGTGGGGCATCTCTTCACTGCTTGATGGTTATTCTATTATCTTGCATCTTTGATTATGATTTCTAGTGATTTGATCATGCTGCTCTTGCTTCTGCTTTCCCTCTACTTGGATTTCACTTTCGATCCTAAGGGAGCAGACATATCATATCTTATTGGCTATCTCTTTCCTAAGTGTTCAGTACTATCGCTATCAGGCTAACCATGCAAGATTTTCTATTTTCTGCACTTCATTCTTTGGAGTCAAAATGTTATTGCTTGCCTTCTTGGCTATCTCTTGCTTTCTTGGCTGATCTGAGTTGTTTTGTGATCCCAAATCGATCTCACATTTCAACTTCATTCTTTGACTGCATGTGTTCTCAGATCAATCACACATTAGTCAAAGAGGGGCAAATGTATACACCTAAAAATGGTCACCTAGACTATTAGCCCCTTTTGCTAAATCATAAATTACTTGTTCTTGATCAAATCCTAGTTCTATCATTTATTCAATTATTTTCTATGGGCTAACCATCTTATCCTAAGTCTTTATTTAATTAAAAGAAATATTTCCTCCCCTTTTATTAAATAAAAAGCCCCCATTTTTCCTCTTATCCTAAGTTGCACAAATAAAGCATTATTCTTATTTTATAAAAAGAAGAAAAGCATTTTTTGTCTCATATAGACACAAAAGTCAACTCTTATTTTCTCATTGGAGGAAACTTGTGCACATGGATTGCTCCTCTTTGATTAAATCTTTTGCCTCTTAATCTCTATGGTCCATTCTTTCTCATTTCCTATAAAAGAAGAGCTCTCTTCTTCATTCTAGATCCCCAACTTTTTATGCTAACTTTATGCTGCAGGATTTCTAGGTCACTTTGGAGCTTTTGAAGATTTGGAGCATTCTTAGCATCTACATCTCATTCTTTCATTCTTATCTTAGCTTCATATTTATGCTTTCTTAGATTAGCTTCATTTCTATGCTCTAGATTAGCTCACATAGATTAATTAGCTTGGGTTGTAACACTTGCATATTTCCTTTCATAGCTTAGCTTGCATTTCCATTTCTAGCATAGCATTGCATTGCATTTTCATTCTTGATTCTTGAGGATATTGGCATTCTTTCCCTTGTCTTCATTGAATCTCCCATTGCATGGTTTACTAGCAAGGTTATAGGCTAAATAGCTCTAGCTAAGAGCATTCTTAAAACCCTTGCACTCCATGCCTAGGGAGCTATGGATCAATTTTTGAGACCTCATTCTTGAGTGTTCTTGAATGTAATGATTCATAGAAGTGTGACACATTTATAGCACATAATAGTAGACCTTAGAAACATGATCTTGTAGCACCTAATGATTTGTCGATACCTCTCACGAGCTCTGAGATATGAGCCTTTGAAGATCGATGCCCAATCGTGCTTAGTGCACCTTGGGGTCACTTGGGTTGACCGTGGTCGCGAGTGTTCCCGTGACTCCATGGGTGGAATGGGGTTGTCACTGGCATTTACCCAGCCAACTAGAGTTGATGGAGCAGATGATTTGATGCCAAGTCAGACAGTTTGAAAGATATGCTACTGAGCCGCTTTCAATTGACCCTCACTGCAAGTTTTGGTATCGATTGAGATCGCCTTTCCAAATGTAAATGAAGTCAAATCACCCAAAACTAAGAGAGGTTATAGTAGACCTCAGAAATATGATATCATAGCACTTGAGGGTTTTTCGATACCTCTCACAAGCTCTAAGATACGAGCCCCAGAAGATTGCTACCCAATCGTGCTTAGTGCACCTTGGGGTCACTTGGGTCGAGCATGGTCGTGAGCTTCCCCGTGACTCCGTGGGTGGAATGGGGTTGTCACTAGTGTTTACCCAACCAACCAAAGTTGATGGAGCAGACGGTTCGATGCCAGGTCAGATGGTTTGAAAGATATGCTGCTGAGCCACTTTCAACTGACCCTCACTACAAGTTTTGGCATCGACTGAGATCACCTTGCCAAATGCAAATGAAGTCAAATCGCCCAAACCTGAGAGAGGTTATAGTAGACCTCAAAAACATGATCCCATAGCACCTAAAAGTTTGTTGATACCTCTCACAAGCTCCAAGATACAAGCCCTGAAAGATCACTGCCCAATTGTGCTTAGTGCACCTTGGGGTCACTTGGGTCGAGCGTGGTCGCGAACGTTCCTGTGACTCCGTGGATGGAATGGGGTTGTCACTAGCATTTACCTAGCCAACTGAAGCTGATGGAGTAGATGGTTCAATTCCAAGTCAGACGGTTTGAAAGATACACTGCTGAGCCGCTTTCAACTGACCCTCACTGCAAGTTTTGGCATCGACTGAGATCACCTTGCCAAATGCAAACAAAGTTGAATCGCCCAAAACTAAGAGAAGTTATTGTAGACCTTGGAAACATGATCCTGTAGCCCCTAACAGTTTGTCAATACCTCTCACAAGCTCTGAGATACGAGCCCCAAAAGATCATTGCCCAATCATGCTTAGTGCACCTTGGGGTCACTTGGGTCGAGCGTGGTCGTGAGCATTCCGGTGACTCCGTGGGTGGAATGAGGTTGTCACTGGTGTTTACCTAGGCAATTAGAGCTAATGGAGTAGACTGTTTGATGCCAGGTTGGATGGTTTGAAAGATACACTACTGAACCACTTTCAATTGACCCTCACTACAAGTTTTGGCATCGACTAAGATCATCCTACCAAATGCAAATGAAGTCGAATGACCCCAAACTGAGAGAGGTTATTGTAGACCTTAGAAACATGATCTTTTTTCCCCTAATAGTTTGTCGATACCTCTCACGAGCTCTGAGATATGAGCCCTGGAAGATCACTACCTAATCGTGCTTACTGCACCTTGGGATCACTTGGGTTGAGCGTGGTCGCAAGCTTTCCCGTGACTCCGTCAGTGGAACAAGGTTGTCAGTGGCATTTACTTAGCCAACTAGAGCTGATGGAGTAGATGGTTCGATCTCAAGTCAGATAGTTTGAAAGATATGCTACTGAGCCGCTTTCAATTGACCCTCACTGCAAGTTTTGACATCGATTGAGATCACCTTGCCAAATGCAAACGAAGTCAAATCGCCCAAAATTGAGAGAGGTTATAGTAGACCTTGGAAACATGATCACATAGCACCTAATGGTTTGTTGATACCTCTCACAAGCTCTGAGATACGAGCCCTGGAAGATCGCTGCCCAATCGTGCTTAGTGCACCTTGGGGTCACTTGGGTCGAGCGTGGTCGCGAGCTTTCCCGTGACTCCATGGGTAGAATGAGGTTGTCACTGGTGTTTACCTAGCCAACCAAAGCTGATGGAGTTGATGGTTCGATGCCAGGTCAAACGGTTTGAAAGATATGTTGTTGAGCCACTTTCAACTGACCCTCACTACAAGTTTTGGCATCGACTGAGATCGCCTTGCCAAATGCAAACAAAGTCAAGTCACCCAAAACTGAGATAGGTTATTGTAGACCTTGAAAACATGATCTCGTAGCCCTTGATGGTTTGTCAATACCTCTCACAAGCTCTAAGATACGAGACCTGGAAGATCACTTCCCAATCGTGCCTAGTGCACCTTGGGGTCACTTGGGTCGAGCGTGGTCGCGAGCATTCCGGTGACTCTGTGGGTGGAATGAGGTTGTCACCGGCATTTACTCAACCAACTAGAGCTAATGGAGTAGACTGTTTGATGTCAGGTCAGACGGTTTGAAAGATACGCTACTGAGCCACTTTCAACTAACCCTCATTGTAAGTTTTGGCATCAACTAAGATCGCCCTGCCAAATGCAAATGAAGTTGAATCGCCCAAAACTAAGAGAGGTTATTGTAGACCTTAGAAACATGATCTTGTTTCCCCTAATGGTTTTTCAATACCTCTCATGAGTTTTGAGATACGAGCCCTGGAAGATCACTGCCCAATCGTGCTTAGTGCACCTTGGGGTCACTTGGGTCGAGCGTGGTCACGAGCCTTCCCGTGACTCCATGGGTGGAATGAGGTTTTCACTGGCATTTACCCAACCAACCAAAGCTAATAGAGTAGATGGTTTGATGCCAATCTAGATAGTTTGAAAGATATGCTACTGAGCCGCTTTCAATTGACCCTCACTGCAAGTTTTGGCATCGACTGAGATCACCTTGCCAAATGCAAATGAAGTTGAATCACCCAAAATTGAGAGAGGTTATAGTAGACCTCAGAAAAATGATCTCATAGCACCTAATAGTTTGTTGATACCTCTCATGAGCTTCGAGATACGAGCCCTGGAAGATCACTGCCCAATTGTGCTTAGTGCACCTTGGGGTCACTTGGGTCAAGCGTGGTCGCGAGCTTTCTTGTGACTCCGTGGGTGGAATGGGGTTGTCACTAGTGTTTACCTAGCCAACCAAAGTTGATGGAGTAGATGGTTTGATGCCAAGTCAGATGGTTTGAAAGATATGCTGCTGAGCCGCTTTCAACTAACCCTCATTGCAAGTTTTTGCATCGACTAAGATCGCCTTGCCAAATACAAATGAAGTTGAATCACCCAAAACTAAGAGAGGTTATAGTAGACCTTGGAAACATGATCTTGTAGCACCTAATGGTTTGTTGATACCTCTCACGAGCTCCAAGATATGAGCCATGAAAGATCACTACCCAATTGTGCTTAGTGCACCTTGGGGTCACCTGGGTCGAGCGTGGTTGTGAGCTTTCTTGTGACTTAGTGGGAAGAATGAGGTTGTCACTAGAATTTACCTGACCAACTGGAACCAATGGAGTAGATGGTTTGATACCAAGTCAAATGGTTTGAAAGATACGCTATTGAGCCACTTTTAACTAACCCTCACTGCAAGTTTTGGCATCGACTAAGATCGCCTTGCCAAATGCAAGCAAAGTAGAATCACCCAAAACTAAGAGAGGTTATTGTAGACCTCAAAAACACAATCTTGTAGCCCCTGATGATTTGTTGATACCTCTCACAAGCTCTGAGATATGAACCCTGAAAGATCGCTACCCAACCGTGCTTAGTGCACCTTGGGGTCACTTGGGTCGAGCGTGGTCACGAGTGTTCCGATGACTCTGTGGGTGGAATGAGGTTGTCACTGACATTTACCTGGCCAATCAAAGCTGATGGAGTAGACTGTTCAATGCCAGGTCAGACGGTTTGAAAGATACGCTATTGAGCCGCTCTCAACTGATCCTCACTACAAGTTTTGGCATCGACTGAGATCACCCTACCAAAAGAAAATGAAGTTGAATAGCCCAAAACTGAGAGAGGTTATTGTAGACCTTAGAAACACAATCTCATTGCCCCTAACAATTTGTTGATACCTCTCACGAGCTCAGAGATATGAGCCTCGAAAGATCACTGCCCAACCATGCTTAGTGCACCTTGGGATCACTTGGGTCGAGCGTGGTCGTGAGCTTTCTCGTGACTCCATGGGTGGAACAGGGTTGTCACTAGTGTTTACTTGGCCAACTGAAGCTAATTGAGCAGACGGTTCGATGCCAAATCAGATAGTTTGAAAGATATGTTGTTGAGCCGCTTTCAACTAACCCTCACTGTAAGTTTTGGCATCGATTGAGATCGCCTTGCCAAATGCAAATGAAGTTGAATCACCCAAAACTGAGAGAGGTTATTGTAGACCTCAAAAACATGATCTTGTAGCCCTTGAAGGTTTGTCAATAGCTCTCACGAGCTCTGGAAGATCGCTGCCCAATCGTGCTTAGTGCACCTTGGGGTCACTTGGGTCAAGCGTGGTCATGAGCGTTCCGATGACTCTGTGGGTGGAATGAGGTTGTCACTGGCATTTACCTGGCCAATTAGAGCTGATGGAGTAGACTGTTCGATGCCAGGTTAGATGGTTTGAAAGATACGCTGCTGAGCCGCTTTCAACTGACCCTCACTGCAAGTTTTGGCACAAACTGAGATCGCCCTGCCAAATGCAAATGAAGTCGAATCACCCAAAACTGAGAGATGTTATTATAGACCTTGGAAACATGATCCTATTTCCCCTGATGGTTTGTCAGTACCTCTCATGAGCTTTGAGATACGAGCCCCGAAAGATCACTGCCCAATCGTGCTTAGTGCACCTTGGGGTCACTTGGGTCGAGCATGGTTGCGAGCGTTCCGGTGACTCTATGGGTGGAATGGGGTTGTCACTGGCGTTTACCTAGCCAATCGGAGCTGATGGAGTAGATGGTTTGATGTCAAGTCAGACGGTTTGAAAGAAATGTTGCTGAGCCACTTTCAACTAACCCTCACTAGAAGTTTTGGCATCGACTGAGATTGCCTTGCCAAATGCAAATGAAGTTGAATCACCCAAAACCAAGAGAGGTCATTGTAGACCTTAGAAACACAATCTCGTAGCACCTAACGGTTTGTTGATACCTATCATGAGGTCTGAGATACGAGCCACAGAAGATTGCTGCCAGTTTGAAAGATACGTTGCTAAGCCACTTTCAACTGACTGTTAGTGGTATGTTTGAAATTTGAACTGTGAAATTAATCATGATTAAGCTTGTGAAATTTGAACTATGGAGCTTATTATGTTTGGTGTTTAACTTTTATAGATTGTTTGAAATGATAAAAAATAATATCCTTAAAGCATTAGAAACAACAATCAAACATGTAAGAATTCAAACCATGCAAATGACATAAGTATATGACATGTAAGATCCCTTCTTGGTACTATTGGCCACCCATACATGATTTTGGTCATAAGTCCTTATGAAGAGTTTTAGGACATTTAACTTTTAAATCAAATTGATTGTTACAAATTGCCATTATAGGCTTCAAAAGATCTCAATTAACCATTAAGGATCCTTTTTTCCTTCTATCTCTGATTGGATCCATGGTGACTGTAGGTGTCTTCATAGGTGCTCCTGCACAAGTTACAATCCACATACAAAACCATGTTTATTGACTCAAAATACAATCTAAGAAAGGTCAAATTAATATATTGAAATTAAGCTTAACGAACTTAGAAAATAATGCACTAAGTTAACTTATTACCTAGTCAAGTGTTCCTGAAGGATCATCTCTTTGCTTCAGGGTCTCCAATAGTGCTTCATGATCAGTAGTAGTAATAGTCTTTTTCTCTGCTAGTCTTCCCAATGCTATTGAGAGCATTGAAAAGATTCTTCACAACAATGGCATTTCTCTCCATTTTCTTGTTCACACGAATCTTCAATTTCACAAGCACAGATTTCATCTTTTGCATCTTTAACATCTGCACAAAAATTTGACATTTCTCAACCAATGTCTTGTTTCAAAAAAATTGATCATAAAGTCTTGAAGCCCACAACCTAATGGTTCTATGTGACCTCTTTCCTTCCCAATTATTCATAATGTTCTCCTCAAATTCAATTAACCATTTAGGTGTTCTTGAAAGCCCTGAATTTGAAGATTGATTATCTTTATTGCAAGGGACTTCATTTCACATATAATTTGGAGATGTATAACGTTCATGTGGTTCTTGTGCAACATTTTCATTCCCAAAGTCTACATTTTCAATCTCCATCTATGCATTTTCAAATTGAACATCCTCTTCACTTACAACTACACCCACCTTGATTAATGTTTAACATACCTTCTCTCCTTCTTCGGTGATTTTCCTTATCTTTTTCCCTATATGCTTGAATTTTGTCATCTGTCAGCTTCCTCTTGCGTTTAGCCTTTCGACGACTGCTACTTCCCATGGTGAGACCACAAGTTGACAAAAATCAAACAATGGGCCCCAAATCACATTTTTTGTTTTGCAACACGTGAAAAAAGTATAAAATCTGGTGATTGTTTGGTCTGTGCGGACAGGGAATATTTTGGTCAAATATTACCTGGCAAAAATTGGGTATCCGATTCCATATCGAGTACCCGATATTCCCGGGCTGATGAAAAAAGGGCGGGAGCAAATGAAAAAAATTAACCTTTTACATATATTGATGTATATAATATATATATAGAAAAGAGGCATATGATATATAATGTATATTATATATATACTAATGTATTATAATAGACTAATATATTATATGTACTAATGTATTAAATATACTAATATATATAATATATTATATATATACTAATGTAGTATATATACTAACATGTATATAATACATATACTAATGTATACTAATATATTATATATAATATTACAAATTTTGGAGAATCTCTTGCAGAAATATGGAAATTATAATCTTCCTCCTAGAGCATACATTAATGAAGTTCTTTGTGCCTTAGCAGAGGAAACCAGCTGGATTGTCAAGAAGCTTACAATACTACATACAAAAATGTGGTATGTATTTTTGGCCTAAATTTTTTTCTCGTTTCTTTTAGGTCTTTAAAGGTGGTCGGCTAAATCTTTGTATTGAATGTCCCTTTTACAGGTGTCGTAAACCCTAGCTACGTAGAAATGGAGGCTTTGAAGAATAGTTCACTGGAGGCAGAGAGAGAGACTTCCTAGGGGTCATGGGGACTCACTAGGGATCCTAGTATGGACCCCTTAAGACACACTTAAGCATTCCAATGTGTCAAAAGGGGTCATGGGGACACCCTAGGGGTCCTAATGCATGATAAGGCATACTAGGACCCCTAGGGAGTCCCCGTGATCCCTTTTGACACATTGGAATGCTCAAGTGTGTCTTAAGGGGTCCTACAACCCCTTAAGACACACTTGAGCATTCCAATGTGTCAAAAAGGGTCACGACAACTCCTTAGGGGTCCTCACATGTGATAAGGCATACTAGGACCCCTAGGGAGTCCCCATGACCCCTTTTGACACATTGGAACACTCAAGTGTGTCTTAAGGGGTCCTACAATCCCTTAAGACACACTTGAGTATTCCAATGTGTCAAAAGGGGTCATGGGGACTCCCTAGGGGTCCTAACACATGATAAGGTGTACTAGGACCCCTAGCAAGTCCTCGTGACCCCTTTTGACACATTGCAACACTCAAGTGCATCTTAAGGGGTCCTAAGACCCCTTAAGACACACTTGAGCACTCCAATGTGTCAAAAGGGGTCTCCCTAGGGGTGCTAACGTGTGATAAGGCATACTAGGACCCTTAGGGAGTCCCTGTGACCCCTTTTGACACATTGGAATGCTCAAATGTGTCTTAAGGGGTCGTAGGACCCCTTAAGACACACTTGAGCATTCCAATGTGTCAAAAGGGGTCATGGGGACTCCCTAGGGGTCCTAACGCATGATAAGGCATACTAGGACCTCTAGGGAGTCCCCATGACCCCTTTTGACACATTGCAACACTCAAGTGTGTCTTAAGGGGTCTTAGGACCCCTTCAGACACACTTGAGCATTGCAATGTGTCAAAAGGGGTCATAGGGACTCCCTAGGGGTCCTAACACGTGATAAGGCATACTAGGACCCCTAGGGAGTCCCCGTGACCCCTTTTGACACATTGCAATGCTCAAGTGTGTCTTAAAGGGTCCTAAGACCCCTTAAGACACACTTGAGCATTCCAATGTGTCAAAAGGGGTCTCCCTAGGGGTCCTAACATGTGATAAGGCATACTAGGACCCCTAGGGAGTCCTCGTGACCCCTTTTAACACATTGGAATGCTCAAGTGTGTCTTAAGGGATCCTAAGACCCCTTAAGACACACTTGAGCATTCCAATGTGTCAAAAGGGGTCATGGGGACTCCTTAGGGCTCCTAACAAATGATAAGGCATACTAGGACCACTAGGGAGTCCCTATGACCCCTTTTGACAAATTGGAATGCTCAAGTGTGTCTTAAGGGGTCCTACGACCCCTTAAGACACACTTGAGCATTCCAATGTGTCAAAAGGGATCACCCTAGGGGTCCTAATGTGTGATAAGGCATACTAGGACCCCTAGGGAGTCCCCGTGACCCCTTTTGACACATTGTAATGCTCAAGTGTGTCTTAAGGGATCCTAAGACCCCTTAAGACACACTTGAGAATTCTAATGTGTCAAAAGGGGTCATGGGGACTCCCTACGGGTCCTAACACATGATAAGGTGTACTAGGACCCCTAGGGAGTCCCTGTAACCCCTTTTGACATGTTGGAATGCTCAAGTGTGTCTTAAGCGGTCCTACAACCCCTTAAGACACACTTGAGCATTCCAATGTGTCAAAAGGGGTCATGGGAACTCCCTAGGGGTCCTAATGCATGATAAGGTGTACTAAAACCCCTAAGGAGTCCCCGTGACCCCTTTTGACACATTGCAATGCTCAAGTGTGCTTGAGCATTCCAATGTGTCAAAAGGGGTCTCCCTAGGGGTCATAATGCGTGATAAGGCATACTAGGACCCCTAGAGAGTCCCCATGACCCCTTTTGACACATTGGAATGCTCAAGTGTGTCTTAAGCGGTCCTACAACCCTTTAAGACACACTTGAGCATTCCAATGTGTCAAAAGGGGTCATGGGGACTCCCTAGGGGTCCTAACATGTGATAAGGCATACTAGGACCCCTAGGGAGTCCCTGTGACCCCTTTTGACACATTGGAACACTCAAGTGTGTCTTAAGGGGTCTTAGGACCCCTTAAGACACACTTGAGTGTTCCAATGTTTCAAAAGGGGTCACGGGGACTCCCTAGGGGTCCTAACACATGATAAGGTGAACTAGGACCCCTAGGGAGTCTCCGTGACCCCTTTTGACACATTAAAATGCTCAAGTGTGTCTTAAGGGGTCCTAAGACCCCTTAGGACACACTTGAGCATTCCAATGTGTCAAAAGGGGTCTCCCAAGGGGTCCTAACATGTGATAAGGCATACCAGGCCCCTAGGGAGTCCCTGTCACCCCTTTTGACACATTGCAATGCTCAAGTGTGTCTTAAGGGGTCTTAAGACCCCATGACCCCTTTTGACACATTGCAATGCTCAAGTGTGTCTTAAGGGGTCTTAAGACCCCTTAAGACACACTTGAGCATTGCAATGTGTCAAAAGGGATCATGGGGACTCCCTAGGGGTCCTAACACATGATAAGGTGTACTAGGACCCCTAGGGAGTCCCCATGAGCCCTTTTGACACATTGGAATGCTCAAGTGTTTCTTAAGGGGTTGTAGGACCCCTTAAGACACACTTGAGCATTCCAATGTGTCAAAAGGGGTCACGAGGACTCCCTAGGGGTCCTAACTCATGATAAGGTGTACTAGGAACCCTAGGGAGTCCCCGTGACCCCTTTTGACACATTACAATGCTCAAGTGTATCGTAAGGGGTCCTACAACCCCTTAAGACACACTTGAGCATTCCAATGTATCAAAAAGGGTCACGGGAACTCCCTAGGGGTCCTAACATGTGCTAAGGTGTACTAAGACACTAGGGAGTCCCCGTGACCCCTTTTGACACATTGGAACACTCAAGTGTGTCTTAAGGGGTTATACAAACCCATACAACACACTTGAGCACTCCAATGTGTCAAAAGGGGTCACAGGGACTCCCTAGGGGTCCTAACATGTGATAAGGTGTACTAGGACCCCTAGGGAGTTCCCGTGACCCCTTTTGACACATTGGAATTCTCAAGTGTGTCTTAAGGGGTCTTAGGACCCCTTAATACACACTTCAGCATTCCAATGTGTCAAAAGGGATCATGGGGACTCCCTAGGGGTCCTAACGCATGATAAGGTGTACTAGGACCCCTAGGGAGTCCCTATGACCCCTTTTGACACATTGCAACACTCAAGTGTGTCTTAAGGGGTCCTAAGACCCCTTAAGACACACTTGAGCATTCCAATGTGTCAAAAGGGGTCTCCCTAGGGGTCCTAACACGTGATAAGGCATACTAGGACCCCTAGGGAGCCCTCGTGACCCCTTTTGACACATTGGAATGCTCGAGTATGTCTTAAGGGGTCCTACGACCCCTTAAGACACACTTGAGCATTCCAATGTGTCAAAAGGGGTCATGGGGACTCGCTAGGGGTCCTAACACGTGATAAGACATACTAGGAACCCTAGGGAGTCCTCGTGACCCCTTTTGACACATTGGAATGCTCAAGTGTGTCTTAAGGGGTCCTATGACCCCTTAAGACACACTTGTGCATTCCAATGTGTCAAAAGGGGTCATGGGGACTCCCTAGGGGTCCTAACACATGATAAGGCATACTAAGACCCCTAGGGAGTCCCTGTGACCCCTTTTAACACATTGCAATGCTCAAGTGTGTCTTAACGGGTCCTAAGACCCCTTAAGACACACTTGAGCATTCTAATGTGTCAAAAGGGGTCTCCCTAGGGGTCCTAACGCATGATAAGGCATACTAGGACCCCAAGGGAGTCCCCGTGACCCCTTTTGACACATTGCAACGCTCAAGACCCCTTAAGACACACTTGAGCATTCCAATGTGTCAAAAGGGGTCACGGGGACTCCCTATGGGTCCTAACACATGATAAGGCATACTAGGATGCCTAGGGAGTCCCCATGACCCCTTTTGACACATTTTAATGCTCAAGTGTGTCTTAAGGGGTCCTACGACCCCTTAAGACACACTTGAGCATTCCAATGTGTCAAAAGGGATCATGGGGACTCTCTACGGGTCTTAGTGCATGTTAAGGCATACTAGGACCCCTAGGGAGTCCTCATGACCCCTTTTGACACATTGGAATGCTCAAGTGTGTCTTAAGGGGTCCTACGACCCCTTAAGATACACTTGAGTGTTCCAATGTGTCAAAATGGGTCATGGGGACTCCCTACGGGTCCTAACGCATGATAAGGCGTACTAGGACCCCTAGGGAGTCCTCGTGACCCCTTTTGACACATTGGAATGCTCAAGTGTGTCTTAAGGGGTCCTAGGACCCCTTAAGACACACTTGAGCATTCCAATGTGTCAAAAGGGGTCACGGGGACTCCCTAGGGGTCCTAACATGTGATAAGGTGTACTAGGACCCCTAGGAAGTCCCCGTGACCCCTTTTGACACATTGGAATACTCAAGTGTGTCTTAAGGGATCCTATGACACACTTAAGACACACTTGAGCATTCCAATGTGTCAAAAGGGGTCATAGGGACTCCCTAGGGGTCCTAGTATGCCTTATCATGTGTTAGGACCCCTAGGGAGTCCTCATGATCCCTTTTGACACATTGGAATGCTCAAGTGTGTCTTAAGGGGTCCTTAGGACTCTTAGGACCCCTTAAGACACACTTGAGCATTCCAATGTGTCAAAAGGGGTCACGGGTGTATACACCTAAAAATGGTCACCTAGACTATTAGCCCCTTTTGCTAAATCGCTTATTCTTGATCAAATCTTAGCTCTATCATTTATTCGATTATTTTCTATGGGCTAACCATCTTATCCTAAGTCTTTATTTATTAAAAGGAATATTCCCTCCCCTTTTAATAAATAAAAAGCCCCCACTTTTCCTCTTATCCTAAGTTGCACAAATAAAGCATTATTCTTATTTTATAAAAAGGGGAAAAGCACTTTTTGTCTCATATGGACACAAAAGTCAACTCCTATTTTCTCATTGGAGGATACTTGTGCACATGGATTGCTCCTCTTTTAAGCTCCACAGTTGATTAAATCTTTTGCCTCTTAATCTCCATGGTCCATTCCTTCTCATTTCCTATAAAAGAAGAGCTCTCTTCCTCATTTGCACACACAACTTTTTATGCTATTGTTATGCTACAGGTTTTCTAGGTCATCTTGGAGCTTTTTAGAGACATTCTTGCATCTAGGGTTTGAAGATTTGGAGCATTGTTGGCATTCATCTTGGATCTTCATCAACACTCTATCTTCTTGTCTTCATTCTTGCATCATCATGGCTTTCTTACTTCATAGTTAGATTTCATTTCTTGCATAGTAGCTTCATTTTCATGGCATTCTTAGCTTAGATTTCCTTTATGCTTTAGATTAATTCATCTAGTTTAACTAGGAGGCTTTGTAATACTTGCATCTTTCATTTCCATAGTTTAGCTTGCATTTCCATTCTAGCATAGCATTGCATTGCATTTTCATTCTTGATTCTTGAGGATATTGGCATTCTTGCCCTTGTCTTCATTGAATCTCCCATTGCATGGTTTACTAGCAAGGTTATTGGCTAAATAGCTCTAGCTGAGAGCATTCTTAAAACCCTTGCACTCCATGCCTAGGGAGCTATGGATCGATTTGTGAGGGCTCATTCTTGAGTTTCCTTGCATGTAATGATCCATAGAAGTGTGACACATTTATAGCACACATTTTTGGCGCCCACCGTGGGGCAGAGTAGATAGACTTTGTCCTTTAAATTCTGCATTTTCGTCATTTTCCGTCAATTTTTCAGCAAGTTTTTAGCGTAATTTTTGTTCTCTGGTTTTTTGTCTCAGAATATCGCGCGATACTTCTCAGGTATATCGCGCGATATACCTTACTATACGCGTGCGATACTTCACGCCAGAGAAGAATTGCACGGCAGTATTGAGGTATATCGCCTGGTCTCGGGTGAAGTATCGCCTGGTGTCGGGCGAAATATCGCGCGGACTAAGAAGTATCGCCTGGTGTCGGGCGAAGTATCGCACGATACTGTGTCTGAACGTGGCAGTGAGCTATTTTTAGGCTATTTTATCTATCTTGCAAGTTTCGGGTTGCCAGCTATCTTTTTGAAATTTTTTTAAATTTCTAGGCGTTTTCAAATCCGTGCCACTCTGGAAAACGGGTGCCCATTTTTTTTGAAATTTTGCAAATGGTATCAAAAGTTTAAGTGTGATATATCGTTGGAAAGGTCTTTCCGAGCCCAATCCAACCATGATGGTTTCATTTTCAGATTTTATCATTTGATCAATTATTTTTGTAGATTATCAGATTTTTCATGTGCTAACCATTGTGGGTCTAACAAGTTGTGGTTGTAGGTGCACTTGCTTGAGATATTTTGCCAAAAGAACGCATGTCAAAGAGGGCTACTAATGGTTTTTGTAGGGCTGCCCTAAGCATAAAAACTAAATCAAGTGCTTGTTTAATTGCTTTTTTTTTATTAAGTGCGGCATGTACTAGTTGTTTCATTTCATAGGCACTTAATACTTTGTGAAAGGAATCTTGGGGTGGTAGGAGAAGTATGCTCTTCACCTTTAGGTGAATCAGAAAATCTTGACCCATCTTGAGGTTTTGGAAGCAAAGGGGTAATTGGATCTTGCTTGGTGTGTTTGGGAGAAGTTTTTGAGATAGGGGAGTATGCTCTTCACCCTTGTGGTGAATCAAAAACCTTGAACCTCAAAAATCATCCATTCTTTGTTTAGCTTAGGATCCTTTAGCGGGCCTGCTCTTGAGAAATCAAGAGGAACGACCCAAGTGGGGACAACCTTGTCATCATTTTCCTTGGTGGCGAGTGATTCCAACTCACTATAATCTCAAGGCTATCAAGGACACAAAACCTTGGTAGACATAGTACTTATCTTCGCTTGATGTGAGTAACTTGTGGGATTGTGACCATGAGGAAAGCATTAAGCAAGAATGCTTAAGGTACTCTTGAGGCCGCGAGGTCCTAGTCCTTTATGAGGAGCAAGAGGGGTGCTATGAACGGAAACCCTTACTATGAACCATTAGATAGAGGCCACCCTATTTTAGCCGCTTAGCTTCTTGGTGCAAGGATTGATCCAAGTGGACTTACCCGGATCACCCCAAGATACTCACCATATGTGCTCCTTTGGTTGTGTTTTTGACACCTCCATGACAATTCCAATATCTCTTGTGGGCAACCACTTGGTGTGAGGCAAGGGAGCATCAAGTTGTGGGCCACGTTGCTAAGTAATGAGCCTTGTCCTTCTAGGTAGTAATTGCTTGAATTGTCTTCGATTGTGCTATACCAGTGTAAACATTCTCAACATTCAAACACACGGTAGCGTTCGTAAGGTTTTCTATTTTGATATCACAAGTGCTTGTCTTGGCAAGGTTGCTTTTGCCCTTGTTTCAAGTGTTCTATGACATGTTTGATCCTACACTGTTTGCAAACCTGTCTTTTATCTACTGCTACTACTTGTCAAACTGAGAAATTGCACTATTCAATCTACAAATTTGGTCCAAGTGCTTCAAAACTGAGTTTTTCACGTTCACTGGTCAAGAGTCATATAATATTGAAGTATCCTTGCATACCCTCAACCAAGAATCCTGAGTCATTTCTATTGTCATTGCTACAATTCGGAGTTGCTAAACTTGCACTTTAACCTACTGTATAATGTCCTTTTCTGTTCTTACTCGAAACTGGTTTGTTACTTACATGTTTAGATTTGTTCTAGACTGAAACAAATGAGCTAAAACTATTGGATTTGAGCTTAACAAATGCTACTCTTGATCACTTGTCGCATCACGGTTACCTCTCTAGCTACTTGCTTATTAAGCTTCTTGCTCGTTGCTTGGCTTTAGTCAATTGATTGCTGTAAGTGCTTGAGCACTTTTGATGAGCCATCTCTCTATTTGTTCTACTTTGACAAGTGATCTTTATTAGCTTTGCTTATCTCAAATCTAAGAAACTTTGTCTCATTCTATTAGTCAACCAACATCTCTTTTCATGCCGGTTACAACTCGGTCTCAATTTGAGCAGGAGAGTCATCCTCCGTTCAATTATACACAATTACCTTCTCCAACTAGACGTTCAAAAGCACCCATTAGCAACAACAGTTCTAGTTCTAACCAATCTGAGAATTCTAAGGCTACACCATGGTATAAAGGAGGTTTCCTCTTTTCCGCATTCAAGACCCCCAAAAACACAGACAATGTCTCACTCACTTTGACTGAACAAGAAAAGTTTCAACTCTTGCAAGAACACTTTGAGCGTAAGGATAATCAAGCGCGCTTAGACAAAGAACACAATCAACAAAGGATGGATGCTACTAGGCACATGGCTTATAGAGGGACATTTCATGAGCAACCTGAGACTAGTAATCATGAGCACAGACCTTCTTTTAACAATGGCAACAATGACAACAACACACCACCAAGATCTCCTCCAAAGCCAACTTTTGCTATGCCTTCTTCACCTCCTAGACCTCCTCCCTCTCAACATGAGGCCGAGGCTAATGATGAGATTTCTAGTGAGGATCTTATGAGATGTGAACAAGATGTGGATTTCCAATGAATGATGCATAAGCTTTTAGAGCGTAATGGCGATCAATATTTTCAATATATGACTTCTAGAGGATACAAGCTTCCTCCCGGGTATGATGTCAGACAAATTGTCCAACAAAGAGTACCAACTGAATTGGAAGTTCTTCAAGAAGAATTACGTCGGACAAATCAACGCCTTACCCAAATGGCATTAGAAAGAGAGCCTCCAAAGGTCTCTTTTGTAGAATCAATTTGTGCTCTTCCTTTTGATAAAGATCTATACATGGTCCCGTTTCCTAAGGATATTGAGGTTCCTAAATATGACAAGTATGATGGAAATGGTGACCCTCATGACCATGTGCGTCACTTTTATGCTCTTAGCATGGACTTTCTTCATGAAGACACATATCTCCTACGCTTATTCCCTCGAAGCTTAAGAGGCCAATCTTTGGAATGGTTTGCGAAATTGACACCACCGCTTAAGACTTTTGATGAGTTAGCTCAGCGATTTACCCAACAGTACTCTTACAACGTCCAACAACCTATCACTGTGATAGATCTCGGTAATCTAAGACAACATCAAGGTGAGTCGTTTGCAACTTACTTACAACGTTGGAGGTCATTGTATTCTCGATATCCTCGTCAGCTACCTGAGAGAGAAAAGATTGACATTTTTGTCAACACACTTGTGCCTGAGCTATTTTATGATCTAAGGAAACAATTTTTCTCCTCTTTCAATGACATGGTTGAAAGTGCATATCGAATTGAGGATGTAGCTATAAGAAAAGGGGATATTGTTATTAATAAAGATGTTAAAGGCAATGGCAAAGACAAGAACAAACCTTGGAATAAGAACAAGTATGTTGTTAATGATGGGGTTGTTGATGCTCCTAAAGTTAAAGAGCCCGCTTTCAATCTCTCCAATGCTATCTATGCAGCAAAACAACAAGAAGCTAGAAACACTCACAATGCTCCTAAACCTCAATATGCAGATAAACCTAAGAAGTCATTTCGAAAGCGAGTCTATACCAAGTTGGCAGAACCTTACGATGTGATCCTTAAGACTTTGGTTGACAATGGATATCTGATGCTTCCTGATAAACCTGGTAATTGGGATCCAATAAATAAGCCGGATTGGTGGAGAGAGGATCATTACTGCCATTATCATAGAAACAAGGGACATCCAACAGATAATTGTTTTAGGCTTAAGGATGATATTCAGGATCTTATTGAGAACGGCACAATCTCCACTAATGGCTTAACTAAAAATTCTGATCACACAGCTTTCAAAGATCCTCTACCTGAGCATGATAAGGGGGAAACCTCTCAAACACATAAGAAGAATCATGATGCCAAGATCAATTACACGTATCCTTCTAATACGCTTGTGATTAACATGGTAGAGCCCATTGAGAGTGTTCTAATGATGAGGTCTCAAGATGATAATAACACCAATCATGGTAAGCCAAAGTTAGTCTTGCAAACACGTGGTAGTTCATCTTCCCAAAGTGAGACACTGAATGCTGTTACTAGGGGGCAAGCCAAGATTGTCCTTAAAACTGTGCAAGATCCCAAACAATCTTTGCCTTCCAAACATGCAGCTCCTTTAGCCACCCCTAGCTATGATCTTGTCCAACATTTGCAAAAGACACCAGCTCAGATATCTATCCTTGAGTTGCTTCGGTTATCCCCTTCGCATAGAGAGATTCTTGATAAAGCTCTACGTACAACATGTGTTCCCAATGACATTGATCCAGATCAATTTCAGGCTATGGTCAACCACATTTCATCTCCGCTATCTCTCTCCTTTTCTGCAGAAGATGACATATCTATTGCTCACCCACATAATCTAGCTTTACACATTGAAGTTCTAGTCTACAATACCCGAGTCCGCCGAGTCCTGATAGACAATGGTGCAGGGTTAAATATTATTTCTTTCAATGTCATACAACAGTTGGGTTTGTCAGAATTTGCTGTGGATTCCAAGAAGAAGATTACTATAAAAGCTTACGATGAAGTGGAAGGATCTTCCAAAGGTCTTGTCACGCTGCCTATTCGAGTGGGTCCTGTCACGAAAGATATTAGCTTCCAAGTATTGGACATCCCACTTGCATATAACATTCTTTTGGGTCGTCCTTGGATCCATGACATGCAGGCTATTCCTTCCACTTATCATCAGTGCGTCAAATTTCCATACAATGGCACTGAGGTTGTGATTCCTGGAGACCATACTATTGCTATCAATGCTCTTGCTGCTACTGAAAAATTTGTTCCTCATAATGAACCTTTTGTCGATCCTAGTACATCTCTAGCTGCTGCTGAGAAATCACTTAAGATGATGAGCCTTGGTATGGGTGAATATAAACTGGGTTCTTTTGCTTCTATACCTGTTTCTCCTAGGTCATATGGGAGACCTTCTGATCACATGAAGCCTTCCACTTCTGCTATGGTGATCTTTGATACTTTTGTTCCTTCATCTGTTCCTTTAGAAGCAGAAAGAGAAGAACAAGCTATTCAAGAGTGGATCTATAGAGAGGATTCTAGAAATACTCCCATGCTTAGTAATTCAGACACAGATACAGATGAGTCACTGCTACACACTATGGCTCAAATGGGAGATGATCTTCCTTCTACTTCACTCTTTTGGGGAGAAGAATGTATATCTACTGATGATATGGCTGAGGCCTCTATGTCTAGAGCCTATGTGCCTAAAGAATCATTGCACTATGATAGACAACGTCGCAACATTGCACGACTGCTACAAAGAGGTGATCTCTCACATAATGACATGAGTATCTCTACTTCTCAGCATCTTAAGCTTCTTCCAGAAGATCCTCCCATGATAGATATGGATGTTGATGTGGTTCATACCTCTCGTAACCCACCTGACGTGGTTGATGGGTCTTGTGTGGGGTCTGATGAGTTTGTTCCTCGTATTGCCTTAGTGGACCACCTTGGTTCTTCTATGATGAGTCTAGATCTAGCTACTTTTGGAGCTTACCCTATAGGCTCAACCTCTCTTGTTACCAGAGATGACACCCCTCGCATAAATGCTATTGAACCAGTCACTCCATTTCATCTCGCATCAACACCTGTTACTTCTTCCACCAGCGAACTAGCAACAAAAAAGATTGAATCAGAAATCAAGCATCACAGTCATCAAGTCAAAAGAAAAGAGAAATGGTCGGATGGTGAAAACCACATTGTGGCGGTATCCGAACCTAAGAAAAGTAAAAATAAAAATCTGCTCAAAAATATTGATTATCAAATAAAAGATGACAAGCTGGTTCTCTACAAAAAAATGATGCACTACTTCAAGCATGATCTCATATCTGTTATACTTCAGCCCATTCCTAAAGCTGATAAAAAAGTTGCTAATGCCTTGGTTGCTTCGACATCCATCTTACAAATGAAAAATCATAAATTTCGCTTCAAGTTCCTGGTGGATGAATTACGCTATCCTGCTCACAAATCTTACAATCCTACCATCTTTTCATATCTTCCACATCATATTCCTCTTGCAAATCCACCACGCCATTCCTTCCGCCATCCCTTACACTTTGCCTTTGTCTCTGGTGACTTGTATAGGAAGGGTCTAGATGGAACTCTCCTTAGGTGTCTAGAAATAGAGGATTCAGAAAAAGTACTAGCTGAAATCCACGATGGCATATGTGGATCACATTCTAATGATCCTCCACTAACTCAGACATTGCTTAGGGCTGGTTATTATTGGTCGAACTGGTTGAGACCTCCTATCATCACAGTTGCAGCATTTGGGTCTGGGGCCTATCAGTTCTCTACATCAAAGGAAGCAGATCTTTAATGCCCATTCCTGTCTGGGGCATTCCTTGTATATACTTTATGATCCTGAAAAAACTCCAAAAAAAAAAATCATATATGATGCTGAAAAAAACCTAAAAAGCATATAAAGTACTGAAAAAATGAGCATCCTAGTGAAAACCTAGCAATAGGCGCTTTGATGTCTCACCAAAAAAATCAAAAAATTCAAAAAATTCAAAAAAAAAATAGAAAAAGTGCCTTGGTGAAAACCTGGAAACAGGCGCGGCTTGAGACCCTCTGCACCTATGTCTATCAGTCTTGCGTGGCGCTCTTTCACTCCACTTCTCGCTTTGCCTCTCCTAGCCTGGAATTGATTCTTGTCTTAGTCTAGGGGGCATATGTTGCTTTAAGCTTATCTTGGGTCTCTTTGTGCGTCTGGGTTTCTTGGGCAACTTGGTTCCAATGGTGTTTTTCAACACCACCCCAACTGTGTTTTTCAACACTTCCCCTTGCGTCGAGTGTTTCTCAACACTTATCAGATGTCCTACCTGCAGTCTAGTATGATGCGATATTTCTCATTTGCAGATGCAATACTCAAAGTTTGACTCTATGACCTACACACACGCACTTGACTTGCTAAGATTTGTTTGAATTTATTTCTTTGCATGCTGTCTATGATGATTTCTTTGCTGAGTGGTCTCTCCCTGAGAAGTTTTCGATGATGCATAGCTAGAAGACTGAGGGTATGAGAACATGTTTTATTGCTTTTTCTGCTTGTGGGTATATCTTGTTGATCCTAACTGTCATGAGCATTTCTGCTGGTCTTACTTGCCACTGTGGATTGACAAGGTGTTATCCTTGACTGTTGTGCAAGTGCATACTTGTAGCCATCTTGACTTTCCTTGTGTCTTGATGCGAGTATAATCTTGCTATATTAAACTTAGGTAATCTCACTGCACTAGTCATCTTGACCTATATGTCTTTTGATGCCTAGGTGGGATTTCCACATTTCTATCTGATATAGATCATATTCATATTCACATAGTTATGCTAGTGTGTATTGTATGATCTTGCGACGCTACCAATAACGCTCGATGATGAATATTAGATGTCTATTGGCTTTGTAACCTTGCAAGTAAACCACTTTTCATGTAGCTTGCATTCTTAAGTTCATGTTAGTTAGTTTTGCATCTTGCATATGGAGAGAGCTTTCCTTTCATCTTTTAAGGACTTGTTAATCAACTGCGCTCACCTTTCGCTTCTTCCCGATCATGTCTTTCACCTTCTTGTCTTTCATATCACATCATTTTCCTTTCATTTCGGGATCGAAACCGAAATCCGAGTTCACCTTGATCATCCAAATCACCTTTTCCCCCTCTTCCATGCAGTTGGCTAACCTTTTTGAGGCCTGATCCTTCGATCTTTGCTGGGGCATTCTTCACCTCTTCATCTCCATCTCTTTCAAACTTCTCGTCTTTCATTCACTTTCAATCTCAAGTTCAAATTCATCCCCCTCCGTGGTGTTTCCGGGTTGAGGGACCGCTTGGTTCGTGCCCCGGGTCCCATGTGTGGGGCATATCTTCACTGCTTGATGGTTGTTCTATTCTCTTTCTTCGATTATGATTTCTAGTGATTTGATCATGTCTCTCTTGCTTCTGCATTCCCTCTACCCGGATTTCGCTTTTGATCCCGAGGGGGCAGACACATCATATCTTATTGGTTATCTCTTTCCTAAGTGTTCAGTACTGTCGCTACCAGGCTGACCATGCAGGATTTGCTATCTCTCTGCACTTCATTCTTTGGAGTCAGATCGCTATTTGCTTGCCTTCTTGGCTATCTCTTGCTTTCTTGGCTGATCTGAGTTGCTTTGTGATCCCAAATCGATCTCACATTTCAACTTCATTCTTTGACTACATGTGTTCCCAGATCGATCACACATTAGTCAAAGAGGGGCAAATGTATACACCTAAAAATGGTCACCTAGACTATTAGCCCCTTTTGCTAAATCGCTTATTCTTGATCAAATCCTAGCTCTATCATTTATTCGATTATTTTCTATGGGCTAACCATCTTATCCTAAATCTTTATTTATTAAAAGGAATATTCCCTCCCCTTTTAATAAATAAAAAGCCCCCACTTTTCCTCTTATCCTAAGTTGCACAAATAAAGCATTATTCTTATTTTATAAAAAGGGGAAAAGCACTTTTTGTCTCATATGGACACAAAAGTCAACTCCTATTTTCTCATTGGAGGATACTTGTGCACATGGATTGCTCCTCTTTTAAGCTCCACAGTTGATTAAATCTTTTGCCTCTTAATCTCCATGGTCCATTCCTTCTCATTTCCTATAAAAGAAGAGCTCTCTTCCTCATTTGCACACACAACTTTTTATGCTATTGTTATGCTACAGGTTTTCTAGGTCATCTTGGAGCTTTTTGGAGACATTCTTGCATCTAGGGTTTGAAGATTTGGAGCATTGTTGGCATTCATCTTGGATCTTCATCAACACTCTATCTTCTTGTCTTCATTCTTGCATCATCATGGCTTTCTTACTTCATAGTTAGATTTCATTTCTTGCATAGTAGCTTCATTTTCATGGCATTCTTAGCTTAGATTTCCTTTATGCTTTAGATTAATTCATCTAGTTTAACTAGGAGGCTTTGTAATACTTGCATCTTTCATTTCCATAGTTTAGCTTGCATTTCCATTCTAGCATAGCATTGCATTGCATTTTCATTCTTGATTCTTGAGGATATTGGCATTCTTGCCCTTGTCTTCATTGAATCTCCCATTGCATGGTTTACTAGCAAGGTTATTGGCTAAATAGCTCTAGCTGAGAGCATTCTTAAAACCCTTGCACTCCATGCCTAGGGAGCTATGGATCGATTTGTGAGGGCTCATTCTTGAGTTTCCTTGCATGTAATGATCCATAGAAGTGTGACACATTTATAGCACACAACGGGGACTCCCTAGGGGTCCTAATGTGTGATAAGGCATACTAGGACCCCTAGGGAGTCCCTGTGACCCCTTTTGACACATTGGAATGCTCAAGTGTGTCTTAAGGGGTCCTAAGACCCCTTAAGACACACTTGAGTGTTCTAATGTGTCAAAATGGGTCATGGGGACTCCCTACGGGTCCTAACACATGATAAGGTGTACTAGGACCCCTATGGAGTCCCCGTGACCCCTTTTGACACATTGGAACACTCAAGTGTGTCTTAATGGATCCTAAAACCCTTTAAGACACACTTGAGCATTCCAATGTGTCAAAAGGTGTCATGGGGACTTCCTAGGGGTCCTAACGCATGATAAGGTGTACTAGGACCCCTAGGGAGTCCCCATGACCCAGATGAGATGTTAGTGAATGACTTCTTGCTAATACTACTCTTCCACTAGATCCAGATTTCAACCCTTTTGTGGATCTACAGGCTCAATCGTGAGCCCATAGAATTGGCCAAGAGAAAAATTTGATTGTATATCAACTGATTACAAAATGTTTAGTTGAGGAGAAAATATTGCAACGATCAAGAAGAAAATTGGCTATGGAAAATCTAGATATGAATTCTATTAAGAATGAAACTATTAAGGAATTACATGAATCACAAACCATGAAAATAACCTTCTACAACAAAGAACATTCAAGCTATAGAATTTATTAACTCTAAATTTAAATGTCTTATCAGCATTCATGAAAGATATTTCATTAGCATCCATGGAAGAAATTTCATTAGAACTTCAGACAAAATCATCTAAAAAAATTCATTAACTTCAGGCGAAATCATTTAAGACGGACAAAAATAAAATCATATTACTCAAAAATGGCAGAGAAAGAAAATGAGATAAACCAAATTTATCAAATTCTTGCAATCCACAGCTTCTCTCTAAGCGCAAAATGAAATTCCATGGATCCAAAATTATGGTAAAAATTAAATTCTTTGAGTAAGTTGTTCAAAAATGCGCAGAATACTGTAACGCATGATGATTTATAGAAAATTTATGACGGACTATGCTGTGCAAAAGCCCGCAATCCGGGCTGCCATATCTCAGAGTACTGATGAGAAGCAATGGTGAAAGTCTGAGACAGAGGCAGCACCATCATTGAAGCGGCAAGACATTCTTCATAATATCGGGGCAGCACCATCGAAATGAAAAGGCTTTCCTCATAATGTCACACCGCCGCTGATCTCTTCTTTAAATTTATTAATGCGGTCAGTTCTACATCACCTGCATAATTTCCAGTACAACTGCTCATTTTACCAAACCCTTCCCCGCTCCCCATAATCTTTGGCCGGTTCAAAGATCCGTTTGGTTGTTCTTGTTTAACCTCCCAATGACTCTGTTGAGCTGTCAGATTATCAACAGGGGTGAGTACAATTATCCAGTGACCAGAATCTATTTCGAGAACTTTGCAATTTAGTGTTCCGGTTGAAAAAAAAGGAAAAGATACCATTTCACAGCCACAAGCGGTGGAAACAGAGTGATTCTCTTGCCCTCTTCTATAATCTGCCTCTAGTGAACTATTCTTCAAAGCCTCCATTTCTGTGTAGCTAGGGTTTTCGGCACTTGTAAAAGGCACAACTATGCCCCTGTAGGGACTCATTCTCGTGCTTAGAATCATATTAAATAATATTTAAAATGTAAAATATATATTATATAATATTTAATATATAATATATAATCTAATATATAGTTTTTGATATTAATATATAATTAAATAATATTTAATGTAGCATGTATATTATATAATATTTAATATATATAATATATAATCTAATATATAGTTTTTAATATTAATATATATAAAATAATATTTAATGTAAAATATATATTATATAACATTTAATATATAATTGATATTATATAATATTTAATATATCTAATATATATCTAATATATAACTAATATATAGTTTATGAAGGATGGAGAAATTGGAGGGAGAAAGTGGAGGCAAAGTGAAAATTCAAAATTCTGCATCATATTCGGGTAAATATCAAGTACCCAAAAATATCGGGTACCCGATTAGGCTCGGTATTGCTTTGTGCACCAAACCTACATGGTCAACTATTGGAATGTCTCCAATACGTGTTTTTCCCCTATTTCTCTAAGTTCCAGACTTTGACAATATAGCTGACAACTTTTTTTTCACCCAAATTTGATAAAATGAAAAGGGTATCTTAAGGAGATTATCAGCTTTCTATTGATATAATTGCTGTCAATTTTTTAATTCGGTAAGTAATTATTAGTTATTTTCTAATTGAGCTACCTCTAAAGTGTTGATTTATATACTGATTGAAAAATGACTATAACTTTCAAACGGTATAACATTTTTGAAATCTAAAAAATGTGTCACATTCTATGCTTTGCCTACTATAAGGAAAAAGAAAAAAAATTGAATTTTGTAAATTTTTGAATGAGTTAAGATGGTCAGACACAGGAGTTTTTTATTCTGAAAATGTTGTAGCAGAAAATTCATAATTAATTATTTTTTTGGAATAAAATTACAAAAAAATATGCGTTACATCCGGGCATGAGTCTACTACTTATATATAAAATCTTATAATAAAATATTATCATTTGATTATGATTAAGGTGGTCAAACATACACCTACTTATTTTTTTCCTGAAATTTTTGTACTACTACATTGAAATCTATACTTTTCACCAATCATACTAACTTTTTCTCAAAAAAGACCTAGTAGTTTAGAAACTACATTCAATTTTCTACAGATTCTATTTTTACAACTTTTTGATATTAGGTTCATAGCTAGTTGAAATTTTCACGTCAAGTTGACTAACCCTGATTTGCTGATTTTTCATTGCCACTTAAGGGCATAGTTTGGCCCCTCATGATCTTGCACATACCCTAAAAACAATTCTCCACCTATAGTGCTTTTTTTATCATGAATATTTCCAACCCAGTCAGCATCAGTGTAAACTTTAAGTTCAAAATTGTCTTCTTTCTTATACCATAATCCATAGCTTTTAGTATTCTTCAAACATCTCAAAATCCTTTTTACAGAAGTCATGTGTGACTCTTTAGAATTAGCAAAAAATCTAGCCATAATTCCAACCGCATGTGCAATATATGATCTACTATGCACAACATACAGCAACTTGCCAATCATTGATCTATATAAGGTTTGATTTACCTCTGTTGACTTGTCATCCTTTGTCAGCTTTCATCTGGTTACCATAGGTGTACCAACTGGTTTTGAATCTTCCATACCAAATGTCTTCAACACTTCTTTGATGTACTTAGATTTTTTTATGTATATGTCTTCCTTCTATTGTAGTATTTGCAAACCAAGAAAGAATTTGATCTCTCCAAACATCAACATTTCAAACTCTTTCCTCATTTCATTAGTAAAAACTTACATAGGTTATCATGACCTCCAAATATGATATCATCAACAAAGATTTCAACAATAAAAGTCTTATCATCAGTTTCACATTTAAAATACAAATTATTGTTATCACTTGTTCTAAAAAAATCCAATTCTTATGAGATAAGAATTCATTCTTTCATACCATGCTCTCGATGCTTGCTTCAGTCCATATAATGTCTTGTGCAACTTACTTACCATGTTCTTCTGATTAGGATCAACAAAACCTTCAGGTTGTTCAATGTATACCTCTTCTTCAAGTATCCCATTCAGAAATGAAGATTTTGCATCCATCTGATATACCTTAAATCCTTTATAAGAAACATATGCAAGTAGTATCCTTACTCCTTCAAGTCAAACAACAGGGACAAAAGTTTCTCCATAATCAATTCCTTCTTGTGCATAACCTTTACAAACTAGTCTTGCTTTGTTCCTTGTTACATCTCCATTCTCATTCAATTTGTTTATGAATATCCATTTAGTGTCAATCACATTTTTGTCTTTAGGCCTTTTTACTAATGCCCATGTCTTATTCTTCTATATTTGCTCAATTTCTTCATTCATTGCCTTAATCCATTCATCATTTGTCAATGCATCTTTCATAGTTTTAGGCTCAAATTCAGAAACCAAACATGTATTGTTTCTTAACTTACTTCTACTCATCATTCTTGCTTCTTTGTCTCCAATTGTTTGATCTTGTTGATGGTGTCTTGTCACATACTTTTCAAGTACAGGTTCAGATCTTTGTTCTTCAATGTGTTCTCCACTCGGTGCATGATCATCATTTCCATTAGTAACTATTTGTTGTTGCTCAGTCTGTAAAGATTGGTGCTTGGTGACATTAGGTTGTTGCTTGGGTAGAGTTTTAGGTTCTTCGATATAAAAAAATCTACCATAGTCTTTCGGTTCTTCCTTACTTTCTTCATCATTATTTTTTGCAAACTCGTCGACTCTCACATTTTCACTTTCAATCATTTTGTTTGTAGCCTTGTTCAAACATTTGTATGTCTTGCTTCTAGTAGAATAACCTATAAATATCCCGTCATCACCTTTTGAATCAACTTTTCCATTTCTATCATCTTTCAGAATGTAACATCTACTTCCAAATATCCTGAAATAACTCACATTAGGTGTGTAACCATACCATAGCTCATAAGGTGTCTTCTTTGATTCTTTCTTCAGTTGAACTCAGTTTTGTGTATAAACAACAATACTAATAGCTTCTCTCTAGTAGATTTGTGCAATATCTTTTTCAATCATCAGTGTTCTAGCACAATCAACAACTGATCTATTCCTCCTTTCAGCAATTCCATTCTATTGGGGTGTCCTCGGTGCATATACTTGTCTCTATATTCCATGCTCATTACCAAAATTAGTAAACTCATCATAAATAAATTCACCACCTCTATCTGACCTTAAGCATTTCAATTCCTTACCACTTTCTCTTTCCACTTTTTCTTTGTACCATTTTCAAACATTTTGAAATCTTCTAATTTTTCTTTTAAGAACGTGACAATCATAATCCTAGAGAAATCATCAACAAATAAGATAAAATATCTATCTCCATAATAACTTTGAGTTCTCATTGGACCACATAAGTCAATATGAACTAACTCCAAAATAGCATTAGATGAGTAATGTTTTCTCTTGAAACTATATTTTGACATATTACCGATTTGACATTGTTTACACATAACATGGTTAGGTTTAGATATGCTCGGTAATCCTCTAACTTTCCTTTTCTTAATGATCTTAACCATGTTGTCAAACTTCACATGACATAATCTCTTGTACCATAACTAGACATCTTCATTTTTAGCCAAAAAATAAGAAGTTTCAGCATTGTCCAAGTAGAATAAGTTACCTTTTGATTGTTCACCAGTACCGATCAATTTTCCAACCTCGTCATAGATTTTCACCTTCCTTTTCTCAAATTTAACTTGATGACCTGTATTATTCAGTTGTGCTACACTCAACAGATTATAGTTAAGTCCTTTCACCCAATATGCATTTTTACATCTGATCTTATTATTCAATAATATAGATCCTTCACCTTTCCCTTGACAGGGTGTATCATTTATCCTTTTTACAAATACACCATTATAATGTTCAAGATATTCAAATTTTTATTCATCACTAGTCATATGATGTGTGTAGCCACTGTCAATAATCCAAGTATCATTCTTGCTAACTTTAGAAATAAGTATTTTTTTCAACATACATTTCTTCTTCTGCAAAATATTCCTTCAATGCAACAAATACCACTTCTATGTCTTCATCAATTTCAGTCTCGGTATCATCATCTTCATCTTCAACTAGGTAGCATGCCTTCTTATATTTATCTTTTTAGTCTCATTTGTCTCTATTGTCATATTGTCGGTTACCTCTATGATCTCGGTAATTTCTTTTGTCATTCTTCCTTTCATTTGATCTTTCACTTATTTTCTCATCATCTTTCCTATCAGGACATCTTACAACAATATGATCAATTTCTTTGCATTTAAAACATACCAAGGGTAGTTTACCTGTATATCTTCCTTTGCCTTTTTTATTCTTCTAGCCATTAATGCTTCAAGTTCATCGTCTTCATCTTCACTGTCACTTTCATTTCTTATCTTATGTCTACTGCTTGATCTTCCAATATTCAAAGATGACATAGATGCAAATTCTACCTTAGGTAAAATATTGTTATCATAGTTGTTAAGCTCATATGCAGTCAATCTACCGATTAAACTATCAAGTGAAATATTATTACCAGGAGTTTCTCTCATTTCATGTATTGTTGATACTCTAATAGCATAGGTAGCTAACAGTGTTCTAAGAATTTTACTTACCACAGTGTCTTGTTCAATAATTCAACTTGCTCCTCAGATGGCATTCACCACTTCCTTAATTCAGTTGTTGTACTAAGTGATATTTTCACCTTCTTTCATCTTCATTTCATCAAAATTTCCTCTTAGACTTTTAATTTTTTCCCTGAGCACATTCACATCTCCTACATGTTTAGGTGTTAGATTGTCCCACATCTCTTTTGCAGTTGTACAGATCTTGATGTCTTCAAATTCAACATCTCATAAAGAAGAAGCAATCTCAATCATCATAGCATTATGTTCTTTTCTTTCTTTCATTGTGTTATAGTCAAGGGACCAATGGGAGTTATAAACTCATTTTCCAAGTAGTAAAGTGCAAAATCTTCAATGTATGATAGATACAACTTCATCCCACTTTTCTATGTTGAGAAATTATCTTTGTTCAGCTTCGGCACCTCTCTCTTATACATCTTGTGATCTTTAACTTAATTCCTTCAAACTTCTTCCTTCGAGTACTCTATATCCTATAGCAATTGTTAGATAGCTGAGAGGAGGGTGAATCAATTAAGTCCAGTTATCCTACAGTCCCAAATACTCTCAGATATATAAAACAAATCCAACATATAAACTTAAATATCTCATTAAAAACTTTTATGTGTCTTTCTAATTCATTTACTGAATGTTAGTTAATTTATGTAGTATATATACCGATCAAACCAGTAATTGTAATGTGTAAAGTAAAATAATAAATCATCACATCCATACACATATAACACTTGATTTTTAATGTGGAAACCCTGTTAAGGTAAAAACCACCTGGGGCCGGTACCCAAAATAATTTCACTCTTCTGAAGTGAGCTCGGTTAAGAGCCAACCCTATTAAAGGTTACAAAACACTCTATAAGGTGTGACCTTGTTAGAGGCTTTATCACTAACAATTCTCTATGACCATACATTCACTTGGGTCAACAAGAAAATAATCAACATTCATTGAATGTCATAAAGAAATAAATAAAGACTATTAAGTCCCACTCGGTTAAGATATTTTTTTGTAGCGATGGTTAGAATGCAACAGTAAATAATCTGATTCAAATATAACTTCCTTTGCAAATATCCAGATCTATGCTAAGCTCATATACATTTGGCCATCATAATCTCTACAATTTCCTTTCCATCCTCCAACTTTTTTCTACTTGGTTATCTCCTTTCTCTGACACTCGGTGTAGTGTATAGAATTTCTTAGTTCTTACTTCAACTATTTGACCAGCTTCACATGAATACAATCTTCTTCTCACATGCATTAACTTATTTTGAATCTCTTGTCTCCTTAAATAGACATGATAAACCATTTTCTTCTCAGCCATATATTTTTCCACTTAATCTCCATCGTTGATTTTGCCTCTTTAACCTTCCTTGGAACTTGTGTCTTAAACACTTTTCAATCTTCATCATCTGATCTTTCTTAAATTTTTTCATCCGTAGATCTTCATAACAAACTTTATCTTTAACCTCAAAATCTTCCATATTCATCTAGCTCATCATCTTTAGTCTACAATCACATATTCCATATTATTTCTTTCACTCAGTCAATACTGTGATGTGTCGGTGACTTCCAGCTCGATTAATATTGTACTTGATATACACTACACTTTCTCGGTACATGCTATTTATACTCAGTGTATACTAAGTTATTCATTTACCGACCATGTAAACTTTTAAATTCTTGATCTTCAATTCTTTAACAGAATCATGTAATACAATCAAATCACTAACATACTTTCATAGACTCATCAATAAGTTATCCAATGAATAACATACTCATAACTTGCTCATACATCTCGTCTTCATGTTAATATCTCATTCCTTCACCATTATTACCTTCTTCAGATGTTTGCAACTATCATGATAAGCACAGTCAAAACTAGTTAACATCAATGACAATATAATAATTGATTTAATGTCTCTCATATACCTTTGTAGTTCAATGATCATCTTCACATTTTGTTCTTCAAGCAATCAATCAGTTGTAGTATAACAGTAAACATAAAATAATGTAGTTGTCATCATCCAACTTCTTAAAATAAACATGATGGTTTGAATTACACTAGTTGTAGCCATGCTTAGTCATAAAGCTATCAAATTAAAAAAATTCCATTGTCGGGGTGTTTGCTTCAAGACATATAAACTTTTCTTCAATTTGTACACTATTTTTTTTTACCTTTGACCTCAAATCCTTGTGGTTGTTCCATATATATTTATTCTTCCAAATCACCATGGAGAAAGATTATTTTAACATCAAGTTATTCCAAATGCAAATATTCAGTAGCCACAATACTTAAAATAGTGTGAATAGAAGTCATTTTAAAAACTGGAGAAAAGATCTCATCAAAATCAATGCCCTTTTTGTGCAAATCTCTATATCACTAACCTAGCTTTAAATATTTTCTTACCTCCATCCTCCTCTTTTAGCCTATAAACCCATTTGTTTGGTAAAGCTTTTCTACCTGCATGGAACTTGCATAATTCTTTGATCTGATTTGTCATCAAGGAGTCCATTTCTTCTATCATTGCAAGCTCCCACTAAACCTTTGTATCAACCTTCATAGCTTCATTATATCCTTCAGGTTGACCAACATCTATTACTAAAATAGAATAAAGAGAGGAGAGAACCTTTCAGGAGGTCTACTTAGCCTTGTTGACCATCTAACGTTCACCAGAGTTTGTGGTATTTGTTATTTTTGTTATTGTGGATCACGAGGGACCACTAGAACATCATCTTTTGGAGTTTCATCCAACACTACATAATCATTTTATTTCTTCTCATGTTGTTGCAATTGATCCTTGTACAACGCTTTCTCATTGAATATGGAATCCCTTCTTCTTACAATTTTAATTTTTTAAAAATTCCAAGGTCTATATCCAAATTCATCAAATGTCATATCCAAAAAATATACATTTCTTTGATTTAGCTTCTATCTTGGTTTTGTTTTCAGAATCTATATGTGAAAATGCTTTACAACTGAAGGTTCTGAGAAAGGAATAACTCGCCTTCTTACATGTCCATGCTTCCTATGGAATACCACAACCAAAAGGAGTAGAGGGACCTCTATTAAATAAATAAATATCATTTTTTATAGCCTCCTCCCACATGTTTAAGGGAAGCTCAACATGCAACCTTGTACTCCTTGCATGCTCCATTATTCTCCTATTCATGGGTCCAAACACTCAATTTTCTTGTGGAGTCCTTGGAACTATTTTTGACCTACGAATACCATTTAAGGAATAATAATATTCAAACTCTTTGTTGCATTAATCACCACCATTATCAGATCTAAGACATTTTAGTCTTTTACCAATCTCGATCTCAACCAAGCTTTTCCATTTTTTCAAAGTTTCAAATACAACAAATTTCAGCCTAAGGAAATAAATCCATAGTTTCCTAGTTGTATCATCAATGAATGTAACGTAGTACAAAGAGCCACCAAGGGAAGATACTTGAGCTAGTCCCCATACATATGTATGCACAAGCTCCAATTTCTCATCTTTCTTTTCCTTCCCACCCTTTAGAAAACTAACTCTCTTTTATTTTTCATACACACTATAACTTTCACAAAAATCCATATTGACACATATTAGACCTGGTAAAACTTTCTTTTAATGGAGTAATTTCATACCTTTTTCACTCATGTGCCCAAGTCTATTGTGTCATATTGTTGTTTCAAAGTCCACAATGATTATTTGATGTTTTGTCTGTTGAAATACAACAAATGTTCCTAAAAATTGACTTTTCTTTGTAACAATTAAAGTAGAAGGAATAGTATGACCTGTATAAAGAGATAAGGTACCTACTTTCACACCTTTAGCTACTATTAAGGCACCCTTTTAATTCTTCCAATTTTTATTATTAAAAGTAATTGTGAAACCTCCATCGCTTAGCTACTCTACTAAAATTTGTTGACATAAAGTTAGTTGTCATTGGTAAAGTCATAAGAAAACATCAATCCCACCGGAATACCGGTACATCAAACCAGTACTCATGATTATGAACCAGTAGATTAAGCATGTAAGTAGTGTACTTTAACTGGTCACGCTTATACCAGTCTAGGTTTTTTCCAACCGGATTAGGAAAACATACATGCAATATATGACTAACCGAATACAAATCAAACACTGATTAAGTGCATGATAATCTGAACTAGATTATGCGGAGCATTTTTCAGTTAAACTAGAGTTAGCTTTTTTAGTGGAACTAGAGTTAGCTTTGTTTTTTCTATGAGTTTTTTGAGGTAAATTAAGAATCAATTTGCAAGTTTTTTTATCAAGAGTTTTGCATGTGTAATTTATGAGACAGTTTACAGCTTGGCAGAACTATGAGCTGTATTTTTAATAAGATAATTTATTATAAATACAGGTTGAAAGACATGAAATTTGTGTCATTGAATATCAAGAGCATAGAGTGAAGGAGAGGAGGAGAGAAGAATCTTCTGAGAGGAATCATAGTCACATAAGGTGAAAGGGAGAGAAAGATTCAACAACCAAGAAGAGGAAAGAGTGAATAGGTATGATATGAATTGATAGATATAGGGTCATCATAAGATCATTGCTTTTGCAGTGAAGCATATTTAAATCCCTAAATCAGGGTGAACCCTTACAGGTTGTTTTGTATTAATCCCTTTACCAAGTAAAATTTGTATCGGTGTTTTAAGTCATCTGATAAGACAACTCCTAATAGGGTCAAGATCCTAGCAAGTCTTCTATCAAATCCCTTAACCAGGTAACACTCTCACTAGTGCTTTGTAAGCCTCTAACAGGGCAGCTTTATTATTGTAGTAGTGGAGTTTTGTGGGTTCTATCCTACCATGGTTTTTTCCTTCTAACTGAGGGTTTCCACGTATAAATGTTGTGTTGACCTGTGCATTTAATTTGTGTTCATGATTGTTATAATATTATTTTAATTTATGTATTAACGAGAATATATTATTTCTTAAAAGAGAAGTAGAAATTGAATTTACTGATTCACCCCCCCTCTCAGTAATCGGTTAGGAACAACAATTGGTATCAAAGCCTAGGTTCTTAGAAATAGTAAGCTTAACTGCTTGAGAAAAGATCATGGAGGGTTACATGTATCAAAAGCAACTTGAGGAAGCCAATGACATGATAGCCTCTCTAGAGAATAGATTGAGGAGGTCTCTTGCCAAGAGTAAAGAGTTGGCTCTGCAACTGAGTGAAATTCATGAAACCATTAAGGAACTCTTTGGAAAGAGTGGATCTGATGAAGTAGAAGAAGCGGTCTTTGATCTCACGAAGAAGAATTAGAATCTGATCGATCAAATATCCAATCTAAAAAGGGAGCACGAAGGTCATGCTCTAAAGATGACTAAACTCATTGAAGCCAAAAGAAAAGTTGAGGATGAGAAGACCAATGCCATAAAAGTATAGTTAACTATTGAAAGAGCAAGAAATTTGGCTGAAGATGCATTAAGAGAGAGTGATGCTCTCATATTACAACTGCATGGAGATATGCAGGGCATAAATTAGGAGAATGCAATCATGCATGACCACTTGCATGAAAAATATGAAGCATGCAAAAAGATGGCTATTAAATTGGATCTACTAAAGGAATAGTTGAAAACTCTTGAAGAGAGGAATGAGAAAATCAAAAGGTATAATGAAAGTTCTAATTGATGAGCAATTGAGAACTCAAAGAAAGCAAAGGATCCCATAGGACTTGGGTACATAGGTCAAAGCAATAATTAAACTGGTGAGTCCTCTAGAGTCAAGAAAGGAAAGAAGGAAAAGAAGAAACCAACAAAAGACAAAGGTAAAAAGATCTTCAAACCCTCTTGAAAATATTGTGGCAAATTGGGTCATAAGTCTAATGATTGCATAAATGCACCGGTAAAACCATTTACTTCTAACAGTTACTGTAGCAATTGTTACAAGTATGCTCACGGGACCTTTGAATGCAGGTCTCACTCCAATAGTGTGTCCAGTGGAAGTAGGGGAAGCTTCAAGGGTTATTTATATGCTTGCAATAAATATGGACACAAAGCAAAAGAATGCAAGTCCAAAACAATGGCATTCAAAACTCCACCAAGATAGGTATTCCATAATAGGCATGTAAATTGGAGCACACCCAAGTGTGCTACCTATGGACCACCAGGTCATAGGAAATCTAATTTCCACTCACCCATGGATAGGGAAAGAAGGGTCAATCCATGGAGATGAATTGGAATGGCTTGTTACAACTATAATAAGATTGGGCATCTAGCCAAGGACTGTAGGAATCGGTTAATGAGCAAAGGCAAAGGACCGATTAAACATGTCAAGAAGAAGTTGTCCCCCAATCAGAAGGATAACATGAGTAAAGAGACCAATAGGGAAGTCAAGAAGACTTGGTCCATAAAGGGGATAAAGAGTTATGTTGAGGATAAATCTAAGGTAAGGTCATCATCTACTAATGGTGATATCTCTTTAGAAAATTAAGCCTAAGGGCTTAAGGGGAACAAAGAGCAAGCCTATTGTTCCTAGAGGAACTAGTGAGTTGTGATCTCACTCAATCAAGAATTGGAACCAGAAAAGACTCACTGGTCTAACATATTAACCAGATGGGTAAGAGTTGCTGACATAGCAAGGTGGATATTGCAATAGAGGATTTGTAAATAGGTAAAGAGTCTGTAAACTAGTTATCGAAAGAAAGGTTAGGTAAGGGTAATTAATACAATAACCGTTAACAAATGTTACCATTTTCTAATTACTATTACGACCTAAGTCTATAAAAGGGAAATTTGATTACTCATTTTGCTTTACATTATGTTTTGTAATTATTGTTTTCAAAAAATTGAGTATTATTTTCTTGTTGTGATTTATGATCTTTGCTATGCAAATTTTGTAAATTATATCAACAACTTTCTGAACATACCAATCTAGAAGAATGGCATCTTCATCTTTTTTGGTGAGCTTCATCAATTCCAATCAACTTGATAGACCTATTTACAACATCATGGTGGTTCAAAATTGAGAGAATAATATGGCAGGAGCTCTATCATCCATCCCTGAAGGTGTGTTGCTAATTGAGGATGTAACTACTTTCATCCATAGCTAACAGGAGGAACTGGACAAAACATTCATTCAAAGTGAATACCTCTTGTTGTGTGAAGATAGGAATCTTCAAGAAAAATATGCTAAGTTGGATTCATTGAGTTTAACCAACGGAGTCAAATATTCAACCGTGTTTCAACCGGATTGAAATAGACTAGTGTTTAGCAGGGTTCACAAACCAGGATGTGGCTAGCGAAAGGCGCAGTTACACCTATCACTAAAGAATATTTACACAGGGTAAATGGGTACAATTTTGTAGGGGAAGCTCTAACCCTAAGACCTATAGAAAATGCATAAGTCACATGGTTGACTAAGTCAAAATATGATAGTTTAATGATGATTGTGAATGATATTGAAGATGATGGTGTTCGATTTGTTGCTGCGGTTATCGGCTACAGAGTATATCAGTTGAGTAACCTGAATAGCATACCTGGAGGTGTGATTCATATTGCGCACAAAATTATGCATGATAATGTGAGGTATGACATTTGTGTTGTGTCATACCTCACAAAGTCTACAATATGAAGAAGATATAGCCAAATCTTTGAAAATATGAAGAAGCACAGTTTGGTCAAGAAGAATTTTCTCAAATATGAGACGTTGTTGGTATGTTTGATTTTCTATTACCAAACATTCTTTCCAGGGATAGGCAAGGTTACATGGCTAGAAGATAAACCAGTAATGGTTCTTTTAGGTGAGATAGTAAATAACTTGGGGAACTGGTTCAATAAGGTAATGACTAATTATTTTGAAGCCTTTCAGTTAAGAATGTGCAATAGGGAAAGAATTCCCTCAACCATTGTAGAAGAATACAAGGAAGAGATGTGTTTTCTGGTGAGCACTTATCATTGCATAATTTAGGTTGTTGAGCCTAGGACTGAGTATACACCAGAGCTTGGGTACAAGATTACATCTAAGTTTACCAAGTCATATGTAGATGCACTATAGGAAAGCAACTTAGATCTCTTTGCATACCGATTTGGCACCTATGAGGAGATTCAATCTAATTTGAAGAGAAAGAAACCTTCTAAGGAACTTAAGAAGGTTTATGTGAAACGAACTCCCACTCCTAGGAAAAGGAAGTCAGTTGCTAGAGAACCAAAGGTTCAAAGGAAGAAGGCACAACAAGCATCCACTGAACCCTCACAAGGTGAGGAAATGGAGGAAACTAAAATAGAAGAAACCACTACTTCTCTCAGAAAGAGAAATACTGAGAAACCGGTAAAGGTTGATGCACCAAAAGGAAGGAAACCAACCATAGATGAAGTGGTTGAAGGAATAAAGGAAACATGTGTATTGGGTGGAGTCAGAAGAAGATATGAACTTGGTAATGAAGAAGATAAGAGAAAGCTAGAAGAAGTTGTAGTTTATGTTCTTCATTAGTTCAACTTAACACCCACCAGACTTCACAAAACCATACTTGAAGATATACAAGAAATAATTGAAGGTAGATGGAAATCTTCCTTAGATAAGGAAATAGAACTAAGAATAAGGGCTCTATTAGAAGTACAAAATCACCTTAGCCTACAAGAGGAAACTAATCAAGTTGACATGTACAAATAGAGTTTCAATATCAGGAAAAGAATTAATCAAGTCATGATTGGAGAAATGGATAAAGCTCATGATGAAGGGGTTTCCATATGGACAATTGTTCTGAAGCAGTAACATGCAGCTGAAGCAGAATGCCAAAAGACCACAAAGCCACCAGTAAAAGACACTCAAAAAGGAAAGGGCATATTGGGAGTCGAGACTCCGGTTCAAGAAAAGTCTACAATAGAACTAGTCATTGTAGACATAACTAAAGACATGGGTGGTGATCTCACTCCACTAACCCTACTTGCTTCTCTAGAAAAAGGGTAAAACTCAAACTTTGACTGTAGATAATATAGTTGATGAAATTATGGATTGTGGTGAAGTTTTGAATGATGCTAAGTGGTTTAGTATTTTTGGAAATGAAGATAAGGAGAAAATTGAGATTTCTCTATTAGAAACCTTTTTAGATTTCAACAAAAGTCCTAGGGACTATAGGTCCCACTTTCCTATAGAACTGAATAAGAGGCTAATGACCAAATGGAGAACCGGTCTAGCTCAAAATAATAAAATAATAAGGGAAGCTTTGGCAAACGTTAAACCAGGTCTTGATGATGAGTCAATAAAAATTATGATGGAAGTTGTGTCACTCAACTTAGATACAAGGGACAACGTAGCCAAATTAATTAATGGTCAAGAAAAAGATGTGTATGAAGATTCACTAGAATTTTGGCACAAATATGACTTCAAAACTCTCAAGTCTATAGGTCCATAGGATATCTCAATAGATGAACCAGAAAAGGAGATGGTTCCACTTGAACAGTTCACAACTAGTGAACAAGTTTCAATAGGTGCACAAGAAACAACTAGTGAAAAGGAAGTTATTGTTGAATAGTTCACAACTAGTGAATAGGTTAACCTAGGTGAAGAGGTTCATATAGGTGTAAAAGATACATCTATGAGGCTAGAAGAAAAAGAATAGGGAGAGTCATCAACAAAGATGACTGCAAAAAATGAAATAGATAAAGTAGAAGTTGTTTTAAATGATCAATAGGTTACGGAAGAACAACAAAAAACTAAGCAGCCATAAGAAGAGGAAGTACATCCAAAACATGAAGTGTGTCTAGAGGGGGCACTACAACAAGAAATACATCAACAATAGGAGTTTCATATTACAAAAGAAGAGGAGAAGCCTACAGAAGAAGAGCCTGCATAAGAATAAGGCAGAATGAACTGGTAGATGTGTCGAGTACATCAACATCAAAGAGAAAGCTATCATTTGCAATAGATTTAGAGTTGAAAAGAGGTAAAGTTATCTCATCTCAAGAAAGTGACATTGTTGTTGACATAAGAAAAATTTTGACAAGGTAGGTGAAGGAGCTCACTAAGAGAAAATAGGATATGGTTCTCTCTAGTGTAAAGAATATCTTGTACAACTTTGTACCATATGCAAATATAGATGAAGATAAATTAGTGATTGATCAATTAGAGGTGCTAGCATAAGAAATTGGGAAAGATGTCACTGACCTAGAAATAATTGCTATTGATCATTATGAGAAGAAAGGAATAAATATTCTTCATAAACAGGTTGAAGAACTTAAAGTCACTGTAACTACAAGAACCGGAGAGCTACAACTACAAGTACAAGAAGCTAGAAGGTTAATCACAAGAACTTCTACCTTTGAAGACTTTGTGAAGGATATAACTGAGAGAATGAACAAGACAACAAAAGAGATAAAAAATTTAACATCAAATTTTTATGCTAAGAGCTCTTCTACATTAGAGTACAATCAAGAGCTGACAAGTCTCACTCTCACTTTTAGGAAGGCATCAGAAGAGAACACAAAAAGAATCCAAGATCTTATTGTATTTCAGTTATTTATTGCACCAACATTTGATCTGATGTAGACAATGACAAATGATATAGACAAACTTCTCAAAGAACCTAATTACAAGACTGTGGAAGACATGGAAAATCTCATTGTTTCATTGTAAGATGCAAAGAAAACTCTAGATCATGTAACAGGTATCTGGAAACCATTCCTAGAATTTGTAAAGAAGATCTATATAGATATCTTCAATAAGTTACAATTATAAAGTGTAACAACCCTTTTTCCCTTGGAGGCAAAAAGGGGAAGATGTAAGTGCAGAGAATAGAGAAGACAAGACAAAAAAACAAATGACAAATATAACAGTGTGTCAGAAATATGCTACAAGTAGACGAGCAGATCTATAGGGGAAGTCTACAGGTGATGTGTTGATAAGTTTTACCACCAATTTCAAAGGGGAATATTGTTGACATAAAGTTAGTTGTTATTTGTAAAGTCATAGGCAAACATCAATCCCACCAAAACAATGGTACATCACATTGGTACTCATGATTGTGAACCGGAAGACTAAGCATGTGAGCAGTGTACTTTAACCAATCATGCTTATACCGGTCCAGGTTTTTTCCAACCAGATTAGGAAAACACACAAGGAATAGATGACTAACTGAATACAAATCAGACACCAGTTAAGTGCATGATAATCTGAACTGGATTATGTGGAGTGTTTTTCAGTTAAACTAGAGTTAGCTTTTTCAGTGGAACTGGAGTTAGCTTTGTTTTTTCTACAAGCGTTTCGAGGTAAACTAAGAATTAGTTTGCAAGATTTTTGATCAAGAGTTTTGTATGCATTATTTATGCGACAGTTTAAAGCTTGGCAAATCTATGAGATGTATTTTTAATAAGATAATTTCTTATAAATACGGGTCAAAAGACATGAAAGTTGTGTTGTTGAATATCAAAATCGTAGAGAAAAGGAGAGAAGGAGAGAAGAATATTCTGAGAGGAATCATAGTCACATAAGGTGAAAGGGAGAGAAAGATTCAACAGCCAAGTAGAGGAAAGGGTCAACAGGTATGATCTGAATCAATAGATATAGTATCATCATAAGATCATATGTTTTGTAGTGAAGCATATTTAAATCCCTTAATCAGGGTGAACCCTTACAGGCTCTTTTGTATAAATCCCTTTACCAAGTAACATCTTTATTGGTGACTTAAGTCCTCTGATAGGGTGATTCCTAACGGGGTCAAGATCATAACAGGTCTTCTATTAAATCCCTTAACCGGGTAGCACTCTCACCAGTACTTTGTAAGCCTCTAATAGGGAAGCTTTATTACTGTAGTAGTGGAGTTTTGTGGGTTTTGTCCCACTATGGTTTTTCCTTCTAAATGAGGGTTTCCACATATAAATGTTATGTTGACCTATGCATTTAATTTATATTTATGATTGTTATAATATTCTTTTAATTTTTTTATTAACAATAATATCTGATTTCTTAAAAGAGAAGTAGAAATTGAATTTATTGATTCACCCCCCCCCCCCTCTCAATAACCAATTAGGAACAACAAAATTAAATTCCTACTCAGCCTTGGAATGTGTATTACCTCTTGTAGTAGTCAATGATTCTCATTCTATAACTTAATCTTAATTCTTCCCTTTCCAACAATCTGACATGGTTGACACATTATTGAGTAGATTAATGAGTATTTAACCAGGTTTGTGGAGACCTATGTTACCCATGCTTACCATGAAACCAATTTTTTAGCTGATAGCTTGGCCAACTTGGGTGTCCATCAGGATGACATCATTCATTGGCATGATGAAATTGCGTTAAATAAGGAAACTATTAACCTTATCAGATATGAGCAGATCCATAATCATCCTGGAATGATACACAGTCATAATGAAAGGGACAGTTAATCTCATGTTAAGTTGTATGAACGTTTTCATTTCTTGTAAATTTTGGAGAAGCATTAATAAGGGCTTTAATTTGTATGCTTTGTGGTTCTTTTCATTTTTTGTTGGCATTGTGTGTTTTCCTCTTCTCTCTGAGTTCTTTAATTGTCATGCTGAGATCTCTTTGTTGTTATCCCTTCTCATCTTCTAGTTCTATTTTTCACAATGGGAGGTAATTTAAAGAGAGAGGATTCTAGTGTTTGCAAATAGAAGAAGGAAGTAAAAGTGTGGCAGAAACTTAAAGGAGGTGTTACTCCTTATTTGGAGAGACTGCATGGGTTCGATAAAGATATTTCTAAAGACTTTGTGAGTAGCTAGAATGATGATAAAGTCTATTTCTATGGTAAGTCTTCTATCATCACTAAGGAACTCATTTCTAAAATAACTGGTCTCGACTACTCTAGTGTGAAGTATTATCATGGTCTTAAGGAGGCCCAAGCTACTGTCCTTAGTTTTCTGAAAACCCCTGATGAGAAATCTCTTCTTGTTAAATAGAAAGGGGATTTCTATAATATTAACCATGTAAAATTTCTTTGGGCCAAAATTCTTAAAGTTATAATGTAGTACTTTAAACTTGAGGGCCATTTCACTAGGGTTTATAACTTTCATTTTGTTTTTGTTAACTATTTCTGATGTCATCGAAGGTTTTTTTCCCTTTCCTTCTCCTTAAATCTTTGAGCACTAACATTTAGGATAATAAGATCTTCCCTAACTATAAACATATCCTTTACAATGGTTTAATTTTTATTATCCATGATTATGCTAAGTTTAAGCTTCCAAACAAATCCCTAAGTCTATGCAGGATGTCAAAAGAGAGAGCGATTTTGGAGCTTCCTCAAAATAAAAAGTATAGGCTGATTAAAGCTACTATTTCAGACAAAGATAGGGCTTCTATGCTTTTGACTAAAGAAAAGGGCATGGACACTAATGATGAGTTGGAGAAGGAGTTTATTCCTATTGTCAAGGTCAAGTTTGTGTTGGGGACTACGGTGGAACACTTGTCAAAGGATGATAGTGAAGAGACCCTTAGCACTAAGTCTGGGGATATGGATATTGATGGGTTAGAGGATAATCTAGAAGCTGGCGCTGGTGGAAATGGTGATAATTTGGGTGTTGGGGATGATATTATTTTTGTGCCTATGGATAATGTGACTCTTCAAGAGGAGCAGTTGTTGGTCCCTACTGGGATCACAGGTAAATATTTGGGTGTCTCTAGGGATCCTCAGTCTACGAGGGATGGTCAGGTTTCCCAGGCTAAGAATTTTTCTAAGGAAGGGGCCAAAGAAGATAGCCATGCTTCTCTCTGTGTGCATTCAGAGTTGCATGGTACCGGTGCTAATCTGAGTATTCAACCTCAACCCCTTGTGGATTATGAGGATTTTTCTATGTTGGGTCATCTTCCCTCCCTTGTGCACTCGACTAATATGGATACGTTGGTTATGGTAAAAGAGTCTATTAATGATGGTAAGAGGATTGATGGGGAGCATGAAAACAATAAGTAGGATAACCAGCATGAAGAGAAAGGTTTTCTCTCATCTGCTAGTGCTCAGTCCAACCAGGACCTCCGGATGGCTACTTGGGTTTACAATGAGATTGAAGAAATAAATATGAGGTATGCCAAACTTGAGAAGAGGGTTCATAAATTCTCTATGATTCTAAATAAGGATAACTAGATGGTTGGAGGGAGCAGTGTTAGGGCCCTTGATGAATAGGCTCTCTTGGAGAAATTGGATATTAGGATCAATTCTGTTGTTAACTACAGAATGCAGACTACCTCTAGCCGTATTCAGAGAACTGAAGAGACCCTCAACTACCTGATGTATCAAAGATTCGAAGGCATGAAGATCACCATGGATAATCTTAAGGTGTTTCTTGCTTTGCTGGAAGGCAATAAGGACAAGCTAGTCGTTAATATTATCGAAGACCTTGATGAGGTGCTTTCCCCTGCTGATGGTCTTGGCTCTAGAACCCATGTGAGAAAAAGAAAGAAAATGGGTGTCCAGCCCAATGAGATTGTCAATCTGAAGGAGTATATCCCAAAAATGATAAATCTGAAGGATGATACTATTGATTATATTAATCAGCAAGATTAGTCCTGGGTAGCGGTTCGCTAGTGCTAGTTTTCTCTGTCAGGATTTTTTTTGTTGATGTTGTCTTTTTGCTTAGTTTTGTTGGAGGGTGTCATGTCTCTTGTCTCTCTAGCCATTTTTTGTGCTATGTTCTTTAGCTTCCTATATTTCCTTCTTTTTTTAAAGGGTTTCAGGATTCCCTTCAAAACCTGGCTTTATCTTAATAAAAAACAATCTAACATTGTTCATTATCTCCCAAATAAACCAGCCCAAAATCCCCTCAGGTGTAATCAAGAAAATAAATTCTATGGGGCGTAGCATGAAATGAAGCCCTTGAATCTAAAACCTGTGAATCATCAACATTATCTAGGGAAAGAATCAAAGCATCCACTTTAGATTTACTACTTACCACATCTACCTCGTTACTATTGTCCTTTTTGTCTCCTTTATTTTACCAAGTTCAACAATCTTTCTTCAAATGACCTAGCTTACCACAACACCACAAATCCCTCTTATCTCTATATCAAGACCTCTTTCCCTTTGATTTTCCTTTTGACTTCCCACGATTTCTATAATTGTTTCCTCTCTCCTTTGTTTTGCCCTTACTTTCTGCATTCAAAATATAGGCTGATGTCGATATTTCATGTGAGCTTTTCCTACGAATTTCCTCGCTCAAAATAACACCAACATAATCAAATTTTAATGTATTCTAACCAAAAATAGAATCAATAACAACCATTGCGAAGCCATTCAAGCTTTCAAGCAAAGATCACATAATTAAAATAGCTCTAATTTCTTCATCAAAATTGACATTTACAGAAGATAATTAACTGGTAACTGTATTAAACTCATTTAAATGATCAACAACCGATCCACCTTCTACCATTTTCATATTAAACAAGCGCTTCATAATAAATTCCTTATTTGAAACAGAAGGTTTTTCGTATAACTTTGCTATTGTTTCCATCAACTCTTGAGATGTCTTTGCTTTTGTAATAGTTAACACCACGGATTGTGCCAAGCATAAACAAATACTGTCTAGAGCCTTTCTATCCAAAATATCTCATTCCTCATTAGAAATTATTGTGACTTTCTTTGATTTTCCTTCTTATGGCCACCATAAATCCTTCTGATAGAGATAGTCCTCCATCTACATTTTCCATAACTAAAAGTTATGCCCATTAAACTTCTTAACCTTCAACTTACCCTCATCTGTTATTATTCCCTCTCAACTGTGAGACTCCCACTCAACCTTGAGACCTTGTAGAGGATAACTAAAAATAACCCACTCTGATACCACTTGTTAGGATTAGAAGATAAATATCTAATAGTTAAAATTCATATTTGATCAATAAAATAGAGAAATAAAACACACACATAAATAAGACACAAAGAATTTAATGTGGTTCACCCAATCTGAGGCTACATCTACCAAATATAGAGTCCAATGTTACTATCCAACAATTACAATCAATTAAAATCAACAATCCCTTGCAACTCAATATAACTACAAGTAACAAAATGTTGCCAAGTTCTCATACAAAAAATCCTAAACCTAAGCCATTTTATCAAGACTTGTGTCAGTTACAAAAATAGGGTTAGAATACATCATCCAATAGAAAATTAAATCATGATGCCTTTGTAAAATCATAAAAGTCATTTGAGCTTTGAGGGGCACTTCCCCTTGACCCCGACTTGGGGGCATTTCCCCTAAACCCCCATTCAATAATCTAGGGGGAAACTGTGCCGACAAGAGTAGGGAAAAATTAACCTTTGAATCTGATTAGGCTCCATATAAAAACATTATGTGGCTAGTATAAATATTACTTTCTCATTGATTCTTATTAGTATATTTCCACCCTTGAAGCCTAAATAGTCATTGAAGGGTGCATAAGTGCATTGCTAGCTTAAATTAAGTTTTGTATAAACAAAAGAAAATATTTGGGAATCTTAGATGAAAAACTAAAAAAAGAAAAAGCCAAAATCATTTTGTTGAGTCTATGGTAAACTTTCATGTTGAGTCTCCTTTGAAGAAGTTTTAGAGCATGTGGTTAAGGAAATTGAGGATTTGTGTGTGTTGGCGTGAAGGTGCCTCCATGTTTGACATGGAAGTTGTTATTTTGCCTTATATGGTGCTAAAACCCCATGTTGCAAGAGATTGGAATGAGTCTTTTTTAGAGTTGGCACAAGGAGAACATGTAGCTACTAACAAGGTGGCACGTTGTTGGGAACTTGAAGAGTTCTATCCATCTATTACTTTGCATCCACATTACAAGATTTATACATTTTATTTGCATCTTCTTGTCAGGTATGCTTCAAAATAAACCTTAAACTATTGAGAATTTGGATATGTTAAACTATGAGGTGTGTGCTATTTGTGGGTCTCATAGGCTACTTTGGCCTCAGATTCATTATTAAAATCTCTCATTCATTCATTAAAGTGTTTGAAATAAATATTTTCATCTTGTTAATCATTGCCACTACTAGTAACCATATTATAATAGTCAATAATTATAATTGTTTATTATTGAGTGTACCTTCTAATTAATTAAAAATATGTAAATTTTATAAATTATTAATTGAATTTTTATTTTAAAAAAATATTTTAATTTTATATAGAGAGAGAATTTCAAGTGTTAATTTTAGGAGTTTTATCATGAGTTTTAATTCTATTAGAGTTGATTAAGTGGCTTCTAAGTTGAATATGTTGAAGGGGAGGAGTCCACTTGTGACCTTTGTTATGTGGTTAGTCTAAAAAATACCTCCTCGTTGATTCTTTTAGCATGTTTTCACTTTTAAAGTATAAAAAAGTCTTTGGAGAAGGTGCCAAGTACATGGCTAGCTAAAATCATCTTTCATAAAAGAAAATATTTGGGAATCTTAGGTGTCGAAGATTAAAAGGAAAAAGAAAAAAAATCATTTTTCTAAGTCCATTCTAAACATTCATGTTGAGTCTCTATTGAGGAATTTTTAGAGCATCTAGTTACAGAAATTGAGGGTTTGTGTCTATTGGCATGAATGTGCCTCCATGTTTGACATGGAAATTGTTTTTGTTGCCTTTTGTGGAGCTATAAACCTATGTTGAAAGAGGGCAGAAGAAGGATTCCTTGGAGTTGTTACAAGGAGAACATGTAGCTACTAACAAGGTGGCACATTGTTAGGAAGTTATAGAGTTCTAGGAATCCATTACTTCTCATCCACATTACAAAATTTACACATTTTATTTGTATCTTCTTTCTAGGTGTGCTTTGAAATACACCTTATACTATTGAGAATTTAGATATGTTGAAGCATTCAAAAATTCATGTGGAGTCTAGTTTTAGATTTTTTCTTAGTATTTAATATTGATGAGAGTCCTTGAATCCTATCATTGAAGAAATCCCCAAGTCCATTTATAAAAGTTCTTATTGAATACTATGCATAGTTTGTTGCCTTACCCATGAACCAACTCAAGTGAAGATTGTGAAAATAGCACAGTCTTCTTCAAATCACAAGCTTACCATTCAAGATGATATCTCACATGGATAACATTTATGTTTACACATGTGAGACTGGTAGGATGCTTGGTAAAAAACTCTTCTAGGGTATCATAAAACAAAGTTTTATGCCATATGTAAGGACTATAATAATAGAGGAAAAGGGGATAGGTACCATAAATAAAAGTCATATAAAAGAAGTCATGAAGATAAAAACCATATGTTGGTAATAAAACAAAGAGAGGGGATAACATGATTAATAGTCATCACAAAGAGACATTGAAACTAGCACAATATAACAATTACATATAGGATAATATTAGGTAATGTTAGGTGTTGGCATAGTTTGACAAATGTGTGAGGCAGATGATATGATGTTAGAATAACATAAGAAAGATAGTTCAAATTTTTTGTTCAATATAGAAAGAAACCATGGCATTACTGGATATAGTGCCTTCAAGTGTTTTTTTCTTATGCTTCTTATTTATACCATTGCTTTAAATAATGGAAATTTGTGAGATCCTATTGGGTCCAACAAAAACAATTAAAGAAACTTCAGTATAACATTCTTGTTTTTGGACAATCTTGTCAATTAATGTTAGAATAGACTATTATTTGATCAATTATTGTTGGATAAGTGCATGTACTATATCATTTTCATTCATGCATAATTGATTAAACAACCCAACACTCATAAATAAGACATGGCAGGGTAGACAAGGGCCCCATGGATAGGTCTATGATGAATTATGAAAAGAGCATTAGATTTCAATGTTAATAGTTCAAAAATTTAATGGAAATAGGATTGTATAATGATGATAGTCAGATGTGCACAGGGACAAATAGATGGATTACCATACAACTAGAGGAAAATTTATATTTCAAAGAGAAGAAAGTTATATAAGGGTAAAATTTATATAGCATAATTCTCAAGGGGCAAAGTTCTATAAGATACTAGAATAATGAGAGTCAAAATAATGTATGTTAAGGGACAATCTAGGTGTGAGAGTAAATAAAAAAAGGGTAGTTAGTGGGAGATTGGTATGAATTATGTTTAACAACTATTTATGGCATATTATCATGCTAGATATATAATAGTTTTAAGATGCCTTGTGATGTGAAAGTTTTGTTATTGTTATTGTGAACAAGCATGTTTCTTAACTAGTTTTCCTATTTCTAGTGTGAACAAGATACATTATATAACTAGACATAAGTTAGGACCTTTTTATACATGTTCACACGGTAATTTTATTTACATACCTAGGAATCTTTCTAAAATGTCTTATTTATTACCTAATCTTATCTTATCTTGAGTTGTCTCTTGGCATAGGATTATGATGCATGTTGTGATCTTGTCTAATTCTACTTATCAATCTTGCCTATATAAGAAAGTCATCTTATGTATATTTTAGAAGTCAAATATTAGAGTAATTCATTATAACTATAATCAAGAATTATTTTATTCTTGATACTCTCCTATAGAAGGAATCTATTTGGCTTTGTAGGTGATCTTGGAGGATTGAGTCCATTGGTGAATCTAACATGGTATTGGAGCTTTATACCTATATTTGTTTTGTTAAACATAAGAGGTAATCAAGATTGAGTTTTATATTGGATTAAATTTGGTGGTAATTAGATCCTACCATTGAATTTGGGTTATTTGAGATTCAAGTCAGTTTTGACTATTATTTCATAGAAATTTGACGTTTCTATTTAGATGATGGTTGCTACATCCAAGAGGTAGCTAATTTTTTTTGAAGAATTTTGGACCAAAATAAACCCTACAATCATTTCCAAAAGATCCAAATAACCTTAATATTAGTTGTCAAGTAGTCAAAATATGATATTTTTGTTCTAGGCCATTTTGAAGGGGTTAAATAGAAATTTTCAATAATCTATCATAAAACTGTATAGAGTAAATACAATTTAATCCATATGATGTCCTAGGTAGGGTTTGATAGCATATGCAGTCATAAAAATATTCTTTGCATTAATTAGGTACGAGTTTTTATGTTATTGCTTTGTCATACTCACATAATTTTAACATGAATCAGTGAGCTTTCCATTTTTCTATCAAGCTTATTTTAATTCATGATTTTGGATTAGCACTAAGGGTGGTCATATTGGCCATCGTCAAGGCTTAAGTTCAAATCTTCATGTTACAAGAAGCATGACTTGCCCTTTATCCCTTTTCACTAACTGTACCCTAGAATGTTATTTTTTATTCATAATAATATGTAAAATTTCTATTAATACTAATATAATAAACTGTGAAATACAAAATCAGGGGTTATCCTTATGTAATTTGAGAAAAACATGACCTATCTCTTTACCACGGTCAACCCTTATATAGAAACTACATACCTACTTTACCATTGCTATCCCATTTACAAAAAATACGGATAAACCCACATATAAATAATCGAACCAAAGATCATAAACAATATAGACCAAACACCATTAAAATTCATTTTGCTTTATTACCAAAATAGAGCATTGTCATCTATACTACCATTAACAACCTTCTATTCAAAAAACTTAAAACACAAAAGAAGTTGCCCATTGGGAGGGCTTGTGCCTTATGTTATCTTTGTCCATCCCATTAGGCCCTTGTTCTACTAATCCTCTAACATTGCATCCATCAAATATCCTTTTTTATTGGCCCTAATTCCTTCTTGAAGATCTATTTCCTTCTTCCTCTTCTCAGCTTCCATATCTTTAATGTGACCTTTTGATAGTTCCCACTTGTCTCGAGCTTCATCACGTTGCTTCTCTATACTAGAATAGGCACTCCAAACTAGAAAGGGCCAGTAATCTAGCTTTCCCTTATTTTCCCACTACATGCCAATCACCTTCAATATCTTTGAATCTTCTTATTGGTTCTATGACCAATACAATATGAATAATCCCCCACAACCATTCTAGCCTCATGCATGCTTCCAACACCCACATGACTTATTTCTTAGAGCCAAGATTCAACTCCCACACAAGCATCATAGATGCAATATCTATATTCGACATGTTAGCCTCTTATAAAATGAGAATATGTTCCCTCACATTGCCTCCCAAGACCTACAAACTTTCTCACTACTATTCATATTAATCCTACAATGTTCCCACTACTGCCTATATATGATTTTTATAATTTTTTCACTATAATCCATTAACCCTTCATGATAATTTATCCCTAGTTATCCCATTACGATTTAACTTTTTTCCTAATACAAAGTTCCCAGAGTCAAACACTTGAAACAATAGTAAGGAAAGATAAGGTAGAAATTGAGTTCAAAATGATCTAATCCACCATATTTAACAAACATTATCATGTCTCCACAAACCAAATTATGAAACCCTTTCCATTTTACACATTGGCGGCTTTTCGCCAAAATTACTTGATTCTCTTCTTGATCACATGATGAAAGGTGACATATTGATCAGACGCCAAATCTTGATGGAACTCCAAAGGGAATTTATCAAAAAGCAATGTCATGCCAAAAACCAAAAGAATCAAATTAACATATAAGATTCCTCTTCAAAATGCGAATGAATGTGTCTACATCGATATGACATTAAACATCTAATAAAGGCATAAATGGTCTTACCAAAATGTTAAGTCACACTGAAAAAGTAAGATATCAAGGAGACATGAAGGCAGATATCTTCAAAAATATTGACATCGATGAAACATCAAGCACCTACAAAGTAAAAAGGGCATCTCATGGAAAGATCATGTCTCGTCGAAAATATAATGGGCCTCATTGATTAGCTTCCAAGTAATCAAGGAGATTTTAAAAGGTATGGACAATAGGTTGTGTCCAATGTAATCATCTATGAGATTTATTATCACTCCAAATAATTAAGGATATGATGGATAGAATTATCGATAAGAGAAGTAAAACTTACATCAACAAAATAATACATCAAAGAGGCAACAATAACCAAAGAAATCAAAAAAAGTATCCCATCAAAGTATGGGGTCTCATAAAAAAGTATAATCATCGCCATGACATTTTATGGTCTTATTGATAAAATGAAATAAAGATTATAAAGATAAAATATATTTATTGAAGAGACATAATGGACCAAATGAACCCATAAGGTATTTCAACTAAATGTAGACTTACATTGAAATATCATTATCAAGAAGACATTATTATTATCTCATTGACGAGGTTGAGTAAGGACACAAAGAAAAAAAAAATAGGCTTATTAAGGAGACACTGGGTTTTTTCCAAACCAAATTTGATTTCTTATGAGGTAGTGAGTGTAGTGCTCCCTCAAACCCATCCTTGTACGAAGGTAATGTAGCTCTAGACCGTAGCACGAGTGCAGGATGAGGTAAGCATAACTACTCTATTGAGGTCAAAGTGTCGATGTATTTTATTTTATGATTATAGAATCGATGTTATAATAGTTATGGTTTATGAAATGGTAATTAGTTATATTGATGATCTAGGTTGGATAATAAAATTACTAGATAATTATGGATAATAGCTGATTAGGATAAATAAGAACTAGTGTAAGTGCAATGTGGTATGTTGTTATTCATGTATCAAGTAATGATCATATATGCAATGTGTTTTCTAGTGGTTGCTATGATATTTTAGGAAGATGGTTACTTGCATGTACCTACTGATGTTTGATTATTACTATTATGCTTATGATAATAGTTATAGTAATCCTATCTAATGTGCTTGTATGAAGAGGGATGAAGTTGTAGTCACTCACACATGATATCTACATGATGCCTCAATCCCCTTTGTTTTTTGATATTGTATATGCACATGTGCTTCGAATATTGTACTAATATGGATAGGTATCAAGCATCGACTTCCCCTAAATTGGAAAGGATAAGTGTACCCAAAATATATACATATTTATTAACCTCAATGGTAGTTAATATAGAGTTGATCATATGGCCAACTAATTTCCCTAGCCACAATTATTGTGCCTAATTGGATGATAATTGCCACATTGTTTATTTTGGCCAACCAGTTACCGGGTGGTAATAATCAGTGACCTTGTTTGGTTTGTGAGGCATGGAATTTGATTGTGTGCCTTGATTTGTGATATACATAATGTTTCATAATTGCATATGATTTTATTTATGTATTGGTTCTTTGGGCGAAGTCACCGACTAATTTTATTATTATATTTTGTTATCACCAACTAATGTTATTTTGGGGCATTTATTTTAATTGTCAACTTTAATCTTTTGATTATGGGATCTTAGTTTTAGAGTTTATTTGATAATTTAAATTTAAATGTTTATTGTGTCTTATGTTTTAATAGTGAGCTTTTTAATATATCAAAAAGGGCATGTTTAATTATTCCATTTGTTCTTGTTTTCTAATTTATGAAGTTTTTTAAACAAAACCCTTCCTTGGGGAAATCAAATTTGGGCTCATGGCCTATTTTTGAGTGAAGATCATTTTTTGGGTGTGTTTCCAATAGTTTCCTCATGTCTAAAAATTGCTTCCCTCAAATTTTTGTGGCATTTGGTTGAGAATTTCTTGATGTGTTGTTATTTTCTTTATTTTCTTCATTTGGAGGTAAGTTTCTTGATTTCTCTTCAAATATTGTTTGGATTTTAATTTAATGCTGATTTTTTACATTGCAAATTGATTTAGTAGTTTTTAATGGAGATTTGATGATTTCATGCTTGGTTGTGAGAGAAATGAGGGTTTCATGTTCATACCTTGCTAGATTTAAATTGGAAGAGAATTTACTGATTTTGATTTCAATTTTTTTATGAGAATGGTATGAGGACAAATGGTTTTGAACATATTTTTATTTGGATGAGTTTGAAATTTGGGTGATTTTGGCTTGGATGGCTTCATGCATATTTTTTTAGGGAAATTTTCCAGATTAGCTTTGATCTTGTGAGGAAATAAAATTGGATTTGTGTTGCAATATGATTTATGGTGTCATTGATGGATTTCATAATCTAGTGTGAATCCTCCCGAGTGTTCCATGTGAGTTTCTTGGGTTTTGATGATGGTTTCCACTTGTCATTATATGTAATTATATCCATTCAATCCTCCAACTGAAGGTGAAAGAGATGTTGTATTGGAAATGTTATTGGTTTTATTGTCCTTATGAGATTTTATGACTCATTGTATTTGATTGGGTCGTGCCTCTCTAATTTCAATTCATTTAGCTCATTCTATGGTTTCAATTTATGCCTTGTCAGTTGTGAATATGAAAAATGCTTTGTGTGAAATGAGTCAATGTTTGGTTACAAAAATATGTTTACGGTGGTGTATATATTTGGGAATGATGTTGAGTTTATAGAATTCCAAACCATCGGGCACTTATCTATGATGTGTCTTGTGTATGCCCAATTGGGTTCTTAGGTATTCTAAGTGTCTTTTGTGTTGTAAGAGCATAGATTTACAATGTTAGATTTAAATGATGGTTACAATTGATGTGAGGGAAATGATGTGGAATTATGATTCTTGTATGAGATCTCCTTGGTTATTGTTTATCATTTGTATTTACTCCCTCCTTTGTATTCTCATGGTTTCCTTGTGTGGATGGGAATTTCGATATGGTTACCAAACGTATGTCAGCAACATACCATGCTTGTGTTAGAATAACTGAGAGGGGGGTGAATCAGTTATCCACAGTCCCAAATCAAAATGTATAATCCAAAATAATTTACTTAAACTTTTGCAGCTTGGTAACATAAAATACTATACTGTTTGTGCTTTTACCGATTACCAGTCAAATAACATGTAATGATTACCAATCAAATCTAACATGTAATATGCAAAGTATGATAACAAACAATCACCACAATGAACACATAACATAAAAGATTTAACATGGAAACCCTGTGAAGGGAAAAACCACCTAGGACCGACAACCCAAAAATGTTCACTCTTCTGAAGTGAGGTCGATGAAGACCCAACCCTGTTAAAGGTTACAAACACACTGTGAGGTGTGACCTTGTTAGAGGATTTTAGACCAACCATTATCATCCAACCAACATTCACTATGGGGTTGACAGGATAACAATGTTCATTCTATGAATGATACATATAAGACTTTCAAGTCCACTTTGTTAAGAGATTTCTCTGTTTACAATGGTTAAAATGTAACAGCAGTTGATCTAATTATAATACAACTTCAATTGTAGATGTTCAGATCTATATTATGCTCATTCAAATCCTCTAATCAGTATAACAATTTTGTATCAACAATAATCAATGACTTACTGTCGCTCGGTAATAGCTTTATGACGCTCGGTAAACTCTGCAGTTCAGTTCTCCTTAACCAGTTTGATTAGGCATACATGAAGCTTGTTCATGCGATAATTCTATAGTCTCCTTCTTCTAGCATAAGTTTCATAACAAAACTCTAGTCTCTTAAATAGACAAGTAAACTGTTTTCTTCTCCTCCATTAGATTTTGCCGCTTATTCTCCTTCATCCATTTTTCTGCTTAAACCTTCCTCGGCTGATGTGCTAGTAACTCATTTTGATTTCATCCTTTAGATCTTCCTTGAATTATGCTAGCCGTTGATCTTCGTAACAAACTTTATCTCCATCTCTGATTTCGATGTACTTTATAGCTCATCAATCCTTAACGGCTAAACTAATCATGTTACAAAGAAATGTGTCAGTGAACACAAACTCGGTTTATACTGTGCTTGGTATATGTTGGTTAAAATCTCTATTTTTTCCTTTTTTCCTAAAAGCCATGGATGTTTTTTGAAAATTTTGCAGTCTTTAGGGTTTTCTAGGTTTGAATATCCAGAAAATCAAAAAACCCTAGGTCTCATTTCATATTTCTAGCCGTTAGAAGGGAAAACCCTAATTTATCTTGGCCTTGTTCTAATTCTTCATTACCTTTTTTAGGCCACATAAGTGATTTGTAATGCATGTGCACTTTTCCCTCCCGATTACTCGCCAGTTCTCTGAGTTTCCAGGCGGTTAGTAATTCTATTCGACAACTTTGATTTTGTTGTTGTCACAAGATCTCTTATTTTTAGTGGTTAAGTCCCATACATTCAGTGACTCTACTAGCGGTTTATGTATTATCTTCAATCGCTGAATCACATGATGGTAGGCCCTTTATAAAGATGGTACAGGTGGATATACAGTTAGATGGAGCTGAGGTGTCAGTTTTCTATTGGTCAGGTTAAAACACAGGGCAGTGAGTTGGCAATTGTCAGTGGGCCCAAGGCCTTCGGTCTGTGAGGTGAGGTTAAAGCTCAAATTGATCTCACAGTTGTAGTTATACCATTGATATAAGATGTACAAGGTTTAAGTTTTTGGTATAGCGATAACCACTGATCTTTTTTAAGAGATGGGGACCACTAGGTGGGTCCTTTGTTGTTGACTCATTGTGATGTGGTCATTTCTGATTTGCTAAAGGTATTAAAGACATGACAAAGCTACCAGTGTGTTTGACATTGAGGATGAAGTTGTGGTTCCTTTGTTGCTAACTTGTCTAATGTGTCATTTCATGATTCAATGGAGTAGCTTATAAAACAGAGTGGGGGCAAGTTTTAATGACATCCACAGGAGATTCAAGATCTATGGCTGGCGTATGATCACATGGAATCTTTCCAATCCATGAGATCATGCGACAGCTATCGATTTAGTATCAAACTATAAGGGATGTTGTGGGTCCATCTATCAGGTGTTGCAGACTTGTTATGTTCTGATTGGCCATGGGATGGTGAAGTGGAATGTTGTCAGTGGGCCCAAATTTGTCAAGAGGAAAAAGAAGATCTACAGTCATCACTTGATCGCATGGAATCTTTTCAAGCCATGTGATCATGCGACCACCGTCCGATTTAAGAGCTTGCTCAGAGGTTATAAGGATTCGGTGATCTAGTGACTGTGTGGTCATGAAGTCTAAGAAAGAAGTTTGAAAAGTCAAATGGTTGCAGCGATTATGCGATTTCCTTTAGTCGCTAAATCTCCAGATGTGAACGTAGTTTGTGTTTTTGTCTCGCGACCTGGTGGGTAGTTGGATTTTCTTCAGTCGCATGATCACAAGAAAATATAGTTGTTAAAGAGATAAATGTGCAATCACGAGACTACTGTCGCCAAATCGCTAAGAATGAATAAGGTTAAGGGAGGTGTCTGGCGATCTTGTGACTGAAGACAAGATGAGACCTGGGAAAAGTATGAGGATCTGACGGTCGTGATTTAAAGTGAGCCCAGATTTGAAAGTTGACTATCAATTTTCTATCTCATGCCATAATATAGTCATTTCTTCCAGTTTTGAATATTTTGAGGGTTTCACAGTGATAAAAGGACTAGAATTGAATGCTTGGGCAGCTAGATCTGGTAGTTTTGATTGTGTCAAGTGCTGCAAAGTGGTCCAGATAGTTTGATGATTGACTACAGAGGGTTTGTACTGTGAAAAGTGGGTAACCAGTTGCTCGAGGCATGTTGCAGGTGAGTGATCAAATTGATAAGCATGGCAAATTCATGATCTTCGGTACCTTGTTCTGAGAAATATCATAAATGAAGATCGTTCTTGGATCTAATCTCTTGAGGTTTCTTGGTTTTCCTCCAATGTATTAATTTTTGATTGAATTTAGTTGATCTGGTGGGTGAAAACCCTAACCCTTGCCCTAGTCATTCATAGCTTGTTGCATCTTGATTTTTTGGGGATTCCAAGATGACTAGTGGTATATATGGAAACTATTTTTACTTTTGGGGGTTCTGTCAGAAACATAAAGAAAAACTTGAACATAATTGTTTTGAAGCATATTTCCAAGCTTTGTGTCTAATTTTCTAAGTGACAAGATTGTGAATGTAACTGGCAAGTTGGTTTTAATACAAATACACTGCAACTTCTACCATATACTGGTGTTGTCTCTCTTCCTTTATATTGTACTCTTGTATGTTCTACATGTTAGGCATTTAAAATATACCAATTGTAAAGCAGCTTGCTTGATTGATTTATGAGTTTCTTTCAAGGAAAGAATTAAAGGTTCTCATAGTTCATCTTGAGGAGTAGATATATCTATATGGATTCTGATAATAATAGTATTTGGTTAATAGAATAGTTTGTAAGGCAATCTATTTGGATTTGTGGCTGGTATGCAAGGCATACTGTTGTATTTCTTTTAGAATTATCTGGTCGATTTGCATTTAGTTTTCTTTTTCCCATTGGATAAGGCACTAGTTTGGTATTTGTTTCTCATGGTTTTATCTTTCATAGATCTTCAGGAAGAAAACCAAAACTTTCATACCATTACCAATAAATTTTTCATTTCATTTTCATTGCACTAAATAGATAGGACTATTCCTAAGAGCATACAGTCTATATTTCCTGATTCGTTGAAGAGAGAATCATCTAGGTTGACCCTCCTTAAAAGGAAGAAGGATGAGAATCCTTAAATCACTGATCTTTGTTTCATTTACAATCATGTTTTGCCTAGTTAAACTCTGCATCAAATTGATCATGGTCATATGCAAAGTATTATATAGATTGATGCACTGAGAAGAATTAAAAGCAGATCAGTGTCCACTCATATAAATACTGTGTAATCAATTATCATTAAAAGGTAATACTTGCCTGAGTATGTGGAGCTCAAAAATGAAGGAGGATCTTATCTAATCCTCAGTAATTAGGTCTTTCTCTTGTTTGAATCAGCCTCAAGAAGCATAAATTTATTAACAGTTTGATCCTACAAGAAAAATCCCTAACAGTATACACTACACTGCTTGGTGTATAATGCAATGCTTCATCAACTGACCACACTGCCTTGTGTCTTTCAGCGCTTTTCCTCATCATAGATGAATGAAACATTATCAAGTCAATAACATAAGGTCATAGACTCATCAAAAAGTTACCCAATGTATTCCTTATCCTCATCTGTCATATACATCTTCCTCATGTAGATATTTATGTTCTTCATCTCTCTTACTCCTTTTCTACAGATGTTTAGGTATAGTAACTTACAAGATAAGTGTTGTCAAACTAGTTGACATCAATGACAACATATTACTGATTTAATCATATTACATATCTAATCAGCAACTCGGTGATCTCTAATCACAGATCTTTAATTAGGTTCTAAATCAATTGTAGTTCATCAATCTCTCCCTTTGGCATTGATGGCAACTCAAGAAATATGAAATATACCATATGCATACCAAACATGTATTCTACAACTCTATGAAAAAATGATGTACAAGCACTCCCTAGCTTAATATGTTTAATCACTACATTACTCAATAGCATTATCAAATGTAGCTTTGACATTCTGCAGATATGATCTTCAGTGCTCTCCCTTTCTTTCAATTTTTCTCTCCCTTAGATAGATGTTTCAGTGTTCTCATCGGTGCATTATTATTTCATATTGTTTATCCTCTCCCTTTGACAACAATGCCAAAGAAATAAATAAACATACAACTCTGTAGTAGCCATGTAACTCTATGTTGTCTGGTGCATACTCTATATCTCTGTATATTGATATGCTAATTTGTTCCAGTTCTCCAAACTTTTCACAACCTTAGACATGATCCAAAGTGTGAACTATGTTGCATCAACATGAATGATCTTTTGATAAGATTAGGTTGATGCAACATCCAAATCACATTAGTGATTGGTAGACAGGGGACGAACCCCAAGTCTAGTCCTCAAGTATTCAAATGTATCCTTTGGTAGAGGCTTTGTAAATATGTCTGCAAGTTGTTCTTTAGATGTAACAAATTCTAGCTTCACTTGCTTCTCCTGTACTTGTTCTCTTAAGTAGTGATACTTAACAGATATGTGATTTGTTTTAGAGTGCATCACTGGATTCTTTGAAATGTTTATTGCACTGGTGTTATCACAATATATAATCACTGGCTCAGTGATTACCTCATTCATGCCTTCCAGAACTTGCTTAATATATGCAATATTTGAATAGTTTGTAGTAGCAGAAACATACTCTTCTTTGGCTATAGATTTAGAAATGCAAGCTTGCTTCTTACTTGTCCATGTAACAAGTCTTTCACGAAAGAAAAATGCTCCTTCGGTGGTACTTTTTTTGTCATCCACATTTCTAGCCCAATCAATGTCGATATAGACTCTGAGTTCAAACTTGCCTTCCTTAGGATACCATAATCCATAATCTTCTATTTTCTTCAAGTATCTTAAGACTCTCTTTGTAGCAACCATGTGTGACTCTCTAGGATTTGCAGAAAATCTTGCAATAATTCCCACAACATGTGCTATGTCTGGTCTACTATGCACTACATACATTAACTTACCAATCATAGATCGGTACAGTGTCTGGTTTACTTCTGTAGTTTCATCTTCCTTAGTCAATTTACATCTAGTAGCCATTGGTGTTCCCACAAGTTTAGCATCCTCCATGCCAAATGTCTTCAATACTTCCTTGATATATTTGGATTGTGTGATGAATATACCATCACTATGTTGAATCACTTGTAATCCTAGAAATAACTTAATCTCTCCAAACATAGACATTTCAAATTCACTTCTCATTTCATTAGAAAATGACTTAAAAATTTGATCTTGACCTCCAAAAATAATGTCATCCACAAATATTTCAGCAATAAGAATAGTATCATCAGTATCTCCTTTCATATACAAATTGTTGTTCTCACTTGTTCTAACAAATCCAATACTTAACAAATAAGTATGCAGCCTCTCATACCAGGCTCTTAGTGCTTAATTCAAACTATATAAAGCTTTATGTAATCTACATACCATATATTTCTTTTCTGGATCAACAAACCCTTCAAGTTGTTCTATGTAGACTTCTTCTTCAAGTATCTCATTCAAAAATGCTAACTTGACATCCATTTGATAAACTTTGAACTTTTTATGTGTAGCATATGCAAGTAACATTCTGACTCCTAATCTAGCAACAGGTGCAAATGTTTCACCATAATCTATTCCTTCTTCCTGTGCATATCCTTTGCATACCAATCTAGCTTTATTTCTTGTTACCTCTACATTTTCATTTTGCTTGTTTATGAATATCCACTTAGTACCGATAACATTTTTATCTTTAGGTCGGGGTACTAAGGTCCAGGTTTTTTTCTTCTCTATTTGTTCTATTTCCTCTTTCATTGCATTAACCCATTCATCATTTTCTAATGCAACTTTTACATTCTTTGGTTCATATTCACAAACTAGACATGTACCTTGTCTTGTCTTACTCCTTTTTTGCATGCCAATTTTTTTGTCTCCAATGATTTGTGTCTCAGGATGATGTCTTCTAACAAAACTTGCTAGTATCTGATTTCTTCTTTCTTATTCATCTTATGTAGGTTCATTTGCTTTCTCGGTGGGTTCTTCCTGCTCTTTAGTTTCTTTTTCCTGTTCCTCGATATTGTTTTCCTACTGACCAGTTGTCACTGTCTACTACATCGGTAGGTACTCAGGTTGTTCAATGTAAGTGAATCTACTATAGTCCTTAGGTTCCTTTCTTCTTTCCTCTACATTCTATATGCACCCTAAAATGGCCGCCTAGACTTTGGGCCCCCATTCAGCAATTTATCAAATCCCTGAATCAATATTTTCAAAAATCAGCATTTTATCAATTATATCAATTTTCCTTGATCAAGTCCTGTTTCATCATTTTCGATTATTTGCCTTAGGCTAACCATTTTGTCTTAAGTCTTTATTTATTTAAAATGAATATTTCCTCCCCTTTTAATAAATAAAAAGCCTCCACTTTTCATCCTATCCTAAGTTGCACAAATAAAGCATTATTCCTATTTTATAAAAAGGAGAAAAGCACTTTTTGTCTCATATGGACACAAAAGTCAACTCTTATTTTCTCATTGGAGGATATTTGTGCTCATGGATTGCTCCTCTTTGATGCTCCACCATTGATTAAGTCTTTTGCCTCTTAATCTTCATGGTCCATTCCTTTTCATTTCCTATAAAAGAAGAGCTCTCTTCCTCATTTGCATATATCATTCACTTTTATGCTAATTTTATGCTACAAGTTTTCTAGGTCATTTGGAGCTCTTTAAAGACTTTCTTGCATCCAAGAATTGAAGACATTGTTGTTGCATCTCATTTATCTTGCTTTCATAGTTGCATAATCATGGCATTCTTAGTATAGACTTTCTTTATGCAATAGATTAATCTCACATAGTCTAAATAGGAAGGATTTGTAACACTTGTTCTTTCCTTTCATAGATTAGTTGCATTGTTCTTTCATTTCTATAGCCTAGCTTGCATCCTTCATTTTCATAGATTAGCTTGCATTGTATTGCATTTCATAATGATTCTTAGAGATATTGGCATTCTTGCCCTTATCTTCATTTGAATCTCTCATTGTGTGGTTGACTAGCAAGGTCATTAGCTTAATAGCTCTAGCTGAGAGCAATTTTACAATCTTGCAACTCCATACATAGAGAGCTATGGATCAATTTTTGAGACCTCATTCTTGAGTGTTCTTGATTGTAAGGATTTATAGAAGTGCACTACTTTTGTGTGTACATTTATGGCACCCACCGTGGGGCAGAGTAGATTAGCTTTGTCCTTTAAATTTTGCATTTCCATCATATTTTCAGTGATTTTTGGACATTATTCGCGGTCTTTGAGTTTTCTATCTCAGTGTATCATGTGATAGTTCTAGGAATATCATGTGATAGTCCTCTATATACATGAGTGATACTTCACCTATCAGAAGTATCGCCCGCCTGTTTCAGGAACTGTCGCCTAGTCTCGGATGAAGTATCACCTGGGTATAGAGCAAAGTATCGCTCGAACTAATATTATCACCCCAGTACACTAAGAAGTGTCACACGATAATTTTGGTGTCTGCAGTCTATTTCTGTACCTGTCAGTGAGCCTTTTTGAGGTTTTTTGGCCGAATCTTGATTTAGTTAGCTTGTTGTTTCTATTTCCTGCACTTAGACAGAATTAATTTGCATAGTTGTACTTAGTTTCTTGCACCTTCATTTGGATTTTTGATCTAAAAAGAACCTCTCATGTGTTTGGCTTGAATGTTTACTTACTTTCATAGGCACATCTATTTTATGCTCTTAATGGTGAATGAAAGAACATAGATTTGTTTTTACAAGTTTGTGTAAGTGAATGCTTCTTGGTTTCCAATATCAAACATCTCATTGAGTGATTGGGGGCATGGATTCATTCCTTGTTTACATAGGGAGTTAAATGCACCACTTTGTGGACTCACTCTATGTTTTCTTGGAAAGTTAAATATTCCATTGATTCAACCCTTTTTCATTTGTGAGTAGTATTGATAAGCAACTTTAGAGTACTTTTGATTGATCTTGTTAGCTAAATTGGGTTGTTGGACTTGCTTATTTCTAATTGCCCCTCATTTCTGCCCTTTAGATGCAAGGTCAGCATTCATACATAGGGGAGGGGTCTACTTGAAAAGAGCATTAAGTGTTCCACAAAGTTTCCCCCTTTTTATGCTTTCTTGATCTCATTAGTTTTCTAAGGTGTGGACTCACCTTGAGTTTGTGTGAGGAGTTAAATGTTTCACCTTTTTTGGACTCACTTCACACTCACTTGAAGAGTACTTTTGATTGATCTTGTTAGCTAAATTGGGTTGTTGGACTCGCTTATTTCTAATCACCCCTCATTTTCACCCTTTGGATGTAAGGTCAGCATTCATATATAGGGGAGGGGTCTACTTGAAAAGAGTGTTAAGTGTTCCACAAAGTTTTCCCTTTTATGCTTTTTTGATCTCATTAGTTTTCTAAGGTGTTCACTTGCTTTGAGTTTGTGTGAAGAGTTAAATGTTCCACTTTTTGGACTCACTTCACATTTACTTGGCGAGTTAAGTGTTCCACCTTTAGTGCTTTAAATACTTTTGATAGTGGATTGCTTAATTTTTAGAGCTAATTGGATTTTGGATTGTTCTAACCTTGTTGGCCTAACAAGTTGTGGTTGTAGGTGCATTTGCTTGAAATATTTTTCTAAAAGAACACATGTCAAAGCTTCAAATGCACAAGGGCTACTAATGGTTTTTGTAGGGCTGCCCAAAGCATAAAAACCCAATCAAGTGCTTGTTTAATTGATTTCTATATTGAGTGTGGCATATACTAGTTGTTTCATTTCATAGGCACTTAATATCTTGTTATAGGAATTCTTGGGTGGTAGGAGAAGTATGCTCTTCACCCTTGTGGTGAACCAGAAAATCTTGACCCATCTTTATATTTTGAAAGCAAGAGGGTAATTGAACCTTTGCTTGGTCTATTTGGGAGAAAGCTTTGAGATAAAGGAGTATGCTCTTCACCCTTGTGGTGAAACAAAATCCTTGAACCTCATAAGTTGATCCAATTTTTGTTTAGATTGTTAGAATCCTTTAGCAGGCCTACTCTTGAGCAATCAAGAGGAATGACCCAAGTGGGGACAAGCTTATTGCCGGCTATTCTGACCCACTATAAACTCAAGGCTATCGAGGACACAAAACCTTGGTAGATGTAGTGCTTGTCTTTGCTTGATGTGAGTACTTGTGAGATTGTGACCATGAGGAAAATGTTGAGCAAGAATGCTTAAGGTACTCTTGAGGCCGCGAGGTCCATTACTTGCCACAAGGTAAGGAGTCCCTTTGGGGAGCAAGAGGGGTACTACAAATGGAAGCCCTTATTAAGAACCATAGTTAGAGGCCACCCTATTTTTTTCGCTTAGCTTCTTGGTGCAAGGATTGATCCAAGTGGAATAACCCAGATCACCCCAAGATTACTCACCACATGTGTTCCTTTGGTTGTGTCTTTGGCACTTCCATGACAAAACCAATATCTATTGTGGGCAACCACTTTGTGTGAGGCAAGGGAGCATTAAGTGTGGGCCAAGTTGTTAAGTATTGAGCCTTGACTTTCTAGGATAGATATTGCTTGAAGTGTCTTTGATTGTGTAATACCAGTGTTAACATTCTTGAACATGCAAACAATCGGTAGCATTCATAAGGTTTTTCTATTTTGATATTACAAGTGTTTATCTTGGCAAGGTTGCTTTTGCCCTTGTTTCAAGTGTTTGAAGACACGTTTGATCCCATATTGTTTGCAAACCTATCAAATTTATGTTGATATTGTGATTGAGATCAAAAACATCAACCCTCAGACTAAAAATTTTGATCAAACAGACCTGAAAATGCACATTTCACACAATTCTGGTCAAGTGTCGTGCAAACTAGCAACAGTATCGCCTACTTTGAGAAGAAATATCACATGCTAGTTCATTTCTTCTAGATTATCATTTGACCTACCTGGAGTCTATCGCCTGGTTATTGTGAAGTCTATCACCTGGTGGAAGGTGAAATATCACCTCAGTAAGAAATATCACCTGGTTAGCCTGGAAAGTATTGCCTGAGAATTTTTTGTTGTATACCTAGTTTCAGTCATTTCGCAGTTGCTTTTAGTTGGCTAGGTCTTTAGGAAGGTAACTTATCTTGCTGTCGAAAGCCTATCTTTAATCTAAATTTCCACTTTTAGCTCTCTAGGGGTAGTGTCATTCAATTTACAAAGTTACTTTGGGAAGAATTGTCAAGTTAGAAGATTATTCCTGTTGAGAAAGTATATCTCTAGAGTTGTTAGTAACATTCTTGGAGAATTCTAGTACTCTTTTTGTCCAAATCATTTCCATTCAAATTTAATTTTAATTATACAATTTGGCTAAGTCCATCCTCCTGGTTCAAACATGCAAGGATATTGATCCTTTGATTTAAGCACCTCTTTGACAGTGTTGGTAATGCCTTTTGTAATTTCTATCTTACCATCTCTTTTGGACATTAGAGAACTTTAATTATCTTAGTTTGGTGTTGACACTTTGAGAGGTCACCTTATCATCAAGACTCATTTTCTTTCATGTCAATTACAACAAGGTACCAAGTGAATCAAGGAAAATGACCCTCGGTTGTCTTTAATCAGTTACCCTTAGTTAAGACTCATCAACAGCGAAAGGGAAAAGAACCCATTTTCGATCGATCCCCTAAGAGTGAGTCTAAGGTTTGTTTTGATCCAAAGAGTAATCCCAACGAATTGAGTTCCTCTTTAGCACCTTTTTCATCAAATATGGACATGATTTATACCTTCACTAGACAACAAAGAGAAGCAATGAATCAAACTCTTAATGACATGTTCCAATGACATAGGGGTAACACGCTGTCTGTTGGGTCTTCTTCTGATAGTCCACCTGGATCACCTCTGATCAACACAAGGTATCTAGATGCTCATTAATGAGCTGAAAGAAATCATAGGAAAGCTCACTCAAATGCACGGTCACAACATGAAGACCAAAACAATGAATCTGGTGATGCTCATATCAATGCAGCTAATGTATCCAAACATTCAAGACAACCTTCTCCACTTAGAGACACCTCATGATACATGAGTGACAGGTTGAAGTGCATTGAGAGAGAAAAATAAGCCTTCTTGGATGAACAAGCTGCTAAGGAAGAAAGGTTCAAACAATTGGAGGATGAGGAATGAGCTTTGCTAGACATAAGGAGAAGAGCCGCACAAGAAGAGAAAGATAGGCTCCTAGCGCAAAAACTCCATAATCAATTCAACAATAGGGGTACCAACAATGGAACCAACTCCCCACCATCTACTCCCTCACCAAGTCCAAGAGCTAGAAGAAGGTCAAGGACCCCATCAAGATCACCTAGTCCTAGAGGAAGAAGGACTTCTCAGTATAACCATCATAGGAGAAAATCATCTCCTAGACATTCAAGACAACCCTACCAATGAGCTCATCATGGCTCTCAACATGGAGGAAGTAATGCCAACTTTGACACTATTGATTTCATGACAATGCAACAAGAACCATCCTTCCAACAATATGTGGAGAAATATGTGGAGAAAAATAAGGATCAGTTCTTGGAAAGTCTAATTAATAAGGGTGCAAAATTCCCATACAACTTTGATGTGGACCAAAAGATTAAGAAGCAAAACCCTTCAACTGATGAGGTGATTAAGCAGATGCAAAAGACTATGGAGAAAATGATGGCTCCTAAGAGTTCCTTCAACTTGGACTCCATATGTCCCAATCCCATTGACAAAAGTGTGGTTATGATAGATTTTCCTAGAAAGGTTGAAATCCCCACATATGACAAATATGATGGTAGTGGTGACCCCCATAACCTTGTACAACAGTTCTATATCATGAGCTTTGAATTTCATCATGAGGACTCCTACCTTATGAGGTTATTCCCAAGGAGCCTTAAAGGCCAAGCTATGGAGTGGTTTACTAACCTTACCCCTCCTGTTAAAACATTCAAAGAGCTTGTTCAAATATTTGTGCAACATTTTGCATATAATTTATCAAGGTCAGTCACCATGCTTGATTTGTGTAAATTAAAACAGAATCAAGGGGAACCCTTTGTGACATTTTTACAAAGGTGGAGATGCTTATGTTCCAAATATTCTAGGACCATCCTTGAGGAAGAAAGGATTGATATAATTGTGAGCAATCTAGTGCCAAAATTAAGATATGAAGTTAGAAAAATGGTCTTTAATTCTTTTGACACTATGGTAGAAACTGCATGTCGCATCGAGGATGTTCTAAAAGAACAAGGTATTTTGGCCAAACAAATTAACAACAACAATGGCCAAAACAATAACAACAATAATAAGGATAAAAAGAACTCATATTGGAACAAAAATAAGCATGTAGTCAATGACAGAGTTGTTGACTCTCCACAACCTAAGGAACAAGGAGTTCTTAATTTATCTAATGCAGTTCAAGCTATGAAGCTGCAGACATCCTTAGACCAACAAGAGCACAAGCCCAAGTATCATGATAAATCTAAGTTAGGAAAGAGGCAATTCACTAAGCTTGGAGACTCTTATGTAGACATTTTTAAGACCTTGATTGCTCATAATTTGGCACAACCTCGGGATCCTACAAAGTTTCTCATACTGGATCCTAAACCTTATTGGTGGAATGAGAAAGCTTACTGTGTATACCACAATGGGATTGGACATGACATTGAAGGTTGTTTTAAACTCAAACATCTTGTTCAAGACCTTATTGAGAATGGGAAATTACAAGTTGATGGGTTGACCACAAATGCAGACCATAAGGCCTTTAAGGAGCCCTTGCCTAAGTATCAGAAAGGGGAGACTTCTACAAACAATAATGGCAAGGCTGCAATCAATTATACCTATATAGCTACAGAAAATGTCATTAATATGCTTGAGGTTATGGACAATGATGTTAACATGATGAGAGGGAATGATCCCTATGACTATGATGTAAGCTCACCTCCAATATTTGATGAAGGACCCATTGTTGTGCTTAGAGGTCCTTAATCTCGAAGGTCATCTCAACCTCTCAATTTTGTTACTAGGGGTCAGTCCCAAGGTCCTATTATCATTAGAGGTCCTAATTCTAGCAAATCTAAGCAACCAGTGTCCAAAAGTGTTCCTCCCAAATCTACAGTTGGTCTGAATATAAGTTACAAACTTGTTGATCAGTTACAGTGAACGCCAACGCAGATTTCCATTTTTGAGCTCTTAGAATTGTCTCCTAGACACAAGTGTGTCCTTGAGGATGCTTTGTGTGTAGCAAATGTCCCTAATAATATAGATGTTGACCAATTCCAGAACATGGTCAACCACCTTGCTAGCCCACATTACCTTACATTTTCTGAAGAAGATGATAAAGCCTTGAGCCATCCACACAATCTTGCCCTTCATAGTGAGGTCATGATCCATAAAACCCATGTTAGGCGTGTTTTGATAGATGGGGGTGCTGGGCTCAATATTTGTTCTCTAAGTCTTTTAAAAAACCTAGGTTACTCAGAGCATGCCATTAATACCAGGAAGAAAATTACTATCAAAGCCTATGATGACAATGAGAGAACTTCTAAGGGGTTAGTTGTTCTTCCAGTCAGAATTGGTCCTGTTGAAAAGGACATTTTGTTTCAAATCGTCGATGCTGGTCCTCTAGCATACAACATCCTACTAGGTAGACCATGGATTCATGACATGCAAGTAGTACCGTCTACCTATCACCAATGTGTCAAGTTTCCATACAATGGCATAGAAGTCTACATACTGGGTGATAGTACCTTATCTGTTAATGCCATTTCAGCAGGGGCCCATGTTCCCTTAAATAGAGAAGCAGACACTTTTGGAGTAGCTCTTGAGCAATGTAAGGATAAATTCAAGTCCATAAACCTTGGTATGGGAGGATATCAAATTGACTCCTTTACAAAATTACCAATTTCACCTAGGTCCTATGGTAAATTGTCACAAGAGATGCATCCCTCATCTTCAGCCATGACTCTATTTGATACTTTTGTAGAGTCTTCAGTACCTATTCAAGATGAGAAAGAAGAGGTGGCTGTTAGAGATTCGATATACAAAGAAGAAAAGTACCTACATAATGAAAAAATTTCTCCATCTCCTAAGACTTATGGGAGAGGATACACATTGGTCACCAACATGGGCTACCCAAGTCATGGCCCTCTCAGTCACAGGTTAGATGCCAAGGTTGAACCACTCAACCATGTTCTTTTTGGTCGTAGGACTAAGTCAACAGTTGGCCTAGGGTTTGATAACAGAAAGAACAAAAGTGTTCCTATCCTAGCTGTGACAAATAGTGACAGTGACTCAGATTATACACCTAATCTCCAAAACCAACAAGACATGATTAATGATTGGGTGCCTTCCACCAATCTCCTTTGGGGAGATTCAAATGATTCAGTAGTTGAAAATATAGGCACCAAAGAAGGTGATACCCTTCACAATCTCAAAGCTTCTACATCAAGGCATCCCAAGCCCTCTTGGTGTAAACATCCCAGCAAAGATTCAGAAACAAATTTGCATGAGTTCGAGTGGGACTCTCTCTCAAATGAAATAGTTGATTTTGACATGGATGTCAGTCACACCTATAGTACTCAACCCGATGTGACCAACGAACCTAGTGTAGGACTAGAGGATTGGACTCCTCAAATTGCCTTAGTGGATGATGCTTCGTTTGGTAAGACAAGCCCTAATTTGGGTATCTTAGAGGGAGACTTGATAGATCCTAACTGTGTGATCACCAGAGATAATGCCTTTCGTATCAACAACGTTGAACCAGTCATTGACCTACCCCTTGTAAACCATCATTTGATTGATTGGTCACAACTTTGTCAAGAGCCTCATCTCCTCACTTTTCACAATAACTACGAGATAGCCTGCTACTTGAATGCTCTTGAACCCATAGTTTCTTCCACCAGTGAACCTACAACAAGTATGATGGAGCTGGATATTAAGTACCTTAGTCACAAAATAAAAGGAAAGAAAACAAAGAGAAATAGTTCTGATGGTGAAAACCACTATGTGGCGGTATCAGAACCCAAAAAAGTAAAAAGAAAGGACATATCCGAAGGTGAAAACCTCTTTGAGGCACCTAAGGATGGGGTACTTAATAACCTACCGAGTTATTTCCAAGATAGGTCATCAGTTCTTATTGAGCCTACACAACTAGTAAATTTGAATACAGAAGAGGCTCCACAGGTGATTCATCTAGCTCAGCCTCTGTCAGTGCAAGAAAAAGAGGCATACACAAAGTTCTTACAAAAGAAGAAAATCAATTTTGCTTGGACATATTCAGACATGCCAGGGCTTGACACTAATCTTATTATGCATCACTTATCTATAGCTCCAAGAATTAAACCAGTAAAACAGAAGTTGAAGAAAATGCATCCTCACATAGCTCTCCTTGTTAAGGCTGAATTAGAAAAGCTCTTAGGAGCAGGATTTATTAGAGCTATCAACTATGCCGAGTGGATCTCAAATATTGTTCCAGTTTCAAAACATGATGGGTTCATTCATGTATGCACAGACTTCAGAGATCTTAACAAAGCTTGCCCAAAGGATGACTTTCCACTCCCTAACATAGACATGATAGTGGATATGACTGCGGGCTATGAGATATACTCTTTAATGGATGGTTTTTCTGGTTATAACCAAATAAAAATAGCTCTTGAGGATCAAGAAAAGATAGCCTTCACATGTGCATGGGGAACCTATTGTTGGAATGTCATGCCATTTGGCTTAAAAAATGTAGGAGCCACATACCAAAGAGCTATGACCACAATATTTCATGATATGATGCATAAAAACATGGAGGATTATGTGGATGATACCTTGGCCAAGTCTAAGCAAAGGGATACACACCTAGAAGATTTGGAAGTAATTCTAGATCGAATGGAATAGTTTTAGTTAAGATTGAATCTGAAAAAGTGTGCATTTGGGGTTACCTCAAGTAAACTTCTAGGATTCATAATTTTAGCCAAAGGAATAGAGGTGGATCCCGAAAAGGTCCAAGCTATATTAAATATGCCGCCTCCTAAGAACATTAGTCAGATGAGAAGTCTTCAAGGATGACTCTAATCCATACGGAGGTTTATTTCACAGCTTGCAGATAGAGCACAACCATTCAACAAGACATTGCATAAAGGAACCACATGTGCCTAGAATGAGGATTGCCAAAAGAGCCTAGATCAAATAAAGCAATACTTGGCTAATCCTCCAATTTTAATGCCTCCTATCCCAAGAAAACTATTAATTTTGTACATCTCAGTGACAAAATCTTCCTTGGGGGCATTGTTGGCTCAACTTGATGATACTGGGAAGGAAAGAGCCATCTACTACATTAGTCGTACTCTAGTATCTTATGAGATCAATTATAATAGTATTGAAAAGTATTGTATTGCGGTAGTGTTTGCTTCCCAAAAGTTGTGACACTACATGCTTGCCCATACTATACATCTTGTTGCAAAAATCAATCCTCTTAAGTATTTGCTTAGTAAGGCTACTCTCACGGGTAGACTCGCTAAGTGGATGATGGTTTTGTTGGAATTTGATATAGAGTACATTGAGCGTAAGGCTATAAAGGGGCAAGATATTATAGATCAACTTGTTGATTTCCCAGTCAAGGATAGCATGCCTATTCAAGTAGAATTCCCAGATGAGCACATAATGTACATGACCACACGTACTTGGAAAATGTTCTTTGATGGCTCAAATATGCAAAATGGATTAGGAGCTAGAGTATTGTTTATTTCTCTTCATGGGTGAAACATACCTAAGTCTTAAAAACTTATGTTCCCTTGCACAAATAATGTTGCAGAATATGAGGCTCTAACCAATGGACTTACGATGGCTATTGAGTGGAATATAACAGAGTTACATGTCTTTGGGGATTCGCAATTGATAATCAACCAAGTGAATGGAGAATACCAAACTAAGGATGATAAGTTGATCCCTTACAAAAAGATGGTTGATTCATTGTGACATTATTTCACATTTGTGACATTTCAACAGGTCCCTAGAGCCGAAAACAAGGTTGCAGATGCTATGGCTACATTAGCTTCACTCCTTCAGTTGGAACAACATGAATCAAGATTTGAATTCCTGGTGGAAGAGCTACATCATCCCATCTTTGACTCCTCTAAAAGCCACATCATTTTTACCTTGGTCACTCATGAGTCTTCCCATTATGGTGTTATCTATTCATATCTTTGTGATGGCATCATTCCCGAATCCTTTAATCGCTCTGAAAGAAGAAACCTTGTCTGTAATGCCTCTCACCATACCCTTATCTCTGGTGACCTGTATAGGAGGGGTTTAGATGGGACACTTCTTAGGTGCTTGGAAAAGGATGAGTTCAATTGAGCATTAGTTGACATCCACGAGGGCATTTGTGGGGGACATTCTAATGGTCTTGCCATGGCCTGAAGGTTGCTTAGGGCAGGGTACTATTGGCCCACAATGCCGATAGATGCTATAGCTTTTGCCAAATCATGTGAAAAGTGTCAGAAACATGGAAACCTGATTCATGCTCCAGGTAGGGAGCTTATTCCTTCTATTTCTCATTGGCCATTTCAGCACTGGGCCTTTCAACTTGTTGGGCAGATTCATCCCAACTCATCAAGTGGACACAAATTCATTATTACTGCTATTGACTACTTTACCAAATAGGTAGAAGTTGTTCCACTGTCTATTGCTTTAGGAAAGACAATCTCTTTGTTCATATTGAATCACATCATTTGTCAATTTGGGATACCTTTTGAGATAATCACTGACAATAGAGGTTAGTTCAAAAACAAGGACCTTACACACCTCTATAAGAAATTCAAGATAAAATAGCATTGGTCCTCCATTTACTTCCCACAAGGAAATGGACAAGCAGAGACCTCTAATAAAACCATTCTTAAGATTCTCCATTGAACAGTTCACAAGAATGGTCGAGACTAGCACTTATAGATCAATCCAACCTTATGGGCCTACAAAATGAGTATTCGTACTCCCACAGGGGATACTCCTTTTGCACTCACTTATGGTGCTGACGTAGTATTACCTTTAGAAGTTGAGATTCCCTCACTTAGAGTCTCTCTCAAAGGTTTGATTACAGATGAAGATTATTGTGCCATGAGATTGCAAGAATTGGAACTTCTTGATGAGAAATGTAGAACATCTTTTGATCACATGAGAGTCTACCAAAAGCGTATGTCCAAAGCATTCAATAAGAAGGTTCACCCTAGAGAATTTCAAGTAGGAGATCTTGTCTTGCATGAGAATCCTAAGAACCAACAACATCAAGAACAAAAGGGAAAATTTGAACCTAATTGGCTTGGACCATACATTATTACTGTTGCTTTTGGGATAGGTGCTTACTTGCTATCTGATGAATAGGGAGAACAGCTCCATGATCCTATTAATGTTTTGCACCTCAAGAAGTTATATCCATAATGCCTATTCTATCTAGGAGCATCCTTTGTACATATCTTATTGATCCTGAAAAAAATTCCAAAAAAAAATTCATATATGATGCTGAAAAAATCCTAAAAAGCATAAAAAGTCCTGAAAAAATACAAAAAATGCAAAAAATTCAAAAAAATAGAAAAAGTACCTTGGTGAAAACCTGGAAATAGGCGCCTTGGTAGCAAAAATACAAAAAAATAAAAAAATCTCCAAGTGGTGAAAACCTAAAAATAGGCGCTACTTGAGACCTTTGCACCCTTGTCTTTTAGCATGCATCCTCAACACTTAGCCATTCTCCATCATGCCTTGACCTTATTTGACTTGGTCTGCAATTGGTCTTTATTTTATCTAGGGGGCACACCTATTAGCATAGGTCCTTTAGGTGCGTTTGTCTCTTGGGGCATTTCACAAATAGGTGTTTTTCAACACCACCCCAAACAATGTTTTTCAACACTACCCTAGCATCAAGTGTTTCTCAACACTTATCAGATATCCTACCCACAGTCTAGTATGATGTGATATTCCTCACTAAGTAGATGTGATACTCAAAGTTTGACTCTATGACCTACACACATGCATTTAAACACTTGACTTGCTGAGACTTGATTGACTTTGTTTTCTTTGTGTGCTATCTATGTTGATTTCTTTGATGAGTGTTCTCTCCCTATGATCATTTTCGATGATGCCTAGCTAGAAAGCTGAGGGCATGAGGACATGTTTTATTGCTTTTTCTACTTGTGGGTATATTTTGTTGGTCTTAACTGTCATTAGCATTTATGTTTGTTCCACTTGACATTCGGACCTACAAGGTATTATCCTTGACTATTTTGCAAGTGCATACTTATCATCATCTTGACTTTCTTGTGTTTTGTGTTTCGATGTGAGTATAATCTTGCCATATCAAACTTAGGTAATCTCACTGCACTAGTCATCTTGACCTACATGTCTTTGATTCTTAGGTGGGATTTCCACATTCCTATCTGATATAGATCATATTCAGATCCACATAGTTATACTAGTGTGTATTGTATGATCTTGCGACACTACCAATAACACTCAATGATGATAATTAGATGTCTATAAGTGTTGTGACCTTGCAAGTCAACCACTTTCATAGTAGCTTTCATTTTTAGGTTCATAATAGCTTAAGTCTTGCATCTTGCATATGGAGAGAGCTCTCCTTTTCATCTTACATGGACTAGTTGGACAACTGCACTCACCTTTCAAACTCTTCTTGACCATATCTTTCACTCCTTTTCTTTCACATCACATCCTTTTCCTCTCATGACCTTTTTACCCCCTTTTATAGCATTTTGACTTTTTGACCTAATTTTCAAAATACCTCAAAATTGTGCAAAAATTGCACCCCTAGCTAATTTTGACGTCCTAGATCCATTTTCGGACTCGAAATCAAAATCTAAGTTAATCTTGATAGTCAAAATTGCATTTCAAATTTTCACCCTCATCTACGTAGTTGGCTGACCATTTGAGGCCTAATCCTTCGACCTTTGTTGGGGCATCTTCATTTCTGCATTCCCATCTCTTTCAAACTCCTAGTCTCTCATTCATTATCACTCACTTCATTTCTCTAAGGTTGACTTAATTTTTATCCTATATCTTTCCCAGTCAAACCTAATCAACCTGGGGCATGTCTTCACTGCTTGATGGTTATCCTATTATCCTATTCTTTGACTATGATTTCCAGTGCTTTGATCAAGTTTATCAGTTTGTTGCTTCTCCTCTACCTGATTTCAATTTTGATTCTAAGGGGGCAGTACCTATCAGCTTTAATCTTTGATTCAGCTTTATCATTCAACTCAACTTGAGATTCTTATTTTTAGACTTGATTATCACCTAGCAGTGACGGTGGTGATTTTTTCTTTCAATTTTTATCTCCTATTTTTCAAACTTGATTATTGCCTAGCAGTGATGGTGATGGTTTTGTCTAAGGCTTGATTTGCACCTAGCAGTGATGGTGTTGGTCTTGTCTTTCATCTTTTTGCTTATCTTTGTCTTGATGTGTTCCCAGAATGAACACACATCTGGATTATTTTATGATCCCAAATTGATCTCACATTTCAATTCTTCTTTGACTACATGTGTTCCCAAAATGATCACACATTATTCAAAGAGGGGCAAATGTATGCACCCTAAAATGGTCACCTAGACTTTGGGCCCCCATTCAGTAATTTATCAAATCCTTGAATCAATATTTTCAAAAATTAGCATTTTATCAATTATATCAATTTTCCTTGATCAAGTCCCGTTTCATCATTTTTGATTATTTGCCTTAGGCTAACCATTTTATCCTAAGTCTTTATTTATTTAAAAAGAATATTTCCTCCCCTTTTAATAAATAAAAATCCCCCACTTTTCATCCTATCCTAAGTTGCACAAATAAAGCATTATTCCTATTTTATAAAAAAGAGAAAAGCACTTTTTGTCTCATATGGACACAAAAGTCAACTCTTATTTTCTCATTGGGGGATATTTGTGCTCATGGATTGCTCCTCTTTGATGCTCCACCATTGATTAAGTCTTTTGCCTCTTAATCTTCATGGTCCATTCCTTTTCATTTCCTATAAAAGAAGAGCTCTCTTCCTCATTTGCATATATCATTCACTTTTATGCTAATTTTATGCTGCAGGTTTTCTAGGTCATTTGGAGCTCTTTGAAGACTTTCTTGCATCCAAGCTTTGAAGACATTGTTGTTACATCTTATTTAGCTTGCTTTCATAGTTGCATAATCATGGCATTCTTAGTATAGACTTTCTTTATGCAATAGATTAATCTCACATAGTCTAAATAGGAAGGATTTGTAACACTTGTTCTTTCCTTTCATAGATTAGTTGCATTGTTCTTTCATTTCTATAGCCTAGCTTGCATCCTTCATTTTCATAGATTAGCTTGCATTGCATTGCATTTCATAGTGATTCTTGGAGATATTGGCATTCTTTCCCTTGTCTTCCTTTGAATCTCTCATTGTGTGGTTGACTAGCAAGGTCATTAGCTTAATAGCTCTAGCTGAGAGAAATTTTATAATCTTGCAACTCCATACATAAAGAGCTATGGATCAATTTTTGAGACCTCATTCTTGAGTGTTCTTGATTGTAAGGATTCATAGAAGTGCACTACTTTTGTGTGTACACATTCTTATTATCAAACTCATCAACTCAAACATTAGTACTTTCAATCATTTTATTAGTAACTCTGTTCAGACACTTGTATGCTTTACTTTTACTGGAATATCCTAAAAATATCCCTTCTTCACCTTTTGAGTGAAACTTTCCATTTCTTTCATCTTTCAGAATAAAACATTTGCTTCCAAAAATCCTGAAATAACTTACAGTGGGTTTGTGTCCAAACCATAACTCATAGGGTGTCTTATTAGTGTCCTTCTTCAATTGCACTCGGTTCAAAATATAAACAATTGTGCTAACAACTTCTCTCCAATATGTTTGAGCAACATTATTTTCTATCATTAATGTCCTTGTGCAGTCAACAATTGACCTATTCCTCCTTTCAGTAATGCCATTCTGTTGTGGTATCCTTGGTGAAGAGACATGTCTTTTAATACCATGCTCATTATAAAAATTAGTAAATTCATCAGAGAAAAATTCACCTCCTCTATCAGATCTTAAGCATTTCAATTCTCTACCAGTCTCTTTTTCTACTTTTGCTTTATACCACTTGAACATCTTGAATGCCTCATATTTTTATTTTAAGAACATGACAGTCATCAACCTAGTATAATCATCAACAAAAAGAATAAAACATATGTCTCCATAATAACTTTGAGTTCTCATAGGACTACATAGGTCAGTATGAACCAACTCAAGTATCTTCTTTGTTGAATAATCTTTTCTTTTCAAACTAGACTTAGTCATTTTACCTTTCTGACATTCATGACACATAACATGATCAGGCTTTGACAAGTTAGGCAGACCTCTAACTCTTTTCTTTTTACTGATCTTAATCATGTTATCAATATTCACATGGCATAACCTTTTATGCCACAACCATGCATCTTCATCTTTCATCAATAAACAAGAAGACTGATCATTATCAAGATAAAACATATTACCTCTGGATTATGTACCAGTTCCAACAAGTCTTCCTCCATCATCAAATATTTTCACCTTTTTTCTCTCAAAAGCAACTCAGTGGCCTGAATTGTTCAGTTGTGCCACACTTAGCAAGTTATAGTTTAATCCTCTTACCCAATAAGCATTTTCACATTTTAATCTATCATTTATCATCAAGGGTCATGTACCTCTTACCATACAGGGCGCATCATTTCCCATTCTTACAGATCCTCCATTGTATTCTTCAAGATAATCAAATTTTTCTTCATTGCCAGTCATGTGATGTGTACAGCCACTATCTATAATCCATGTATCATTCTTATTAACCTTAGAGATAAGTGTTGTCTCTACATACCTTTCATATTCTTTGGAATCCTCCTTCATTGCCACAAATACTACCTCCACATCATCATCAGTGTCAATATCAGTGATATCTTCTTCCTCAGCAATGTAGCATACCTTCTTGCCTTTGTCATTATTGTTTTGGTTGTCTCTATTATAGTGTCAATAGCCTCTATTGTATCTTCTCCCATAGCTTCCTTTAGATCAGTCTTTGGTTCTATCATCATCTTTTTTGTATGGACATCTAGCAGCAATGTGGCCAACTTATTTACAGTTAAAGCATGCTAAAGGTAATTATCCTCTATACCTTCCTTTTCCTTTAGGTAACCTTCTGGCCATAAGAACTTCAAGTTCATCAAGCTCATCATAAGTATTGCTATCACTATCATCCTTATTTATGCTATTAGACTTACCAATCTTCAAAGAAGTCATGAAAGTGGATTCAACAAATGGTACAACACTATTATCATAATTATTCAGTTCAAATTTTGTAAGCTTTCCAATCAGATTATCAAGAGTGAGTGTGTTGTTAGGTGCTGACCTATTTTCATGAATTGCAAATATTCTAATGGCATAGATAGGAAATAGGGTCCTTAGAATTTTTCTTACCACAGTGTCTTCATTAATAACTCCATTTGATGCTCTAATAGCATGAACTATCTCTTTTATTTTGTTTGTGTACTGCACAATTTTTGCACCTTCTTTCATCTTCATGTCATCGAATCTTCCTCTTAAAATTTATGCTCTTACTCTCTTGACATTTGCATCACCTCTATAAATTTGAGCCAGTTTATCCCACATCTTCTTAGCAGTAGTACAGTCTTTGATATCTTCAAATTTGGCATCTAAATAGGCAGCAACAATCTCCATCATAATAACATTATGTTCATGCATGTCCCTTAGTTGATCAAGGGTCAAGGGACCAGTGGGTGGTGCAAGGTATCCATTTACCATCAGATCTAGGGTAGAATTCCCAATCCCAGATATATGTAGCTTCATTTGACTTTGCCATATTGTGAAGTTATCCTTGTTTAGCTTTGGCACTTCCCTCTTAAAAATTTTGAGACCTTTGTGCTAAAGTCCTTAAAACTCTGTTCCAAGCAACCACTGCTCTAATACCAATTGTTAGAATAACTCAGAGGGGGGTGAATTAGTTATCCAGTCCCAAATCAAAATGTATAATCCAAAACAATTTACTTAAACTTCTACAGCTCGGTAACATAAAATACTATACTACTTGTGTTTTTACCGATTACAAGTCAAATAACATGTAATTATTATCGATCAAATCTAATATGTAATATGAAAATTATGATAACAAACAATCACCATAATGAACACATAACACAAAATATTTAACATGGAAACCTTGCGAAGGGAAAACCCACCTAAGACCAGCAACCCAAAAATGTTCACTCTTCTGAAGTGAGGTTGGTGAAGACCCAACACTGTTAAAGTTTACAAACACACTATGAGGTGTGACCTTGTTAGAGGATTTTAGACCAACCGTTATCATCCAACCAGCATTCACTATGGGGTTGATAGGATAACAATGTTCATTCTGTGAATGATACATATAAGACTTTCAAGTCCACTCTATTAAGAGATTTCTTTGTTTACAATGGTTAAAATGTAACAACAGTTGATCTGATTACAATACAACTTCAATTGTAGATGTTCATATCTATATTATGCTCATTCAAATCCTCTAATCAAGATAACAATTTTGTACCAACAATAATCAATGACTTATTATCACTCAGTAATAGCTTTCTGATGCTCGGTAAACTCTATAGTTTGGTTCTCCTTAACCAGTTTGATTAGGCATACATGAAGCTTGTTCATGCGATAATTCTATAGTCCCCTTCTTCTGGCATAAGTTTCATAACGAAACTCTAATATCTTAAATAGACAAGTAAACCATTTTCTTCTCCTCCATTAGATTTTGCCGCTTATTCTCCTTCATCCATTTTTTCTCTTAAACCTTCCTCGAATGATGTGCCAGTAACACATTTTGATTTCATCCTAGATCTTCCTTGAATTATGCTAGTCGTTGATCTTCATAACAAACTTTATCTCCATCTCTGATTTTAATGTACTTTACAGCTCATCAATCCTTAATGGCTAAACTAATCATTTAGTTCCTTTCTCCTACTCAGTTAACAAAGAAATGTGTCGGTGAACACAAGCTCAATTTATACTGTGCTCGGTATACAGTACACTGCTCAGTGTATACTATAATGCTTCATCAACCGACCACACTGCCTTGTGTCTTTCAGCTCTTTTCCTCATCATAGATGAATGAAACATTATCAAGTCAATAACATAAGGTCATAGACTCATTAGCAAGTTACCCAATGTATTCCTTATCCTCATCTGTCATATACATCTTCCTCATGTGGATATTTTTGTTCTTCATCTCTCTTACTCCTTTTCTACAGATGTTTAGGTATAGTAACTTACAAGATAAGTGTTGTCAAACTAGTTGACATCAATGACAACATATTACTGATTTAATCATATTACATATCTAATTAGCAACTTGGTGATCTCTAATCACAGATCTTCAATTAGGTTCTAAATCAGTTGTAGTTCATCAGCTTGTTATGGATGGAATTCATGGTGTAGTAATTAAGGGATGTGTTTGTTATGTGTTATGAATGTTTGTTAGGAGATCTCATTTTATGCCATGTGTGTGCTTGAATGGATGTTCATCCATTAGTGGGGCAGCTCTCCAATGGGGGGACTAGACAAAAAAAGGGTCACTACGGTAACCCATTGAAGAGGGTTAATCAAGTGAAAACATAATGAATAATAAAATAATATGGTTAAAATAACTAAATAAGAAAGAGTAATACTAACAGTGATGGCTTGGAGGATGTTGGCCATGTTTGAGTTGACTTGGGGTATGTCATCCATGTATGAGTATGCATGGAGAGTGATCATCCTTAGATACCTCCTATGTACCTTGGGCTCCCACTAGCTAGGAACGTTGTAGAGAAGTGTCAGGATGTACCGACACATCAAGCTCCTCAACACCACAATATGATTGTTTGGTGTTGCATGGGCTAGAGGGACATACGATGACACTCCCAATATTGGACCATGCACCCATTTTGTTACTCGATGAGTTTACATTTAATAGATGTTGAAATTGTTTCTTGTATGGAGGTTATAGTTTTAACTTGGTTGTATCCCTTTCATACATGAGTGAGTGTTCCTCCTTGTATTTAGTGTTATTTTCCTGCTCATAATTTGTATGCCATTGTTCCTTGAATTGTGTTTGGTATTGCCTCCTTGGATTGGATTTCTTGTGTTATGGTGATTGTGATGCCCAAATTTTGTGTGATCGAGTACTTATTGTATGTGGTTGATGTGGTGTTGATGTGAATTGTATACCCTCTATGTTGGATTGTTTGGAATGTGTTGTATGGGCTATATGGTTATCTCTAAAGCACAGTGGGAGAGGGCTTAATGGTTCCTTGAGATTAGGAGGCATGGCCAACTATCATTGGGGAATGAAGTACAAGTTCTGATCAGTCTCATCATTTATTATGCAAACACTTCTTGACATTATGTCATTCATATTATGCATTCACACTCTTATATTATGCTCATCTACTTATGATCTATTAGAAGGAATGTATACTTATGTGATTACTTGTATATCTTGTAATGGATTATGATGGAAACTTTAATCACCTAAAAAAATTTTGGTAAAACCTAGGCCCCTAAATTCGATAATTTGCCTTAAGAAAAAATCTAAATATTAAAGGCATAATTTACTAGACATAATTATGTAAGAAACTTGGATAATCCCCTTTTCATAATTAAATTATTTCTAAAAATCAAGAACAAATCATTCCTAATATTAAAGCTTGAAATTATTTAATTGTCAAAACCTTGCTTTTAATATAAAGTCTTAGAACTTTTATTAAAAGAACACATTTCCCACATAAGTGTGCAAATGACAATTAAAAGGGGATTTTCTATTTTTTCTTATTCTCCCATCAATCATGGCCAATCAAAATTCTTAGATCCTTTCACAAGGATTGATCTCTCTCACCACTCATCTCTACCTAACATCTTTTGCCTCTTAATCTCCACCCTCCATTCTTGAGGCAATTTATTTAAAAGGAATCTCTTCCTTGGCTCAAAGGATTCCAACTCTAGTCATTTTGCATCCTATTATAGTGAGCTTATGCTAGTTCCATGATCTTGCATTTTAGAGTTATTGTAGTTTTTTTTAAGTTCCTACTGTTATCTTGAGTTCTTATTTTCTCTTATCATAGTTGTCACATATCTCTTGCATTCTTAGTTTAACTCATCTTGTAGAGTAATCTTTTATTGTTAGCTAGTTTTTAGTAGCATTGGTGTTGTTAGTTTAACCTTGCATCTTGGCTTCATTCTAGTTTAGATTCATATTTTTCTCTCATAGTTTTGCATTTTCATATCTTGGAGTGGTGAATGCAAGTATTGCATCTCAATCATGTTTTGATTCTTCCATTTGGATAAGTCAAGCCACTAATCCTTCATGCCCAATCTGATGATCATTTCAATAAAGGATTAAACTTGCTTCAACTAGGAAGCAATAAGCCGGTTTTGGGAATTTAGTTGTTCACTATGAATGAATACTAATAGCTAGTTTCTTGAGTTAATAGTTTATTGAAGTGTTGGTTGCATTCCAATTGAATACCAATTTTATATCACACATTTTTGGCCCCCACCATGGAGCCCAAATCAGATTTTGGACCCATTTCTTGCAGGTTATTTTTTCTTATTTTCTGAAATTGTGACAAGCATCATACCACTGTAGTCCAAATTATTGTACAACACTTGTTTCGTCAAATGAAATTGCAAGTTTTCTCATACGATAATATAGAATAGAGGGTTTTATCTCATGTAGTTTAGTGTTTCATCATATGGCATTTCAACTCTAGCTTTCATCGCATGGCTCATTGAGTTTCATCGTACAATTATATGGTGTTGTCTATGTTGCATCGCACCAAAAACAATGAATGTTTTTTAGGCTCTAATTGCTTGAATTTTTGGATTTTTGTGCTTGATTCTACTTTATCTTGATCTTAACATTCCATTTTGTAGGAAATAACTTGTTTTTGCAGGGCATTTGAGAGAGAATTCGCTTGCCAAAGCCATTTATATTGTATTGTTTTGAGACTACTAATGCTTTGTGGTTGTAGGATGCTTGTCAAAGCCATATCTTGACACTACTAAAGCTATTTTTTTTGCAGGTTTCCTTGGAGATTATAGAAAACATTATGTCTTCCTTAATTAGATTTTCTAGGCACCTAGCTTAACTAGGAAGGCTTCTTTTCTTATGACTAGTTGGGTAGTAGGAGAGTATGCTCTTCACCTCCTAGAGGTTGAATTAGAAATCTTGACCTACTTGATTTATCACTTGTAAAAGAATCTTGGGTGAATGAATATGTGGTTTCTGTGCTTAGGAGAAGTCATGGAGTAGGAGAGTATGCTATTTTCCCTTGTAGAGAATCAGAAATCTAGACCTTCATTAGTCTATCCTCTTTTCTTTTCTCATTTACCTTTAGAGGGCCTGCCATTGAGGTAAAACTCTCATGGGAATGACCCAAGTGGAACAAATCAAAATCCAACTCTTCCAACCCACTATAATTTTTTTTCCTTGGAGGTTAAAGCCTCAAGGATGTAGCTATTAACTATCTTGAGTCATTTATTTAACTATAAGAATACACATGAGGATAATGTATAGGGCTGAGAGGTCTCAATCTTACTTACAAGACTACCTTAATTGAAGCGTGTGTATGACTATAGGCCTCAATTCCACTTTAATAACTAAAAATAATAGTTGTGAATGGATGCCCTTACTAGATACTCTTGGTTAGAAGTTACCTAACTTACCTCTAAAATTATCATAATCTTTGTGCAAGGATTGATCCAAGTGGACTTACCCAGATTACCTAAAGATTACACTCATCATATGTATTCCCTTGGATGCTTTAAATCATGAATGTGACATTTGAGGAGCCTTTTGGGATACAAGCATTGTGAATCTTCTCTTGATCCACAACATGCATAGTCCTTAGAAAATCTAATATCACTTTGTGTGAGGTGAAGGAATACCAAGTTGTGGGTAAAGATTGTGATGCTAGCCAAATTCCTTAGGTAGCTCTTGCTTGAAGTGTCTTCAATTGTGTTGAGAACCATGGAAATCTTTGTGAACATACACTTGAAATTCTTAAATCATCGCAAAACTTTGGACCTCACAAATGCTTGTATCCACAAGGTTGCTTTGACCCTTGTTGGATTGTTTGAAGAATATTGTTTTCTCACACTATTTCTTTCACTACAAACATTGAAGCTTGGTCCAGAAACACTTTGATCTTGTCATAGATCCAAAGTCAAACTATCCAAATTAGTCAAACTTATCAAAAATAGTGGCAAATTATCCTTTCTACTATTTTGTCTGGCATTTAATTGTATGATATGAGTGCTTTATCACACGATTTCTTTCTTTTATCTCATCCTTCTCTAGATTTCATCATACGACATAATCTACCCTCACAATATTATTGCATGCCATTGAGAGTGTCATCGCACCTAGTGTTTGAGTTGATCATACAATCTTGTATTTCATTGGTTATCAAACTTGAATCTAAAAGTCTCGACATCCATTTTCATCTAGTTTCCTCATAGCCTCTCTACCATTTGGGTCAGCTCTACACATCTTAAACTGATTTTCTTAAACTGATTGATCATTTGATTATGATTCAGTCTATCTTGGATCTTTTGGGGAATACCTAAAATGCTCTAGCTCTTGTCTCATATAGTGCCCACCCATATTTTTATTTTCAGTTTTATATTGCCAAACTCTTTTAGGCCACTTTTATGTGTGAGTTGCTATTTCAGTTATGTTATGGTTTTGATATTACATGGTGATTATAATAAATGGATGATTATGTTTTTTATATTGATGCAGTTAGATGATGTTAGTTATGATGATGATTTACATGTTTTAAAATGGTGCTTATGATTATGATTGTACTTACCCTATACTTACATGTGTATGGTGATCGTGCATGCTTTTATTTTTCTATATGACATGTTTGATATGGTTGAGGGATAGAGTTGTAGTTACCTTCTTGTGGAATCCACACAATGTCCTAATCCACACCATTGCTTTATATATATAGATATATATTTTTGTGTGTGTGTGTGTGTACATGCAGGTCTTGTATGCAGGTTTGTAGGAATCAGGCATCGACTTCCCTGAATTGTTAGGATGAGTGTGCTCTATCACTAGTCTCAATGGTAAAAGAGGAGAGATAATATTTAGATCTTGATGCAAGATAGGACAAGAGGGGCCATAAATTGTACACCCTAACTTGATCCACCTTTCTCAACAACACGCGAAAGCAACAACATACAACAGTGAGACAGAGAATGCAGAACTTTCATATATTATCTTCAAATTGATTCATACATGTCACGTTGTAAGGCCTTCCTAGTTTCATCCAAATATTACAATCAAGTATAGAAGTCCTCAAACATGCAAGGATCTATAGATAATTATTAATCTTCTATCTTCTATCCTCTATCAAAACTGACTCCATAAACTCTAACCAAACAACTACATTTATACAAGAGGCTACCAAACCAAGTTGGCCTTCAGATCCACAATCAATGGAAGGAACAAATAGATCTAGGTCCACATACTTCCCAATGATGGATAGCAACATTAAATATGTGACCCAAAATAAATGCACAAGTCGGCCTCAAAAGAAATCCAAAACAAACAACTCAGTAAGCAAGGAAACCGAGTGCCAAACAAGCATCACCGAGCACCATGGAAATTCATAAAGCACCAGGGAGATAACCGACCAACACCGGTGAACAAAGGAAACTGAGCAACACCGAACCAACTTGGTCAAAGAAGGAATCAGCCAACACAAACAAACTCAAATATGTTTTTGGTGACACGGGATTGCCAAGGACCCGAGATGCTCCTATATCATACACCTGGAGTTATTTGAAATGATTCTCTAAATCATGAAACAGGTATGATCTAAGCTGCATCCAAATTAGACTATGAAATCCATGAACTATCTTCAATCGGTCAATTCTTCCACTTTACAAGATATTCCATATATTGATTTCCTCTTGTACTTCTGCCAATTCTTTGCTACAAAATATGCTCAACTTCTTTATTTTTCTTCTTAGGATAATCCATCGGTACTACCATGTCTTCTTCAGGTTCATGAAACTCATACAAATCAATAATGTTGAATATTGGTGATATATCTATGTCATCAGGTAACTCAACTTCATATGCATTTCCACTGTCAAATTTTCTCAAAATCTTACAAGGTCCAAACTTCTTCATCTTCAGCTTCCCATATGTTCCAACAAGAAATCTACCTCTCCTCAAATGAACCATCACTTCATCACCAACATCAAAAGTCTTATGTCTTCTTGATCTATCAGCTCTGTCTTTCTATTTCTGATTACTCTTTTCCAGTTTAAGCTTCACATCTTCATGCAATGTCTTCATGTACTCAGCAAATTTTACTCCTTCAAAACTTCTTTTTATTTCATCAGCAATGTCTCTCAAATCTAATATACCTCTCATTTGTATGCCATTTACAATCTCAAAAGGTGTTTTTCCGGTACTCCTATTCACTGAATTATATTATGCAAACTCTACTTGTGCCAACATAGAATCCTAATTACTCGGTGTGTCTCCAACTAAACATCTCAAAAGATTTCCCAAACTTCTATTTACAACTTTTGGTTGTCCATCAGTTTGTAGGTGAAATGTAGAACTATATTTCAACTCAATACCCAACTTTCTCCGAAGAGTCTTCCAAAAGTATCCAACAAATTTACTGTCTCGGTCAGAGATAATACTCCTTGGTAATCCATGCAATCTGACAATTTCCTTAAAAAAAAGATCGGCTACATGTACTGCATCTGATGTCTTTCTACAAGGTATAAAATGTGCCATTTTAGAAAATCTATCCACAACCACAAATATAGAATCATTACATATTATTATCTTCGATAAGCCAAGAACAAAATCCATACTAATGTCAATCCAAAGTTTCTCAGGTACAGCAATTCGTGTATACAATTCAGTATTCTGACTAACTCCTTTTGCAACTTGACAAACTCCACAACTTTTCATAAATTTTTGAACATCTTTATACAACTGTGGCCAAAAGTATTTCTCCTTAAGAAAATTCAATGTCTTATCAACACCAAAATGTCCAGCCAAACCACTACTATGTTTCTCTTTTATCAAATTAGTTCTCATTTCTCCTCTTGGTATGCACAATTGAATACCTTTAAACAACATACCTCCTTGCATAAAATATTCATCCCATTTAGTACTCTGTTGATCTTGAATAGGTGTTCTACATTTTCTCCATGGCTCAAAAAATTCAAGATCAAATTCATAAGAATCTCTCATGTCATCAAAGCCTAGAATTCCAATTTTCATCTCGGTCATCAAAGATCTCTTTCTACTCAATGCATTAGCAACTCAATTAGTGACTCCACTCTTATTCTTTATCACAAATGTATAACTCTACAAATACTCAACCCATTTCATATGTCTCTAATTCAACTTACTCTGACTACCTAGATACTGTAAAGCGTTATGATCGGTATACAACACAAATTCACTCAGCATCAAATAATGTCTCCATTTCTTCAGGGCTTGAACAATAGCATAGAATTCTTGATCATACACAGAATATTTCTTTTTTGCATCATTCAACTTTTCACTAAAGAAAGCAATAGGTTTACCTTCTTGACTCAGCACAGCTCCAATTGCACTTCCACTTGCATCACATTCCACTTGAAATGCCTTATTGAAATTAGGCAATGCCAAAACAAGCAATTCAACAACCTTATGCTTTAGAGTCTCAAAAATTTGATTAGCTCCATGTGTCCACTTGAATTCTCTTTTGTCTCCTCTCATAGTCTTAGTCATAGCATTACAAATTGAACTAAAGTTTCTAATGAACTTCCGATAAAAACTTGCTAAACCATGAAATGATCTTACCTCGCTAGCACTCTTAGGTGTAGGCCAATTTAGAATAGCTTCAACCTTTTCAGGATCCATTTTGAAACCATCAGATGAAATCACAAATCCCAAATACACAATCTCCTCTTTCATGAATGAACACTTTTTCAGATTTATCAACAACTTTTCTTCTTTCAATCTTTGCAAAACTTGTCTAACATGCAATAAATGTTCTTCTCTGGTCTTACTAAATATCAGAATGTCATCAAGATATACAATCACAAACTTACCCAAGAATTTCTTCAAAACTTCATTCATCAACCTCATAAAAGTACTTGGTGCATTAGTTAAACCAAAAGGCATAACCAACCACTCATACAAACCTTCTTTTGTCTTGAAATCAGTCTTCCATTCATCACCTTCTCTAATTCTAATCTGATAATACCCACTTTTCAAATCAATCTTGGTAAAATACTTTTCTCTAGTCAAACTATCTATTATATCATCTATCCTCGGTATAGGAAACCTATACTTCACTATTATCTTGTTGATTTCTCTGGAATCAGTACACATTCACCATTCTCCATTCTTCTTAGGTGCTAATACTATAGGTACTGCACAAGGACTCAAAATTTCTCTAATCAAACCTTTCTGCAACAATTCTTGAATCTTTTGGTTCTATTCCTAATTCTCGTAGGTGTCAATCGATGAGGTGCCTTATTCGATAAACTAGCTCTAGGGATAAGATCCATGCAATAATCAATGCTTCTCTTCAGTGGAAAACCATCAGGTACATTATCAAAAATAATTTCACTGTACTCAGTGAGTAACTTATCAATCTCCTCAGGGATATTATCCTCTATTTTCTTACTCGGTTTGTTAGGAATCACAGCAAAACATACATCATTTCTCTTTAAATCCTTAACAAATTTTCTTCCTTCCATCAAGCAAACTTTCACGGATGTGAAAACATTACTAATAGGTTCTTCCATTAAAGGTAACAAGATTTGTCTTTTTCCATCAGTCCAAATAGTATACTTATGCAATCTCCCATCATATATAGCATGTCTATCATATTGCCAAGGTTTACCCAACAAAATATGACAACAATCCATAAGCATGATATCACATAACACCTTATCATAGTACTTTCCAATTTTCAAATTCACATAACATTGTTCACTTACCAAGAGTGTATGCTCATCTTTGATCCATGAAATTTTATAGGGCTTCGAATGTTCCAACCTTTTCAACTGAAACTTTGTGACCATCTCTTCAAATGATAGATTCTCTGAGCTACCACTGTCAATTATTATCTTCCAAACTTTGTCAGAAAGTCTACATCTAGTCTTGAACAAACTTTTCCTTACCAAATCTTCCTTTTTACCTTCATTCCAAAGTGCTCTTCTTACCATCAAATTATTTTCCTTCTCAGGTTCATTCGGTGACTCTTCTTGCACCAAAGCATTCTAACTATTACCAACCTTCTTACTTGCATGTGTACACTCAAATGATCTATGTCCTTCTTCTCCACAATTGTAACAAGTTCCTCAGAAACCACCTCTATTATAACCACCTCAGTAGTTACTGCCTCTACCTCTAGATGAACTTTCACCTTTCCACTCGGTCTTGCCTTTATCCAGAGTTGTCTTCTCTGGTTTAGATCTATTATTTTCACCATGGGATCTACCTCTTCCTCTAGGGAATCTACCACCTCTACCTCTTTGTCTTTGCTCATGTCTCTTATTAAATTTCTCCTTAGCTTTTAATGCAAATTGATAAGCCTCTTCAATGTTCTCCAATTTGACCAAACTAATTTCTTCTTAGATGGAAACTCTCAAACCATTCAAGTATCTGGCAATTCTTTCTACATTATCTTCATCATGTCCAAATCTGATATCTAATCTATAGAATTCCTCAGTATATTCCTTTACTGAGCTATTTTTCTACCTCAAACTTTGCATTCACCTAACCAGGTTAATCTGATAGTCACAAGGTAAGAACTTTCCTTTCTATTTATTCACCATTTTACTCCATACCTTGATTTTGTCTTTGTCTTTCCTCTTTTTGTCAGCTAAAAATGTTCCCACCACAAGGATGCATGACTTTTCAACTTTTTGCTTGCAATTTTCACCTTCTTTTCCTTAGGTACATTTTCATACTCAAAATACTTTTCCATCTCAGTTATCCAATCCACCAATTCATCAAAATCCAATTTCCCACCATACTCTAGAGGATTGAAGTGTGGTGTAGACTTCAGACTTGTCAAAGCCTTCAAGAATCTTTCTTCACCCTAATCCATCATAGGAATAGGTTCTACATCACCTTGTTCTACCTCAATTTCATCATCACTAACATCTTCAAGATGTCTTCCTCTTCTCTGGGTTGTTTCAACAACTTCTAATCTAGCAGCAAGTTGTCTTAACATGTCTGCCAATCCTGATCTACATCTCATCTCTCATGAACCATCTTGAAAACCCTCTACAATTGCAGGTCAGATTGCCATCTTCTACCCCACAACAATTCAAATAGGGCTTCACAAGAAGGAACCTTCAAATCTAGATTCACAAACCTAGATCTGGATCTAACCTCACTCTAATACCACCTGATGCAAGATAGGACAGGAGGGGCCAAAAATGGCACACCCTAACATGATCCACCTTTCTCAACAACATGCAGAAGCAACAACATACAATAGTGAGAGAGAGAATGCATAAATTTCATATATTATCTTCAAATTGATTCATACATGTTGGGTTGTATGGCCTTCCTGATTTTGGCTAGATATTACAATCAAGTAAAAAACTCCTCAAACATGTGAGGATCTACAGATAATCTCTAATCTTCTATCCTCTATCAAAACTAACTCCCTAAACTCTAACCAAACAACTATATTTATACAAGAGGCTACCGAACCAAGTAGGCCTTTAGATCCACAATCAACAGAAGGAATGACCAGATCTAGGTCCACATGCTTCCCAATGATGGATACCAACATTAAATCTGTGACCCAAAATAAATGCACAAGTCGGCCTCAAAAGAAATCCAAAATAAATAAATCGGTAAGTAAGGAAACTGAGCGCCAAACAAGCATCACCAAGCGCTAGGGAAATTCACTAAGCACCAGGGAGATAACCGACCAACACTGGTGAACAAAGGAAATTAAGCAACATCGAACCAACTCAGTCTAAGTAGAAACCGAGCAACACAAACAAACTCAAATATGTTTTTGGTGACACAGGATTGCCAAGGACTCGAGATGCCCCTACATCATATCTAAATACTAACCTAAGCCATACTATTGTCCTAAAATAGAGGGCAAGATTCTAATATTTTACCCTTTCCAAACTCGTCTAGGTGACGTGAGTTTATTGTTTCTTCCTTGAGCTTGGTTGTGGTTCTTTAAGTTCAATTAATTTTGGTTATTGGTGTAATTGCTATAATTAGATAATTTATTTAGATTAATTATCTAATTTAAATAAATTAGATTTTTGCTATTTTTAACTATTTAGATGTGAGAGTATTTAATTAATTAAAAATTAACTAAATTTAATTATTAAATTTAATGATTTTTAATTTAAAAGACTTATTGTGAAAATAGAATTATTTAATTAATGAGAATTAATTAAATACATTCACTTTAGATTTATATAATTGTAAATTTAACTTTTTCAAATGAAAGGTATTTATTAATTGAGAAATTAAATAGCATGTGGAAAATTAAAGTAGACTAAATGTTATTATTTAAATTAATTAGAATGCATTAAGTTGCACAATCAAAATTGAATAAATTAAATTAAAAGAATTAGTCAATTTAGATGTGTGTCTATGTTAAACACCTTCATGAAATTAGGATTATTGACTAACAATTCAAAGCAAATACAATGCAAATTTAACTAAGAAATGAAACTAAAATCCATGACATCTCATGGTTCTCTAATTAGATGTGGTACAAGTAGAGCTCTCAGCTTTGTATTCCCTACTAGTGACACTTCTAAAATGAGAAAGCTATGACACTAATATGCTTAATCTAGCTCACAATTCTCCATTATGCTATGATAAAATGCAAATGCAAATGATAAATGCTCTCAATTGCTATGAAATTGACTGTAAGGGTGATGCTTTGCAAATGAATTTCTAAGATGATTATTGCTCTCAAAATGCCTCTCATTTATAGTAAATTCCCAAAGGTAGGGGGTAGAGTGAAGTAATCATGATTTAGCCTTGGTTGAGTCAAAAACTTTGCAATGTTTTTAAATGGGGGGACAATTTAAATGTTTGTCTCAAAGCTTTGGACAAAAGGACAAAATTGAGTGGATGAGATTTAAAGTTGAATTTGTGTGATTGAGATTCAATTCCTTTGAGTGATCCATGTGCTTTGTGTTCTCAATTCTCATTGGTTGCTCAATTTTTTGTTGAAAGATATTAGGATTAATTAAATTCCATCAATTAATTAAATTAGCCATGTAAGGGAATAAGTTCAATTTGATTTTTGATTTAAAACTATACAATTAATTGATTAAAATCAATTATGTAGTGTTTTTGACCCCTTTAAACTTTGATTTAATTATTTAATGTCATGATTTGATTTTTCTTTTGATTTGATGATTTTATCCAATTTTGATTTAATAAATGTCCATTTAAATTTGATTTGATCCTTTTTTATCAAAATTAGTGCATTTTGATTAAGAATTTGCAATTTTAATGATTTAAAAGCACTTGCCCATTTTTGAGTGTCTACAAATGCCCCTCTTTGAATTGATGTATGAAGAATTGATGTACGAAGAACATTGATTCAAAGAAATTTTTAAGTCCCAATCACTTTTTAGGTCATGATTTACTGATACACCACTGATTTAGGTCTTGATTTGATACCTGATATGAAATTGATTGCTGCTTGATATGATATGCCTCTAATTTGATATGATATTTGATATGTGCCCCACTGATAATAATTCAAAAAAATTTGATGCCCCAGATTCACTGATATTTGATGCCAATTTGATACTCTGATGCCCCCTCAGAAATGAAACATATTGATTGCTTGATTTGAAAATTTTGATTGATTATTGATTAATTGATTGATTGATATGGATCCAATATGTTTTCATTTCTAAAAAATATTGATGGTATGAAGGTTTCAACAAATAAATGCCCCAGTTTGATTGATAGGTTGATTTAGGTCACTAGGTCAAAATTTACCTCCAAATTAGGTCAAATTAGCTTAAATAGGTTGAAAAACCTAGATTTACTATTCATTTTCACTGACTTTTGAGATTTTTGCTCTGATCCTTGGCTTCTTGATCATGATGGTTGTCCCAATTCGCGAGCACCGGTTCGAGAGAGGTCATCGTTATCAAAGACCATTAGACTATGGACCTTCAGTGAGTCATTGCTAACCTTCCTTGTGCATTTATTGCTTGTTTATAACATTTATTGCATTTTTTCATGATGTCATAGTTTTAATTTTGCAAAATGCCACATAATAGATTTTAAATGTCGCATAGGATAGTGAAACAACACATCTACGCTTTTTACTCATGCCTTTACGTAGTAAAATGTCGCCTAGGAATATTTAGGTCTCGCCTGATAAGAATATGTTTTCGCGTAGGACTAGGGTTTTCTTGCCATTTTATATATGTTTTTCTGCGTATAAAACCCTAGTTTTAAAATGTCGCCTATGCCTGATTAAGTGTCACCTAGTGTTGTAAAGTGTCATGTGAAATGTTAAGTCACGTGTATGATTGATAAAGTTTCATGTGTTATCTATTATGCACCGCGTAAGGTAAAATGTCGCGTGGTAATAGGAAAATGACGCCTGTAGAATTTTGAGAAATTTTTTTTGCTCAAACTAGATTTTTTGATTAAGATTTGATGACTCTGACTAATTGATTGATTTTCCAAGATGGGTAGGTCTGTTGTAGTTAAGAAAAATAATTGATTAGGATATCAGGATAATGGTACCAATGAATTTGATTTATTAATCTAATAGGATAGAAAAATTGATAGGTAGGATTGATTGGTCAGTGTGAAAAATAACTGGTATGTAACTGATAATTCACTCTCAAGGAATAGAGACACGAACAAATGGTACTAGGTTTGATAGTTTGATTCTGATAAAACTAATTGACTTTAAATGATTCACTGATATAGAAAACTGATATGATTCTCTTGATGATGGCGGAGATGATGGCGGGGATGGTGGTGGTGGTGGTAGGAGGAGACGTCAGAGATGACAAGCTCAGAGAGGACAAAGAGCTCCTCAAGTCATGGGTCGAGGATGAGATGGGCCATGGGTGAGAGGTGGACATGCTAGGGACAGGGCTAGAGATGTTAGACAAGTACAGTAGGTTGGTTGTCCTTGAGCTGCATTGGTACAAGGACAATAGAGATGACAAAGAGCTCAGAGATAGGTACATATTAAGGCTACTAGATAGATTCCTGGAGGACAAGATCCTTTGGTTCAGTTACAATGGGTTGCTTTAGCATAGCAGGATCAGGTTCCGACACAGCAAGATCAGATTCTGACACAGCAGGTGCCTCCACAAGTTCCTAGATCCCAAGATATGGGTCAGTCATCTCAGGTTGCTCCTAGTATTGACACTCTATCACAGGATGTTCAGTCATTGCAAACAAATGTATCCACTATTGTTGGCAGATTAGACCAGGTGGCTCTTTTGATGCAGCAATTTATGACCTATGTGACTCAAAGACCTAGTATGGCTAGCACTAGTCAGACTCCTCCTACTCAGGATAGACCGGGTGATGGTGGTCCAAATAGATCAGGTCCTGGTGATGGATTGGGCAGTGCTACAAGATCTTGATGATTAATTATGGATTTGTTCCTTGATGACTTGTATCATGTTGATGTTTATTTATTGATCAAGACTTGATGTATCACTTTGTTGACATTGTATCTGGATATACTGATTTGATGGATCATTGATATTATGAACATTTATATGATGATATACCTTCCTTGATTATTTTGATGTGTATATGTGAGATTATCTTTATATGCAGCTATATGATGTTTTATGATGCATTTACTTTGATTATGCTTATGGATGCAATGTATCTTATGTATGATATAGATAGATGGATGCAATGATTTATGCTCTTTTAATATTCTTTTATGCTTTTCAATGTATGGATGCAATGATTTAATGAAAATATGGATATGAATGCCCCTATGTTTTTTATTTTTTCGAATGTATGCAATTCTATACTTAACTAGATGTATGCAAATGATGTGTGATGAATGAATTTTTTGCTTTTTTGCTTTTCTGATATATGGATAATGAGTATTGAGTAATGTTTATGAATGGATGCAAAAAGATAACTTCACATGATTAATTTGAATCAAGGATGAAACATTTAATTGAACCCCTCTTTTTAATGTTATACTCAAGCTAATTAACTAAACCCCTTTTCCCATGGAAAGATAACTACAAACATCCACTTAATCTAACATGAAAATGCACTTGCAATGCAACTAAGTGTCACTAGCTTTTTAGCAAAGAAAATCCATAGGGAAATATTTTCATCATTGAGCATTGTAGGACTAAAAAGAAAGTACAACCATCACTAACCACATCATGATGATATGAATATCGCTTTATTTCACTTTTTGGTAACACCTTTTGGAAACTAGTACAACCCTCACTAGTTGAATGACCAACTATGGGAGTATGAATACCAGTTTCAACAGATTCAATGTTTCAAGTGGATTTTTGGTATTAAGATATGGAAAATCTAAATAGCCAAGGTATATGTTTGCGTAAACAAGTAAAGGTCAATTCTTCCTCTTATGTGATAGTCCTCGATGCTTCTTTGATGACCATGTCGTTAGATGAATTCATATAAGTTGATGGATCTCCCTCAAAACAGTCACTCAAAGGCAAGAAAATATCATGTCTCCATTATGGCCAATCTAGTCGAAACATCATCAATTAGCTAAAGAGATGTGATAAAAGTCATTTCAATAAAGATCATCAAAAGAAAGCTTCAAGTGTTTTGCAATGTATCAAGATTTTCAAATAAAATTTCCAACCATTCTGATCTTTTAAGTGTTGTCAATTTTTAATCCCGAATAATAAAGTCAATGAAGGCTCAAGGATCAAGTTGTAGGATAGGAATACTTAGGTGTGAACAATGATATCCATCAAAGGTTCAATGAAAATCTCTCTCTTCTAAAGCTCTGATAATTCTCTCTCTGATGTGACTGAATGTAGCACTAATTGAATCTATTCGAACCAAAAATCTAATCCTTTCCTACCCCCAAGTGATAAATGTGATCGTGCGACAAACTTAGGGCAAGTAGGCAATGCAACAATGCAGCTGAAAGGTTTTATTATGACTATGCACAAATGATGGATGCAATGAAGATTTACAAGTGAGATGTTGGGAATGCAATTTTTTCATATGCAACTAGGAAATGACTTAAGGGAACAAAAGGTGCTTGATTGCCAAGTTTTCACCTTTTGGGTCTTTTTCTCTTTTTTTGCTACCAAGGCACCTATTGCTAGGTTTTCACTAAGGCACTTTTTTTCTTTTTCAATTTTTTTTCTTTTTTCAATTTTTTTGGTATTTTCAAGATCTCTTTTGGCTATGTACAATAAATATGATGCTTCTCATCTGATACTGTTTATACTCTTTCATCTACCTCATGTATAGAATCTTTTTAGATGGATGCTATTGATAGGTTCTTGTAGCTCTTCTCCATCACAATTTGCTAATTTATAAGTTCTCGTTCCAAATGAAGAAACAATGATGAATGGACCAAGCCAATTCACCTCCCATTTACCCTTCTTCTCCCTTTTGGCTTGATTTTTAGGTTTTTCTCTTAGTACTAAGTCACCTACTTGAAAGACTCTTGGTTTGATATGCTTATTGTAGTTTCTTGAGATCCTGTTTTGATAGACTTTCAAGTGTTCATAGGTTTGCATTTGGTGTTCTTCAAGCAACTCTAATTGTTGAAGTTGAGCAACTCTATAGTCCTCATCTATTACTAACCCTTACAATGATACTCATAAAGATGGGATTTCAACCTCCAACAGTAGAACAGCTTCAGCTCCATAAACCAATGAAAATGGTGTAGCTCTTGTAGGTGTCTGGATGCTCGTTCTATAGGCCCATAATGTTGGGTTGATTTGCACATGCAAATTTCTTCCTGACTTATTCACCGATCTCTTCAAGATTTTGAGGATGTTCTTATTTGTAGCTTCGGCTTGTCCATTTCCTTGAGGATAACAAATGGATGAAGAGTGATGAGTAATATGGAATGTGTCACAAAGTTTATCCACATCTTTGTTTTTGAATTGCTTTCCATTGTTTGTGATTATGGCATGAGGGATACCATATCTACAAATGATGTGATTGAGTATAAACATGGAGATCTATTTGCCTGTAGCGGTGATCAAAGGAACGACTTCTACCCACTTTGTGAAATACTCTGTAGTGATGATGATGTACTTATGCCCATTAGAAGATGGTGGATAGATGATGCCAATCAAGTCAAATCCTCATTGATAAAATGGCCATGGTGTAACAAATGGATGCAATTCTTATGTCGGCACATGTATCATGTTGCCATGGTATTGACATTTGTTGCATATTTTGACAAAGTGACAAGCATCTTTCTCTAAGGTTTTCTAGAAATACCCCATATGAAGGATCTTCTTGGCTAAGTTTAATCCACTTGAATGCGACCCACAAATGCCCTTGTGAACCTCACTTAAAGCTAACTTAGACTCTTCTTCCTCTAGACATCTAAGTAATGTCCCATCAAGACCCTTACAATACAATGTTTCAGAAAGGATTATGTAACGGGCTGATTGTCAAATGAAATTTCATTTTTGGGCTTGTGATTGGTCTATAGGTAACACTTGGTCTTTGAGATAGGTATAGATAGGGTCGTACTAGGGTGAGTCATGTCCATTGAGTAGGGAAACAATTTGGGTGTTGGGAAGCTCAAATGATGGTTTTACCAACTCTTCCACCACGAATTCGTACTTCTCATTCTAATCTGGTTTTTGAAGTAAGGAAGCCAAGGTCACCATTGCATCAGTTGCTCTATTCTTCTCTCTTGTAATTTGTTCAAAGGTTATCAAAGTAAAGTAATTTTTCCAAGCATCTATCATAGTCTTGTATGGCATTAGTTTTTCATCTTTGGTATTTTATTCATCATTGATCTAGTTGATTATCAATTGATAGTCTCCATACACTTGTAGCTTGATGATGTTCCATTCTAAAGCCATCTTAATGTTAATGACTAGAGCCTCATATTCTGCTATGTTGTTTGTACATGGGAACAAAAGCTTGTAGGACTTGGGAATAGTGTACCCTTGAGGGGTGATCAATAGTATGCCAGCCCTGGAACCTCCTTGTGTATATGAGTCATCGAAGTACAACTTCCATGTCTTGGCCTCTATGTTGACAATTGTTAAATCCAGAAACTCCACTTGAATGGTTTGTGTAGAAATTAATGGGTTTTCTGTTAAGTGATCTGCTATCACTTGTCCTTTTATGGATTTCCTATCCACATACTCAATGTCAAACTCACTTAATATCATGACCCATTTTTCTATTCTACTAGTTAAGGCAGTTTTGCTTAGCAAGTATTTTAGAGGATCAATTTTTGCAATAAGTTTCATCTTGTGCATCAACATTTAATGCCTCAATTTTTGTGATGCAAAGACAATTGCTAGACATGCTCTTTCCATGAATGTGTAGTTGAATTCATATTTGATCAATGTTCTACTCAAATAGTAGATTGCTCTTTCTTTCCCTTGCTCATCTTCTTGCGCCAAAAGAACTCCTAGAGACCTCTCGATGGCATATATGTATAGCAGCAATGGTTTTCCCTTGATTTGTGGCATTAGGATTGGTGGATTTATTAGATAAGTCTTCAACAAGGTGAAAGCTTTGTTGCATTCCTCATCCCACATGAAAATAGTGTCTTTGTGTAGTAACCTTGTGAATGAATGACACTTTTCTGCCAATTGAGAGATAAATCTCCTTATTGATTGAATCTTGCCTTGAAGGGACCTCATTTGACTTATGTTCTTTGGAATCTCCATATCCATTATTGCTTGGACCTTTTTTGAATCTACTTCAATCCCTTTTGTTGAAACTATGTAGCCTAATAACTTGTCGGATTGAACACCGAAAGTACATTTTCTTGGATTAAGTCTCACTTTGAATTGCTTCAATCTTGTGAATATCTTTTCTAGAATTTGTAGGTGATCTTCTCTTTTATGTGACTTTTCCAATATGTCATCCACATAATCTTCTAGAAAAGTGTGCATCATATCATGGAAAATAGTGGTCATTGCCCTTTGGTATGTAGCTTCGGCATTTTTGAGGCCAAAGGGCATTACATTCCTATTAGAGTAATAGTCTTTTGGGTTATTAATTAAATCATTTTGATCTAATTACTAACTCACCTATTCACTCTAGTTGCTTAAGACAACCTTAGGGTTTCCCTTTTAGGGTTTCATGATTCCTTTTATAAGGATTCACCTCTTTGTATTTCATATCAGATTATCATATTGTAATATTGTTCATAATAGAGATTGTTCTTTTTAATGTGCATATGATGTCTCTGGCTTTTCTTGCTTTCTGTTCTTTACTTCTTCCATGTGACAGGGTTATGCATGTAGGTGTTCTTGGGAGATTAGTTTTTCACCTGATCTAACATGGTATCAGAGCCATCTTGCTACTCGTTGTTCATGTTTAGTTGAAGTGTTTCAAAAGCTGGAGGTTCTCAAGGTTTTCAGAGGTTTTTATGTGGATTTAGATGGGGGCTTTGTTTCTAGTCACCTTGGGCTGAAACAGACATCTCCATTGAGCTCAGAGCACCCAAAAACCCTAAAATCCATATAAAATTTGTCCATTTTGGACAACGTTGGCTCTGAGGCAAAAAAATTTGGTTTCAGTGCCTTATGGGCACGAAAATTGAGAAAAATACAAAAAAAATCAATTTTTTTAATTTTTTTGCGTTAAAATAACACATGCAATGTATTTTGTTTGGCATCACCACCGGGCCAACACCAACTTGTACCACCGCTGGCCCTCCGCGGCCCCCGCCACTGCCTGCACACCACCGGCAGCGCCGCCTCCAGCAACGGCATCATTCCGCTCAACCCGGCCCACTGGCTCCTCCCAACTCCGCTCCACTCAACCGGCTCCTCCACCAAACGCGCCACCCAGTGGGCTCTTTAAACCCCTAGCAGTAGTCACATGGGTGACTAGGAGCTATGCTCTAGCCCCCTGCGCGCGCCATGCGCCCAGGGGCTCATTTTTTTTAGCCCCAGGGGCTTAAAATTTGTTTTTGGAGCCTTTCTAACCCCCTGACGCTGTTTTTTCTCTATCTGGAGCATACGGAGGTCTTTTTCAAACTTCTTTATATTGTCAGAAAGCTCTTTCCAAGATCTTTCTGATTATGGAGGTTAGGTTTTTTGGCTCTACTTTTTTTATAGTGTTTTTTTTTGTCAAAGTTTGATATCTATTTTTGCCTTCCGGGAGCCATATCTTGCTCACTCGGACTCTATTTTTGGTAAACCACATATCGTCGAAAAGTTGGTTCTATGAGTTTTGTAGTGGCAAGGGTCTTTTATCCAAATTTTGCTCCAGGTTCATTCTCCTCTAATTTTTGCACTTTCACACTCTGGCAGATTACTTGGATTCTACAGATCCTGGGATCTCTTCTTCTGTTCTTCTGGCTCACTCTTCTTTCTATCTTTCTGAGCATTGTAAGCTTCTCTTCTGTAGCATTTTTTTTCTGTAAATGCACTAAGATAAAGTGCCTACTTCTGCATATCTAGAATTTCAAGCACCTTATGTTTGTTTGTACTCGCACTTCATTATAAAGTGCCATGAGGGGGTTATGATGTTTTTCCTTTTGTGCTCATCCACCTTTGTCAAGTGAGTGTCCCTTCCATGACATTAGCCTCATGTTGCATGTCTAGAAGATCAATTCTTCTTCTTCGACACCACCCTTTATCCTATGCTTGTCCTTCTGTTGCACTGTTGGTGTTCCTGAGTCTTCTTCTTGCAGATGTTTCTGGCATTGCATTTCAGTGTTCCTGTCACCCCTCTCCCTATTCAACATTATAAGGGGGTTCACCTATTGGTTCTATTGCTTCCTTGGTTCGATTGAGTGATCTACATATTCAGTTTTTGTTCCTATGTACTAAGTGGATGCAATGGCTAGGCACCTATGCATTTCGGTGAGATGGATCATCTACTATATAGACACTCGTTCATTCCTACTTTTGGAGGTCACCTCTTCAATTGATCAGCTCTTCAGACCTTGTCTTCTCTACCTAGTCATGCACTATTTCAGTGGGGGTTCCAATAGTTACTTCTGATAGTGTTTGCAGCTTCATGCTTCAGAGATGCTTCATGCTCTTTCTTGTTCCTTTCTTTAGGACTTTCCCTAGATTGGAGGCTTTGTTTCCTTCATCTAGTTTCATCTCTTTTTGGGGTAGAGTTTCTCCCACTGGGTGTTCTCTATTTCCCCACTTTACAAAGATTTCTTGTACTTGTGTCCCTGATCAGGCCTTATTTTCGGGACCCATCTTTCCTACTTTCTACAGTAGTCTCCTAGGTTTTGCTTCTCCCTAAGCTTATCTTAAGGGGGGGTGTTAGAGTAATAGTCTTTTGGGTTATTAATTAAATCATTTTGATCTAATTACTAACTCACCTATTCACTCTAGTTGCTTAAGCCAACCTTAGGGTTTCCCTTTTAGGGTTTCGTGATTCCTTTTATAAGGATTCACCTCTTTGTATTTCATATCAGATTATCATATTGTAATATTGTTCATAATAGAGATTGTTCTTTTGAATGTGCATATGATGTCTCTGGCTTTTTGGCCTTCATAGATTTTTCTTGCTTTTTATTCTTTGCTTCTTCCATGTGACAGGGTTATGCATGCAGGTGTTCTTGGGAGATTAGTTTTTCACCTAATCTAATAGTTCCAACAAAAGGTATCCCAAGGTCATGTAAAGGTTGTCTTCTCTTGGTCTTTGAGTGCAATTTTTATCTGATTGTAGCTACTAAAACCATCCATTAATGAATACATGGAGTGACCTACTATCAAGTCCACTATTGCATCTATTCTTGGAAGTGGGAAATCATCTTTAGGACATGCAAGATTTAAGTCTCTAAAATTTGTGCATACATGAATGGATTTGTTGTGTTTAGTGATTGGTACAATATTGGATATCCATTCAGCATATGCAATTGCTCTTATAAATCCCACCTTCAACAACTTCTCCTATTCGGCTTTGACTAGGAGAGCTACATGTGGGTGCATCTTTCTCAACGTCTGCTTGACGGGCTTAACCCCTAGTTTAACATTCAAATGGTGCATAATGAAGTCAGGATCCAATCCTGGCATGTCATCATAGGACCATGTAAAGTTCACCTATTTTTCTTGATAAAATCCTTTCTTTCTAAAGCTGTAAGTGACGTTTCTAGGTGTATGAATTTCATATCCAATTTTGTTCTAATGTTGACCTTTTATGTTGGCTCTATGAGAATTGGTGATCTTTCTTCTTCATGTTTGGGTAGGGTATCCAACCTCTCTTCCTTTTGTGCCACAGTTGGGTTTTCACCATAGGAAACATCCTTTATCTTTACTTTTTTTGGTTCTAGTGCTGCCACATAGTAGTTTTCATCACTAGAACTTTTCATTTTTTTCTTTAGATTAAGAGATTGGACCCCCGTTGTTCTCATCATGTTCATATCAAATTTGTTGGTGAAAGAGGGTTCAACCGCATTTAAGTATTGGGTCATTGCTTGGTTATTTGGGAAATAGAGTAAGTCACTTGGCTCATTTAGGTCCCAATCAATAAGGTTGGGATGCATCAAGGATAGGGATTCATTTGGTAAAGTGTTATCAGTTGGAGTTATGGACATGACCTCATTGGATGGTTCATAAATTGTATCATTAAGGTCTATGACGTGAGCTTCCTTGAGATAGTCCATGGAAGAAGGATCAAAGTCCTCTTTACTTGAGTCCTCAAGGACTTCTATGGGAAATAGCATGGGAAATACAACACACAAATTAATCCTAACATTTGAATCATCCTCCTCCAATGGTTCCCAAAATTCCTCTATCCATGGTCGATTAATGGGTGCTTGTCCTATATTGAGTTCTTGTATGATGGGATATTCACTCCTTGGAGTTTGTTGCCTTGGAACATTAGCATAAGTATGTATGGTGACAATCTCTTTATCATGGCATGATTCATCAGATAAAGTATCCCATTCATAGTCTCGGGAATCATCGCTATCAACATCGGATTCCACCATGTTCACTTGAGGATATGAATCATGCATGGGGCTAGATCTTCTCCTTTGTGCTAGTAGCCTACCCTTGATTTTTCTTCTTTTGACCACCAAGAAGGTTCAATAGGCTCTAGCAAACCTCTATTTCTTTTGCCTAAGGTTCCTCTTCCCTTGTACCCCATTTTTTGCATTATTTCGAATCCTTTTCCATATTGATCGGTTTGAATGTTAATATGTTGAATTCTCTCTATAGAAGTATTTAAGGTATCATTTTCATCTTGATAAAGCCATTGGAGAACTTCATCTCCCTCTTTGTCAAATGTTGCCTTGTCACTTTCTCTTACAAAATAAGAGTTATATTTATGAGGAAGGTGTTCCTTGGACGATTTCCCATGTGTTCTTGGAGATGTAGGTAAGTCAAATAAGGAAATAGAATATTCCCCTACTCCGTTGGAACTGATTTTGCATTGTTTCTCAAATGCATGCATCATTTCACTCATTTTTTTGTAATGGTCCTCTTTAGCTTTATCTTTTTCTTCTTTGGTGGGTTTTGAAAATTCTATCTTTGGTATAGATGCTTTTTCTAAATTTTCATTTGACGTTGGACCCTGATAACTCACTTTCTCCTTTCCTTTAGTTGATGTAGTTGAGTTAGTTCAAGGAGGATTTGAAGTAGAAGTAGCACTTAATGTTAACTTAGGATCATCCACTTTAATGTCTTCAATGGTAGTCCTTTGGATAATCCCTTCTTTGTTATGCGGAATAAATAATTCATGGAGAGGCTTTAGTGCATTGCAATATTAGAAGGGATTTGAATCTCCCCCAATCATGATTTCCTCACCCATGTATGAGAATTTTATGCATTGATGATATGTGGATGGAACTGCTTACATCTCATGGATCCACGGTCTCCCCAATAAGATATTATAAGTTAATTTCATATCTAAGACTTGGCATTTTGTGTCCTTTTTTACTGGTCCAACTTGAATGGGAAATATAATCATGCCTTTCGAAGCTCTTTCTACTTCATCATAGGCCTTTATGGTAATTCTTTTTGTAGGATCAATGCATGACTCAGATAATCCTAGAGATTTGACAAGGCTCAAAGTGCAAATGTTAAGACTAGCTCCCCCATCTATGAGAGCTCTCTTAACCCTATGTCTCTCAATCAAGACTTCTATATGCAATGGCAGATTTTGGGGATGGGTAATGGACATGTCATCATGGTCTTAAAATGAAAGGAAATGAGGTGCAATGAGATGTCCTACCATATTCTAAAACTTCTCCTCGTCCAAGTTAAAAGGAACATTAGTTTCCACTAAAGCTTTCTCTAAGATTTCCTTGTGATTTGGTGATAACTTTAATAACTCCAAGATAGAGATTTGTGCTGGAATCTTTTGTAGTTGATCCACCAAAACTATATGGTTTTTTTGTTGTAGCCAGTTGTTTTGCCAAAATGCTGGATTGTGGAGGGCCAATGGGTTTAGGATCAACCCCTTGTAAGGTAATCCTTGAATTTTTCCCCCTAGTGATAACAATAGATGTTTCCTTTTGGGGTTGTTCCTTGATCACAATAGTATTGACAATATGCTCATGACTAGATAAAGTATTAATGATTTTGTCATAATGAGGAGCAAAATTGATATTGTTGCTACTTTGCTTATTCCCATTGGATGATTCACCTTTTCCATGGTTATAAAAAGGTTGTTTAAACGCTATGTGATCTTCATTACCTTGAGGTCCTTCAATGGTGATTGTACCATTATCAATCAGGTCTTGCACCACATTCTTCAATTGTAAGCAATCATTTGTTTGATGCCCTCTAACTCTATGATATTCACAATCACTATTCTCACTCCACCAACTGGGTTTATTCTGTGGCTCATTGGGTTGAATGCTAGGTAAATTAATGATCTTGTTAGCAATGAGAGTCCTCAATGCTTTCTCGAGAGGTTCACCCAAAGGTGTGAAGTTCCTCTTAGGGGTTGGTACCAAGAATTTGTTAGATTTTTTACCTCCTTGATTATTCCCAGAATTTCCACTATTGGTATTGCTATTGTAAGGCACTTTGGGAGCCTGATTTGCATTGTTCACCTAATTAGGTGTTCTTGTGAGAGCAAAGGGAGTCACTTTTACATTACTAGAATCGACAACACTGTTGTTGACCACTCCTTTATTGTTGTTCTTCAACCCAAACTGATGATAACTATTAGAAAATTTCTTATTCTAGTTGTTATGGTTGTTATTGGAGGTATTGTTATTGTAATTCTTATTGTCCTTGTAGAGTTTCAACTCTCCACTCTTAACTAATACCTCTTCCATGGTTACTCCATTCTCAATAAGATCTTGGAAGGTCTTAGGACATTGCATTCTCAACCGATAATTCATCTCACTACTCAAGCTATTGATAAAGATATCCATCTTCTCTTTTTCTGGTACACTCCAAGGATATCTAGAAAATATCATCCTCCATCTTTGTAGGAAAATTAGGAATCCTTCTCCTTCTTTTTGCTTAGTATTACATAAAGTGATCATTGTGACTTCATGTTTGATATTGTATGAGTAGTGTGCCACAAATTTAGAGGCCAGCTCTTCAAACATTTTAATGCTAGAAGAAAATTTTGAGAACCATTCCATGGTCATACCTCCCAAACTCCTAGGAAATAATCACATTAAATAAGTGGTATCGTGCATGAATTATAAGCTTAATGCACAAAATTCTTGTAGATGATCTTGAGGATCTGATGTTCCTTCGTACTTATCATATTTAGGAAATACTACATTGATAGGGAATGGTACCATGACTAGACTCTTGTCAAATGGAAATGGACATAATGCTTCTATAGAAAAAGGCTTTGGAGCCCCACTTTGTTTTATCATGTCTAGTTGCATCTGAAATAACTTAAATTATTTATTCATAATATCGAACGAGCTCTCCTCAACTTCGGGTGTTCTAAGTTGATTAACATCATAATCGGGAGGGAGTTTAAGACCCTTTCGGGCTAGATCTAGAAAGTGCTTTTCCTTGTCTCTTTCCATTGATTTTTCCATAAGTTTCAAGAAATAGGGACTTTGTATAGCTTCACTAACCTTCTCATCAGTGGCATCTTCGGCATTTGGTTCACCATTAGCCCTAGCATTAGTGTTATCAATTCTTTGAGTGTTTGAGTCTATTCCTCCATTATTGGTATTACCCTGATTATTTGGGTCCATACCTCCATTATTGGTATTACCTTGATTGTTTGGGTCAATACCTCCATTATTGGTATTACCCTGATTATTTGGATTGATACCACTATTGTTGTTATTACCCAAGCTACCATAGTACATCATGTTGGTTTCCACTTCTTGAACAGGTGATTCTTGTGGTACTCTTGGGGTGGTAGAAGTATCACTTGGGAAAGGAAGCTCTTGTCTCAGATAAGTCCCATTTGCTTGCAAGGTTTGCTTTACATAATATGATCGAGTAAAAGTAGGCATGAACATAAACTGTTTAAAAATAGACTTTATCTTGCTTGTTTATGGCTAAATCCTTGTGAAATTTTCAAATTGCTCGAAACCAAGATTACTAACCAGGCAGGGTACTGGACCAAATAAAATAGCCAAAAGGGTATCTGAATCTGGAACCAAAAATTTTTGACACCCTCAGGAAATGCTCATTGTTTGCCCTTTTTTATTTTTGGGTGTCACTTGCCTACGTGTAGGCATGACTTAAAGGTTGATACGTGTTGACTGGAATTGATTTAGGTGGCACTCTGCAGATGTGCAAGCGACACTTTCCTATTGATAGGCATTTTTCTAGTTTTTACAAGCATCACTTAAGATGTCTCAAGTGTGACTTTACAGTTGATAAGCATTTTCTAAACAGTCATAGGTGTGGCTTTACTACTGACACGCGGGGTTTCTTTGTGCATAGGAGGCACTTTGCTGACTAGGTTGTAAATTTTAGATTAAAAAAATTGTAAGATCAAGTTTATGGAATTTTCTTGTTTGAAAATGGAACACAATCACAACACACACACATAAAATTTTAATCATGTCCCTAAAACCACACTAAAGTGTATGTTCTCAGTCATTTTTCACAAGTATTGAACAAGAAAGTATTCCACGCAGTCCACCTATAGTCAAATTTGGCTTTTAACATTGTTTGGCTCTATAAGGTAGCTTACTAATTTATCAGGAATTTAATGAATAATCTATTCTAAACCATGCCAAGTTCTTTTTCCCACTTTCGGGCTTCCCACATGCACAAAAGCATGATTTGGCACAATCCCCAAAAGGACTACTAGAGGAAGTGAAGAAACTTGCACATAATCTAGTCAATCCCCTTTTAAGGAAGAGTGTATTTTTTTTTATAGTGGGTTGGATAGTATCACGGCTAAGGTGATTATCTCCCACTTTGGTCGTTCCCTCTTATCAGCCTCGTTAAGGCAATTTCTCAGGAGGCAGGCCCTCTAATGTTCTAGCATGTTCATGTAAAGCAAAGAAATGGAGTTAAGAACAAGTTTTTGGGAATTTGGTTCACCTAAAAGGTGAAGAGCATATCCCTAACTTTTTCTTAATTTCCCAAACACAATAAATAATGTTCAATTATTTCACCCACTAACTATAGAGAATTGAGTATTTCTACTCTCTTCTATAAACAAGGGGCTTTGATCTTATGTGCTTGATTCCTCAACCTTTCTTCTTAATCAAAAAATCCAACACCTTTGGCATTTTGGTTCACTAGAAGAAGTGAAGAGCATAGGCCTAAATGCTAAACTTTCCAAACAAAGATAGGTTGTTTTGTAATTACTAGATTTTGAAATGCACCAATGCCACAATTTAAGGGAAAATATTCACTAGTTTGAGGCTTACCTTTCCTTGTAGCTAGCATAAGCTAGGGGCATTTTTGAGTGATTTTTGTCATTTTTAGCTTACCTTGGCTATAGCTCCTTTCCAATGTGCTTTCCTCCAACAAAGTTAGTCAACACAAATAACAACAATGAGGGGAACCAAAATGAATTTGAAGAAGCAAAGTTATGTATTGAATCTTAAAGTCTTATTTGCAAATTTTGAGAAAAAATTGAACTAAAGAGAAAATATCCAATTAAGTGATACAAACTTAGTTTTATAAGCTTCTACAATTTTGAGATAATTATGATATCCCTGATTTTCTTCTTCTTGTGACTCCTCAAGAACCGATTTGATGTGAGCAAAGTTTTCCTTCTTGATTTTCCTAGTCAAAGCCTTCCCTTCTTGGTTGAATTTTCTCTCTGGCTTTTGAACCTTTCTATGTTTGCTCATCTGCAGTAAAAAAATATAGACAAAGAGTAAGAAAACAAAAGTTATAGATTTGATAGCAAAGTAAAGCAAAAAGTAGTAGGCGTCATCAGTCAGCTAATACACGTGATTAAAGGATTAGCGCGTGTAACTTTAAAAATAGCAAGCGTCACTTTCCAATGACTTAGGTGACATTTAAAGTTCAGCAGGCATAACACCTTAATTACTATCTTGAAAAGTAATGAAAATTGCGTATGATAAGCTATTTAAAGCGGCAATTAACAAATACTAGGCGTTAGTTAAGAGATACTAGGCATGACAATTTGCAATAAATTGCATCGTAAAGCTTGTCATAGGTGGTAAACGACAGTGAATATGTGGTACTTCTCAGTTCTTGGGCATCGCTTTACTATCTCAGGTGTAGCAATTTATCTCACAGGCATCACACTTTATCTCTCAGGTGTCAGTTAGTTGCTGATAAGCGGCAGAACAGTGATCACAGGCGTCATTTAATCCTTCATACACATCATTTATCCTATTTTCTGTAAAAATTCATAGAAAAGTGACAACAAAAACACATAAAAACTTCATGAAAATGTTAGAAATGAGGCCTAGAGCCCCACGGTGGGCGCCATTTGTGTGTGTGTGTTAAACACCTTCATGAAAATAGGATTATTAACTAACAATTCAAAGCAAATACAATGAAAATTTAACTAAGAAATGAAACTAAAATCCATGACATCTCATGGTTCTCTAATTAGATGTGGTAAGTAGAGCTCTCGGCTTTGCATTCCCTACTAGTGACACTTCTAAAATGAGAAAGCTATGATACTAATATGCTTAATCTAGTTCACAATTCTCCATTATGCTATGATAAAATGCAAATGCAAATGATAAATTCTCTCAATTGCTATGAAATTGACTATAAGGGTGATGCTTTGCAAATGAATTTCTAAGATGATTATTGCTCTCAAAATGCCTCTCATTTATAGTAAATTCCCAAGGGTAGGGGATAGAGTGAAGTAATCATGATTTAGCCTTGGTTGAGTCAAAAAATTTGCAATATTTTTAAATGGGGGGACAATTTAAATGTTTGTCTCAAAGCTTTGGACAAAAGGACAAAATTGAGTGGATGAGATTCAAAGTTGAATTTGTGTGATTGAGATTCAATTCCTTTGAGTGATTCATGTGCTTTGTGTTCTCAATTCTCATTGGTTGCTCAATTTGTTGTTGAAAGATATTAAGATTAATTAAATTTCATCAATTAATTAAATTAGCCATGTAAGGGAATAGGTTCAATTTGATTTTTGATTTAAAACTATACAATTAATTGATTAAAATCAATTATGTAGTGCTTTTGACCCCTTTAAGCTTTGATTTAATTATTTAATGTCATGATTTGATTTTCCTTTGATTTGATGATTTTATCCAATTTTGATTTAATAAATGTCCATTTAAATTTGATTTGATCCTTTTTTATCAAAATTAGTGCATTTTGATTAAGAATTTGCAATTTTAATGATTTAAAAGCACTTGCCCATTTTTGAGTGTCTACATTAGAGTTAAGTGTTTTCAACAAGAGCAATTAGAAAATCATACTTGAGTTCAAAACTGAAATTAAGGGAAAGTAGGAGTTGATGGAAACAAGGCTTTCTGTGGAGTTGAGTTCCAACCTTTGCATGTGGAATTGAAGTTCCTATATTGTGAGGGTTTGACCATTATTCTCAACGCATAGGTTTTAGAGAGTTTATGGGTGAAGGATTTCAATTTGGTGTAATTTTTTTGAAAGCTTGGATTTATCTTCATTTTTGGTCATCGTCAGATTTATTCTTTTGGTGTTTGAGGTAGGATTTGATAACCTTTGTGATTGTATTTCTATAATTTTGAAATGAGTGTTTTCTTTGTGCCTGTGAGATTTGGATGTTTGGGATTGTTTCATGTGTTTCCTCTTCTCGTGAAAATTTTGGAATTTGGTTAAAGAGGAATTTTAGTTGGCATGCAATCCTTGTTTCCAGATTCTTGCTTGATTTTCAATTAGGGTTTGAATTTATGAATATTGGTTGAAATTAATGTTTATTGAGAAAATTTTGTGAAAGATGTTTTTGGTTTGAAACCCTAGGCTCAGATAAACGATAGATTCAATTGATAGAATCTAGATCTGGTATTCGAAATTGAAAATAAAATCCTAAATTAAACCCTAGAGGACGTTTTGGAAAATACCCAATTATTATGCTATTAGGGCTTTCACATTATGCATGTAGAATTATTTATTATCTGGTTATATATATATATATATATATATATATATATATATATATATATATATATATATATATATATATATATATATATATATATATATATATATGTATGTATATGTATGTATGTATGTATGTATGTATATATGTATATATGTATATATGTATATATATATATATATATATATATATATATGTATATATGTATATATATATATATATATACGTATATACATATATATACGTATATATGTATATATATTTATATACATATATATATACATATATATATATATATATGTATGTATATATATGTATATATACGTATATATATGTATATACATACATATATATATGTATGTGTATATATATGTGTATATATATATACATATATATACGTATATATGTATATACATATATATATATATATATGTATATATATGTATATACATATCTATATACATATATATATATATATGTATATATACATATATATATACATATATATATACATATATATATGTATATATATGTATATACATATATAGATATATATATATATGTATATACATCTATATATGTATATACATATCTATATACATATCTATATATGTATATACATATCTATATATATATATATATATATATATATATAGATATGTATATATATATATATATATATATATATGTATGTATATATATATATGTATATATATATGTATATGTATATATATATATATATATGTATATATATATATATATGTATATATATATATATGTATATGTATATACATAGATATATACATCTATATACATATATATATATGTATATACATATATATATACATGTATATACATATATATATATATGTATATATATATATGTATATATATACATATATACATATATACATATGTATATATATATACCTTTGGAAAGAATTGTAATTTGTTATGTTCTATTATTTCTTTTTAGTATTCTCAAAAAAATATATATAGATTTTTAAAAATATATCTAGTTTGTTGTAATTGTAATTTGTTATCTCTCTCTATGTATATATATATATATATATATATATATATATATATATATATATATATATATACCTTTGGAAAGAATTGTAATTTGTTATGTTCTATTATTTCCTTTTAGTATTCTCAAAAAAATATATGTAGATTTTAAAAAATATATCTAGTTTGTTGTTTTGGAACAATATTTAATTGATGGTGTCATGTTTTTAAAAAAATTATATACAAAAAAATATTGTTTAAAAAAAAATTAAATTATAAAAAATTATAATAAAAAAATTATGGGGAGGTGGGCTTAGCTCAACCCCCCTTGCTTGCCATGTGGCGACCCAAAGGGGTGTCGTGCACAGCCCCCAAGGGGACTGTCACACAGGTCCCTTGGGACTGTCGTGTGCAGCCCCCATGGGAACCGTCATGGCAAGTCCTATGGGGACTATCGTGTGCAACCCTATGGGACTACCGTGGTAGGTCCTAGGGATTGTCATGGGATTGGGCAGGTGGGTGGGACAGTGGGTCCCCCACAGAGTTTTTAATTTTTTTTATAAGTTTTTTGTTTTTAATTTTTTTTAAAAGAACGGTTAATATTTAAATGTTATTTTTATTTTTTTTGTATTTATATATTGGAGTTAATATATATAAATGCATTAAGGTTGAAATATATTTATATTTAATCAGTTTTTTTTAATGGTTAATTTTTTGTTATGATTGTTATTTTAATTATATATACATTTCTTTTAGATGGAAAAGTCTATTTTTTTATATATGAATATTTTATTTGGGTATTTTATGAAATTTAATTATTGCTTATTTAAATCTATTGGCTGAATTTTATTAATTTAATATTGGGTTGTTACTTATCAATTTAAACTAGTTGGTGTATTTTTAGACTATAAAATTATAATGGGTTAGTAATTTTAATGCCTAGAGTCAATTTATTTCATGGATGTTATAAATTAATGTGTAGGGTTAGAATTTAATTATTTTTAATGTAATTATAGTCTATTAGTAATTATTAGATAAATTAATTTCCTAGTAAAATTTACAAATTAGTTTATTAAATTAAATTATATTATTTGTCTTATGTGTATGGGGTGTAAAGGGATTTAGTATGCCAGTCCAGTAGGGACTGTTACCAGAGGTGGGATTAGAAATTATTGATTATGTTTGTTTGCTTTATATATTTGAATGAAACTGATCAAATGAGACCCAACATTTATGGAGATTGATTTTATGACAGAGTTTGTATTATGTGTTACTATCACTTCTTGGAACCAGGTTTTGAGCATTATGAGACTATGTTGACTTAGAGTCATGATTTGAGATTGTTAAGCCTAGGGTAGGTCATCTAGGTGTTAGAAGGGAAGTGGCTACCTGGGTATCCTTAGTAGGTTACTTATTCAAGTGATAATATTAAATTAAATAAGGATTAAAATAAATTAATAAGATAATGATTCATTTCTCATGCCTTGAGTGCTAGTATAGGCTAAGGATGGGAGTGGGAGAAAACACTCGCTCATCTAGTAGTGATGGTGAGTCTAGCATAGTTAGTTTTCCTTATCTACATGAGAGGACTATTGATCCGCATAGATTCACTAGGGGTCGTAGTCCAGAGAGGCTACCAGGTGACCTTAGAGTTGACTTATGAGATGACACTTTCGTGATTTCATTCTAGGTTCCCTACATGTGTTGGTGGCCTCTGGGATTATTATGTGTACCTTTGACTTATGAGTTTTATCTTTGAGATAGGAGCTTTTAGGATCCTTTCTTAGTCTACCTGATTGTATGGTATTGCTTTTCGTATGGAATTTTATGTTATCTCCTCAACACAGTGGGATTTTAATCACAGGTTTCCATGAGGTTGGGTGGTAGTGATTCTTTTACCATTTGAGACTTTGACATCCTTGTTCCAATGTTGGATTATCCTAGTTGTAGTTACTTCATTTCCTATCTTCTTGGAGTTCTATTTGTGTGATGATGATAATCACCTTCATGAAATTAAGATCAAATTAGCAACAATTCTAAAGTAAATACAATGCAAATCTATTTTAAAATGAAACTAAGATCCATAGCATCTCATGGCTCTCTAGAAAGAGGTGGTAAGTGAAGCTCTCGGCTCAAATCTCCACTAGTGACACTTCTAAAATGAGAATATATGTTGTTCTATGCTTCTATGATGATGATTCTAGCTCAAATTGACAAAAGTATAATGCAAATACTCTAAATGCTCTTAATTGCTCTTAGAATGCTCTTCAATTGCCTATAGTAACAATGCTTTGCAAATGAATTTCTAAGATATCAATTGCTCTCAAAATGCTTCATATTTATAGTAAATTCCCAAGGTTAGGGAGTGGAGTGAAGTAATCATGATTTACCTTTGGTTGAGTCAAATACTTTGCTTTGTTCATAAATGGGGGGACAATTTAAAGGTTTGTCTCAAAGCTTTGGACAAAAGGACAAGATTGAGTGGTTGAGATTGAAACTTTAGAATGAGTGATTGAGATTCATCCTTTTTGAGTGATTTATGTCTTTTTGTCCTCAATTCTCATTGGTTGCTCAACTTTGTTGAAAGATATTATGAATTATTAATTCAATTAATTAATTAAATTTAGCCATGTAAGGGTAATAGGTTCATTTTGATTTTTTATTTAAACAACTATATAACTAATTGATTAAAATCAATTATGTAATGTTTTTCACCCCTTTAAGCTTTGATTTAATTATTTAACATCTTTATTTGATTTTTCTTTTACTTTAATTGATTTTATCCAACTTTATTTAATTATGTCCATTTTAATTGATTTGATCCTTTTTTTATTGAATTAGTGCATTTTGATGATTTTGAGCCATTTTATTGATTTTTGCAATTTAAAAGCACTTTGTCCATTTTTGTGTGTCTACACCATTCTTGATCTTATACTTCTCTTTTGTACTTTGTAATTTATTGTAATCACATACCCTGCAACATGTGCAGTGGATGTTTGATGAGTATGTGTATTTTATGATTCAATTATAATTTATGATGTAATATGTAATTCATGGTTATGATTGTACTTCATAGTTTCTACATCAATGAACCCTTGAGATGTGTAATCTACCTTTGGAGATTATATTTATGGATTATTTTTATGTTCGTATGGACTTTATATTTAACTTTCACTTGTTTATTCATCATTGTTTGTAAACATTTAAGAAAAAAATTATTCTGCAAACTTAGTATCATGTTTTAGGTTAATATCTCTTCTTTGGTGGGGGCATTACATCTCATAACTATCTTATTAACATCAAACTTTACCAAAATTTTATGTAAGTATCACTTAGCAGGCATTTAGACCTCATTCTTAGTACCTTGTTCCAACTACCTTTTCTACCTATGACCTATCCTTGAGACTAAACTATTATTACTTGGATGTTTTAACATTAGCTTAGTAATCTTGTTACTATCATATCTTCAATCTTATCTTTTCCATGCTAGTTATAACTCATAGCATTACCAAATGGTTGTAACTAATTCAAAAGGGAAATCTATCAACAATATCCATGGACCTTCCTCTTACGGGGAACATATGCATCAAATCCCTAACGAGACTACTATTTATCAATTAATTAATGATCTTAAGGATCCAGAACTCCACCAATTTCCACGATCAAACCAACATGTCAACATATGATTGGAGAAACTGTAATAAGCATGATTATGAGTTTTCTTCAGATGCATAACCTAAAGAAAAGGAAATTAGAAAATTCCAAGAAGATAAACACTTCCGTAAGGTGATGCAAGCTATTATGAATTAGGAAAAACATAGATACTTTATGCATCTAGCTTCTATGGGTGTAAAGCTTCCTACCCACTTTGACATGGTGTGCTTGATACACAAAGAGGAGGAATCTCCTATTACAATCCTTAATAAAGAAAAACTCCAATACTTTCACTATGAGATTTCACAACTTAGAAAGGAAAAGGACCAATCATCCAACAAGTATTCACTCAAAACTATATGTCCTTTCCCCTTTGACAAAGGCCTCTATATGCCACCCTTTCCACCCAAGGTGGAAATTCCTAAATATGACAAATATGATGGCAGTGGAGATCCCCAAGATCATGTGAGAGAATTTTGCACACTCAGCATGGAGTTCATGCATGAACAAAGCTATCTCTTGAGACACTTTCCTCAGTGTCTTGGTGGCCAAGCTATGAGTTGGTTCACCTGGCTTGTCCCTGGAATTAAAACCTTCGACGAACTGGTTTAGAAGTTCATTCAATAGTGCTCTTACAATATCTCCCACATTGTTACCATGATTGATCTATGCAACACAAAGCAACATGTTGGAGATCCCTTTGTTACTTTCCTTTAGAGGTGGCGAAGGATGTTTGCTAGATACCCTTGTCAAATTCCTAAGACTGAAAAGATTAACATATTTATAAATATCTTGATCCTATAAATGAACTATCCTTTGAAAATATAGACTTGTGCCTCTTTTGACAAATTGGTTGAAGCTTCTATTTGCATAGAAGACATCATTGTTTGGAAGGGAGAAATCACCCTATAGCATAAAGACCATAAATCTTCCTCTAACAATCATCACAACAAGGATAAGCATACATTTTGGACTAAGACTAAGGATGTTGTTAATGATATAATTGTAGGTAAAACTTCCACAACTACTTCTAGAAAACCCAAAGAACTAGCATTTAATCTCTCCACTGGTATTCAAGCAGAAAAAAGCTAATAAGAATACTCAATCAAGCTCTAAACCTAAGGGTAACAGAGATAGACCTTGGATTCCTAGGCCTAAGAGAAACTTCACTCCACTTGGAGAGTCACTTGAGAACACTCTAAAAATACTTTTGGCTAATAAGATAATCACATTTCTAGATAACTCAAAGCCCTATGTTCTTGAGATTAAGCCTAAGTGGTGGAATGATAACCACTATTGTGAATACCATCACAACAAAGGCCTCAATACTAATGACTACATGAAACTCAAGAATTTAATCCAAGATTTGGTTGACAATAAGACCATTATGGTTGATCCTCCTCAAATTAACATCAACCATAAGGCCTTTAAAGAGCCTTTTCCTAAGTATGAAAATAGGGAATCTTCTAAGCCAAAAGATAATAAGGATGGTTACACTTACTCAGACAATGACAATGTGATCCACATGCTTTAGTCCTTTGACCACACTATCAATGTTATCAATCTCAAGAATAAGACTCAAGCTAAATCTTCCAATGCAATGACTTGATTCCAAGGTAAGGTCACCTTGCGAGGAGTAGGTTCCACCTCCTCCTCTTCTAAATAACTAGTGATCCAAGGGTCTAAAACAACAACTACATCTTTAGTGCATGACTATAATCTTGTTGACTAGCTTCAACGCACGTTAGCTCAAATATCAATTATAGAATTGCTTAAAATATCCCCTATGTATTGAGAGATTATTAATCAAGCTCTTTTAGCGGCTAACATTCCCATGGACCTAGACATAAACAAATTCCATTCCATGGTCGGTCATCTTGTTTCCCCGCACTACTTGACCTTTTCAATAGAAGATGATAAATTTGTTAGTCATCCTCACAACCAACCTCTCCACGTTGAGGCCCTTATATACAAGCATAGTGTAAAACATGTATTGATAGATGGAGGTGTAGGATTGAATATTTGTACATTTAATTTGGTTAAAGAACTTGGGTTTTCAAAACATGTTATTGACTCTAGAAGGAAAATCATAATTAAAGCATATGATGAAGAGGATCACTCTTCTAAGGGAATGGTGCTCTTACCCATATGAGTAGGTCCCATTTAAAGGGATTTTATTTGTCAAGTCTAAGATCTTCCACTTGCATACAACATACTTCTCGATAGACCATGGATACATAAAATGCAAGCAGTACCATCAATGTGTTAAATTTCCCCATAATGGAATTAAAGTTACTATTCTGGTAGACTCAACATATACTAGCAATAATGTCAAACAAACTAAAATAATGGTTCCACATAATAAAGAGGCCCTAAGGAACCAAGAAGCTGCAAGCTCAAGAAGAGCTATACTCACTGACTTTGGAAAGAAGCTAAGCATAAAAGATAAGGGAATCGGAGAATACAAATTGGACACTTTATGTTCTATAATTAACCTTCCTATATCACCTAAATATTATGGTAGGACATCATCTTCTTTCCAACCTACTAGTACATCCACTCTTGAGATTCATAAAGCCACTGGTATAGTAAAAACACAAAAGTATCTTGCTAAGGAGAATGAGGATAAGGCAGTTCTTCAATGGCTATATAAAGAAGAAGAATAAGAAGCGGAAGTGAAACATACTACAATTTCCATTGAGAAATATGGTGTAGGCTACCAACTCATAAAAAAGATGGGATACAATGGAAAGAGTCCTCTTGGAAAAGGAAAAGGCATTTCCAAACCCCTACATGCATAATTTCATAATCCTAAGGATAAAACTGGGGTAGGTTACTATGAACAAAAATTTAAACCATCCTTTGTGAGTGGCCTTATATTTGATAGATGTGGAGACCCTGACAATGAGGATGAGGATACTATTCCTAGGCCATATGAGATATTGTTGCATATACCTACAAAAAATCCATGTGAACCTCACTTACCAATAAACACCACCAATCATCTTACTGAAGAAAATAATGAGGATACCACAACTAAGGAACAAATTAATGAGCATGCATTAGTCTTATCATAAGAAGCTAGACAACAATAATAGAGTTCTATGGAGGAAAGACACCCTAACTGTGGGTAGCTTATTGATATTACACACATCCTAGATCTACCTAGATTCATAGATCTATCTAAAGAGATGAGATAATTTAGGTCATCATTCATACCTATATTGGAATATGGGAAAAACTCTCAAGCTACGAGTGACCAAGCACATATCAAGAAAGTAAAATTCAAGACAGTCAATCTAATGAAATAGACTTAAATTTGGATGAAATTGAGAGACAAGCTACGAATCAAGGGTGTGATGATGAAGAAGCTCTTATGACTATAGCTTAGTACTTGGGATGATCTGTTAGTAGTTGAAATAACTCACATGAGTATGAATAGGACTCACTGTCTGATGTTATGATAGAGATAGGATGTCATTCAAAAGTATGCCTTTCCTTCCACTTTTGAGGTTGGTGAGAGTTCTAACACACAACATGACCCAGAAGATCATCTAGATCCTCCATTTATAAAACTTGTCATGACACCTCCTACTCAAGCTGCATCTAAAGAAGAAGAAGAGTCTCCTCCAAATAATCCTTTTGTTGTTCTTCCTTGGAATATCAATTGGAATTTTGGTTCAAGGTCTAGAATTATTATGGTCCCTCTATAGAGATTCCTCCACTAGATAGATGAAGTTGAACAAGAACTTAAACTTCATTTTGGGGATAGATCAAGATGGTCAAGTCTATTGAACACTTCTCATAACTCCTCTAATGATCCTATGATGAGTTTCACTTAAAACAATTCTAGATAGAAGACAACTTTCACGACTTATCCTTAGAAGCCTTGAACTATGATGATGATACTGGAGTCTTTTCCCTTGATCCCATTGGTTCCTTACCTCTTGTCTACCCTAAATTAATTAAGTGGAACACCTCCGAGCCCATGAACCTCTAGTCCTTTACCAATGATTGTGACTTTTCATGCTATCTTAATGTTATTGAGCCCCTTCCCTCTTCTAGTAGCACAACAAATGGAAGCATGCCAGTGGACTATATCAAGTATCTTAGTCATAAAAATAAAAGAAAAAGTGATCTGATGGTCTCTATGGTAGCGTTAGATCCAAAAAATGGTAAAAATAAAAGATGTATCAAATGGCGAAAACCTCCTTGAGGTGCCTATAGATGAGATACTTGATATTCTCCCAAACCATTTCCATGAAAGATCTTCAGTTATTATAGAGCCTATATAGAATGTGAACTTGGTAACAAAAGAAAATCCACAAATTATATATCTTTCTCAATCTTTTTCTGACAAAGAAAAACAACAATTCATTCAGTTCTTCGAAGAGAAAAAGATCAATTTTGCATGGTCTTATTCCAACATGCCTGGCTTGGACACAAATCTCATCATGCATCACTTATCTATTTCATTAGGTGTCAAACTAATAAAACAAAAGCTAAGAAAGATGCATCTTCATATAGTATTACTAATTAAGGAAGAATTGGAAAAGTTACTCAAAGCTACATTCATATGAGTTATAGACCATGTTGAATGAATCTCAAATATTGTACATGTTTCCAAAGAAAAAAAATCAATATGGGTATGTACAGACTTCATAGACTTTAAATAAAGCTTGTCCCAAAGATGATTTTCTACTTCCAAATATAGACGATTGTAGATCTTATTATTGATTTTCAGATGAATTCTCTAATGGATGGATTTTATGGCTATAATCAAATATGTATCACACTTGAAGACCAAGAAAGTATGGCATTCATTTGTGCTTGGGGCACTTTCTTCTAGAATGTCATGCATTTTGGACTAAAAATTGTTGGTGCAACATATCAACAAGCAATGAAAACTATCTTCCATGACATGATGCACAGGAACATGGAAGATTCTATGGATGAAACCTTGGCTAAATCTTCTACATAAGATGTACACCTTGTTTATTTGGATAAAAACTTTACAAGAATGGAATAGTTCAAGCTACAGCTCAATCCAAAAACGTGTGCCTTCAGGGTTACCTCAAGAAAACTTTTAGGATACATTGTCTCAACATAGGGTATTGAGGTAGATCCTACTAAAGTGAGAGCTATACTAGAAAAGAAACCACCTTAGAATATCAGTCAGATGAAAACATTTCAAGGAAAGTTTTATCTCACAACTAGCCGATAAAGAACAACCCTTCAGCAAGACTCTGCATAAGGGTGTGACTTTTAAATGGAACAAGGATTGTGAGAAGAACTTCCAATAGATCAAAGAGTACTTGTAAAATCCTTCTATACTAATGGCTCATATTCTTGGTAAACTATTGTTTCTTTACATATCAAATGCTACTTTCTTTGGAGCCTTTCTTGCACAACCCAATGATCAAGGTTGTGAAAGAGCAATATAACATATAAACAAAACATTGGTATCCTATGAGCTGAATTACACAATCATTGAGAAATATTGTCTAGCATTAGTGTTTGCTTCCCAAAACTTCAAACACTATATGCCAGCACACTCTACAAAGTTGATCACAAAAATTGATCCTCTCAAATACTTTTTAATCAAAGTAACATTAACTGGATGACTAGGAAAATGGGTGATGATTCTTAGTGAATTTTACATTACATACGTTGACCAAAATCATTAAAAGGATAAGTTTTTGTGGATTAGCTAGCCAATGCACCTTTGCAAGACACACAACCTCTCATTATTGAATTTTCTAATGAGTCCATTCTACATTTAACACAACACCCTTGGAAGGTGTACTTTGATGGATCATTCACGCAACATGGTGTAGGTTTCAATGTTCTCTTCGTCTCTCCTCAAAGATAGAAGATTCCAAAGGCCTAAAAGATGATCTTTCTATGTACCAACAATGTAGTTGAATATGAAGCATTGGTTGTTTGGTTAAAATAGGCTATTGAATGGAAAATTGAAGAACTACATATCTATGGTGACTCTGAGCTTGTTGTCAATCAAATCAATGATGAATACCAGACTAAGGATGAATAAATATTTCCATACAAGTGTATTATTGATGACTAAAAGAAGTACTTTATATTTATCACGTTTCAACAGATACCACGTGCAGAAAATAGAGCAACAAACGCTATGGCTACTTTGGCCTCAATGCTAGAGTTGTAAGAACATTAATTTTTCTATGACTTCCTAGTGGAAGAACTCCCTTTCCCTTCTTATGACATACCTAACTCTCATATTTTCTGCACTATCATTGCCAACGAAACTTCTTGCTACAGCTAAATCTACGCCTATCTCATCATTTCAAATGACTTGTTTAGGAGAAGTCTTGACGGTACACTTCTTAGGTGTCTAGAGCATGAGGAGTCTGATAGAGCTCTTAGGGAGGTTCATGAGGGTATATGTGGATTGCACTTGAATGGTCTTTCCTTAGCAAAGAAGCTTCTTAGAGATGGATATTATTGGCCTACCATGGATAAGGTTGATGTTCAATACACCAAGAGCTGTAAAAGATGTCAATTCCATGGAAATTTAATTCACGCTCCTACCAGGGAATTATTTCCTTTTATCAATCACTGGTCATTTTAGCAATGGAATTTTGATCTCATAGGATAGATACATCTTTAATCTTCAAATGGGTATAATTTTGTTATCGCATCCACATAGTAATTCAATAAGAGGGTTGAAGTTGTACCTCTTATCAAAGTAACAAGGAAATATAGTATTCCCTCCTCAATTATCATAGATAATAAAGGACAATTCAAAAACAAATATATTGATGAGATTTGTGATAATTTTCACATCACTCATCATTCCTCTTCTATATATTATCCACAGGGAAAAGAACAAGCAAAAGCTTCAAATAAAATAATCCTTAAAATCTTGCATGGAATAGTTAACAAATCAGGAAAGGATTGGCACTTATAGTTGAATCCAACTTTATGGGATTATAGAATAAGCATTTGAATTCCTACATGGGCTATGCCATTCTCACTAGTCTATAGTTCTAAATTAATCTTACCGATTTAAGTTGAAATACCATCACTTAGGGTATCACTACATGGACTTGTCACAATTGAAGATTACAGGATCTCTCAACTTCAAGAACTAGAATTACTCGGTAAATGTAGAAAAGCAATATTTGACCAAAAGAGAATGTCTAAGGGCTATAACAAAAAGGTACGTCATCACAAATTTCAGGTTGGTGACCTCATTCTAAGAGAGAGCCCAAAAAATCAATAGTACATAGAACAAAAAGGCAAGTTTGAACCTAATTGGTTGGGTCCTTTTGTCATTACTATAGCATTCGGTCTAGGAGCTTACCAACTAGCTACTCTAGAAGGTGAAGTTATCTTAGAGCCTATCAATGCTCTCCACTTGAAACAATTTTATATAGATAGACATTTTGTGCCTAGTAAAACAATTTATGATCCTAAAAAAAATCTAAAAATCTTATAAAGTCCTAAAGAAATCCTAAAAATATTAAAAAGTCCCGAAAAATGATCATCTTGGAGAAGATCTCGCAAACATGCACCTTGATGAATCCAAAAATTAAAAATAAAAATCTAAAAAATACACAAAAATCAAAAAATGAAAAAAGTGGCTTGGTGAAAACATAGAAACAGGCCTTGGTAGTAAAAAAATAAAATAATTCCAAGTGGTGGAAATTTTGCAAATAGGCATCACTTGTAACTAGCACTCCATTTATCAATGTGTGGGTGAGCTTTGGTGTTTTCTGCATTCATTTCTTGCTCTCTATCTCCTTTGTGTCATCATGGACTAGAATTGGTCTTAGTTTTGTCATCGGTTCTTATCTGTCACTTGTGGGAAATCTCCACTATTTCTCTGAGTTGTTAGCATTTTACCACTTAATCTTAGCTTGAGTCAATATACCAGTCCTTCCTAATGTACAATTTTTCATTAATACACAAATTGGTGTTTCTCAATGCCTTAACTAATAGTGTTTCTCAACACTACATATCTAGGCATCACTGTATTTATCAACAAATATCAAATCTTTCACTTTCACATCATACATTCACTTCAATACACAAGCACAAAGGTTTTCCTTAACACCTGACATAAACATGAAACTTAGAAAACTAAAATGACTGAGATATGATGAACTTTATTTTCTTGTGTGTTGTTTGTTATCATTGATTTTTTCTTGTTATGTCTTCTAAGGTTGCTCGATGATGTTTACATAACTAGAGGCTCACAACTAGGGGCATACTGATTTTCTTTGATTTCTATTTGTGGAATGGTTTTCAATTATCCTAAGTTGTCTAATAAATTGGGTGTCTGTGGTAAGGGACTCCATCATGATTGGAACACCACACATACCTTGATTCACTTTATTTAGACGTTTAGGTGATGTTGGAACTATCTCGTTATCTTTTGTTTATGTGTTCTACTTAAGATGACACCCATGGTTATCTCGACAGCCTATGCCTCGATATGGGTGTTATCTTGCAACATCAAACTAGAAGCCATGTTCAAATCATCATGGCTCTTATGCTTTTATGCTTACATGTGTTTCCTATATCTTATCTGATAAGGTCGTACTCATATCTCCACAAGTTATCCTGGCATTGATAAAGGTTGTACTAACCTCTGATGTCCCAATCACTCAAATGATGATAAATAAGAAGTTACATGATTCATGACTTGGCTCGTGTCGTAGGTTTCATTTTTATGCTAGGGATGCATTATGGTCTTATGTCTTTGTTTCCTTTGAGATCCCCTTCCTTTTCTCCTCACCGAGGTGGTGAACTGCAAACATCTTTCATTTACTTCTACTAGTTTCTTCAAGAATCAAGGTTGATCAGATGTTGTCTATATGCGAGGGTGACATCAGCATATGTGGCATCAGGAAGGTTCTCCTAGTCGACCCCTATTAGATCACTAATCTCTTGTATGACCACTACATAGATAGGTTGCGACCCCCAATGTACCTCCTCATCAAAAAAATGAGTGTATGCTATAAACTTGGTCGATGTGTCCTGCCTCTAACCGAACTATCTCTAGACTCTACTAATACAAAATTTCTCAACTATGGGAGCACACCTAAAAATTTATGATGCATGTAAGCACTAAGGGATAAATAAAATGAAGAAAAGAAATTAAAAACACCAACAGTACCTTAATAATAACACAGGGCCAATATATGGAGTAGCCACATAGAGGGGACAATGATGATCCTGCAAGCACTTCTTTTTCCCAACATGTTAGAATAATTGAGAGGGGGGTGAATTAGTTATCCACAGTCCCAAATACAAAATGTATCACTTAAAACAAATTCAACTAATTCTGCAGCTCGGTAAAATAAGAATACTAAATTGTCTTTGTCTTTATCGATTACCAGTTAATTACTCATAGTGATTACCGACCAAATCAAATATGCAATATGTAAAGTATGAAAACAAATCAATCACCACATTAACACATAACACAAAGATTTAACATGGAAACCCCATAAAGGGAAAAACCACCTAGGACTGGTAACCCAAAATATTTTCACTCTTCTAAAGTGAGCTCGGTGAAGAGCCAACCCTGTTAAAGGTTACCAAACACACTATAAGGTGTGACCTTGTTAGAGGATTTAACACTAACAGTTATCATCCAACCAACATTCACTATGGGGTTAACATGATAACAATGTACATTCTATGAATGACATAATAAGAATTTCAAGTCCACTCAGTTAAGATATTTTTCTGTTACAATGGTTAAACTGAAATAATAGGTGATCTGATTACAATACAACTTGATTTTGCAGATGTTCAGATCTATTCTATGCCATTAAAAATCCTCTCGTCAATATTTCTATTCAGTTCATCAACATTCAATAACTTACCATCCCTCGGTAAAGCTCTCTGATGCTCAGTTATGTTCTGCAGTTCGGTTCTTCTTCAACCAGTCTGACCAGGCATGCATGAAGCTATGTTCACACGATATCTTTGTAGTCTCCTTCTGGCATACGTTTCACAATGAAACCCTAGTCTCTTATATAGACAAGTAAACCATTTTCTTTTCATCTATTAGATTTTGCCGCTTAATCTCCTTCATTGATTTTTCCGCTTAAACCTTCCTCGGCAGATGTGTCAATGACTTGTTTCAATTCCACCCTTTAGATCTTCTTCAAATTTTGTTAGTTGTTGATCTCATAACAAACTTTATCTTTCCACCTTGTAATCATACACTTTACAGCTCATCAATTTGTGTTAGCTAAACTAAACATTTAGTTCTTTTGTCCATACTCGGTTGACAAAAAAATGTGTCGGTGAATACAGGCTCGGTTGATATTATTGCTCGGTATACACTACACTGGCTCGATGTATACTAGAATGCTTCATTAACCAACCACACTACTTTGTAACATTTTGCTTCTATCTTCATAACAGATTACTGTAACATAATCAAGTCAACAATATGAAGTCATAGACTCATCAATAAGTTACCAAGAGTATTCCTTATCCTCATCTGTCATATCCATCTTCCTCCATGTAGATAGCTCAGTTCTTCATCTTTTGTCCTCTTTTACAGATGTTTAGATATTTGCAACTACCATGATAAGTACTATGAAAACTAGTTGACATCAATGACAACATAATGACTGATTCAATTATATAAAAAATCAATTCAGTGCTCAGTGATCTCTAATCACTTGTAGTTCATCAATCAGGTTCTCAATCAGTTGTAGTTCATCACATGTAAACCTCTTTGCTATTGTACTACAAATTAGATAGAAGCAAAATTTTAAATAGCATTTTTTATTATGTTCTTTTCATCACTGTTTTGGAGTAATTTTAATAGTGCTATTAATATTGTTGTCACAGATAGGTGGTCATCAGAGAAAGGAAAAGGAACCCGCACCAGTCCCTCAAGAGGAGTCCTTTGATGAGGACCTAGATATTGATTTTTCAACTTCTGATGACCCAACCACTATAATTAATAAGTGCCTCGAAAGAATTGGAAAAAGATTGTCTCAATTATCATCTATATACCCTCCGACTCCTGAGTCGCGAAAGAGGGTGACTGAATTAATGCACCAAGCTCAAAATTACAAAGTAAGTATTAATGTAATTTTTAATTGTAACAAAAGTTCAATAATATTTTTTATGTTATACTAGTCTTTTATGTCATTATACTAGTTTTTATGTTATACTAGTCTTTTATTAGTCTGTTATATAGTCTTTTATAAGCGGATGTGTTGTTTTTACAACTTTTTTTACATAGTTTTGATCCTCACGGCCTTAATGAGGGTACTACAGGTGGTTCAGGTAGATCGCATGTTTGACTATCTTTTTTTTACACTCTAACAATATTGTCCATGCTAGTCCATGCTAGTCCATGCTTTTATTATGCTCTAACAATCTTATTCTTCAACACCTATCAATGATCATATGGTATCGCCACCTCAGACATGGACATGCCCAAATGTACTGCTGCCTGCAATGTCAACAACATGTAGCATGGCCATAGATGCCATGGAACCATCTACTGGTACATATATTTCATTTTCTCTCTCATTATTTATATGTTTATTTCCCTTGAAGTATTCTTTCATGGGGGCATTTCGTAATGGATTCAATTTATGCAATAGGAGATGCATCACATGATGAGGAATTTCCTAGATGTACTTATATTCCTCTAGTACGGGAATGATGAAGGATTGTATATTGCTTGTGAGCGAAGAAGAAGGAGTTCCCTTGAAAGCAACCAAACTTCCAGGTACTTTAAAGATTGGACCTTTCTTTTACTATACAATTGTATGTTAATTACGCATTGCATTTAATATGAGAATCTTCCATCTATTGTATTCTTATTTTATACTATTATATCCTTCGACTAATGATCCCATTATTATTTTGCGAGGATTGATTTTTTTTTATGATAAACTTAATGACAAGTGTTTACGGATATTCGGGCCCACCCTCCGTACATGGTGGAACATCATATTTGAATTAAAACCCCAATCCACTATTTTGATTTCATATCATTGCTAGGATAGTTTTCCTTTCATCCATTTGTTGAACTATATTAAAGGTAAGTTCACTTCATTTATGAATCTAAAAGTGTTTTTTTTCTTAAAGGTAGAATGTCCAAGATAAAAAAGTTAAAGGATGCTCTCATAGAGAGTATGACAAATTGATTTGGACCTCATGCATTTGAGAAAGATAAGCTCCTTGAGAAAGGTGGGTTATGTTTGAAGTATATTAGGGACCAGTATAGGAGTACATTAACAAACAACTTGAAGTACGAGCACCCCCCCTACATTCCTGATTTAGAGTGGAAAAATCTTATTTTGGATGCGAAGGAGAGAAGCGAAAGAAAAAAATGAAATACACCACCAGACAACAAAATAAGGTATGTGATAATGTTAAAAATGTAATTATGTACTAAATACTCTTTATATTTATATGAACTAACATATTTCAAACTTTTCATAGATTACCTAACACATCAAAGACAACAAAGGAAAGACTAGAAAAGCATGGGCAACACAAGCTCGACTCTAGTGGTTATTCGAAACTTGTTGCACGAGTTGTAAGTATTAGTAAATGAAAAACTGTATGTAAATATTTATAATTTGCAATCAATTTTGTTTTGATGAAATAATGAAATAAAAAGTCATGATACCAAGCAAAAATGCAGGGTGTGGAGTTCAATAGAAGTATCTCAAAAGAGGACAAGATAATTGGCTTCCAACAAGGCTATAAAGTTGTGGTTGAAAGAATATGAGAAATAAGTGGACAAGGTTCTACTGATGGATCTATCATGGTAAGTAAGCTAAATGATGAATTTTTCAAATTGAATAATTTACCAATTAGTTTATTTGATGTTAAGTTCCAACATAAAGTGGGTATATTTGTTTTAAGTAAGCAAACAATGATAGCATGAATGTGTATGAATTGGAATGTAGCATGTGAATTTTGGTACACCAGCTATGCATGATGAAGCTAGTTGGTGTGCATCACAGTAACAGAGGTATACATTTGCTATTCAAATTTTTATATGTAATTATTAATACAAGTAAACATCTTAATTTGATTGGTGTCGTAATGCATATTTAATTGCAATAGGTATTTGGATTAATGTAATATTTTATGTTATAGTTGCAAAGGATGTAGAGGCTGATGTTCATGAGCATGTTGAGGTTGAGGCCAGACAACTTGATCTTGAAGTTGATGATGTGATTAGATCAGGTAAAGAGCACCATAGTTATGTCCTTTAAAGTACTGAAATACTTGTAACAATTTATAATAAAACATTTTTAATTTAACCCTTTTATTTGTTATTACAGAGGACCCCCCTTTACATCAACAAAGAACTAGGCGTGCATTGAGATCTGATGAGAGGGGAGATGATCATGATGACACCGATGCTCCTCTTAACAATTTCTTAAAACTGAGAAAATCAAAGAAAAATAAGAAATGATTGTCATCTATGCACCTTAATTGATAATAACTATTTTTTATGTGTTAATAAATTTAATTATGTGCTACTGAATGTTCATAAATTATATAATGTGTTAATGAATATTGATGAATGTTGCGTGCTAATGAATGTTATCATGTGATAATGATTATGCCGAGAAGACAATGTTGATAGTGATTATATTGAATTCAAAGATTATGTGCATGGTATTTATATTAGTAGTCGTGCTAAACTTGAGGTGAGTGCTATGAAACTTTACTTTTCCTTGTTATGAAATTAGGTTTCAAGAAAATATATTTCAAAATATGAAATTAAAAACTCAAAATAGTCCCTCTTATCTTGAAAATAGGTTTCAATGATTGCACTAAATTTGTCCTTCTACTTTAGGTTTGAATTCAATGTTAACTATTGACAAAATGTTATGATTTCTATTTCAATATTAAGGCAAGCTATTGTTTAAATTTATTTCATTTCCTCCTTGTAATATAGATAAACATTGTAACAAATAGGATCTTAAATTGTTGGTTTAGTTAAAATGGTATGTTATTTAGTATATATATATATATATATATATATATATATATATATATATATATATATATATATATATATATATATATATATATATATATATATATATATATATATATATATATATATATATATATATATATATATATATATATATATATATATATATATATATATATATATATATATATATATATAAAACAAAATAGTTAAGTTTGGTGTAGGATAAGTATGTTGTGTAATGTCTAATCTAGTATCTTAAATGTGGGCATTGCAATTACAAAACTCACTGACTGTAGCTAATTATTGTAATCATGTAGCAGTATGTTGTCCTATAGCGATAATTATCCCGTAGTTGCCTCTTGGTGTCCCTGACTGCTCCATCTCTATCATTTGACAACATGCTTATGGTTCTGAAATTAGCTTTTCCCTTCATCTCATTTCACAGTGATTGTACTTTGTTTGTCATTTGTATGATAATGTTGATAATCTAAGAACCTTGTTAACCATGATAGGGTGACTGCATCACCCATTTCATCATAGTCCCATTGAGGAAATACATGTTTGTAACAATGAATCATGATGATTCGCTGTTATGAATGATATGTGTCTCCCTGAGCTATACATATCTGGACTCTCATTGCTATGTCTACATTCATACCTCTGTTAAAGTATCATGGAATAAGGCTTCTCTATCTCTGCTAAATCTAAGCGACCTCTCCACTATTATATAATCATCTTTTGATCACATTGATCATAGTCCCTATTTATTGCTTTGTAAGAACTACATTTTCCTCTTCTTGACTATGAATCTTTACCTTATAAGAACCTCCTTCATTTGTGCCTATGTCAGTTGCACCATGTGGACTACACATTGGTCTATCCTTTGATATATATCTCTCAATACAAGATGAGCTAAAATGATCAAGCCTCAAAGGTTTGATGATTTGGTTATTTCATTATATAGAACAGTCAATAGACTAGTGGGATAGTGATTATTCTTGAAAAGCAATTATTTTCATTGTATTATTGTATGGTATCACTTCTTTTCTTCACAGATGATCTTTGTCATTACAAATAACAGTGTTCTTTTAACTTTTGTTGACCACTATGTACTAAGATATATCATTGTCATAGTATAATAGCACCCTCTTTCATTGTTTACTTGTTCATTGTACCCCCTGGTGTATACAATTTCAACTCACTATTTTAGCATCATCTAGTCCTTCTAAAAACACTAGTCATTTTTCATTGTTTTGCACCTTCTCTTGACTGTCATGAACCTTCTTGTTCACTTTTTGCATTATTGATAATAGTATTGTCCATTGTTTTTCTACTCTTTATAGACTTTCATATTTACTTAGTTCCTTCTCACTTCTATCTGCTTATGCAATCACTATCCTCATCTTTGACTCCTTACCCCTTTACTATCCTTGATTGATATCTTCTTTGGCTATCCTTCTCATACATTTTTTTTAAGTAGAAAATGTCACTATTTTTTTTTATATTCACCACTGAAACATTCCTTTTATGTCTTAGTTTTGAAACATGCTTTCGTTACTCCATTGATCTTCACTGGACTATTGTTCTTCATCAGGAATTGCTTCCTATAGATGCTCTTCCATATAATTTACTATTTTTTAAGATATTTTGGCCTTTTTGCCTTCATGACAGTCAAATCTATAAGAGTGCCCCTCATATTTGATCTTTATTGTAGCTACAAGATTCATTGTTCAGTGACAATAATATCATCACTTGTCTATTATTGCATATGGTGTTTCTCTCTACAATGACACCCATGGTTATGGTATTTTTCAATATGTTTTGTGGGATCTTATTCATTAGCATTGATTTTCCTTTTCCTTTTTATCCTTTGATACCCCTTATGCCTCACAATGATGATGTCCATTTTTGCTTCTTTTTTTTCTACAATGTCTTTATTTTTTAATATTGTTGGTGTAATTAAGTATTTACTAATTACACTTTACTTAAGTTTACTTAGGATAATGCATTTGCATATTAGTTGTCTTTGAGACACCTAGGAGTTTGCATTTCATTTTAGCACATGGTTAGGAGAATCTCCACTTTAGGTGTGATAGTTGTCATCACATACCTCTTTGTGTGTGAGATCCACCTTTAGTGCTCTTATCACATTATCATCCTCTCATTATTGCACATGTTTCTCATACTTTCATGTACAATGGAGGATGATCCACCTTTGGTGGACATGTGATTCCACCTTGAGTGGGTGATATCTTATCATCTCCTTATCATGTAGTCTTATTGCATTGCCTATATATTTAGGAACTCCTACATTGTATGTAATTTCAATCTATCTATCTATTATTCATTATTTGATCATTTGATCTTATCACATTTTGTCTCTCTTGTGCTATCTTTTGAGCTTCTAGATCTTGGCGTTCATTATTTGCCTTGGGAAAATTCTTACAAATATGATACTACTTCCATTCATTTATCTAATTTTAGATATCATATGCCACTTCTATGTTAAAAACACTGCTTATACTTCCTCTCGTTATTATCAAATACCAAAACACCAAATTACTCACTGAGCCTTTGTTATAGGTATGAAAATGGACCAAATAACAAAGCAAGTACCAAGTAGACTTACTCCCAAGACTCAAGCCTTTCAATAGTCACCCAATATGGCTCAAAAATAAGGAATATCAACTTAAATACCCCCCTTGACCAATGCAAGCATGAAATCCCCAATATGGCTACCCCAAGCCCTCAAAACAAGGGTTTCTCCAATCCATGCCCTCCAAGCCTTTCTAGAATAAACAAATGGTTGATTAACCATTAAATAAATATAACATGAGTTTGAAAATCATCAGATATACCCCTCATGAAGCTAGATCACTCACTGTTATACCCATACCTCTGTTCTCTTCATCAAAACCATGCAAACAATCATCTTTCACTAATCACCTTGATCACCCTGCACATAAGATATACCCTACATTCAAATAAGGTTAGGTCAATAATATACAATGTTATGATTCATCCCATAGTCACAGTAAGTACAACATGGGATGAATCTTCAATCCATTTCTTAAAACCTTGTCAAAAGAATGACTGTTACATTACAGTCAGCCTTCTAGGACACAAAACAAATTAAAAATGCTTGGAAAATGGTTCAAAACAAGTTCATAAACATCTAACTATGTTATCCAATCTCTGGATGCCAAAGGACATTAATGTAGAAAGACAAAATTACAAGAAAACTCTTTGTTATTGCTCAAAATAAGGTTTAGACTGCATTCTTCTTCACCAGTCGTACAATCTCCTTGAATGCATCTATATATGATTGGAAACAGTCTTGTTAACCATCTTCTAACTTTTCCAACTGATCCCCAAATGATTGGTATTCCAAAACTCTCAAAAAACCATTGATTTTCTAACTCCCACCCATTCGTAACTAGTTGTTAGGATTTGAAATTTCAAATTCTAACTTACAATTTAATGCAAATTAGTCCCTTAAACATATCCAAATCCAAAGGATCTAACTAAAATAGGATCAAAAAAACTATTTAAGACCAATGCTAACCCCAAGGAGCTGCAATGGCTCATTTTTACATCATTTTCCTCCTAAGGTCCTTATTAGGCCCTTTAGGAGTTTTGCCAATTCTTTATATTGATCATTGCATAAAACCATAATAGGTTTCAAGACTTCCCAATTGACTTGTAGAGATGTCTTCTTTCTCTTCTCCATGCTCTGATCCACTGGTTCCTTCATGTACCTAGGTGCCTTCACAGATGCTCCTGCATCATACACCCCACCTTTAACAGAGTTCTTGTCCCAAGAGCCAATGCTTCTTGTCTTCAATCCACCCATCCTTCTAGATGGTGTTCTGCATCCTTGTACCCTTCTAGGCATCTACAATATCTTTTTCATACATGCATTCACATTGTCAGCAAAATCATGACAACATAAAACATATTTAGCACCAATTTCCTTGTCATGTTGATGTTGGGAATAATCAACAATGTCTTTGGTTTCTTGCCTTCCAAGGCCCTTACAAACATTGTTTTCAATCCTCACATCATTACTCTTCCTCTGATCCACTAGAGGACACCATACTCCTCCCACAAAGATGTCATTTTTCTAATTATTAGCAACATCATTCATCATGTTGTCAGCATCACCATGCTTCCTCATTAACAAATATTATCTTCATGTCTGATCCTTTACCAAGGATTGATTGTTAATGCCTTTTACATACTCCCTCTTACCAAACATACTATTATAACCTTACCATCACAAGGTAAATGTGTTAGAACAAATCTCTACCCTCTTTGAACATCACATTTTATCCCACATGTTGCAATGCTTATGATATCAACTTAAGATCTTCAATAATGAATAATCATACCTAAACATACACATTGAACAAACTCATTACGTAAAAAAGATAAAGTACTGATTAATTTTTTGTTTACCAATATGATTTGATACATTATGAAAGATGATTATGCATTTATTGATTTCACATATAGATTGACAAGGATCCTTTAGCTCTAACAAAATTCTCTTTCATCATGCAAACACTTGGAAATGGCAAGACAACTTCCAAAGCTAAGGAGATAAGATTCAACCATGCAACCATGGAATTCGTCATTCATCTGACAATGACAATTCCTCTCCTCTTTTTATATGTCATTTCTTTAAATGTATACTTTTTTTTCATAGTGTATTTTTTAGTCATTCCCATGACTTATTTTTCAAGGATAATCATTTGGCATAAGATGATTGTAGAATACTGATATGTTGAATGATGAAGAAGATTTGAAAATGTTCATTTGATGATGATTATGAAGAATATTTGAACATGTTTCACCAATTTGAATTGGATCAATCATCATTTTCAAATCTTCTTCATCAATCACCATCAACCATTTTCCAAGAGCAACACCTTTCTCTATATGAATCTTGGTTTACATTTCCCTATAATCCTAATGCAAAATGTTTCCATGAAATACGTCAGGGGTATAATGCATTCAATCAAAAGGCCCTAAACTTACAATCCTAAACAATTAGTATAACATTGATGGGTTCGTAATTATTAGGTGAAAGGGAGTTTTTTGATCTGTAACCCCCTTTGGTGATGATCCTATGCAGTTCCACATAGACACGACATGTTCCTTAGAAGACTTTTAATCTCGCAGCAGCTAAGAAACATAAATGTAGGCATCATGGTCACAATTCTTTGCATACACAACATAATTGAGTGGTATACCCAGATGATGCAATGTAACCAATACTCCTCTAGTTCTAAGTTGACACTATAGGATCCAAAAACCGTAGATAATGATGGCTAAGTTGAATACAAAAGAGAGGGAGAGGAATAAATTGAGAAAGCAGAGGTTAGAGGGCCATAAGGACAAAAAAATTCTAGGGTTTATAGAGATTATAATTTCCATATAATTTCTACAAACCCTATATTATTTTGGTCATTATGGCCCTCCTCCAATGCTCTCTCAATTTATTCCTTATCTATGGTTTTTGGACCCTACAATGTCAACTTAGAACCAAAGGAGTAGTGGTTGCATTGCATCATCTGGGTATACCACTCAATTATGTTGTGTCTCCAAAGAATTGTAACCATGATGCCTACATTCATGTTTCTCAATTCACTAGTACATTTGAGACCTTTTTCCAACGACTGATTGTTGGAATGCCGACAATATACCATCGATTAAGTGACACCACCCGACGTCGTAGTTTTGTAGTAAAAAATAGCGATGGCTACAATTGGTGTCATAATTGCAACATCTTTAGTCATCGCAAAAAGGGGTTTTCAACACAGCAAATACACCATCAAGTCTATTTGTAGCTGTCCCACTTTTGACGGATCTCCGTCAGATGTAGTTAGTTTACCGACAGAAATGTTGTACCTATGATGGTTAACCATCATAATGTTCCGATGTCTAACTGTCATTGGTAGATTGTTTATCGACATAAATGTTGTACCTACGATGATTAACCATCATAATGTTCTGATGTCTAACCATAGTTGGTAGATTTTTTATGGATGGAAATGCTATTCATGAGACGGTTATCCGTCGAAAGTTTCTGATAGATTGTCGTCGCTTTTCTAGTGTCATCATAATTGCGATGGAAGTCATATATATATATATATATATATATATATATATATATATATATATATATATATATATATATATATATATATATATATATATATATATATATATATATATATATATATATATATATATATATATATATATATATATATATATATATATATATATATATATATATATATATATATATATATATATATATATATATATATATATTTGTCAATCGAGTTTGACTCAATTAGTGTTCTTGCAAATTTGGTTATGTCATTTAGAGATGACTTTGCAGTAGATTCGCGAGTGGCTCATAGATTATTGAGTCAAGTCTAGAGACTTGGATTTGTAGATCACTATGGTGTCCATGATGACTTGGGAGAAGTCTTATTCTAGGTGAACCGAGCTGAGAGACTTGGATTATAGAAAGTGGGTCATTTGATGCAACTTATGAGACATTGGATGCCTCTTCACAATGGGTCCGTAGTGTGGTCTATGGTGTTTCTTTGTGACTGGGTTCTTGGCAGAGATCTGTTGATTTTGGTAGCCATTGAGATGGATCGATATGACTTGATCTTGGGTCAAAACTTCTTGAGGCGAGCTGAAGTGATCATTGCTCCTTGAAGTGATTGATGTTGCTGATAGATAGTCATTGCTTTTAGTTTTGTCATCGATTATTCTTTGGTTTTTGTCGTAATTGTGATGACTCACACTATTTTTTAAAAAGAAATATATATTTGTCGTGCGTTGATTGAGATCTTAAATTATTGAGCTTCTCTTTGTTTCAATAATAGTTTAACATTCTCTACTTAACAGGGCCAACGATGTGAAGGTGGAAGCTCATCTAGACCCTCCTAGGATCCTCTTATGACCTTTTACGACACTTTAAGACCTCTAAGATGTATTCTTAGGGATCGTAAAGAGTCATAAAGGGTCATAAGGGGTCTTGGGACACAACAGTTGAGAAACATAAATGTAGGCATCATGGTCACAATTGTTTGGAGACACAACATAATTGAATGCTACACCCAGACGATGCAACACAACCACTACTCCTATAGTTTGAAGTGGACACTACGGGATCCAAAAACCAAAGATAAATTCCTTATCTTTGGTTTTTGGATCTCGTAGTGTCCACTTCGAACTGTAAGAGTAGTGGTTGTGTTGCATCGTCTGAGTGTAGCATTCAATTATGCTGTGTCTCCAAACAATTGGGACCATAATGCCTACATTTATGTTTCTCAGCTGTTGTGATACCTACATTTATGTTTTGTAGTTGTCGTGTTTATTTGCATGTTCTTTGTGTTTGGCTTCTCTCCCTCGCATCGAAAATAAGATTTTCCCACTCTGAATTGAGAGTGCACGTGCAACACAAGCAAAATATGCACAAATAGAAAGTGGAGCTGAGAAGACCCAACACATTTACATTTTTTTAATAGGTCAACATTACAATGTTTGCGATAGTCTATAACTTAAAATACACAATTAAAGACCTCTATAAAAAATGCAAACATGTTGGGTCTTTGAACTCCACCTACTATCCCTGCATAAGAATTGAGATTACATATTGAATTAGGCGTCTCCTTCTGCATTGCCTAAAACCAAGAGACTCTCACAATTAACATCTAAAATCATTAATGAACTTTTGTTATTATTAAAAAGCACACTAGTCTCCTTTGTTTCTCGTACACCATCTCTATTGGCAAGTTTCTTCATGGATGGCCTCCACTTTCTTCCCCACTACAATTGTAACCACTATTCATTCTCCTGTGGTCATTACTATCTTCTCTATTGATCAGACCTCCACTGTAATTTCTCTAATGAAAATTTCCAAATTCACTATTTGGTATTCCTTCATCTCCCCTCAACCTCATCACTTATGTGTATGGCTTCTCTCCCTTGCATCGAAAATAAGATTTTTCCCACTCTGAATCGAGAATACACGTGCAACACAAGCATAATATGCATGAATAGCAGATGGAGTTGAAAAAACACAACATGTTTACATTTTTTTAATAGGTCAAAATTACAATGTTCGCATCTCATCATCACAACTAATCCACCTTAAACAATTGATTAACCATTCTAGACAAGATGATGATTTAAGGTTTTTTGTGAAGCTTCTAACTTGGTAGTTGCAATCAGCATTTGTATTACAAGTTTTGTTGTTCAAATATTGTGTTTTAGAAAAGAACCCATTGAACATTCTAATACTAATTTCTCCCATAATATGAAATCCACTAAAATTTAGCGAAAACCCCTCCAACATTATAATAGTGTATAAAAGGAAACTCAGTGTATAAACATGGAACTAAGCTCAAACACATGTAAATAAACATCAGTCATTATCAAATAAACATTGAGAAATAAACATCAGTCATTATCAAATAAGTTGCATAAATGAGAATCATTTATTTTTTGGCTTTTTCTTTTTTTCTGCTTCCCTATATTATTGCAAAGGCTTATCCATGTCTAGAGCGTCATTTCTTCTTGGTCGTGCACTTGATCTCATTGTCCTTTGCAAAGGCAGGTCCTCTACAATAACAAATAACAGGCTTCAGTTAAAAACATATTATCATAATTGAGGTTAATTTAAAAATATATTCATTATTGTTACAAGCATTTCAATACATTAAAAAAAAACATAAATGTGACACTTTTTACCTTGTCCAACCACATCATCTTGCCTGGTGGCTTGAACCTCAACACACTCATCGAGAATAATGTCCTCTACATCCCTTGCAACTGCAATAAAAAATGTTTTATTAATCCCAATACATTATAATTAAATTTTTATTACTACGCCAAATTCAATTTAACATGTTTGCTTGTATTAAATATTCATTAATCAAAATTCGAATAGAAAATGTATACCTTGAGTGCTACAATTCACATTAGAATCAATGCCACCGTCGTGCTCAGCCGGTGCAATATCAATATCAGCAGGCTGCATTCCAATGTAAATAATTAGTGCATTTATCAATAATATATACATATAAATACAAGACAAATACTCATAAATGTTAATCATTCAGTTTAATACATATAAATATATTCACTTTAAAGTTTTAAACAAATATATAATCAGTGTTTCCTTACTTAAAACAAATATATTCACTTTATGTTGGAACTTAACATCAAATACAATAATTGGTAAAGTTTTCAACTTGAAATAAAAATCACTTGGCTTATTTACTTGATCAACAGATCCAGCAGAAGAACCTTGTGCACTCATTGCTCGGTATCGTTCAGCCATGAATTTATAGCCTTGTTTTTAGCCTATTTTTTTGTCCTCTTCTGTAATTAGTTTTTTGAACTCCAAGGCCTGCATTTTTTATTAGTATCATGAATTTTTATTGTAGTGAATTTCATCAAAACTAAATTGATTGCAATTTAATTATAAATATTTGCATATGATTTTTCATTTACTAATACTTACAACTCGTGCAGCAAGTTTTGAATATCCACCCGAGCCAAGCTTGTGTTGCCCGTGCTTTTGTTTTCTTGTTGTTGTTGCCTTTGTTATGTCAGGAAACCTATGTGATGTTTGAAATATGTTAGATCACATAAGTACAAAGAGTAAATAGTACATAATTTCATTATTTACATTATCATGTACCTTCTTTCCTCGGGTGATACTACTCATCCACTATGTCTTGCACTTCTCTCAAGTGCATCCTTTTTAATATCCTCCCACTCATTAATAGGAATATAGGGCGGCCGCTCGTAATAAGGGTTGTGTTCTATTTGGGTCCTATAGTTGTCCCTAATATACTTCAAAATAGTGCTCGCTTTGTCAAGGAGTCTAAGTCTATGAAAGACTTCAGGTCTAAAAAGTGTTTTCATAAAGTCAATGAGTTTATTCTTTAACCCTTTATCTTGTACTGACCACCTTTTAAGAAAAAACTATTAGATTCATAAATGAAGTGAAGATACCTTTTAATATACTTGAAGAAATGGATGAAACAAAATCTAATCTTGCAATGAAATCAAAATATGATACCATGTGCGTATTGGTGTAGGGCACCCTCCACTAGTTCTGACCTGAGTTGATTTATTATAGATTGTAATAAATAGGACTGATCTCAGTAGATCATCCTAGTTTTGGTTTGAAAACCCTATGTGTGATCAAGGATATTTTGGCACTGTTATAAGCCTAAGGTACCTTAGTTCATTGGGTTCACCTAGACAGTGGCAAGTTGCTAGGTTAGGTTTATTATGTTTTAAGAGTTAATTTTATAGTATCTTTGTTTTGAACAACATGTTCATAGGTTTGGATCTTAAAGAAACATCCTAAACTCTATCGGATGCAAGAAATTACAAATTTTGAAAAATTGCAAAATTGCAAGAAAAGTTGTTGATGCAACTTTCTAAAATTGCTTGAGAAGATGGAATTGGAAACCCAAGAGTCTAAATGGGTTCTCCAACATTCTACATTCATCTTTGAAGGTTATATATGCTTATACTTTGAACCATGTTGGTAAGAAGTTCATTTTGTAAAAACTGGTGCATGAACTGAGGAATATCAAATGTTTTTAGAGCCTTTTTCTGTGTTGTATGGGCGTGTATGAAGCTACTGTGATGAGATTCAGTTTTGAGGAGTTTTTTTGCATGTTATCTTACATCTGTGATTGATTTTGAGGAGGTTTTAATTTGATTTGTTTAAGGTTTGGATTAGTTTTCAAGACCAGTCTAGGAAACAGGCCTTCTCAGGCACTGTTTACAAATGAGGACCTAACTTGCATTCCAACTGTGGGTTTCATCTAAGAATTTGGAAAACACAAGTTAGGTCAATGCCTTAATGAATTCTAGAGGCTTAGATGATGGCTCGAAGGGCAAGGCCCTCATGCATCAGGCCCTAGGCTGAATATCTTCATGTATTTAGCCTAGAAAGTAGGAGAAGTGAGTCCACAGTTGCAAGGAGTGGAGAAATGAGCAAAGAAGGAGTGGATTTGAGTTAAGAAGAACTTATTGAAGATGTTTAAGACCCTGTGCCAAACCCATGAACCCTAAATCTTGTACGTTCTTTGGAAACCAAGCCTAATTAGGCCAATTAGGTCTGTGTGCCAAGTAGGTGTTAGATAGTGCGGGAGTGGGGTTGAACCCAAGATCTTAGAATCTCAAGTAAATTCCAAAAGGGTATTTTCATATGCCATTATTTTGTTAAGAAACCACTTGAAGGGAAAGTTAGAACAAAAAGATCGAGTTGAGAGGGCTACAAGGAAATTGACGTGCAGGTCTAGTTTGGTACTATACGGTTGTCAGGGGAACAAACCAATAGTTGGTTTAGAGTCCTTAGGTCATATGAGGACCATCCACATGCTTAGGATTGGTCAATAAGTCCACTGGTGAAGAGTTTTGGGTAAAGGCTAGAATTAGGACTAGTGTCCTTAAAGCCTAAAAGTCATCAAAGTTTGATTGAGGGTGTAGTCTTTCAAAAGAAGTTTGTTGGGATAGAAGTCACTTGAATTGGTTCTGTTACACCAATAAAAGAGTTTTAAAATCTCCTTAAGCCATTCTATTGATTCGGTGAGTTGTGGGAGCAAAAAAAAGAAGGGCACTCCACATTCTTGCTGCCCCTCTGCATTACGTATGGTCGGCCCGAAAATGCGCAAACATTCATCATTAAGTTTTTCATAAAATAGATTATTCCTTGGAAGATAATTACAAGATTATTATAATTAGTTATTGCAAGGGACCACACAAGGGGGTTAGTGCATTACATTATGAGTATTATATTGTATAGTAAAAGAAAGTATCAGTCTTTAAAGTACTTGGAAGCTAGGCTACTCTCAAGGGAAGTCCATCTTCATTGCTCACAAGCAATTGATCACACTGTATTGTTCCCATACATTTAACACGAGTACATCTAGGAATTGTGTCATCGCCTCCTACATAAAATGAATCCAACATTACAAAATTCCCCCTAAGAAAGAATATATAGTTCAAGTGAAATAAACACATGATAAATAAGAGAGAAAAAGAGGAGTCTACTTACCAATAGTAGGTGTTGCCATCACATCTGTGGTCATGCTACATGTTGCCGACATTGTAGGTGGAACTACCTATGTGGATCTCATCCTCGTACCAGGCGATGTACTCAATATAGGTTCAATAGCAAATGCTGAACAAAAATATTGTTAGAGCATAAAAAAATATGGATAACCATGGACAAGATGGAGGATAAAACTGTTGGAAATATTCAAGACTAGCTAGGTTACTGAGAGGGGAGGGGTGAATCAGTAACTTCAAAACTTTTACAAATTTTAGATCTCAACCATTTTCTCAATAATATTAGATTGATAAGCTAACTGTATGTATGAGTAACAGAAAGAATAGAACATTCATAACACTTTGAACACAGAGATTTGGTAACCCAGAAACCTTCCAAATAGAAAGTAAAACTGGGGTGGGGATGAAACCCACTAAACTTCAATACTGCAGTATAAAGTTTGCTGGTTAAGGCTTACAATGATCACTTATGATGATTTGCCCTGTTAGGAGCAATAAGGACTGCTAGGTCCACCTTGTTAGAGGATTTACAAACATACAATAAAGTATGCACTTGGTTAAGAGATTTTACAAAGACTGTTAAGTCTACCCGGTTAAAGGATTTTAAGCTGATTCACTTGTTAGGATGAAATAGTAAATCTCTTACTTGCAACTGTACTTGTTGATTGAGATTCTCTGATGTACTGATCACCTTCTATGATGGATAGATCTTTGCTGCTTCTTATACTATTGTAGCCCTTTGTAATTTTCTTATCTCTGCCTTTCTCTCTTTTTCATACTTCGCTATTTTTCTCCTTGGATATGATACAAAACATTGTTTATATATCAATCCAAAACAATTACAAAATAATTACAAAGTCGGCTCTTAAACAAGCTAACACAAATATTACTGAGTCGGCCCAAATATAGTTACTCAGTTACTGCAAACTAACTCGGTGACTTTTTGATACTTGGCATCCACTGCGTTACTCGGCATTGTCATGCACTCAGTAGAAGTGGAGGCTCGGTCCATACTAACCACTCGGTTGTAGTTTCAAACTCGGTATATATTGGAGACTCGGTAGATATAGTGTCACTTGGTAGAGACTGAATTCCCTGTTTACCATGCTGGCACTCAGTAAACACTGCTCATCTCATCACTCGGCGATGATAACTCGGTAAGCACTGCGAAGCTCGGTAAACACTGTTCTGCTCGGTAAACACGCAGAGTCTGAATAAGTATTTTCACTAATGACAATCATAATTAATGCCAACAAAAAACATGCAATGTACCATTTGAAGTATTTGCATTTGAGGTAATGCCCTTTAATCTATTTAGCATAACTTGTAAAGAGAACACATATATATTTTAGTTAATGACATAAATAAAATAGTATACTACAAAAATCATTATTGAACTTTTGTTATAATTAAAAACTACATTAATACTTACTTTATAGTTTTGAACACGACCAATCAACATATATGATGCCCACTATATTTCAGGAGTGTGGGGTTGAATATTTGCCATTCGAGCTAACTCTTTTGATATTGTACGAAGGACCTTTTCTAGTGCAACCACAAGATCAACCTCTGATAAAAAATCAACATCGAATGGATCTTGCTCATTTTGCAACTCCTCATGGACTACTTGTTCCTTTCCCTTTTTCTGATCAACACTCATTTGTGAGAACAATATTATTAGCCCTTTATTTAAAAGCAATCTAAAATAGTAGAACAACAAAAAATACGCATTAACATAACAAAAAATATGCATTAACATTTTTCTTGTATGTGCATTTGTACAACAACAATGATTTTTACCTGTCGGGAAGAAGAAGTTCCATGACAACTATCACCGCCATGCGTATCATGTGGCTCTTGATCCATACTATAGCTCTATATTTTTTAAAAAATCATTCAGGCATGTTAAAACACATGTGTTCTTATTCTAAGTTATGTTGAATAATAGACAATTATCAAAATGTGTACCACCTTGTCCATGATAGTGATGGGGATTTTTGTATCTATGCGATTCAAAGTGTAATTGATAAGTAGCTCCTCACCTCCACATATTGATTTGATCGCACATACAAATACGCAATTTCACTTGCGCACCTCAAATATGCAATTGGGTTGCTTCTTAGTTGATGCAGGTCGTGTATTGTTTATAAAACCTGCAATATTCCCTGATGCTTTGGGTCTTCCATCAACATATATAGCTACTTTTTTACTTTGTTCGCTGACTTTTTGTTGTATATAATTTTCCACGAGTGCATACCTACACATAATTTTTTTATATTTAACAATCTACATCCAACTACTGTAATCATAACAAGATCTGACATACTTCATCAATTCGACAACTTTGTTGTAAGAGACTTTTATGCCATCCATGGAAAATAGGCCTAAACCATGTAATGAAGATGATGTTATGTCATATATCCTCTCTTTAACACAAAAATTAGTGTTTATTGAAGGAAGTTCATTAGGGACCCATTGTTTCTGTAGATGTTTGTACCTAAACGGTAGCTCGAAGTCACCTTTGTTCTCATCATCATAAGAACATGACCCCCCTTGAGTAAGGAAAAATTTCATGCGTTTATTGAATTTCTTTCTGATATTTTGACCTCGAGTCGATCTTATTGAATTACATGTACTAAATGTCTCACTTTCTTCTTCCATTCCTAGATTTTCCTTTCCTGAGGAAGACAATTCTGACAAATACCTATTCGCTGGTACCTACACTTCATGCAGTGAGAAAGATAGGTGGCAATGAGAGATATTTTACAAATGATAAAAGACATTAATCTCTATGGGGTGTATTGACTTGTACCTGACAATCCATGAGACTGTGTGGGATACCTGACATAAGATAATAGCTATATAATCAGACAAACATAGTTCACTCCATAGTTTTCATTATATCTTGTGAAGGACATTATACATTGTTAAAATTATCTATTTATCCAACAATATTTTGAATATCTCAGCATTGCATATAACTAAACATCTCAGCATTGCATGAGACACCATTATTGTGGCATTTCGTCAAATAGTTCTCATGCCTTGCCAGTATTTTTATTACATCTTGTGAAGGACTTTATACATTGTTAAAATTATCTATTTATACTTTCAAAATTAGCTCACTCCATTGCAGGGAACAAAGAGAATCCCCTGTGATTTAACATCATTGAGATGCCTCCTTTCATTAGCTTCATGTCACCTTCTCATAGCTTCTCATAGCTTCCTATGTGTTTCATCCTTCATTTATACACTTACTTCGACCAAACTTTTAATTTTCTGACAGATTTCACCAAAGGCTTTGTAGGAAACCAAAGGCATTATAAATCATGAATTCACTATAAAATTAATGTATTGCTCTAGATTTCATATAGACATTTTGTCAAATGGTAGGTATGTATGTTTATTCAAATAGAGTTATATAATTTGGAATGGATATATGATCGGTTGATATCGAATTCTATGTCAAGATTTACAGCATTAAAATTATCATAGTTAGAAGACTCAGACACAAGAAGAATATGAGTATAGCCAATTTTCATAAGAATATGACTGAATGCAAACATACATAAGTGGATGAACATAAATAATGAAGGTACTTGATATTGCCTGAAGTAATGAAGTGTTGACCCTAGGTTCAATCCAGTATGCTCATGTATGATCCAGAAACTGCAAGGAAAGAAAGGATGGAGTTAGATTCAAAGGATCTAAGCAATGCCTGACACCATATTATTGATCTTCATCTACAATTATGCATGTGCATAGTTAAGCCATACACTTCTAAAAGGAACTATGCTATAGAACATGTGCACTCAGGAAAATGCACTTCATATTGCAGCCATGACTTGAGGTAGGCATTTAAGCTTTGTCTTCTCATTAACTCAATTTCATTTTGATGACATTTGTTGATTTAATTGTGACACTAGCTTGGTTATAAAGAAAAAGAAAAAGAAAAAGAAAGTGTCATTTGTAATTTTTGTGCATTCAAAGAGCTGCCATGAAGATGACACTGCACTTTTGTGTGGCGCGAAGAGGGCATTCGAGTTTGGTGTGCACGAAGAGGCCGACACTGTGTGGAAAGAGGGCACTAGCACTTGAGGTAGACATTCAAGCTTTGTCTTCTCATTAACTCAATTTCTTAGCATTTGGAATGCTCGATGACCCGCAAGCTTTGAGAGCTAGGGCATCATTGCTATTACCTTCAAGGCATTATGTGAAGTGTTTGATCTCTCTTTATTTGTTTTTCTGTTGATATTCACTATGTGGTACTCCCTGTTTATGATCATTTCACGAGGAAATGTCTTGATGGCTCACAGGCTGCAAGCTAGGGCATCATGCATTGTTTATGAGCTCACTATTTGAGCACCTCATGTCCCTATTTGATTGGTCAGTGCTCTGTTTGTTATATTGAGTTTACATCATATCTTTAGTCTTAATAAATATCTTATAAAACAACATAAAAATAACCCAAAATACTTTGTCTTAATAAAACAATATATTTAGTCTTAATAAAATCTTATAAAACAACATATATTGTATGAAGTGTTTGATCTCTCTTTATTTGTTTTGTTGTTGATATTCACTAGCTATGTGGTACTCCCCATTTATGATCATTTTATGAGGAAATGTCTTGATGGCTCGTGGGCTGCAAGCTAGGGCATCATACATTGTTGATGAGCTCATTGTTTAATACTGGCATTGTTTACATCTTTTCATTTGGAATGCTTGATGAACCACAAGCTTTGAGAGTTAGGGCATCATTGCTATTACCTTCAAGGCATTGTATGAAGTGTTTGATCTCTCTTTATTTATTTTGTTGTTGATATTCACTATGTGGTACTCCCTGTTTATGATCATTTCGTGAGAAAATTTTTTGATGGTTCGCGGGCTGCAAGCTAGGGCATCATGTATTGTTTATGAGCTCACTATTTGAGCACCGACCAATTAAATAGGGACATGAGGTGCTCAAACAGTGAGCTCATAAACAATGCATGATGCCCTAGCTTGCAATCCATGAGCCATCAAGACATTTCCTTATGAAATAATCATAAATGGGGAGTACCACATAGTGAATATCAACAACAAAACAAATAAAGAGAGATCAAACACTTCACACAAGATATGTTGTTCTATAAGATTTTATTAAGACTAAATATATTATTTTATTAAGATTTTATTAAGACAAAGTATTTTGGGTTAGTTTTATGTTATTTTATAAGATTTTATTAAGACTAAATATATGATGTAAACTCATAATTATACTTGATATATATATACTTCAAAGGAGAAATTATGAAAAATAGTTGCAGGTAGTTATCTCTTCTATAATGACGGAGGAGTGAAAGGTAATGATCAATGAGGTTGTTGCTATTAAATCATACATTAATACACTTACTATTTTGAATTTGAGCTCAGGCATCATGCAATGTTATTGCTGTCATTGCATGTTTGTTGCTGTTGTGCACCATATATTGTTTTATACACTATTTATTTCATTGAGACCTTGAGCTTGGCATTTGTAATGTATTTTATATTGTTGGATCAATGCTACCATGTTGTTGAGGCTGTAGATGCATTGAATCACCACTGCCATCCTATTTTGATAACAACAATATAACAAACAAAGCACCGGCCAATCAAATAGGGACATCAGTAAGACATTTAATGAATTATTACTTCATCATGATGATACAAATTTTATTGGCTCAAAGCACATAGAATGTGGGTAGATGCATTGAATCACCACTTCCATTGTATTTTGATGAAGAGGAACTATGTTATAAAATTTCAAGGCATCAAATTTTATAACCGTACATATATTTTATGAATATAAATGTACAACAGAAGAGCACCCACATGCCTTGGCTATTATTGGTCTATGAAAGGTTTTGGTTTTCCTTTCCAAATTGAGATGTCATCCTAAGATTCAAAAGGACCAAGGTAATAATAAGTCTTGAACATAAATGCATGATTGTGGATCCTCAAGTAGGAGTTGTGATGCAAAGGAAGAACACTTATATGAGTTTACCCACATAAGGACAATGGTTTCATTCATCTTTCTTTCAAGTGCTCTTGGGTACTTTCCTTGACCTCTAGGCTTGGGCATCCTATAGGGGTTGAACCAAAATTACGAAGGCAATAAGGACACATAGAACAATAGGTTTGGGGACTTAAACTTATGTTCAATCCTTAGTAATGGTTTGGGGAACTAATTACTAGATGAGTGACTACAATACCCTAGTTTGCATTATTAGATGATCTTGTTTTATTTGTGTTCATTTCATGCAAAGATACATGTAAAGGAAAATAAATTTTTGCATCTAAAGATTACATGTATATATATTTGAAAAATAACTTGTATATACTATAGAAGGAAAATAACTTTCAGAAGAAAATGCAAGAGTACAGGCATACATAAGAGGATGAACATAAATAATCAGGGTGCCAGACATTGCATGAAGTGATGAATTTTTGACCCAGGTATGAATCTAGTGTGCCCCTGTGTGATCTAGAACCTACAAAGAAAAGAGAGATGGGGGTTAGATAAAAAATATCTAAGCAATGAATGACATCCTATTATTTATCCTCATCTATAATTATGCATGTGCATAGTCAAGCCATACACTTCTGAAAGAAAAACCATGCTATAGGACATGTGACTACATCATTCAAACAGTGCAACAGTAACACTAGATGTTGTTTCATCTTGTATTGTTGTGACATCATTTCCAAACGATGCACCCACAACAGTCGCACACCATGCCCATCAGCACAAGGCAATCACGAACAAGCATGAGTAAGCAATGGAAGGGGCATACATCATCATCAAATCAGAGGAGAAAAACATCAAATTTATATATTAAGGAAGGAGTACATCATGGATTTCAAGTAAAGATCATAACATCACAATATGGTTGGCAGCCCCAAGGAGGCCCCATTGCATGCAATGAGTAAGCTACATCAAAACAAAGAGGTACACAAATTTGCATCATCTATACATTAATGCTATGGCATGGAGTATATTTGAATCTGCATTTTAAAGGATAAGTAAGAAAGCTGCATGATGCTAGTGAAATTAACAAAGGTATAGATCTAATGAAGTAATGAAGCTACCCACATTCTATGTACTTTGAGCCAATGAAATTTTTATCATCATGATGAAGTAATAATGCATTAAATGTCTTACTAAAGTCCCTATTTGATTGGACGGTGCTCTATTTGTTATATTGCTACTATCAAAATAGAATGGTAGTGGTGATTAAATGGATTTATAGCCTCAACAACATGGTGACATTGATCCAATAACATAAAATACATTACAAATGCCAAGCTCACAGTTTCAATGAAATAAACAGTGTATAAAACAATATATAGTGCACAACATCAGCAAGCATGCAATGACAACAATAACATTGCATGATGCCTGAGCTCAAATTCAAAATAATAAGTGTATTAATATATGATCTAATAGCAACAACCTCATTGATCATTACCTTTCACTCCTCCATCATTATAGAAGAGATAACTACCTACAATTATATTTCATAATTTCTCCTTTGAAGAGTATATATATATATATATATATATATATATATATATATATATATATATATATATATATATATATATATATATATATATATATATATATATATATATATATATATATATATATATATATATCAAGTATAATTATGAGTTTACATCATATATTTAGTCTTAATAATATTTTATAAAACAAAATAAAACTAACTCAAAATACTTTATCTTAATAAAATCTTAATAAAATAATATATTTAGTCTTAATAAAATCTTATAAAATAACATACATTGTGTGAAGTATTTGATCTCTCTTTATTTGTTTTGTTGTTGATATTCACTATGTGGTACTTCATGTTTATGATCATTTCATGAGGACATGTTTTGATGGCTCACGGGTTGCAAGCTAGGGCATCATGCATTGTTTATGAGCTCATTGTTTGAGCACCAGCCAATCAAATAGGAACATGAGGTGCTCAAATAGTGAGCTCATAAACAATGCATGATGCCCTAGCTTGCAGCCCGCGATCCATCAAGACATTTCCTCATGAAATGATCATAAACAGGGAGTACCACATAGTGAATATCAACAACAAAACAAATAAAGAGAGATCAAACACTTCACACAATGCCTTGAAGGTAATAGAAATAATGTCTTAGCTCTCAAAGCTCGCGGGTCATCAAGCATTCCAAATGAAAAGATGTAAACAATGTCAGTATTAAATAGTGAGCTCATGAACAATGTATGATGCCCTAGCTTGCAGCCTGCGAGCCATCAAGACATTTCCTCATGAAATGATCATAAATGGGGAGTACCATATAGCTAGTGAATATCAACAATAAAATAAATAAAGAGAGATCAAACACTTCACACAATATATGTTGTTTTATAAGATTTTATTAAGACTAAATATATTGTTTTATTAAGATTTTATTAAGACAGTATTTTGGGTTAGTTTTATGTTGTTTTATAAGATATTTATTAAGACTAAATATATGATGTAAACTCAATATAACAAATAGAGCACTGACCAATCAAATAGGGACATGAGATGCTCAAACAGTGAGCTCATAAACAATGCATGATGCCCTAGCTTGCAACCCGCGAGCCATCAAGACATTTTCTCATGAAATGATCATAAACAGGGAGTACCATATAGTGAATATCAACAACAAAACAAATAAAGAGAGATCAAACATTTCACACAATGCCTTGAAGGTAATAAAAATGATCAAACACTTCAAAATAGGGACATCACTAATAAAATAGGGACATCAGTAATAAAATAATACACTTACTGTTTTGAATTTGAGCTCATAAAGATTAAGATATCCCTGTTTTATTGTTGATGTCCCTATTTACATCTTTTCATCAAATGACCCAAAAACATCAAGAATGGTCCTATATGGTCACCAATAGCCAACTTTCAGAAGAATATGAATGAATATCTAAACATACATAAGTGGATGAACATAAATAATGAAGGTACCAAGCATTGCCTGAAGTAATGAAGTGTTGACCCAGGGTTCAATCTAGTATGCTCTTGTATGATCCAAAACTAAGTGGATGAACATAAATAATGAAGGTACCAAACATTGCCTGAAGTAATGAAGTGTTGACCCAGGGTTCAATCTAGTATGCTCTTGTATGATCCAAAACCTGCAAGGAAGGAAAAGATGGGGTTAGATCCAAAGAATCTAAGCAATGCCTGGCACCCTATTACTGATCCTCATCTACAATTATGCATGTGCATAGTCAAGCTATACACTTCTAAAATGAACTATGCTACAAAACATGGGTGTGTGTTAATGTGATTCAAAAACTATTATGGAAGATTGTTTTATTATTGAGATAAGGATATCTTAATTCTACGAGAATAAATGTTTTGAGAAATATTTGAATTTAATTTTGACAATAACATGAGGAGTGATATATTTCAAGCTTCAGTGAGACTTCATACCATGCAATATTTGTAGATTACTTTCAATGCATTATTTACACTTGTATTGGTAGGAAAATTCTTGAAAATGCGCAAAAGAGATTGCATTCAACCATGTTGTTTACATGACACATGTAGTTTACCTCTAGCCTAAATCAACATTGCGTATAAATTTGCAGATGATGCGTGGTATGAAGCCTCGCTCAAGCTTGAAAATGATAAGCATTATGATGCTGAGGTATGGTGTGGTAAGCACAAGTATAGTTTCTCGTAAGCTGCTATTGATATAGTTTTACTTTTTTTCAATAGTTGTAGAATCTAACTTCTCCTATACTTACACGTATGTATACATTTTGGGCTTGGCTTTAATGTCATGTAAATTTTATTGAAATGGTAATAATATTTAAGAGCAACAAGTATGACATTTTAAACAAGTATGCATATACATTATATAATAGGAGTGATATATTTTAATGGAAACACTTAATGAGAAGGATGCCTATATAACAGGAGGAGTGATATATTTTAATGGTAGTGGACATAGAAATTGCAATGAAACTTTATAATTTATTATTTTAAGTGGACATAAAAATTACAGTGTAAGTAGTAGGATGATTGTAAGTGGACATAGAAATTGTAGTGGAACTCTGTAATTTATTATGGCTTAGTGTTATATATCCATAGTCAATATCTATTTAAACTTTAGGATGATACTTATATGATGGCTTAAGTAAATTGTTCTTACCTTGAGACTAGTACACCATGGGATTAGATGATGGTTGTTATAATAGCAACTGTATGTCTGTGGGATACTTTTACATTTTGTATTAAATGATGATACATATGTGTTTCTTCCTTTTACAATAGTTTATATTCTGATACTTATATCTTGAATTATCAAATGACCAATGAGTGATAATTTCAAAAGTGCAACATAATTAAAGGCATGCAAATTCATATTGTACTTAATCTAAATGTCATCGTGTAATGTTTTTACTTACGATATTTCGAGACCCCTCTCCATTTTAAACTAACCTATGACTTCAAAGGAGGAATTATGAAATATAGTTGTAGGTAGTTATCTCTTCTATAATGATGGAGGAGTGAAAGATAATGTTCAATGAGGTTTCTGCTATTAGATCATACATTAATACACTTACTATTTTGACAGCAATAACATTACATGATGCCAGAGCTCAAATTCAAAATAGTAAGTGTATTATTTTATTATTGATGTCCCTATTTTATTACTGATGTCCCTATTTGATCTAATAGCATCAATATAACAAACAGAGCACCAACCAATCAAATAGGGACATGAGGTGCTCAAACAGTGAGCTCATAAATAATGCATGATGCCCTAACTTGCAACCCGCAAGCCATCAAGACATTTCCTCACGAAATGATCATAAACGGGGAGTACCACATAGTGAATATCACAAACAAAATAAATAAAGAGAGATCAAACACTTCGCACAATTCTTTGAAGGTAATAGCAACGATGCCCTAGCTCTCAAATCTCGTGGGTCATCGAGCATTCCAAATGCAAAGATGAAAACAATGCCAGTATTAACATTGATATTTTGCCATTAAATCAACAATGCCATCAAAATGAAATTGAGTTAATGAGAAGACAAAGCTTGAATACCTACCTCAAGTCATGGCTGTCATATAAAGATCAAATGCTAAGAAACTATGTTATAAAATTTCATGCCAAATTTCATCAAGAACGGTCCTATATGGTCACTAATAGCCAACTTTCTAAAGAATATGAATGAATATGCAAACATACATAAGTGGATGAACTTAAATAATGAAGGTACCAAACATTGCCTGAATTAATGAAGTGTTGACTCATGGCTCAATCCAGTATGCTCTTGTATGATCTAAAATAGGTGCAAGGAAGGAAAATATGGGGTTAGATCCAAATGACACTATTTCTCCTTGATTGTGTTCTTTTGGGGTCTGATCTATTGTAGTTGTTTCTTTTTTCTTTGAATCATTGTTTACAATTACTTTTGATGCAATATTTCTATGAAGAATAATAACAAAATGGTGAACGATTGTATTTGACAAAGATAAACATGACACATTTTGTTGGGCTGATTGAGTTGGCCTGGTACCATTAACATGGCCTGACCAGATATTAAACAGTAAGCTCATGAACAATGCCAACATTAAATAGTGAGCTCATGAACAATGTATGATGCCCTAGCTTGCAGCTCGCGAGCCATCAAGATATTTCCTCATGAAATGATCATAAATGAGGAGTACCACATAGTGAATATCAACAACAAAACAAATAAAGAGAGATCGAACACTTCACACAATGCCTTAAAGGTAATAGAAATGATGCCCTAGCTCTAAAAGCTCATAGGTCATCAAGCATTCCAAATGAAAAGATGTAAACAACGTTGATATTAAATAGTGAGCTCATGAACAATGTATGATGCCCTAGCTTGCAACCCATGAGTCATCAAGACATTTCCTCCTGAAATGATCATAAACGGGGAGTACCACATAGTGAATATCAATAGCAAAACAAATAAAGAGAGATCAAACACTTCACACAATGCCTTGATGGTAATAGCAATGATGTCCTAGCTCTCAAAGCTCATGGGTCATCAAACATTCCAAATGAAAAGATGTAAATAATGCCAGTATTAAACAGTGAGCTCACGAACAATGTATGATGCCCTAGCTTGCAGCCCGTGAGCCATCAAGACATTTCCTCGTGAAATGATCATAAACAGGGAGTACCACATAGTGAATATAAACAACAAAATAAATAAAGAGAGATCAAACACTTCACACAATGCCTTGAAGGTAATAGCAATGATGCCCTAGCTCTCAAAGCTCGCGGGTCATCAAGCATTCCAAATGCTAAGATGTAAATAATGCCACTATTAACAATGCTAAGATGTAAACAATGCCACTGAAATCGAGTTAATGAGAAGACAAAGCTCGAATGCCTACCTCAAGCGCCAGTGCCCTCTTCCCACACGGTGTCAGCCTCTTCGCGCATGCCAAACTCGAATGCCCTCTTTGCGCCACACAAAAGTGCAGTGTTGTCTTCGCGATAGCTCTTCGAATTCACAAAAATTACAAATGACACTTTCTTTTTCTTTTTCTTTTGTTTATAACTAAAGGTTGTCATAATTATGACGTTAGCATCACTATTATGAAACCGTCGGGCGCACTTGCAAAAAAAACACAAATTGGTGTGGCGTCGCAAATTGGCGTCGAAATTTGACCCCAAATGTTGTAGTGGTTGTTGTGTCCCAAGACCCCTTATGACCCTTTACGATCCCTAAGAATACATCTTAAAGGTCTTAAAGTGTTTTAAGGGGTCATAAGAGGCTCCTAGGAGGGTCCAGATGAGCTTCCACCTTCACGTGGTTGGTCCTATTAAGTAGAGAATATTAAACTATTCTCGAAACAAAGAGAAGCTCAATATTTCAAGGTCCCAGGGACAAAAATAATTGTTTGTAGTCTTTTATTCATGAAACCGTCAAAACTTGTTACGCTTCTGCAAGTCATCAACACTAGAGGTTTGTAGGAATTAATTATTTGGTCAATTATGAGAAGGTAAACAAGATAATATTATTGCATATTTTGTTTATTTTATCCATTCATATTTTCTACCTTCTCTTCACCTTTAGTAATATATTGGATACTGTGCGGTGTACATAAAGGCAAGGCAGTGATTATTCTTGATGATCGACAGGTATAAGTCTTCTAGACCTTACCTAGTAGCCAGAACTAAAGATAGCAGAGCTCAAGAGACCATAATAGTTGGTCTCCATCTTTGGTCCATATGATTGACGAAACACTTTACCTTTCATTAACTCATCAAATGCGGTGATCTGAAAGAATTTAATAAATGATATTTTCATGATAATGTATATTATTTAAGTTGACATTGGATGAATTTATCTACTTCGCGCACTTGTAGACTATGGGGACAATGATAAAGAAGCACCCCTCTCATGGTCTGAGTAATCAAGCCACGGGAAGAGATGCTTCATTATCATTGTCCTCGTAGTCCACAAGTGTGTGAAGTAGATAAATTCGTGTAACGTCAACTTTAATAATATACATTATCATGAAAATATTCTATTGAATTCTTTCAAATCCCTGCATTTGATGAGCTAATGAAAGGTAAACCATTTTGTCAGTAATATAGACCAAAGACGGAGACCAACTATTATGGTCTCTTGAGATTTGTTATCTTTAGTGTGCCTGGCCATCGTAATTTCGATGCACCTAACAACTATTTTGATGGGGATTCCATACTATCGACAGGATTACCGTAAGAAATGTTACTGGACAACCGTCGATGATCCTTCATTTGCGACACCCCTTGTCAATGAAAATGTTATACGAATGACGGGTTTACCATCGAACATGTCACTAGACAATCGTTGGAGATGCTCAAATTTTGACGCCCATTTTTGACGGTGATGCTATACTATCGATGAGTTTAACATCGAAAATGTCACCGCACAACCATTGGAGATGCTATATTTTCGACGATGATGCTATAATACCGATAGGTATATCGTCAATAATTTCACTGGATAACCATTAGCTTGATGCTATACTTCTGACACCCATTTTTTATGACGATGCTACAATACCAACAGGTACACCATAAAATTTTTTACTAGATAACCATTGGGGATGCTATACTTCCGACGCCCATTTTCAATGGCGATGCTATAATACCGACGAGTACATCGTAAAAAATTTCACTGGATAAGCATCGGGATACTATACTTTCGACAAATGTATGGTCATAATGTTATAACAAATTGTGTATTTGTGTTGTTATTTTTGACAGATAGGGCCACCAGAAAGGCGACAGTTACTATTTCCATATCAATTTTTGATGAAATAACTCCGACGATGAATTCAATTGAATATCTGATAAATAAGCGTTGAATATCCGATAGATAGCCGCTGGAATTAGACCTCAAATGTACTAGTGCCAAGTCCTCTAATTTAGCTTTATTAGGTGATTTCCTAAAATTACTTAATTTCCCTCTCATCGCATGACTAAGTCTTCCTAGTCCACCTCATATGACACCTCACCCTAGGCTAAGGAAATTAATTTATTTTATTTTATAATTAGCCTAATTATCCTCAACCAAGAGTTCTATTCCTAAGGGGTTCAAAGGGGTATGTGACTTGAGGACACTTAGTCTCATGTCTACATATCCTTATATGACTCGGTCTATGACACCTTGCCTAAAAAGTAGTGGCTTTCCTCTCCACCCCACTTGGTCAATGATCACTCATAGGGACACTTGTGCAAAGAGTCCTATTATTGAAAAGGTCCTTCCTTCTTCCTCTCATGAGTCATGGAGAGACACTTGACAAGTTTATGTCCTTTCCACATGACCCTCCTTCTTGTCATTATAGGAGGAACATTCTTCCTATTCTCCCTCTCCCATTTCAACTACTCCTACTTTTTCTCAACCTCTCCAACCAAGTCAATTTCAACCATTGATCTTTCCACCTTTCAATCTTAGCCATTTGATATTGCCACTCAGGTTTGAGGGTTGCAAAATCCTACAAAAGGAGCACTTTTCCTTCGAGTGAGGCTAATTAGCATCCACTTAGTATCCATATTATCATCTCAAGAGATTTAGCATTTTAGGATTTTGTGAGCATTTTGAGATCATTTGTGAGCAATATAGCATTGTCATATCAATATCATTTAGAATCATTAGCAATCCATCATCCATTTTTGCATCTAGTTTTTGGTTGCATTTTAGGAACTCATTCTAGCTTGCATAATGCATACCACTATCTTCTAAACTTTGAAGACATCTTGAGAAGTTGATTTAAGGTTCTGAGAGCTCAACCAACCAAGAAATTTAAAGCAGAAGAAGGCAATGGAATCGAGCTACAAGGAGTAGGTATACAGGTAAAGTTGTCATTTTTATTTATTTATTCATATTTCATTGCATGTTAGATATAATTTTAAGCTAATTAGTGGGTTATTAATTGGATTCTATTGTTTTACATCTTAGTTGCATACATTTCCACCTAGCTACCACACTACAACTTTGAGTGCTTTTGGAATGGTTTTAAAAAATACAATATCTTCATGTGTTGAATTTGACAAGATGGACATCAAGGACATCATAGCTTGTTTCTCTCATTAATAATATTATGATTAAGCATGTGACATGAAATTTGTGAAAAATGCCAACAAATAGAAATCACTCATGGTTCTGAATCAAAAATGGTAAATTCCATTGCTTTATATTTCATTCTCATATTCAATAATAGAGAAATTGGAGTTTTGTTTCATTAATATAGTCTATTTTGTTTCTTCCCTTAGAATGACGAGTATACAAACAATTTTACTCTCTTAAACATTGGTTGGAAATTAAGGTTTGATAATTTAACTTAAAAAATGCAAAATATAATTATACATTTATTTTAATTACAACCACTGAATCCAACCAAAAAATATAATATTATTTATAATTTTTTTTTCAAAAATAAGTGTCTTGTAAACTTTTTAATGTGAGTAGTGACGCTGGCATGACACGCCCTCCAGATCCACGTGAAACACTTTTGAACCAGAGCTATGAACTAGTGAGGCCACAAAAGGGGGACATCATCCCTTTATTACAAAGCTAAGGTCCAAACTTGCGAGCACATTGGATCATCAAAGACACAAGCTTGCGATCACAATGGCAGGTGGGGGTTTGACCCTGGATGGAGACAATAACAACACCACTTAACCAACACATTAAGTGGTGAACCCCTACTATTTATAATTTTACATAAAATATTATCTATCATATTTGTGAATGTTAAATATTTTGAAATTTGGTATTTCTTACATCTTTCATATATATATTTTGAATAAAATATTATATATTTGAATGTTAAATATTTTGAAATTTGATATCTCTTGACATCTTTGACATAGAGATATATGTCAAAGATCTTCATTTCTACAATTGAAACTTCTAATTTTATTTATTTATTTATTTTTATAAGGAAGAATTTTATACAAATCCAATGATGTGTTGCTAGACGGGGCTAAGAGTCATAGGCTGAACTTCTTCGCCTAAAAGCCAGGAACTAAAAGGTATCGAGATATCCATTCTCCTAAATTTTGATTGTACTTCTAAAAGTTTAAGTGACAGGTAGACATGCCCGTCAAAATTTAATAACCTCATATGGTTTTCGTAGGAGTTGAAGTAATGTCGTTGTTTCCGTACGGAAGTTTGGCAAATGTATTTGTTTACGTGAATGGCAGTTAATTGAGCATTTACGCCGAAAGTAAACCATAACGTTAAATCAGAAAAAAGTTAGAAAAGGCGGCTACTTAAATTGCTATTTTCTCGGATTTGAACCCGCGCGCGAGGGTTTTCAACGAAAATCTTACATCCGGAAAGCTGGGTTTCATCCTCAGATCTTAAAATTTCCTTTGACGAAACGCCTCGAGACACTGAATTCTGGTCTATAATCTGCGCAAGATGATGGATTCTTGTGTCAATTTCGCACAAATTGGGCTCAAAAACTTAAAATAGGAGGACTGATTGTTTTTTTCTTTGAAAAGCTATGGAGAGATTTGGAAAACAGGAGGCAGTGGGGAGCCTTCTGGTGGAAGACTTCGGGCAAAAGGTAGACCTCACGCGAAGAATTAGAGAGGTTTTAACGAATTATCCAGAGGGCACGACTGTTCTCAAGGAGATAATTCAGAACGCGGATGATGCTGGGGCCACCAAAGTATGCTTTTGTCTGGATCGTCGAACGCACGGGACGCAGTCTTTGCTGTGCGAGCAGCTTAAGGAATGGCAGGGGCCTGCGCTTATGGCGTATAATAATTCGCAGTTTACTGAGCAGGATTTTGTGAGCATTTCGAGGATTGGGGACAGTCAGAAGCGAGGGCAAGCTTGGAAGACCGGCCGTTTCGGGTAGGTGTCTTAAGCTCAGTTTGGCTTTGCAAATGAAACGTTTGTTTTACGCTATTAGTGACTTTGCTTGAATGCAGAACTTTTTTAATCAGTCTTCCGCAGGTTATAAAGTTTAGATAATATAATAATTGTATCTTGTTTGGATGCAAAAATTTCTTAAGTTGAGATATCAAGCTTCGGCTATTCGCAATGTTTATTTATTTGTTTTTAAAATTCCGAGAAAAATGAGCAATTGTTACTCGTCTTCAATGCAAAACTTTTTTAATTCTGAGTAAAGTCTATATTTTTATTTGAAGAAAGCCATCTAACTGTGAACTGCTTGCAGGAATTATATTTTCTGAAAGAAATTTGCATTATTGCGACTTGTTTAAATGTAAAACCTTCGTTAAACTTAGAATTTTTTATGTAAATTTTTTTCCTTTTGTTTGGAAAGAGAGTCAAGCATTCGTGACATGTTTAAATGCAAAACTTCTTTAGTGTGACACATAAAGCTTCCACAACTTCTAATGTTTAAAGATTTATTTTTTAAAGAAAATTGTGTAATTCTGAATCGTCTAACAGCAAATACTTCTATAATTTGAGACACCAGGCTTCTATAATCCATAACCTCTGTAATTCTGCATCGTCTAACTAGAGAGATTCTAGCCAAAGATGGAAACATGTTGGTTGTAATCAACAAAGACACAATTGAAACTGTTATCACGCTGAATAAGAATACTACTTGGGATTTAGATGAGAATGCTATCGCAAGGGAATTCACTACTCACAAGGGTTTATATAGAAACGGACTTCCTGCTTTCAGATCTCATCACTTGAAGAGGAATCAAAGGGCTCTTTCTTGCAATGATCAACCTCCATATAGCCTTGACTTGTTTGCAGGCTATTTCAAGGATACATTATTTGCTCCTTGTCAGGTTTTTGGCTTAGATTATGAGTTATCCATCCCAAATTGGATGCTAGTGTTGTGTGTGGAAATCTAGAGCAGGGATAATCGTATTATTTACTTAATATACTACTCCATCCTGATGCACAGATTGGTGTAGAATGGTCTCAAAGTCTGCAATGAAGCTCTTAAAGTTATGCCTATGGCTGGAGAGAATGTTCTTCCTGTCCAAGAGTGGACTTATATTTGGGATTCACATTGTGCCAAGTCAAATTATGTGATTTTTGAAAATTGTTTTTGTTAGTTAACAGATTGGTCTTTAATAATATGACTCAAACTCTCACAAGACTTCTCTATTAACAAACAGTTGAAAGAGCTTTCAATTAGCTCAATCTCTGAATTGACAGGTATAGTTCCCTGAAATAGATATTCAATGAATATGTTTTTATTTTCTGAATGCAAATGGGGATATACTCTTAATTAGAGAGTAGGAGAGGCTTCTAATGGATATTCATCACCATGATATACCCATGAATGAATAACAAACTTGTATGAGCATATATTGTGCTACTTCCCACAACCATTGAAATGAAACACAACACTAATTTCCAAACCACAATTTGCATATACAATCTCACAACCATGAAACCATATATACGCCAAATCTACTGAATGAAAAATATCTGTCAAACAATGTGAATATGATAAAAGGTAACCAATAATGACTCTTAGATCATCTTATAATCACAAATTTTTAGAAAATACAGTTCCACAAAATCTGCAACTAATTGTTAGTTAACAGATTGGTCTTTAATAATATTGACTCAAACCCTCACAAGACTTCTCTATTAACGAATAGTTGAAAGAGCTTTCAATTAGCTCAATCTCTAAATTGATAGGTACAACTCCTTGAAATAGATATTGAATGAATATGTTTTTTATTTTTTGAATGCAAACATGGGTGTACTCTTAACCAAAGACTAGGAGAGGCTTCTAATGGATATTCATCACCATGATATACCCACGAATGAATAACAAACTTGTATGAGTGCTACTTCCCACAACCATGGAAATGAAACACAATAGTAATTTCCAAACCACAATTTGCATATACAATCTCACAACCATGAAACCATATATACAACAAATCTACTAAATGAAAAATTTCTGTCAAACAATGTGAATATGATAAAAGGTAACCATTAATGACTCTCAGATAATCTTATAATCACAAATTTTCAGAAAACACAGTTCCACAAAATCTGCAACTAATTGTCCCCATTCACCATTAGTTCACTTATTCAACAACAAAATACAAATCTAACAATGAGCAACAACCATAGTTTGATTTTCGAGTCACACTCGATTGTCATAGCAAAATGGGGAAAATCTGAACTAAAATGGCCGATCCCCAACAAAATGTTCAACAGAGAAATATATAGTCCCTTCGTCTTCTATGACGGTTATATAACAGTTCTTAAAAAAATATTCTGAAAAGAAATGCCATTAAATAGATATCATAAAAGGAACTAAAACTGAAAAAGAATCTTCAACATTCATCTCGTTGCCTTTCATTTCCTTCCTTGTCAATTGCAGCATCTATGAGTACATCTTTTCGGAATTTCGGAAATTGCACTTCTCAACTACTATTCCCGGCTCTAGCATTCCCTCCGCCTTTGGCAATTCTTGTGGTGTTTTGGAATGTCAACTATTGTCATATGAAACTTTAGAATTAGCACTTTAACACCCTTGACCTTGACTCTTCTTCTCTTTGTTAGACAAGATTTTGCGTACCTTGCTTCGGAATCCACCGACATAGTAGCTACAATGAAAATCTTCTGAAGTCTATCTGACCACTGCAAGTTTCCATTTTTAGTATTTCAGAAAGTGCACTACCAAGCTTCCATTTCCGCCATCTTTCTTTTCGGGAATTCTACCACCGGGCTTCCATTTTCGCCATCTTTCTTTTCAGGAATTCTACCACCGGGCTTCCATTTCCGCCATCTTTCAATCTGCCCATGACTTGACATGGCGTGGGTCCCAGCATCTCTTTGGGTTTTCGGAAATTGCACTACCAAGCTTCCATTTCCACCACCTTTAGTACTTCGAACATCAACTTTTCGCAATGAAACACGTTAGTACTTTTTTTATTTTTTAAACTTCAACTTTTGCCACTAATGTAACAAATTCCGATAGGACTTAGACTTCAAACTTGAACTTAAATGAAAGACTTGACCGAACATAAGTACCAACTTTTCTGAATACCTAACTGCACTAAAATCCCAAATACTGGACGACACTGAAATCTTGAATACTCGACGGGCAGCCTGACACGTAGAGACTTAAACATAAAAATGAACTTTTAACCATATTTTAAAACTTCAATGCCAATTTTACACAAGGGAACTAAAATATGGCAACAACTGGCTTTGACTGGGGATGAGGATTGTAAGGGATGAAGCAAGGACTGAGAATCTTTGGTTCGCAAAACAAAGGATCAAACAAAGCAGAAAGAAAAACTGAACCCAAGACAGACCAAAAACTGAACACAAGACTGAAAAGAAAACTTAACTACTATGGTACAATTACAAGGATCACTTGTTTCACAATTGATACAACTTTAGATATTGCCCATTATATGATAATGGTAAGATCATTCCATTTGGATAAGCCAATTTGAAAGAATTAATCCACACACCTGATGTATTTTAAATGGGCCCTTCCATAGTGAATGAAATTTTGCATGCATACCTTTTGGTTCTTTTCTCTTGTCCCAGAGTAAGACTAGATCTCCCTCCATGAACTTTCAAGATCTAGCCCTTTTGTCAAAGATGTTCTTAACCCTTTGCTGATGCTGGGTTATCTTATCAATCATCTCATCTCTTTCCTCTTCAAGCTTTGTCAAATACAAAATTCTCTTCTCAATACCATCTCAAAATGTAGTATCTTTTAGTGTTGTTTGGAGTTTGCAAATAGATAGTTCTAAAGGTAGTGGCAGGCTTTCTTCCGTACCATACACTAATTCAAAGGGAGAAATCCCGATAGCTCATTTGGGAGTAACCTTGTTCGCCTAGGGAGCTTCATGCAATTTCTTATACCAGTTCCTATGATTCTCTGACACTAGCTTTTTCATGATATTGATTAGATTCTTGTTACAGGATTTTGCTTGGCCGTTGCCTTGAGGATAATAGTCTGAAGAGTTTGCCAGCTGAATCCCGTGATTGTAGCAGAACTGTGTGATTTTTGCTGAAGAAAAATAAGTGGCATTATCCATGACTAGCTTTTTTTAGGACACCGAAACGCACCAAAATATTTTCCTTTAATAAGTCACAAACAACCTTAGAAGTGGTCTTCTTGACTGCTTTAGCTTCCACCCACCTTCTAAAGTAATCTGTTGCAGTCAGTATGTACATATGCCCTGCACTTGAATGAGGGTTTATAGGACTAACAAAATTTAGCCCCCATTGTTGGAAAGGATTCTCAATTACCATAGGTTTCAAAGGTAAGGCAGCCAATTGAGGTTTCCCTACGAACATCTTGCACTTCTCACATTTTGAAACCCAATGATATGCATCTTTAAACATACTTGGCTACTAGTAACACTGCCTGAGAATTTTGAATTCAGTGACAGTGGAAGAGAAATGACCACTGCAAGCTTCTTCGTGGAAAGCTTTCAAAAGCTTTTCTTGCTGTTGCTTATCCACAAACTGCAAGAATATTCCATTGATAGCATGTTTGAACAACTTATCATCCCAAATAACATATGTTTTAGCCTTTATTCTCAAATTTCACCTTTGTTTTGGAGAGAGACCTTCTGGACATTCACCATATGTTAGGAAATAAGCAATATCTGAGAACCAAGGATCTTGTAGGCTCACCATTAACACCTTTGGGGTATCCTCAGAATAGTTAGATTTGTTCTCAGCTATCATTTTGCAAAGACCTCGCCCTCGTACAAGCTTCATGGGTTTAATTTCATTATCATACTCTTGCACCTTCGCAATCCACACTCATTTGGTCTAACATCCCACTTCATGTTGTGTTGGAATGCTTTTCACCATGGGTTCTGGGGCAAAGACAACGACATGGAAGTGCAAAATGTAAATTCTGAAATGTTTAAGAGCCTTAACCACAACAAAAGCATGCTTCTCAATTTGTGAATATTTTAATTCATGATTTTTCAAAGGAATGCTCATGAATAAAATTGGTGCTTGCACTCCTTCCTCATTTTCTTGCAACATTATAGCAGACATAGTATGTTCTGAAGCATAGCAATAAATGATAAATTCCTTATTATAAAGTCAGGATGTACTAGCGTAGGAGCCCCAACTATGACATCCTTGATATCCCCAAAAGCTGTTTCCCTGCATCACTCCATCTGAATCCCTAATTCCCTTTCATCATATCAGCTATATGTTTAGTAACCTCAGAAAAATCAGGTACAAACCTTCTCAGGAATTTTACTTTGTCAAAAAATGATTTCACCCCGGTCTTGCTCAAAGGGAGGCTAAGTTGTTAAATTGCTCTGACTCTTTTAGGATCTATGCGGATTCCCTCTTGAGACACAATATGACCCAATAGCTTTCCTTCAGTCACACAAAAGATTGACTTCTTTGGATTCAAGGAGATCTCGTGTTCCCAACACCTTCTTAGGATTACCTCCAGGTTGTGCAAGTGATCTCTCCGTTTCTTCAAGAATACCGTAAGGTCATCCAAGTACACCACTATTATCTTATTCTTAAGATCTCTGAAAGAAGTCCATCACTTGCAGAAAGGTTGCACCTACATTGATTAACCCAAAGGGCATTCTGTCGTAGGCAAAAGTGCCCTATGGTGTAGTGAATGCTGTTTTATGTTGATCACCTTCATCAACCTCTATCTGGTTGTAACCCGAAAACCTGTCTAACATGGACATCATCTCAGAACCTACCACTGTTTGCAACAAATGATCCATGTTTGTTAGTGCGTAGTTATCTTTGAGGGATGCTTGATTTAAATTCTGAAGTCTACGTAGATCCTTATTTTTTGAAGTCTATGCTTGATAATAACAAAATTTAATGAGCAACAACCATGACTCAAAATTCGAGTCTCACTCAGTCGTCCCAGCGATATGTGGGATTCTGGCCAAAAATTGCCAATGCCTTTATGTCGTTCCATTTCCTATTTAAAGATTTCCAAACTTGTGACTTTTCAGTTCCCCCTTCCATACCTATTTCTTGAAATTCAGCCCTTCAATTTTGTAATTGCTCTTCATTATCTATATTAAATGTTTCACTTTTTCCCTTTTAGGTCTTGCTCTTCCATAGAGGTCCTTTAGTTGTTGTAACTGATTCTTGGGCTTCTTAATTACCTTTAATTCTCAAAAGGCTCTTTTTGCCCTCATCAAGCCTTGATGAACTTTATTGGAAAATGAAGATACGTTTGGAAGCCTGATTCAATGGTCACTGCTTAATAGAATCATGAAACCGATGTAGAGGAGGTTTCACAATAATAACACTCAAGGTTTTTGGCTTTGGAAAAGTGTAGGCAGTCTTTCGGAATTCAATGGATCACTTTACACATCCACGGGACTTGTTGGCTTCTATAATGTAAATCCTCCAACGTGTTACCATGTGCATTGGACATTTGGTTCCGTCAATGTTCATTGGACTTTTGAGTAATTGTCGACACTGTGCAGGTTTTTCACCGCATATATTCGGAATCCGCTGATGGAGCAGCTACGATGACAATTTTCCGAAGCCCATCTTCCACTTCGCAAATGTCAGAGACTAACCTTTATGAGTTCCTACTTTCGGTATCTTTAGAATTACACCTCTCAGCTACTATTCCTGATTTTCAGAAATCGCACTTCTTAGATACTATTCCCAATCGGCTTTCACACCTCTCATCTACTATTTGAAATTTTGGAAATCGCACTTCTTAGCTATTATTACCGATCGGCTTTTCCTCTTTTTGGTAGCATTTTATCCTTCTCTCTTCAGATGTAACATGAGACAGAGTAACATAAACTTGACATGCTAAATCACGAACATGAGGTTAGTGATAGGCATATAAATTTTTTGAAAATTTTAGATGGGGGCCGAATTCTTGGGCAACAATTTTGTTAGGAAGATGTCGTCTTTGCTTGAATGGCCTATGTATTGGGGATTGATAGAAAGGGCAAAGAAATTTTTGAGATCAAAGGACCTTGCTCATGAGTTGAAGATTGCCCGCTATTGGGGCTCATGGTTTTACTATAAGAACCATACTATTATTAGGGTTTTTGGTTCGTCTGCTACACCTAGGATCTTGCCCAACATAGAATTGCATTTTTAGAGATCCTACATTAGTTGTATAATCCGAGAATGCTTCCATTGGGGGTTCTCACAAGAGAGGATCATTTTTACCATCATAGATCAGAGTTGCAAACTTCCCCATCCTCAATAGGAAGGCCCTGGATATGCTAGATAGTAAGTTGAAAAAGTATAATTTTTCTTTTGCTAAATATAGATATTATGATCCAGAATGGTTTATTGATTATATAACTAAGGGCAAGTCTTCTCCACATGAAGAAGATATTGAAGAGGATGTTATTAGAAATGATTTAGATAATGATTTTGTTCTTAAGCAGGGGGAAAGGTGGTACAAAATGAGAATCAAAAGAGAAAGTAGGACAATTCATATGTGCCTTTTGGGGAATCAATAAAGATTCTAGAAATGAGATTGAGAGCAATGTGGACTGCCTATATTGATGTGGATAAGATACCATTGCCTCTTGTCATATTAGTCTAAGGTCCACCTCAGCCTCCACCACAACCTCAAGCACCTCAATCTCCCCCACCCCAAATGGCACTACCTTCTGCTCCATATCATCCTAGTGCCCCACATTTTCAGGGCCCTCAAGTTCCATCATCTGGTCTCTTGCCACCACCTCCTCCTCCACCTCCTCCATCAGGTCCTGCACCATCCAATGCTCTTACTCATCCTGCAGTATCTCAACCTCCACCTGAGGTCACTCTCCCATTAGCAAGATTAATTACCTTATCCTCAAAGCAACCTATTCCATCTCTGTCATCATTAGGCTCCCAACCCTTGATAGTGCCGGAGAGCCCTAGGGCTGTGACACCTTTGCACATTTTGTCCACTGATCGAGATATACCATATAGTCCATATACAAGGTTTCAAGCCGAAGTTGAGCCACCTCTACAGCCCCATGAATTTGATGCTCCCTTAGGTGTGCAAGTAGAGGAGCCTCCTCTTGAAGGAGCATTTATTTTTGTCAAACTAGGAGGAGATCTAGTAGATGACATAAGTGTTGATGTGAGTTTTGTGACCACTCCAACATGCATAATAAAATACTAAGTATCCTATCCTCTCTTGAACAAGGAAACTTCAAATGCTAAACAATTTGGCAAATGTGTGATCAAATGAAGCATCCACAAGTTTTACAATGCGTACATGCAACTTTATGTTGGACACAACTTAGTTGAATCATGTGATATACTGGTACTAAGGGGACTTAGGCTATTCTTTCATGAAATCTATCAACTTTCTTCAAATGATGAATGATTTTGCAATGTGAGCTCTTCTACTAATTCTAACAATAGTTTTGAAATAAAATGCAAAAGGGACTGAGTTTAGGAATCTAACCTACTCCTACTCATGCAAGAAACTATTGATGACTTAATGAAACCAAACCAAACTTTGCTTCGCCAACTAGAATAACTATGCAAAGATGATGCAATCTCCCAAGGGTATGTGAGTGATTTTCAATATCACTTCCACACATTAAAACCATAAGACATGCAAATCAATGAGAATGAAGTTTAGACTAACCATGCACTGCAACTTGCAATCAACAAATTACAAATGGTACTAATATAAGAGGTCTCGTCCTTAATCAACAACAATGTCTTTCATTCAACTATTGAACATAAACGAATCCTAACTAATTGAGAAGTAGGAAACTGTGCTAACATTCAAAATAACACAAGTATTCATCTAGCTTCAATGAATTTGCAATTATTTTGGCAGTATTTCGGCAACAATTTCACAAAAGTCTTCCTTTACAAATGTAATGAACAAGCCTTTACATAGGGCTCTCAAGAAGATTGTTCTTCCCTTAGTGCTCTTAAAATACTTGTGTTAGAAGAAGAGTGTTTTATAAGTAAATAATCATTAAAACATGCATTTGTCTTTCAATTAAGAACTTGAAAGGAGTCAAAATGTTATTTGCAAATTTTAACTTTCAAGATCCTAATTTGTTTTTTCCCTTGCTAAACACTTGATGCATCTTTCCTTCTTGCGACAATTAAAATTTCTGAGTTTATTTGATTTGTGCCTTAAAAGTATGATTGCAATCTGTTATTTCAGACATATAAAATTCTCCCTTGAAGATATACTTCTGATCAAAATCGCTGGGTTATGTGGAAGGAAATTGCCTTTAATACAATTGGGGGTTTTTACTTGCAATTTGATATCTCAGGTCTGCCAAATTTCGCTCTAATCTGATGCAATTCACCCTCCATTCAAGTTAATTTTTCCTTTCCATTCTTCTGATTTTCACTCTCATCTGCCTTAAATCCACCTTTGATCAGATCTAAGCCTTGCCTCTTCACTTCTGTTTTTGATTTATCCTTGAATCTGGAATTGTGCCCTAGGGTCTGATATGAATTCGCACCTCCTTTCTGCTTTGACTCGCCTTTAATTGCATCGGATTTGAGTTGGACTTGTTTGGACTGATGCTCTTGATACTTCCTCTTATATAGCGTTTGAATGAATGAATGAATGGAAGGTTTTAATAATGTCCACGAGGCCGAAGCAGCCTATGGGACCCCCTAAGTAGCACACACCCACACATCCTAGAGTAGGGTGCCAGGGTCTTAAGCACTTTGTAATCTCTTCTTCGACAATGTATCTTAATCACAAGGTTTTCTGTTTTGTCTAGCTATGTTTCTTCAAATAGAGTACTTAAATTGTCTACTTCTAAAATATTCACATAGCTGAAATGGTTTTCATTGTATGTTGGGCACTCCATGATAAAATGTCATTGTCTCTGCCACACCTCTATTGCAGAATAGGCATATCCCTTTTTCCCATTCTTCCTCAAGTATCATCCATCTACCTGTTTCACACCTCAAATGGTGAGACCTAGTCCTAAGTTGAGCTATGATCATTTTTGCTCTCCATTTGATATTGGCTCCTATGTATGCTTTTTCCTCGTGGTCTCTAGTGCGGTTAAATTCTTTGATATAGTAGGCTTTTTTACATCCATTTTGCTTTGACCATATGACATTCCATTTTGCATTCTAGCAATTTCAATAGCCGACTTTTTGATGTTTTAATTTCAATTCAAACATGAACCGACCCTAGGATTTATTTTGAGCTTCGAATTTCATACAATCCCTCTGTAACATAAAAAGAAATGGGTGTGGTGTGTGAGGAGGTGTAAGTCCACATAAGCTAATGAACTAGGCCCTATCTCCTTTTACATTCCATTGGAAGGAATATGATCCACTCAAGCTCAAAAGGGAAATCAAGTGCCAAGTGGATGTGATGGTTCCTTTGCTGTTATGCAATTGAGGAGTGGCTGTATGAATGTAAAATTGATGGGTAGATGCCAGATTTAGGGTGGAATGAACAAAGTTGACTTTCAACATCCACAAACTGACAAAGATCTAATAGACAAATTCTGCTATTGGAAACAAAACCCAAAAACTGTAATCAACACACAGATTCAATTTGGAGTTGATCTGGAGGGACTAGGTCAACCTATACTTGGGACTAGGTCAGTTGGGTCAGCCTATTTCCTGCACTTTTGATTGTTTTTAGTTGCAGACTGGTTCTGGGATACTGTACTTTTCAGATCCGGTCCTGAAACTGACGCCATCTGTTCCCACACACAAAAATGAGAGAAATTGTTGGGTAAAGAGGGGTTTGCCTTAGTCAATCCCCAGTTGAGGAAACAATCTTGAAATTGAAATGAAATAAACTTGATACAAAGCAGAGGCTAGATGTGAAAATGCAATGTTTATACCTTCACAAATGGACTTGGAGTCGGAATGTCTATAAAGATGCTTGAATTGGTCTTGAATGTCGTTGTAGTTCTTGAATTGTTGAGAAGAATCAAGGATGCCTTTCACAAATGTCTTTTTCTGCAAATAATCCTCGAAATTCCCTCCTAAGAGCATCAAAATTCAGACCACGGGTCCTAATTGCGGAGGGGATGCCGGAATTAGAGCTGGATCAAGCATAATGAACACAAAGGCCAAAGACACGAAAATAGGACCTAACTGAGCATCTAATTCTATGCAAGTACAATCTAGGATGGTACACCCTCCTACCCCCTTGGGCGCAAATCCTTATCTTAGGTGGAAATCCTTAGGCCAGCGGGTTTTATCATTTTAGGTTGAAATACTAACTTGGGCGGGATTCAGCCTTTTGTGCTGGAAATTTGCAAGCTTGAGGGCAGAAATTCTTGATTTAGGTGGAAGTAATCAATGTTATGCTGGCAGATTTTGCAAATCTAGGTGGAAATCACCTTATGTTGAGGTTAGAATTCCACATTTTAGGTGGAAATGAAGGTTGAAGTGAACACAAATTTTGGAAATGCATGTTGCAAGGGCAGATATTGAGAGTTTAGGTGGAAATTACGCTTGTGACATCAAAATTTTCATCTTGACCTTCAAAATTTTGCATTTTCTTTGCTCAACTTAGGATCAAATCTTCATTCACCTTGAATTTTCATTCGTCTTTCACCACTTAGCATTCTAAACCTTATCTCTTTGCCTTTGAACATGCCAATTTCTCCCTTGGGCGGATTTCAGACAAGGAGCTGGAAATCATTTGAAAAGTGCACAAATTATCTAGGTCGGATTTCCAGTTAGGAACAGGAAATGAGCAAAGTGCAACCTGATTTTTTGCTAGAACTTAAATTTGCCTTTTCATTTCTCAAAAATTGATTATTGAAAACCTTGCCCTTTTTATCTCAAACCTTGAATTCTTCTTCAATTTTGGATTAAATTTGTCATTGTAATATCTCCAACATCTTTGATTGAATTTCAACTTGACTTAGCAATCTTTATCTCAAAGTGTCCTTGTTTTCTCAAGGGCGGAATCGAGATAAGGAGCTGGAAATACCCTTCAAGGAGGTCAGAATTCCAGCTAGGAGCTGGAAATGAGCAAAAGGAATTTGCTTTTCTTTTAAAATTCACTTAGATTTTTCACACTCTCCCTTCAAGAATTTCACTTCCTCATTCAAAACATCTGTATTTGCAGGAAAATTTTCCTTTTCACATCTTTGAAACTCATCTTATAAACCAAAAATTTCATTTCGATTGCTAAGATTTCTTCATTTTTAATCCCATACCACCTCAATCTTGCAATTTTACTAGATACTTCTAGGGTGGGTTTTTTGGTTTTAGGTGGAAATGGAGCAAAGAGTAGGGCGAAAATTAGAGTTTTAGGTGGAAATCCATGAAATTTTTCATTTCTCACTAAGGACTTAGAATTTCTCCTTTTTCCTTATGACTCTCAATTTCCACTTTAGCATTTCCAATTTGAACTTGAATTGTGATCTTTCAAATTCCACCTTTGACATCCTGATTCTATGACAACATTTTGACATCACCTTGCAACTTGATCACATTTCACAAGATTTTGACAACTTGTACACTTAGTGAAATTTTCACAACTTTGCCCCTAATTTCCCATTTTGGCAATCACAGCTCTCAACTCCTTGTTCCTCTCACAAACTGATCAAAATTCCCTCCAGACTTGACAAGACTACGAGCTTCCCAACTGCTAGGAGACTAGAAGGCCAAAATTATTGCTAAGCTAGACAAAACTAACAAACACCTTGAACAAACTAAGCTAAACACTAAGCCACTAAGCGAAAAAAAGGGGATCCCCATTTGCAATGGGGCATGTGTGTTTACAACACAACAATAAGGGCGTCTGCCTGTGAAGAATTTATGAGTGATTAGAAATTCATTGAGTCAAGAGAATTCAGGCAGTTCATTTAAAGGATTACTAGTGATCAGTTGTGGAGAGAGATGGGATTGCAAAAGGACAATCTTGATCCTAAACAAGCAAAAGAGCTAAAGATAAAGTTAAAAAAAAGAAAGAATGACAAGATGAATGAGATAACCCTTGAATTAGGTAGAGAGTGTGAGAAATAGTGACATCTTGCTACTAGAAGGATGGTAGATCTCTTCTGCCATTCATTTGATAATTTGAGAAGAAGACAAGGCATAGAATTCCATGATAATCCTGAGCAAGCCAAGGATCTATATTTTGGTTCAGCCTTTTATGACAAGCATGATATGGTTGCCATTGGGTATTTGTATCCTACCACCTGAATTCCTGCTATGATTGATGAACAGAATGAGTTGTATGGTCAATTACTGATTAGGAGGGCTTTTGATACCACAATTGTTCAAGCATCAAGGATGACAGTTCATGCTGCTAAGTTTACAGAATTGGCCATAAGGCAAGAGGGAACAATTCAGATCTTGACTGAAAGAGTTAAGCAGATTGAAGAGTTTAGAGTCTCAGAGCACACCCCCTTGCTTCCAGGTATTGGTTATAAAAAGATAGGAGATACTGTCAAGTTGAGAGATGAACTAGCAGAGCTTGAGGTCAAGAATTTTAAATTGAATGAAGAAATTGACAAGTTGTACGAAGATCTCAGAGGAGCAGAGGTTAAGGCTCTTTTAGAGCTAACAGATACTTTGTTAGGATCTAGATTTGAAGTCATATTAAGCCATGTAGATGCAGCATGGGAAGACCATAAAGAATTGTTGAGTGCATATCAATCCCACCTGACTTGGCAGAGGTTCATAGCATGTTCTGTCTCTTTTCTATAGAGACAAATAAAAGGTCTGAAGCTCTGCTTTAAAGATCAAATGGATGGGAACATATAGAGGATGATAGAAGACGCTAGCATGAAATTGAAGATTTTGATTCATTTTAGTGCTCACAAGTTGTATACAAAGATGATCAAGGCAGAGCTCACAAGTTTCCAAGGTAACACAAGTTGCCATATGCCTCCATTGTTTGATGATCATAAGAATTTGAGAATGTAATCTGAATGGAGAGAGGAAATAAAGACAATAATAAAACCAATGTTGGTTGATATCCATTCAGATGATACAACTATGACAGCCAAGTTGGATTCATACTCCAATGCTTTATCTAAGTTTGAAGCAGGCTTAACAAGAATGCAGGTAGCCAGACACATAATTATTGATCAGGACTATTGTTATTTTTCTGTCATTGATGACTTTATAGTGAGCAGACATCCTCCGCTGTTTGTGAACTTGTATACGCTGCTGATGTGTATTTTTGTCTGCTGCGTATGTCAATGCCTTGTTGGAAGATGCTGTGTCTTCTTGTTGGCACATGTTTCTCTTTTTAACAGTATGCACATGTGTCACGTTCACCAGTAAGAAGAATGTTTTTTTCTTGAAGAGTATTCCCTGAGTAACACGTCTCTTGGTTCCCAAGAGAATACAAATAGGAACAGGTGCGTGGATCAAATCGACATGTGTCCACACTGCAGAATTGCTCTAGATTCTCTAAACATCCATGTGTGCGTAGATGAATAATCTCGGCTACTGTTTTCTCTAACCGCTCTCCGGATGTAGTAATATTGAGCGCTGCAGCTGTAATATAATTGAAAATGCGTGGCAGTCTGCAGTCTGTTAAAACATCATTCTCCTTAGCCGAATATACACGGCACCACATCAGGAATGGTGATTTAAAAAAACGCTCCCTGTGTGGAATAAAAGATGAACAGGATCAGTGTGTTTGAAAAAAGGTCGTGTAGCTGGGCAGTCGGTGAGATGAAAAGAAACGGACTTGTTCCGTAGTGCACGTTAAAAAAAACGCATATGGGGATTGGAGTGTAGATTAAAAAATGCGTAAGGAGGTGTGTCTTTTTGGTGACTAGATGCATAAGTGGTTGGTGAGTAAGCTACAGGCCGAGACTGGTAAAAAATAACGGCAGCACAGTCAAAAAAAACGCTTCAGCAAAAGAGTACAGTACTCGAACATAGACGTTTTTTTGGCAGGAGAGTGTCTACGCAAGAGACATGAGTTTCTCATGAACAGCTGGAAGTGAAATTTTTTGAAACAAGACAGCAACGAATGCAATACACAGAAAGTCAGCGAAGTGGAGATACTGAATAATCTAGGAGACTGTAATGTAATAAAAGAGATCTGAAAAAGCAAGAACAGTTGAAAAGGTAACGGGGACTGTGCATGTTGCAGAATATCAAATCGACTCAGGTATAGAAAATGAAGATGAGACAAAAGTGAGAGGAGTTAGCAGTTTTGCAAATGTATGTAGGCTGTATGCGACTGGAGCTGTAGAGAAGTAACTGCCGTGAAGTTGTTCTATGCAATACATGGAGGCGACTAAAAAAGATAGCGTTTTTGAAATATACACAACAGGGAGTTAAAAGACGACACTGTTTTTGAAACCAGACAGGCAGTGAAGTCTTGGAAGAGTGGAGTGTTAGTGTTGGAGGGAGCCGTGTGTAGAAGTACTTTTCAATAGCCAAAAGGAAGCAGTAGAAACTAACAGCTGTGAGAATTTCTCAGTGCTAGAGGAAAACGATTTTGAAATGGAGTATGTGATGCAGTTTTTGGCCTGAGGATAGCGAGAGTCTTCTTTTCGAAAGCAGAGCTAGCTGGCAAAAACAAAGTGTGTAGAGAGAGAAAAAAAAAGGGGTCAGTTGCATGAAGAAGCAAATATACACTGTAATAATATACCAGGTGCTGTGACCTGTGTAATCAACAAATAATTTATATGTGTTGAGGTTATTCACAGTCAATGGGTCTTCATGCTGTTGTGAAAACATTGTAAATTTTTTTTTGGTCTGATTGTTAATTCTCTAAAGGGGAGGTTGTAGCCTTCAAGGTCGGGTTGTAGCCTGATTAGCCAAGTGATAAGGAGAGTTGCAGCTCTCAAATGTAAAGGATTGAAGCCCATTGAATTAGTAGAGCTGTGGTTTTTTAACCCGTTTGGGTTTTCCACGTGATAAACTTTCTGTGTCTTGTCTTCCTGAATGTGTCTGTGTTTAAGTTTTATTTAAAGTTTTCTAAATACTGAGTCACCCCCTCCCCCTCTCAGTATTGTTTGTTTTTCAACTATCATAGGCACCTCCATGCCATTCAGAGATGCAAGGATGAGGGTGCCGAGGCCCTCTAATCTGTTGCTTTTCAACTTTGGTTGCTCTCAGGCTAACCGAGCCAAGTTTCAAAATTTGAACCAGGAAATAGCCGTTACTTCCCACGAGTTTTTGAATTTTTGTAAATTTTGCTCTTTTGACTTTATAGGGATTTCAAGGGAATCTAAATCTCATTACTAAGATCATTCCCTATCATGTCAAAGCTTTGTTGGAGCCGGTAACAGATGATATGAGTAGTTATAACTTATTGCAGATTTTTTGAAGAGATATGACTAGCAACTCTATTTGTTAGGATGATTAATACGTCTACAGGCTTATCAAATCTTTTCCCTGTATGATACGTAGACTTATGCAGGTGAAGCTTCTCCAAGATTATCAACACCATCTACCACTTGCGGAGATAAAAGAGACGTTTTGTCTTTTGTCAGCTACTCTCAAAAAGTTGTTTGTCTTCTAGTGAGTTAGACTGTTACCTATTGCCAGTAGAAAATTGTAAATGGGCCGAAGCTTGTTTGCTCCCTTGGCTTATAAAAGGGAAATCAAGGGCATATTTTAGAGGTTCGTAGAAGTCAAACAAAAGAGTCCATGGAAAAGTGTTATAGGTTCCAAGTCTAAGTTTGTAAACTACAGTTTGTAAAGTCTCTGTTTTAACTGGTATGTTTATGTAATCAAAATATCAATCAATGCTGTGAAAGCTTATTGTGATATCATAGCAATTTGAATTTATGGTACGAGGACATCCCGGGGATGGGGGCACGGGGGCATAGTGTTGGGGCGTCCTCCCTCCTCCGTCTTTGTGCCACCCAAGCATTGCCAGGACGCGTCGAAATCCCTTGGACGGTTGGGGGACGCACAAGCATCTCTTGACCATCCAAGTTACTTCTGCGTGTCCCCCGTCGGTGACACTTAAAAAGACAATTTTAAATTTTTTTTTAATGTTTTTTAATTGTGATTTGGGTTCCATTCGAACCCTAAACGAAGGTGGGTCCCATCTTGGTCACTCCAAGCCTACATAAACCCCACCAATCTTCATTTTTTCTTACATTTGCATTTCTCATTGTTTGCTACAGTAGATAGAGAAGAGTGAAAATGAGAGAAAAAAGTGATTGGAGGAGTGAAAGGAGCGAGTGCAAGTGAAAGATGAGCAAGAAGAAGAAGAGAAGGAAGATTCTACACCATCCTTGAAGAGATTCATCAAGCATAAGGTAGGGTTTTGTTTTATTTTCTGAATTTTTAAAAAAAAATGTTAAAGTATTTTAAAAATTTAAAATGTTTAATGTTCATTGTAATTTGTTTTGCAATGTTTTTCATTTTTGTTGTTCAAATGTTGAATGTTTTAAAGTTTCTTAGTTTTCTTTTTAAGTTTTTTCATTTTTGTTGTTTAATATTCTAAATAAGAATTTTAATTAATGATGAGTTTTGAGGGCAAAATGAAAAATTTATGATGATTCTTCATTTTGCTCTCAACATTCATAAATTTGAAATTTGTTAAAATCAATAAATAAAATATAAAAATAAAATTTGGAGTTTTAAATTTTAAATTTTCTAAGTAGACTGAAATTGGTTGCTTACTAAATTTATTTTCATTTTGTGAAACGTAGTGTCACAATGAGCTCTCATAGTCATGATATGAGTGGAGATGAGATGGAAATTCAGTCTTAGGGTGCGAGTCAATCGGAATATGAGTTTGAGCCTTTGGAGATTGACCATGTGGCTGATTCAGATCCCAAACTAGTTCTATGGCTAGTGGAACAGCTTTTATAGATTGCCCCTCCCAGCTTTTGGCACAATTTGCTAAGGGTCCTATTGATGTGTGTTTATGAGCCACCAACAATAGAATAAAATATCAAGATATCTTATCCTGTCTTGATCAAAATCGTTTGTATGCTAAGATTGCGAAACATCACTCAACAGATATCAAGGTTTCTTTTATGTTGGTTCTTGATCGTGGATAAGCTCAATGGTAAATGTGATATGCTGTTTACCACGAGGGGCCTTACATTTACATTACTTGAGTCGATTTTAGATGATACTAGATGTGGGAACTATCGAGAGATATTGCAATATAGTACTTTTTGGGTTTTCACGAATATGCAGAAAGCAAATGGGAAAAGGGTTAAGGAATTCTATTCTACTCCAAAGGGTAATGACAACAAATATATTGCTTTGATGGACAAATTCCAAATAACCAAGCTCTGCTTTGCCAAGATAAATTGCAACTATACAAGAACTGGTGCAATCTTTAGGGAATTATGCAAATTATTATCATACCACAACGAACACCATCAAAACAAACAATGCACGTTGAATGATAGAAGTTAAGCATCCATAAAAGTGAGGTTCATGCTAACTTTGCACAATGGCTTACAATCAACAAACCATCAAAAGTATGAACCATGGAATTCATGAAGACATCATCATATGCTCCATTGAAATCAAAATACTTTATCTAACAAATCTAATCTAAATGAGGGAATAAGAGAATAAGCAAGCATTAAGACACATCAAGTAATCACCAAACTTCAGTGAAAACTCTATTATCTTAGTAGCTCATAGCAACAATCTCAGAATTCCCGTCCTTTACAAATGAGAGATGAGGCCTTTATATAGGTCCTCGGTTACAATGAATGGCCCAGATTGAAACAATAATTGATGACCCAGATTATGCCACCTCAACCCTAATTAGGGTTAGGGCAAGAAGAAAGAATCTACATTAATGAAGGGGTCCACATGGACCAATAAGGAGGAAGCCACCATTTGAGTGAGTAATAAATGCTCACTACGCATGCCCACTTAGTAGGAGAGTGGGACGACAAGAATGCCTACTATGCATACCCACTATGCATTAAATGCACCTCTGTCCAGAATAGCTTATGTTTCACCTTGCCATTTGAATGCATGGAATCTACCCAATATGGTCTCCAACTCATCCACATTGACACTTGGCGCTGATTCTCGTTTGAATTCTAGGATTGCCATCGCTTGCTCAAATTTGCTCAAGCTATTCTCCCAATTCAGCAACAAGTCTTGGGTGGTGTGCATGATATTTGAGAAAATGGAGAAGTTCTAAAAGTCATCCCTCGCGAAGGAATTTAGTTAAAATAACTCTTCTAGTTTACCTCATCTCATCTTTCATTGCTTGTGTAGAATTTTCAAACTCTTCAATAACCTGTTCTCAGGAGGCATGGCCCAGATCAAACTCTATCACATTGTACTCATCCATAATAATTTGATCCTTTGTCTTATCAATTGCAAGTATTGCAAACTATAGAGTTCTGTATCCGGATTCTCCTTTGATGACTTTTGCAAATTTCTTTGCTTTTCCTTTTTCCTTTGGTTGGTTGACTTAGTTCACAATTTCTTGCAACTCGAATGCCGAATCAACCTCTTTCTCTTGACTTCTTTGTAGCCTTTGTCTTAACCACTCTGGAACGACAACACTTTGATCATTCCGAACTGTCAACTACTCTTGCCTATGTACTGTCCTCACATCAATCTCTTCCTCGACTACATGACTTTCTACCATTGTTTCAGGGACCGCTACCTCTACAGTAGAAATTTCTACCTCTACTGTAGGAACTTTTTCTTTTGCATGAACCTTTGTTTCCATCATCTATTGTTCTAAAATAGCGCCAAGACTTTCCTCAGTGGCGACATCTTGCTCTCTGTTCTTCCCTGCGCGAACTCCTAATAGGCATTGATACTTTCTTTGTCTTGCATTGGCCTAGACTTGTGATCATCCTGCTCTATTCTCCTTTTGCTTGTCTCTATTTCTCTGGTGAAAGGATCTATCTCTTGCAAACTCGGAGTTTGCCTAGGTGAAGATGGAGTAGTGTTCGATCTTTGCCTCTTTTGCTGGTGTTCTTCAATGTGAAGGTCAGGTCTACTTTCTGGTCACACTATTCGAGCAACACTCTTTCCTTTTCTACGCTCAACAATCCATTATAGGATTTATCCTTCTTCAATTCTCCCTCTTGAAGGCTGCTTTGGTCTCTCATCCCATAGCGGATGATGACCCATCAATTTATATGTCAAGCTATCCTTTGGTACCTTCAACCTGCTGATCTGTCGCTCAACCCACCATTTCGTGAATCACAAAACCAACATAGATAATGAAGCAATATCTGATATTTCCTTGTTGGACCAATCATAGGGATGGATGGTCTTTTTTGTTTTTAGGTTGTATCCCTTTTGGATCATATTCATATCTTCTTCCAGTGGATTAGGTACTTGAAAAATCTTGCATGCTATGATCATATTAAGTGGCAGACTGGAATAGATCTCGTTCTCGTCTGCAGCATTGCCCCATAAATCCTCGAGGTGCATTTGGTGTTGATATTTTGTACCTACCACCACTCTAATTTTGTTGTAAGGGTCATAATTTGGCCTTCCTAGAAAAAGCGGTAGACAGTAGAAATGCAGCTCCTTTGATGATCTCTCGGTTGCCTGCAAACATGGGCACATTTCAACCTTGTCTTCTCCCATGGAGATTGGGAATTCAAGCCCCAACTTCCTCTTTCCCTTCTGAATTTTATCATAAACTATCAGTTGTTGAGTGTCCTCACAAAACCATTTTATCAATGAGATATCTCGAGAGTTTATATGGCTTCGTAGAAAATCCTCGTACTTTGATGTAGGAGAAGGCAGGGAACTGGATGAACTATGCTCCATACTCCACCTATGAAAACTCTAAGTGCTTGCTCCTTCGATTTCAGTACCATTGTCCTATATGTCGGGATTCCAAATGCTTTTGAAATTGTCGGTGGAGAGAAATCTGCGAAACTTTCCCATTTGGATCCTTGATTGTTATGTCATCTAGATGATAATGCCTTGAACATTCCACAATCAGCTCTGCATGCTGAAAAACCGGAAGAAAACTAGCAGTAGCCGCTATCCCTCTCTTTACAATTTGAGTATCCAAGTGTGTAGGATCATGATCTTTGTATACGAACATCCTCCTGCTGAACTCGTTCATGTCCAGGCATCCGAGATTTGTGTTGCCAACATTTGCCCATTTTAATACAATTTTGGATTTAGGATAAAATCCCCTCTACTCGTTCTTGATCAATTGCGTTTTGGTCAAACTTGTTCCTTTGGGTTCCGCCATTTCCTCCTTCTATAAAACATAATTTAAACACATAAGAGCATGCAAGAAATGAAAAAAGCAAACCAAATTTCTTCTCGCAAATAAACCTGTCCTTGGAGGAGTTTTTTTTGCAAATTCATTAGAAAAAAAACTTTCCACTCTTTCTAGAAAGAGATTTTCTCTCTCCTCCAGAGACGCATGCCTTCTTTTGAATTTTCAAACTTACTGCAAAATTTCCTTTTCTCTGTATTTCATAGCTTCCTCTGACTTTTTCAAACTCAAGAACTTTCTCTCCCAGAGTCTTCTCTCTTTGAAAAATATCATGCAACTTCTTCAACAAACTTCTCGAAAATTCTCTAGAAATTCTCAAATGCTCTTCTCAACTTGTTTCTCACTTCTTATATGTGAAAATGAAATAATAGGGGATCTCTTATATAGGCATTTAACCAGGAAAAGTTGCTATAATGGTTGTGGACTAAATTTAGGCAGCTGCTTTGTTTTTCTTCCAAGTTTCCATTTTAGACAAGATTTTCTTACAAAAAATGCCACTTGTCTCGATTTTTTGAAAGATACCAATTTGAGCACTAAACTTCATCAAGAAGTTTCATCCACATGTAGATTGGTTTTTTGATTTTCTTGACTTTTTCGCAATTAAATATTAAATATTGGAGAGAAATCACAATATTTAATTACTTTTCCAAAACAATTCCCAAAAAGCGATTTATCTTGCATTTTCCATTTTTCACCTCTTTTGTCACTTTTTTTCAATTTTTCAAAATTTATTAATTAAATATCAAATAAAATTCAATATTTAATTAATTCTGCTTTAAATCAATTTATTTTCAAGTTTTTTCATTTTTTTCCATTTTGATTTGATTTAAAAGAATTTATTAATTGAATATTTAATAAAAATTTAATATCTAATTAATTTTCAATTTAAATCCAAAAAATCTATTTGCTTTCAAGTCTCAACTTTGAGTTGGATTTTATTTCAACGAATATTAAAATTCATTATCGCACTTTGATTTTCTATTGATCATTCATGAGACAAGTTATTAATCCATCCTTTACAATTCCTCGACGAGCTTTCAATATGTTTTATCACTTCATTTAATTTCCTTTGCTTGGCGAAATTCTAGACATGGGCATGAATCATCTACTTATTTTGAATGCCTTCTAAGATCACACTTGGAGTCTTCAACAATGTTTTAAATAACTTCCCCATTTCTATAAGCCCACATCCACTGGTGCAAAGGATTTTGATTTTAAATTTTTTCCCCGACTACCACCAATGTGCGCTCATAGCGCATTTAGACCTCACTCACAGATTCACCCCTCACAAAAGCTCATTCTAACAGAATAACGCTTTGAGCGTGTTTCGAGCATACCCTTGGGTTATTATTTGTCAAACCTTCCTTGATCGGCAATGATATGTGCTTAGAGTGCATTTTCGTGCTTGTCGTGGATTTGTCTCATTTCAAAGTTCCGTCACATTCATTAAAACGCACTGGGACATGTTTCTTCATCCACTGTGGACAAATTTTTTGCATCATTCCTTCATTCATATCAATGCGCACTCGGGCATAATTCTTCTTCCCTCGCGGATTGTCTTTTTTGTAATTGCTCCTTTTAAATTTCTTTACCTATGTGTAATTGCGCTGGAGCTCGTCTTGGGCTCCATGAAGGATCGTTATTTTTGCAATGTTCCCTGGCTTCTTCTGAATTGCGTGGGGAGCGCATTTGGGGGTCTTTGTGAATTGATTCTTTTTAATCATTCCTTGCTCTATGTATTTCGCGCTCTGGGGCTTTCATAGAGACTCCAAATGCATGGAGGAGTTGCGCACGGAGCTCATACTAGTAGCTGCAATAGGTTTATTTGAACTTCAAACTCTTCCTTTCACCATATATGACATGTGTTTGAACGGGCATGTGGATGTGACTTGGTCATGAGACTTTAGTTTTTGGAACAAATTTCACCTTTGACTGCTCTTCATTTGAATTTGTTAACCGAGCCAACTTGCGAACAGGTAATGGATTTTTGCCTTTGGTTATACTTTATCGACCTTGCTCAAATATAAGGGATTTGTACTGAGAGCGCATTCCACCTTTGTTGTGGATTCTTTAGACTTTCGAATACTTCCATGACAAATATCATCAAGTTCCCTTGAGTGCGCGGGAAATTGCCTGGTCAGATTACAACTTTTGAACTCGTTCCTCTTTCATATGAATGCCCTGACGTTGCTGCCGTGGGCTTCTACTCTGAAAACTCCTGACCTTGACATCTTTAGGCTTACAAGTAGGAAAATTGTAGGGTGAATCGATGAAAGACATGCATTTTACAAATTCTGGAATAAGTTTTCTGCTCCGACTTGATAAACAAATGCTGGTCCTTGCAATTTCTTTGCCTTGCAGAACTCATGTGTTTGATATTCCTTTGGTTATGAAGAGTGCACTGGGAGTATATAATGGGCTTTTGCGGACCTATATTTGGTGCGGGATTCTCTTCATTCTTTGGATTTGTGCTTATGAGTTAAATCCCTGGCCCGTGTTCATCTTCTTGATTCTAAAATGTTTCTTTGCTGCGTAACTTTGGTCTTTCCTAGGCCCATACAAGGGGAAGTGCCAGGTATTTTGTTTTATGTGGGATCCTTCTACCACACGACATTGGTGTTGCGAGCATATTTTTGCAGGTCTTGTTGTGGATTCAAGCATCTAGAATGAACTAGGCTCTATTTGTTGCTTTCCTCTGTCATTTATTTTGGTACTTAGAATGCACCTTTGCAGGAATTTAGGGCTTGAAGGAAAGTTGTCTTTGCGGACCTTTCTTTGCTATCCACAATCACATCGCATACTTTGTGGAGGATTACTGAACCTTTGGTGCGAAATCATGCAATGAAACTAGACATTAAGTGAAATCTTTTAAGTAGAGGTATAATGTATTGCAAATCTAATGACCCTCTAGATGGTGCTTTTGAGCATAAACTTCGGGTTATGAAGAATTCTTTAAATTCTGGAGCAATGCCCCACATCCTCGTTTTGGGCATTAATCCAGCTTTGGTGGCAGATTTTCTTCTTGAACAAATTCTTTGAAGAACGATTGTTGAACTTCAAGCATGGTGTCATGGTAAAATTCCTCTTCAAATTTCCATACATTTCCTTGGTTATGCTTCATTTCTTTGTCAATTTAACACCATTCCAATGCATCAAGAAATTGCTCTGCCATAGTCATTTGGAATTTTCAAGCCTCCTAATTCTTGTTTTGAAACCATGGGTCTGATATTGAGTTTCCCAAACTTGTTCATTCATTTAGATTGGGTGCTTTTCAGGCTACCTTCCGAAAGTGCTTACTAGCCTTGCCCAAAACTTACCTTTCAAAAGGACTTAAAACTTAAAATTTTACTCAACTTTACGATATGAAACACTTCGAAATCAGAACCTCAAAAGATAGAGAGCAAAACCTGACTCAAGACTTGGCCAAAACTTACCACTTCTCAACTAGAACGGAGGGAACCTATGGAGATCAGAACTAGAGCTTTTGAGAAAGCAAAACCAAAAGGCCAAGCGAACAAAAAGATAGGGGTCCTATCTTAGATGGGCGATGCGTGAATAGGTCACAACATGTCCTTATAATCCCAAATCTCCTCTCAGACAATTTGCAACAAGAACAACAATCCCAAACCCCCCACGTGGTGGCACAAGAAAATGGAAATGCAACATTTGTAGTATGGGATGGTTTGGGAGCATCACTAGAGTTAATGTACACTTCTCTTTTGGAAAGGACATGGTGTGAATCCGTGTAAATTTTTGCAAGACCCTAAAAATATCAAGTACCAAATTGAGTTCAACAAGCTTTGGGGTGTTCTTGGAGATAATGCAATTGCAATGCCTATTACTTTGTTTGCTAGGCAACAGTTTAGACAATTCAGCAGATGTAGGGACAACAATATATTTCTACTTGTACATTGCATTAGGGAGCATGTAATGTCCCCATTTTAGCTCGCCTTGGGTTGTAGTCTGGATTAGCTTATCAGTGACCTTTGTAGGCTAATTAGAGGGGTAGAAGGTCTCAGTGGTTGAGCTAGAGATTGTATTTCCACTTTAGTAGGGTCATTGGTAGAGCTTCCAATTTTGTACTTACAATTTATAGTAAGTTAGTTGAGCTAGTTGCTATGTTGGGTATGTCATCCAAGCGTCAAGAGATGCACTTGGGTTTTATATGGGTCACTAATGTGATTTTAAGCAATTTAATTGATTTATAATCATTAATTAAGTCTTAATCTAAGTTGCGGATTCGGGTGCGGATTCGGATGCAGATGCGAGAATCAGGTGCGTGGATGCATGAAATTTTATTTTAAGGGATGTGGGTTCATTTGGATGTATATATATATATATTATAATAAGTGAAAGAAATTCACTTTAATAAATAAAATTCACCTCATTAAATAAATAATAATATGTGATATTAAAGTCACTTTGTAAGTAATAAGTCATAAAAAAAAGAGTGATTTTAAGTGAGGAAGACCAAGCTTGCTCGGGTGCTTGCTGGAAGCCATCCCCATGCATCCGGCTGCTTGGGCTGCGCATTTGGCAGACACCCATAGGGCGTCCGCCTCCAGATTCGTATCCGAAGGCACCCGCATTCGCCTCCAGGCCAAACTTGGATGCACCGGTATCTAAGGTCTTAATTAATGATTAAATTTAAGCTTATTATCAAATATTACAAGTGCATTTATTATTTGGTTGGCCAAGACGCCTAAGTTAAAGTTGGGGCTTATAATGATTAATTAAGTTTTACTTAATTGATAATAAAATGGAGGCTTTTTCAATTAATGATTAAATATTTCATATGATTTCCTTATTATGGTTTTTGGTGTTAAGTTAAGAAAGGTGAAATATTTCAATATTAAAGCCTCTATGAAGGAAGTTGAGTTCATCCATCGGGAGGAAAAATTATAATTAAATATTATAATTCAAAGATGAAAGGATGGAGTTCTTTTTTTTTTTTTTTTTTTTTGGGTAAAAGGCCGAGGCCAAGATTTTATTAATCAGAAAATTCAAAAGAAATTTTACATTTGCCCTGCTCAGTGCAGGCGCTGGTAGGGAAAAGCGGGGTTGAGAAACCCTCCAGCCTAGCCTGGGACCATAGTCCGGTGATAATTATATATCAGTATATGAGGGCATTTTTGCCCATACACATCTTTTATAGGAGGGCATCCCCTTCCTTCTTTTACAATTTTTTTTTTATATTTTAGAACTTTCCATCTACTTCCCATCTTGCTTTGGAAGTGAAGCTGCAAATCTTCTCGTACTCAGTCCTTCGTGCTATGGCTGCATACATTGTTAGTACTTATGAAAGAATGATATCCTTCTATTCTAAAAAAATAACAGCTACTTTCTAAGATTAGATAGAAAGATTGAAGAGAGTAGATAATCTTATACCTTATATGTCAAAAAGGTTATGGCTAACTGAAGGGAGCATAGATTAGGAATAATTGAGACCTTATATTAAGCAATCCATATAAACTATGTTAGAAAAGGATAAGGTCTTCATAATCCTTACTAAATCAGGGAGCAAAATAGAAGAAAACTGTTCCTAAAAGCTTAGCTACAATATAAAAATCTCCTGTCCAAAAGGATCCAAATTTTGACCAAATATTCCTAGCCCATATTCTATCTAATATATATGCTAATAATCAATAGACTAAAGCTTGAAATATGGAAGAATAACAGCAGCAGAGCAAAGAGTAGCCTGGTAGTCTGGAATCTGAAGCAAATAAAGAGATTTATTGACTTCAAGATCACAGACTATCAAGGGATTCTCTGCTGAAAGGAGAAGTTAAATCTTGGTCCAACAAATATTTCTGAGCCATAGTAAATCATCCTATGAACCAAACATTAAGTGATCAGTCGAAAGTAATAAGTTGTCTGGATTCTCAAGTCAGATCCTAAAAAGTTACTGTCTCAGCATCATAAAATTGTTTCTGATATTAGTAGGGGCTTGACTTCCTTAATAAGCACCGATTTGAAGGTAGTTTGCGAATCTTATATACTGGCCTAAAGGTTGGTGATTATTATGGCACACATAGCAGAATCCTTCAATCTTAATTTGTAACAGAATACAAAAGATCACAGCAGATTCTAATAATATTTTGACCAAAAAAACTTTTATATCTGTAGACAGACTATTATGCTAGGGAAGCAACCTCTGTAAAGGCATTTGATGTTAAAACTTTTTAGCTCAACTTTATTCTGGAACTTGGAATTTCCTGATATCTATTTGTCGGTCCTACGAAACATGAATAATCTTAATCCCCATCAAGAAAACATGGGTTTCAGTGAGATGTAATAGAAATACGCCTTCATGCTTCATGTCGCAAACAGAGGTTAAAATAGATGCTGAAGAAAACATATACCGTCCGATGTCTAAGGATTTTAAAAATTTGCCATGATACCACATATCCTTTGTTGTTTAAAAGATTCTTAACAAAAACAGGGGATACACAAAGGTTTCAAGAAAAGGAAAGGAAATCTTAAGGAAACCTGAAGCATTCAGCTTAGAAATAATGATAAAAGAGAGAGATCTAGGCACAGAATTGATGTAAGATAAAATATACTCCCTCCTGTGAAGAATCATACCTATATGGATATATATATTATCTATATATATACATGTTTGTATGATTAAATATTCACCATCCTGCCTAAAATCTTCCCAATATATATATATATATATATATATATATATATTCATCCTTATATATATATATATATATGTATCTATATATTTATACATCCTTTTAGGTATATGATCATATGCTGCCTGATTGCACCGGTAAGGAACATAAATCTGTAAATAGTTTTGAAAAATACCTGGCTAAACATTAATTTGAAGTCAGTGTCTAGTTTTATACTGACTTCAACATTAGTGATTAACTAGTTATGCAAAACTTCAAAAAACTATATATATTTGCCCACAAGTGCTATCCAAGAAACCTCCAGCTTATTTGAACATGACTTTACAGAGAAAGATGCTACATGACATAATAGCCATAAAGAATGTCTAACCATGCAAAATACCAATAATAGTGTAGACCTGCCCGCAGATTATTCTAAGAAACCACTAACTCTTTAATCCATATTTCATAAAACAGAAATTTGCTTCATGCTTAAGATTTTTGCAGGCTTAAATCATGAAAAAGCTAACAAGATATCCGTTAATAACAAGACACAATTCAAGGTCTAAAACCGGCCTTGCCCCAAAAATAGCATAATATTAACAAAAAGCTCCGAGTGTGCCCCTTGTACTAAAAATGCATACAGATAAAGATGCTTTGCTAAAAAAAGAGATTCTTAATCCTTGAAGTAGTCTGACCCAATTACAACATCTAATATTCCTATCTTCATATGGAGGTGATCGTCAGATACCTCGTCAGAATTACTTCCATTAACTGAGATAGCTTAATATAAATGAATTTGTTCTGAAAGAAAGAGAAATACTAGAACTTGATAGTCACATAATCATTAATGCTTTCTTGAATTACATGTGAGCTTGAGATATTGAAGTGTCTGATAATCAATCTCCATAAAATCTTTATGACAATAGATGATCTATCAGATTATCTTAAGTTCAAATAGCATAATTATTCATACCCTTATTGAGTTCAAATATCCAGGATAAAATTCCAAATCTGATAAAACAAATACCACAGATGTAACACCTGAATACAAATACTGTTTTACTGAGGCTTCGGATTTTATGGAGGGAGACTCATCTAATTCTCATTTGAAGAATCTGATGACGCCATTGAGTCTTTATCATCTTTGACTAATTTCAGTGTAATGTCATCTTCAGTAATAAACTCTGTCATCCAATATTCATCAGGAGGGGATCTCATATGGGTAAAGTAAAAAAGGAGATCTAAGTTCCTTCTAATAGAAGGGGTTTCTTCCAAATATCTATCCCAGTCTATCATTTCCAATATTGGGGATGTGGAAACATGGTTCTGATTGCTTATCTGTTTCAAATAGTCACAAGGGCTTGGAATGGTTAAGTCTATTCTGATACTTTTGATTACCTTTTCTAAATCCATCAGGTATTTTTTCTTGAAAAGTCTTCTACAAAGATTTCCAATGCCCCTAACATCCGGATCAACTTGCAAAGCTGAGGCTATAAACATAGCCGGGATATTAGAATTAACCCTATGCCTGCTTGTATTTCCTAGGAATTCCTCACCAAAGATGACTGAAACTGCCCTAACAACAATGTTGTACTTAATCATTAATAATTTCCTGATTCTTCTTTTCGAGATACTTCCTTCAAAGGCAATTTGTCTTCCTGAGCATCTTAATTTGATTGGTGTTGCCATTGAAAGCGTAGATGCTATGACGAAATGTGGTAGTTTCATTCCTATAAATAATATGCTTAAAGATGTTAATCGAAGATGAAGGTGAACCGTTGGTAATCTGGCGGTAAGAAACCCCTCATATCCTTCTTAGAGATTCGTAGTCCTAATTGTCCTTTAAACTTGGCATAAAACTTGACTCTAGTCTAGGATCCAAATTGCATTAATTTATCTTCCAGCTTAGCCTAAAATTCTAGAAATTGTGAAATCAAAAGAAAGAGTAGCTCGAATAATCTTTTTCCAGGACTAGAATACTGAAGTTGATAAAGGAAATCCATTCTTAACTTTACTAAAGGACAAAATTTGCTTAGCTTTATCTGCCTCTACCAGGTGAGGGACAAATGTAGCTTCATAGCGAATCTTATAGCATATTAAAAATAGTAAAACGTTAGTAAGAAGGAATATACATTATACCTATCAAAATTTTAAACCATATCAGCTATGAAGACATTTTTAAAAGAGATCAGACTTGAATGGAAAGGCAGAGAAAAGTTAAGACTAAAAACTAGAGAAAAAAACTTAGGGAACAAGCCTGTAATTACTAAACTTAATTATATATATGTTTAAAGTCTGTAAAGAAGCTTAACTGTCCCAAACCTACTATAGTATTTCTAATTTAAACCCTAATAGTTACCATGATCCATACTAAAAAGTTTTATACTATCCACATACGAAAGAGCAAAAAGTTAACCTTTCCCAATCAAGTAATCCATGTTCTACTAATCCTTCCGGATAATTTTGCAGTCCCAATCTGCATCCTTTTTGTGGACAATGATATTTCTTCTTTCTTCGCCTTGTATTCCCTAGAAGATTTTTTAACTGGTGGAGCTACCACCCTGATCTCGCTTGATGATGCCATATCCAATTTTGATGGAACATCAAATCCTTCCGCTCGCCAATAGTCCAAAACTTCGTCTAGGTCCACCTCTTCTTTCAGTACCGAGGCTATGAGGAAGTCCAGGTTCTTCCTCATAGAGGGCCAAACTTCATCGAATTTCTTTTCCTCTTTGAAAAAGAGAATTGGAAGTCGTTGAAAGTCAGGAATGGCGGGGAGGGCCTCCATCTTTGTCTTCATATACAGCTCGGGGAACGGAATAGTTAGATTTTTATCTATTCCATGGACTGCTTCTTCCAGTCCTAGTAGGAGCTCGTCATCGAAAATTTCTCTTGTTGCTCTGATTACCCTATCCTTATTAGTGCCATTGAAAATAGCCAATGCAATGAAAAGACCGATAACTTGCCCATTGACACGAATTGTGAATTCATAATCAAAGTACTCTTCACCTAATCCTTTGATTAGTGCCCTTCGCACTGCGTCTGAAAGTGGTTTTAGGATAATATTCAGTCTCTCCGGTTTCACTTCTCCCCTGAAGGCCATTTGCCTGTTTTCCCTGGTGTGAAAAGTAATAATTTGAGATTCCATGATAGCGCAAATTTTTTTATCTAAGCTTTCTCCTATCGGCAAGTTTTATGCAGAAAAATAACTAAAATGTCATCCTTAAAGCAAGATAAAGCCGAAAATTTCTCTAGATACTTCCCAATTTTGAGGTGAGGTCCGGAGGTTAGTAAAAATGCTATCCTTGAAGTTTCATAATTACTTTGTACTGCTTATGGATACAGTTGTATTTTCATTAATTCACCTATCAGGGAGTATGCTTGGATTTGTGAGCTGCATTGGGTAGTGATAGCTGTTATTAATTAGTTGATACGTGAGATTTCCCCTTAGGTGACGACGCTGAGGTGGATTCTCTAGTACGTTTAAAGAAAGCTTACTTAATGCAGGAAAGGATATAGTGAATAAATAAGATTTATTACTAGGCGCTAAGTGCAAGAGGGAAGAATGATAAAATTAATAGGATTGAAAAAGGACAAGCTTTGATGGGTAAAAGTCCGATTGTTAATTTATATGATATAGTCTATCTTCTAACTGTCTCCTCCAAATTGTATTCTCTCCCCTTTAAAGTTTTCCTTTTTCTCTTCCCCCTTTCGCTAATTAGGTTATCTTTTCTAGTGGGATTATTATAGCTGCTACGGAAATAGATAGTTCCATTGTTATTGAATTTGGATATGTTCACCGATTACCTCCATCTGTCCTGTGTCAAATGCTTTAATCCTAGCAAAAAACTCTGTTAACTCATAATTCTTAGTTCTTCTGTGGAACTACATTTTCTACTAACTAAGCCTTAGTAAAGGAATAGTAACTCCCTTATTATTTCAAAATGTTTTGATCCCTAGAAAGCAGCTCAGCTTATGGAGGGCTTTTTCCTAAACCATACCTATCTCTAAGCTTAGATAGCTTGTGGAAAAAGGGATATAATCTTGGGCTTAAACTTGCTATACTTTAGAGAATGACCATTGCTTCCTAACCCTAACAAAAGGAGATCTAACTTAATTATATTTTCCATCTAGGGCACCTAAAGGAATAATGTCAAAGAGAAATGATCTAGCATATTAAGCTTTTAGGGTAGTTATGTTTGTAAATCTCCATTCTTTTATAATGTTAATGAGTTATGCCAAGGAGGTTCCATCTGCCCCTAAGTTTGCTAATTCATCAACTCTCTTGTTGCCCTCTCTATAAATGTGATTAATAGATATTTCTGAGAAAGATTCACAAAGGGTCAAAGCCTAGGAGAGAAGGGAATTTAATCTCCAATTCGGAGTGGCTCTTTTCCTTAGTGCATTGATAATTATTGCAAAATCCCCTTCAATTTCTAAGTATTTTAATCCCAGGGATGCACATTTTTGAAGACCCTTTATTAAAGCATAAAGTTCTGCCCAATTATTTGTTTCCACACCAATGGGGGTTGCTATTGCTGCAATTTCCTTGCCTTCATGGTTATGAATACTGCATCCAATGCCCGCAATCCCTGGGTTTCCTCTTGATGCTCCATCAAAATTTAGTTTGAACCAATTATTCTTTGGAGGTTTTCACATGCATTCCGTCCTTTTTGAAGAGATTTGAGGATCGGCTCCTATGAAAGGTGGTAATGCCAAACCTTCCCATTTACTTCTCATCTTCCCATCCCACTGGCTCATTCTCAGATCTGTTTTCATGTTTCTGAGAGTGTTGGCATTCATTTTTTCTATTATTGCTGCTTCGATTTTATTGCAAAGTTGTTCCCAATCCATTTTTTCTCCTCTAAAGATTCTTCGGTTGCGTTCTTTCTAGATCTCCCATATTAATATGGATGGGGATAGAGTCCAAAGGTTAGCAAAGATGCTCTTTTGTTTGATGATTGGCCATGCTTGCAGCATGGACCGTAGAGATTGGGGAAAGGCTGATGACCAACCCAAGTTTCTTTGTAGCCAATTCCAACATTGATTTGTGAATGGGCAATTCAAAAATAAGTGATTCCCATCTTCTTCCTCCGCTTCACAGAGTGGGCACCTGCTAGGCCCTGAGAAACCTAACTTCTTGAAACAATCAGCAGTTAAAAGTCTATAATTCATTGCTAACCATGTACAAAAACCAGCTTTTGGGGAGCATTCCTTACCGCAACATAGATGGATTGGTAAGGTTGTCTTGGGTCTATTGTAACTTTGTGAGATGATCCTATATCCATCTTTTGTGTTATATTCCCTTATTTTTGATCCATCCCATACTAGTTTATCTATAGAGTTATTCAGTGATATTTTCCTATTTTTGAGAATATCCTTGATTGCTGAATTTTCCAAAGCCGAAATCCCATATTTTTCCAAGGGTTTCCATACCCAGTTTCCATCCTCAAGAATGAGGTAGTCTTTGAGATTAAGACCTATCTTTTCTTTTAATGAGTTCATTAGGGTTGGGTTATTTAATTCTTTTGATAACACTTCATAGCCTCCCCAAGAGTCATCCTAGAATAGTACTTCCTCTCCCAGACCCGGACACCAAGTTAATTTTTCCAGAATAATGTTCCTACATTCCATCATAAAATTCCATATCCTTGACCCTTTTGGGGGATGGATTTCTCTGAAGATATTTATGGGTGACTCGTCCTTTAAGTATTTGTAGATAAGTATTTTTGCCCATTTTGCTTCGGGATTTCTGAAGAGCCTCCATAATAGTTTGGCCCCTAAGGCTTTCCCTTGATCTCCTAAGTTTTTAATGCCTACTCCTCCCTCTTCCTTGGGCTTGCATATATTTTCCCAGGATATGAGTGGAATTTTCTTAGTCTCATTACTACCTTGCCAAAAAAAGTTCCTTAAATGCTTTGTGATTTCAGATTTCTTGTTTGAAGGTAAATGCATGCATGATAACTGATAAGTAGGTATAGCAGCTAATATTGATCTAACCATGGTAGTTTTACCAGCTGAGGATAGCCATCTTCCTTTCCAGGAGCCCATTTTGTTTTTAATCTTCTCTATAATGGGATCCCATACATTTGTCATCCTATTGTCCTTAACTAGGGGGAGCCCTAGATATTTGCAGGGAAGTTTCCCTTCTTTAAAGTTTAGGATTCCACAAATGTCCTTTTTGGTTCCTTTATCAGTATGAAAAAAGAATATTTCTGATTTGTCTGGGTTAATATGTTGTCCAGAGGCAATTGAGTAAGTTTCTAAAATTCTTTTAAAAGAACTAGCTTCCCTTCTTTTGCTAGCTCCGTATAGCAGAGTATCATCAACAAAATGTTGGTGTGTAGTTGGTTACACATTACTAGTTATGGAGATACCCTCAATTGCCTTATTTATTCTTGCCTCCGTTAATGACCTTCCTAAGGCTTCAACCATGATTATAAAGAGGAAAGGGGACATCGGATCTCCTTGTCTAAGTCCTCTCGAAATATCAAAGAAACCCTCTGGGGTTCCATTGACTAAGACCAAAATCTTAGGGGTAGATATACATTCGAAGATCAAGTTAATCCAGGTTTTGGAGAATCCAAATGCTTCCAAACATTTGTTGAGAAATCTCCAATCAACCTTATCATAAGCTTTCTTAATATCCAATTTGATCAGCATACTAGGGTCCTTGTTTTTAAGGATAGAATGAATGGCCTCTTGTGCAATGATAACCCCATCAAAGATTGATCTGCCTGGAACAAACCCTGTTTGTTCTTCACTAATAATTAGAGGGAGAAGTTTTTGGAGTCTTAGGGCCATGGTTTTTGTTAATAGTTTATATAAGGTATTGCATACAGCTATAGGTCTAAAATCATCAAAACTTGAAGGTTTTTCTTTTTTGGGTATAAGAGCTATAAAAGTGTTATTCACTTCTCTAAGCATTCTACTTGAATTTTTGACCCCCTCTAGTGCTTCCATTATTTCTTCACCAATGAAGTGCTAGCATTTCTGGAAGAAAATGACAGAAAATCTGTCCAGACTTGGAGATTTATCTGGATTCATTTGCATTAAGGCTGAATGGATCTCATTATTTGTAAATTTGCTATTGAGCATTAGATTGTGTTGTTTGGTAATGACCTTAGGAAAATTCTTAAGAAGTTCTTTTTGACCTACTAGATTTGAAGTCTCCCTATTGTTTAAAATGTTATCAAAGTACTTTATTGCCTCATTGGCTATGTCTTTGGGATCTTCTATAGTTTTTCCTGCCTCATTCTTAATGCAGGAGATCCTATTAGTGATACGTTTTTGTTTGGTGCTATTGTGAATTTTTTTTGTGTTTTTATCCCCTGCCTCTAGCCAGGTTTCCCTAGATTTTTGCTTCCAAAAAATTTCTTCTCTAGCTAGGATTTCTTCATACTCCTTTAGTAAACCTTTCTCCTTATGATAAAGATCATCATTCATCCCTTCATTAATAATTTGGGAATTGATTATACCTAGTTCTGATTCAAGGTCCAGTTTTTTCTCAAAGATGTTACCAAACCTTGATGAATTCCATTCTAATAATTGTTTTTTAATCCATTTGAGTTTATTAACTAATTTGTAAAGCTTAGAGCCCTCTATCTGGGGTTCTGACCACCAGATTTCTATTAATTTTAGGAGTTTTGGATCTCGTAACCATATCTGTTCAAATTTAAAGGAACTCTTTCTTGGTCTCGATTGTGTTAGGATGCTGAGGGTGATAGGATAATGATTTGATCCGGAGAAGGGGATGATATTGGCTGAGAGTGAAAGATCATAGTTGGAGAAGCTTCCTTTGAAGAAGAATCTGTCTAATTTCTCTGCAATATTGCAGAAACCAAGCCTTCTATTATTCCATGTGTATGAGTTGTCCTCTGTTGGAATTTCCAGGAGGGAGTAGCTATCTTTCCATTGTGTAAAGTCTCTGGCCGTTGTTGGGAGGGACCTTGCCCCTCCTTTTTTGTCCGAAATCTTAGTTATAACATTAAAGTCTCCACCAAGGAAGCATAGTGTGTCTTTTGTTTGATCCATGTATGCACCAATCTCATTCCAAACCGTAGTTTTATCTTTGTTCTGAATAGGCCCATACACATTTATTAAATTAAAAGTTAGATTAAGTCTAAAGTTTCTAACCATCCCACTCATCCAATATTGTCTTCTTTCTAAGATTTTTATTGAGATATTACGAGGATCCCAAATAATTGCTAGTCCTCCTGAGGCTTCTATTTCTCTTAGACCTAGTCTTTTTTTAAAATTGTTTATTTCCAGAATGTCCAACTTAGTTTCTTGAATTAACATAATCTCAGGGTTATGTTTCTTTATGCAACGTTTGATTAAACGTTGCTTGTTAGGGGCGTTCATACCCCTAACATTCCATGAAAGAACATTCACGATGCTGTGGGAAGGCTCTTCCCCTTCCCAGCATACAGAATAGAGGTTATCTTCACTTGTCCTATAGCTTCCCCTGCCAATCCTCTTAATTCAGCGTTGGGTTTTCTACCTCTTTTCTTTGGTTTATTGGCATAGTCTGGTGAAGTTTTACTTTCAATGGTTTGTGCAATTCCTAGAGGTATCTGTTCTTTTACCTCTTTTTCTTCCAAATTAATTAATAAATCTTCTATTGGGCTTTCTGGGTTAATGCTATATAGTTTCACAATCTCCTCGATAAGTTTCTCTTGATGCTTTACGTCTTCAGTGTCCTTAATCTCTTTCACCAATTCTTCCATTAATTCTTCTGGTAATGTTTCCTTCATATAATCAAATATTATGTTAACTTCTTCTTCAATATTTCCTTTTTCATCTATTGAGATTTTAAAGCATTCTAACTGATTTTTAATGTGAGTTGGGCTTGAGACTGGAGTTAAGCATATGTTGGCTTCCCATTCATTCGTAGAGGGGCTATTTGTGGGGATTTCTTCCCTTCTTTTAGCAGCTAAGTCATTGGTTCGAGGAGTGGATACAGGATTTCTGTCCTTAGCTCCTTCTTTCTCCCTTAAACTTTCAATGTTTAAACCCATAAAGTCCTTGATTTCATTTACCTTTGCACCCTTGTTACTATTAATTTCTGTGACCCTGAACTCAACATAGTCTGGTTCTTGTACATTTAAGGGAATTGGATTGTAAATTAGGAGTTGTTCCTTGTTGAGTTTTACCTTTTCTAAGTTATCTACTTCTAAGAATTTGACACTTTCTTTTTCTGGGGGAGTTGTTGCTTTTTCAAAAATGTCTTGGAATGATAAGGATGGATCTTCTATCATTAATGCTTTGATAAGTTTTCTTTTTCTCCTATTATTTTCTTCAGGGTCATTGGATTCATCATCTGATGATAATGAGAAATCAAAGACCTCTTGGATCAGTTCCTTGTTCTCCATGTTATCCCCTTGATTATCTATTACTAAGATCTTGTTAGCTTCTAATGAGTTCTTTGGGGATTCCTTCTTTGATCTTTTGATAATCTCTGGTTCCCTTTCTTTAATTTTAAAAATCCTCCTAGAAATATCTTTATCAATAATCTGCCTTTCCTCCCTATCCTTTCTTGATTCCTCCTGGTCGATTGTCTTTTTAGGGGGGCTTTTCCTTTCTTGAAGTTTCTCAGTTTGTATGTTGACAGGATTTGTCAAGCAAAAACCACCATTGTCCTTATTGAAAGTAATTTTGGGCAACTCTATTGAAAATATCGGGAATATGGGTTGATTCCCAACTTCTCCTTTCTTCAATTGCATATGTTTGATGAATTTCGCTGAATCCTTTTCCAGAATACATTTGAGATTTGAAGTATTCATTACTTGGTTTCTATCTAATTTTGCCTCCGAGAAGAAGAAGATGTTTTCTGAAATGTTTTTTCTAAAAAAATCCGCTGATAGATGGTAAGAGGATCTATTGCTAATAAAGTCAATCAAATTTAGTTTAGGGGGAGAAACAGAGAATTTAATTAAGATTTTTACTTCCGAGGAGTCCAAATAATTTTCCTCCAGACCTAAAACTTCTCCATAGTTTTCCCCTATTTGATGAATTATTCTACTATGTAATAATTCTACTGGCATGTTGTGAATTATTATCCATTCTAAAGAAGCAGTGTTGTTAAAGACATCTTTTGAAAAATTGGGTAACCATTTTATGAATTTAACTGAATGCCCTAGAAAGAAAATTCGGCCTTCATTCAGAAATTTATGCCTAATAGACAAATCTTTGCATTCTATATAAAAACAGTAATTTGACAAGAGAGTTATACTTACCTGTGATTTGCATGCCGATTGAAGCCAATCCTTGATGCCAATGAAGGCTTGTCTAGAGCCGAACCATTTCCCAAAAAGGCCATGGGTTTTACATTGATTCCATAGCCCTTCCGTAATGAAATGGGGACCTTTGATGGTTTTAGCTTCCTTTCTGGCGTGCGTACTCAATCTTCGGTGAGGAGTATATTTTTCCAATGATACCGTTGAGCGTGTTAGGGCATCTTCCTTGTAAATGTTTTGTTTTTTGTGTAAAGATGGAGTATGTAGCTGAGAAATGTGAGTGGGATCTAAGTACTTAAACCCTATTTTCTGCCCTAGTTTTGGCTGTCGATGTGGAGGAGAATATAGTGGTTTGTTATAGGTTTTCTGGTTTAGTGTATCGGATTGCAAGTTGGAAAACTTATTTCTGAGAGGGATTAAAAAGGTGTGGTTATATCTAGAGGGTAAGGGCAAAAGGTTCCTCTTCCTTCGTGCTCTTCTGGAGTTTTGACAAACTGCAAGAATCCAATTTTCAGAGACGGGGGGAATATGGGGACGAATATTGCCATGAGTAGGAAGACTAGGGTTTTTCTGTATTCTAGATAAATTTCTACCAATTGCTGCTGCGTATTTTGTCTGCTGAAAGAAATAAATCTGCTTTTCCAGAGATTTGATGCTGTTAAAGAGTCTGTTGTTGCTTCCAATGCCATGTTGATGGTTGTCCTGAATAATCGCAGGTTCATCTTTCGACTCTCTGGAGCGAAAATGATTATTCATTGGCAGAGCCATTTTTTTTTTGAAAGGATGGAGTTCTTTTCAAAGGTTACAATTTAAATATTCAAACTCTTGCTGTGAAGGTTATACAAAGAGTATGGCTGAAGCTCAATGCTGCTAGTGTGAAGGTGAACCCATGGAGTCGATTTTCGAAAGGAGGCATTATAAAACAAAACTTTGGAATGGCATTTGGTATCTACATGCGTTTTATGTCTTTGGTATTGGTGATCGATTTGCAAGGGGGTTTAGGAAGGTTCGACTTGCAGGAATTGTGGATTCTTGTTTGGTTTTGTGCACTTTTCAGTGTTTTGGTTGGTGAATTGTGCAATCTCAACGGCTATACACAGTAGCTGAGTTGGCAATTAACGGTGGAGGAATTGTATATGTTTGATGCATTTTATTGGTTGCATTTGCATGGTCTGAGGTTGTCGTCTTTAATTTTGGAGGTCTGCAATTTATTTGAAGGCAACAATTCTTATCACAACTGCCGTTACCTTCATACTGGACGGTTCATACCTTCTCACAGGGTGCCATTTTCCTTGCTAAGGCAGCATTAGTTTTTAGAAGGCTGTGATTCATATTCCAGGGGTTGGGTCGCTTTAATAAGGCCTGTTTTTGATCTTCTGGGTGTGATGTTAATGGCTGGGGGAGTCAACACCTTGTTTACGCAACTATACTAGGTTCTAGCATATTTAAAAATAAGGCTTAGATATTTAAATAAATATAATTTTCTGCATTGTAAACATTGCATGTGAATTTGATGAGACAATTGCGTGTGATTAGTTGAGATATCAATTTCATCTCTTGCATTGTAATTATTTCATTATCTTTGAAAATTAAAAAAAAAGCATATATCTCAAAAACTTAAAAAAGAATTGCCAAAAACTCAAAACTTAAAAAAAAAACACACGAATTCATTGCCTGTGGTGAAGTTAGAGCCGGTAGGGCTCTTACAGTGGTATCAAAGCAGTTTCCTGCTATCTTGCGGGATTGGGCTCATTCATGCAACTGATCATATTTGATCCCAACAGGTTTTATTCACGCAAGAGAACAAAGCTAATTGGTTGTGAGATACAGATACCACGATCAACGGAGATGGGTGACAGAAGGGGTGGAATTTCATCTAGACATACAGTGCATGATGATGAAAGAGAGGCTAGGGAATTGTTTAGGAATATAGTTGCAGGTCAACAACAGTTAGCAACAGGTAGCTACAGTGTTGCAATAGCTTTCTGATACTCTCTTGTAGTTGACAGTGGCCAGGGGGCGTAACAGGGACAAAGTTTCATGTAGTAGTTCAGCTAGTTCTCACAGGTCATAGGTTGAGCATACAAGTACTTTTGATAGGCCCTCACCTCCCACCTTTCTGAGACCCAATTCAGAGGAGGGGAGTGGAGAGGATGAGGTTGCTTCATTTATAGATGATGTTCTCTCCTTACATGCAGAGTGGGATGCCTTACCTCCTGATGTTAAACAATATCTCAACTTTGATAGTTTTATGGGTCAGAAGAGGTAGCACTCTAGAGGGAGGCCAGATGGTAGACAAAAGACTAAGAACAATGATCTTAAACATGCACTAGCAAGCTCACACTTCCGATGTTTGATGGTAGTGGGAAAGTTATTGCCTGGGCTTGGATCAGTAAGGTGAACACATAGCTGACCCTTAGGCCTATGACAAAGGCGGATGCTGTAAAATTTGCAACTTTGCATTTAGATGGGGCAGTTCACAAGTGGTGGCATCACGGGATGGTCACCCTATCATAATCTGATTACATCATATTAGGAGTTTGCTGATAGGTTGGTAGAGTGATTTGATAAGAAAGATCCAGAATCTTATTTTTGGGACCTTGCTCAGCTTAGGCAGAGAGAAAGTTTGGAGTCCATTAGTGAGTTCTCGAGACTTTCTGTCATGGTTCCTAGTGTGACAGAGAAGCGCCTAGTCATGCTATTTATAGAGGGGTTACAAGAGCCACTCTGAGGGTGGCTTAAGGCATTTGATCCGACTTTTTTGTAGTAGGCCATCAAAAAGGCTAGGAGCATGGAGCTTTCAGCTCCGAAGAGGCAAGCACAACCTAAACCCACCTCTTTACCTGTTGATGAGGTACACCCACTAGTTGTTGATGAAAAAAGGAAATCAGTTGTAAAACATGATGAGGCAACTCGTGAGGATTTGAGTAGACAACTTTGCTATTGGTGCAAAGACCCTTATGACAGAGATCACACTTGCCCTTTGAGGCCAAGGGGTAAAGCAAACCGTTCTATGTGGGTGTACTATGATAAGGTTGAGGTTGAAACTTCACATCAGCTAGCTGGTTCAAATGTTGATGAGGCTCAGAGAGTCTCTATGGAGTTTGGTCCTAATGCGAGGCTATCACCCATAGTGTTGTCCACTACTGTACCACTTCCCTCCGCTTTTAGGATGAGAGGATTGGTGGATAGATACCCCTGCATTGCTATGTTAGACATTGGACCACACATAATTTCATACATGAGGGATTTGTTAGTCGGTGTGGTTTGCAGGTGGAGGAGTTTGCTGGGTTTTGAGTGAGGGTGGTAGATGGCTACACCCTTACTTGTAGTAGACGCATAAGTCATCTCTCATTATTTCTTAGTGATTATGAGATGCAGTCAAATTTTTATGTGATCAACTTTGGGGAGATGGATGTTGTGTTGGGGATGTAGTGGTTGTAAGATTTTGAGGAGTTTTATCTTAGCTTGTGCTCGATGGAGATGAGGTTTGAGTATCGAGGCAGGAGATATGTGTTGAGAGGAATCACAGAGGGGAGTTTGCACACTATGTCTCTTGGTAGAGAGAGGAGAGTAGGGACATTTAGAGGCATGATACGGTTTAGGTGGAGCATGTCACACATCATGTCTCCCGCAGTTCACGGTTACGTAGTTGTGATCAACGTACGGGTGTAGTTCACTTTGTGAACAATCCCTTATTTGATATTGATGTTACTTTGTCACATGACAATTTGTTATTTGAGTTTGATGCTGGTCCCCACTGGTGATGAGTGAGGATGATGTTTGCGATCCCATCAGTGCACTAGGATTTCAGACAGGTCTTACTGAGGAGTTCTCAAGAGTGTATATAGTGAGGAGTGAATACAACTTTACATTTGATCCTCATGTTCAGGATATCCATCGGGTGTAGAGTCCGTTAGCGTGTGCGCTTGATGATTTGTATGACAACTTATCTTGCGCAGAGAAAGTGGGCAAAACTAGTTTCCCTATAGAGGTGCTTCCTTGTGATGTTCTCGCTTCAGTATCACCAATAGTGGCATCGAGTTCAGTTTTGCAGACTTCGTTGATAATACAAATGGTATTGTCTTTACAAGAATCAGTTGGTAATGTTAGGGTCATTACACATTTATCCGTGGGATCCTAGTAGAGGTGTGACTCCCTTTGGGTTGGAGTTTGATGAGCTATTGGATGTGAGATTGCTTGGGGACAAGCAATTTCAAGGAGGACAAATTGTAATGTCCTCATTTTAGCTCACCTTGGGTTGCAATCTGGATTAGCTTATCAGTGACCTTCGTAGGCTAATTAGAGGGTTAGAAGGTCTCAGCGGTTGAGCCAGAGATTGTATTTCCACTTCAGTAGGGTCATTGGCAGAGCTTCCAGTTTTAGGACTTACTATTTATAATAAGTCAGTTGAGCCAGTTGCTATGTTGGGCATGTCATCCAGGCGTTAGGATATTCACTTGGATTTTATATGGATCATTAATGTGATTTAAAGCAATTTATTTGATTTATAATTTAAGCTTATTATCAAATATTACAAGTTTATCTATTATTTGGTTGGCCAAGACGCCTAAGTTAAAGTTGGGGCTTTTATAATGATTGAATAATTATTAAGTTTTACTTAATTGATAATAAAATGGAGGCTTTTTCAATTAATGACTAAATATTTCATATGATTCCCTTATTATGGTTTTTTGTTGTGTTAAGAAATGTGAAATATTTCAATATTAAAGCTTCGATGAAAGAAGTTGAGTTCATCCATCGCGAGGGAAAATTATAATTGAATATTATAATTCAAAAATTAAAGCATGGAGTTCTTTTCAAAGGTTACAATTTAAATATTCAAACTCTAGCCGTGAAGGTTATACAAAGAGTATTGGCTGAAGCTTGATGCTGTTGGTGTGAAGGGAAGCCATGGAGTTGATTTTGGAAAGAAGGCATTATAAAACAAAACTTTGGAATGGCATTTGGTATTTGCATGTGTTTTATGTTTTTGGTATTGGTGATCGATTTGCAAGGGGTTTCAAGAAGGTTCAACCTGTAGGAATTGTGAATTCTTGTTTGGTTTTGTGCACTTTGAATCACCATTTTGGTTGGTGAATTGTGCAATCTCAGCGGCTATACACAGTAGATGAGTTGGCAATTAACGGTGGAGGAATTGTATATGTTTGATGCATTTTATTGGTTGCATTTGGATGATTTGAGGCTGCCGTCTTTAATTCTGGAGGTCTGCGATTTATTTGAAGGCTGCAATTCTTATCACAACTGCCATCACCTTCATACTGGGCGGCTCATACCTTCTCACGTGCTGCCATTTTCCTTGCTAAGGCAGCGTTAGTTTTTAGAAGGCTGCGATTCATATTCCAGTGGCTGGGTCACTTTAATAAGGCCTGTTTTTGATCTTCTGGGTGTGATGTTAAAGGCTGGGGGAGTCAACACCTTGTCTACGCAGCTATACCAGGTTCTAGCATATTTGAAAATAAGGCTTAGATATTTAAATAAATGTAATTTTCTGCATTGTAAACATTGCATGTGAATTTGATGAGACAATTGCGTGTGATTAGTTGAGTTATCAACTTCATCTCTTGCATTGTAATTATTTCATTATCTTTGAAAATTAAAAAAAAACATATATCTAAAAAACTCAAAAAAGAATTGCCAAAAACCTCAAAAATTTCAAAAAAACACACAAATTCAATGCCTGTGGTGAAGTTAGAGCCAACAGGGCTCTTATAGAGTAGGAATGATGTCTGGGTCAGCTTTAGGACCTTCATCCACTCAGAGTGCAGTAGGGTAGGGCAGCAACAAGGTGAAACACAAGGCATGAAGTAACCCCATAGCTGATTTGTTCAATGTACAGCCTACAAACATATTTGGTGGACTCCATGTTGTGTGCATGCCATGAACAATGTACTCAAGGACATGGGGAAGATTGACTGGATTAGAGGAGTGGTCAGCAATATGAGAGATGTGTAGATGTTTATCTGCAACCACCACACTTCACATGCACTCTTCAGGATCTTCACGAAGAAGTTCTTGGAACCAGTTGAGACTAGATATGCATCCTATTACATTCTCTTGGATCGAATGCTTGATTTGCAAGAGGTGTTGCAACTCATGATGATGACGAATTAGTGGAATTGGTGGGTTGAGGCCAAGACAGAGTAGGGGAAGAGGGTGGAGAAGATAGTGAAGAGTGATCAATTTTGAGTGATGCAAAATACATTGTCTCTATCATTACTCTAGTTTTCTAGGTGATCAGATATGGTGTTGGGGATACACCTACCCTTGGAGAGGTGTATGAGTGCATTGATTCTATGCTTGACCAGATGAGGGCTGTTGTGCGAGAGAAGGACCCCACTTTAGCACTCTACAATGAGCACATTCAGCCAATCATTTAGTGCAGGTGGGACAGGCTGAACATTCCCTTGCACATGGTTGCTTATGTGTTGAATCCAAAGTGGTACATGCCTAGGCCTAGTAGAGTTACACTGCTTTAGGATGATGAGGTGAAGAGAGGATTGTTCAAGTGCATTGATAGGATGTATGATGATCATACCGCTGGCTAGATTCACATTGAGTGGAGAAAATTTGCCACTCTTAAGGGTTATTCGGATTCAATAAAGATGGATATAAGAACTATAGCACATGAGGACCCAATTTTGTGGTGGAACTGTCATGGAGTACAAAGAGCTAAGATTACTACACTAGCCATTCGTGTGCTATCTTAGGTTTCTTGTTCTTCGCCTGCAGAGAGGAACTGGTGTACTTATAGCTTCATCCACTCTCTTAAGAGGAACAAACTTACCTCTAGGAGAGCAGAGAAGCTAGTGGTTGTACATAGTGCCTTGTGTATCATTAATCACAAGACGTGTGTACAAGGCGAGCCCAACTATACGATGGGATGTAGAGCCAGAGGAGCAACATAGATTGATGCAGCGGCTTCAGATGCAGGGCTGGTTGATGTTTGTTTGGCAGATCTTGACCGCAAGGAGTCCAGTAGTTCCAATGATGGAGAGTTTTCCTTGAGGGATGATAAGAGGCCTCTCTCAACAACATTTAACATTTTGTACTTGTTTTGATATCAGGCTACTCATTGTAATCATCTTTATGATATTTTTGATATAATTTCTTTCTTGTTTTCACTTTTGTTTTGACTCCATAAGCCCTAGGAACAGGCACTGTCCATACTGTCTTGTTTTACAAGTTAAGCAAATACTCAATTATCAGAAGAAGATTTCCTTCTCATGTATTTTAAGTTTGAGGGTTAGGATTATTTTCTCTCTTGTTCTTAGTATCGAAGATCAAGGGATAAAACCAAATTTGCTTGTAATCAGACATCCAATTGGTTTGCACAGTTGAGAGCTCATTTGTTAACAATATCCACTTGAAAAGGAATTGGGATGACAAGGATATTGGAAAGGTACACCCACCTAGGTCTAGTAGAGCCTAAAGTGCAGAGGATTTTAATCAAAGTAGTTGACTGATAAAATCTTGTCAGGTTGGCCACTGACCCAAGGGCTTGTAAATTGAAATTGGCTAATTCATAGAGCTAGCTTGGACAATCTGTTGGAACAACCAACAGTAGGTGTATTTTTACAGGCAAGGCTTAGGGTTGAGTCTCTCTAGGGACACACCCATGCTATAACTTGGTTGACATCTTTATGGATTGGCCCTTGCAGAACCTTATCTAATTATAGGTGCTTGGTCCATTCTTTTCTGTAAGTGTACTTGGATAACAGGCCTGCAATCTTTCTATCAGTAAAATAAAAAGATGCAATGAAGAGGCACATTTGAAAGCATGATCTTAGATGTATTAAAAAACAATGACAATGCAAGATAGATTGAGAAGCATATCCCTTACAAAGATGCAAGGGAGAGTGAACCATAAAAGAACAAATAGACTCCATGGCATTGAGGGGTGCAACTTAAGAAGATATTTTCGATGAAGGAAGTAGTTCTGGGACGGAGTCAGGCACATGGATGCTGGGGATTGGGGAATCTTTAGGATGATATGAGGCATCTCTAAGCAAGATGAGAAAACTGAGGAAAAAGCAGTATTTCTGGCTTCTGTGCAAAACTGTAGGTTCTAGACAGGTGGCAGTTTCATTGAATGATTTCAAACGTAGAAGTGGTTTTGTATTTGCCTGTTGATGACAGTGGCAATTTTGTTATGCAACAGAAAAGGGCTTATGGTGTTCTAATTTCCTTAACTGTTTGACTTCTTTTGAATTTTAAAGTTCTGTTTGATTATGAAACATGAATAAACTGTTGTAAGTGAGAATTTACAATAGGAAGACATTTAATTGGAATTAGAAGTGGATTGGACCAAGTTCGTAGTTCCATTAGACGGTGTTTATGAAAATTTCCAAAATAGTGAGGTGTTAAGAGAGTTCGCAAGATATTTTAGAGACTGAAGAAATTAGATTAAGGCTGGTTGGGTGCCCAGGGGGTCTAAGATTTGTATTGCCATTGGATTAGTGATCGAGTCACTAATCTGGCTCACATTTTGCGTAAGTTTTCTCATGGAATTTAGTATCTTCAGGGTAAATCTATATTGGCTTTAATTGTGTTATTGTTTACTCTCTTTTCCCTGCATTTTCTGAGTTATATTGCTTAGAGATTTCCAATCATCAATGTTCTTTATTAAGATCTGTTGTTGATGAACTCTTATGTGCAATCTCCATCATAATTTGTGGATCAAAGGCAGGTTTCAGACCAAAAGGTGAGCCCATAAACTCAATTGTAATACCCAAGCAAAGTGGAAGTTGCTGTTGTCGATATAGTTTCTCCATCCTCAAGAGTTTTACTAAATTTAACTACAAATAGATGAAGCCCGAAAATTTGATTGAGGCCACCACTCTGCCTATATAATTTGCCACAGTAGTTAGAGAGGAGGACCACCCCATCAGTTAAAACTAGTATGGATGCTATAAACAAATATTGTTAACATTAGTATTTTGAAAAGGTCACAATAATTGTAAATGCCAAAGCAAATGGGTTACAAAAAAATGTTTGAGCTTATGGATGATGAGACATCTGTAGGGAGGAATATAATCAGCCTAGGTGTGATCTCGGTTAAAGAGGTAGAACTTTTGGTGATGTGAAAGAGTAGCATCCTGCCTTATTGGTTTGATGAAGAAAGATAATACATTCCAGATCACCTGTTTTGCCTGTGACGTCAATGGAATTCATACGCATGATGTGATATTTGTCATCCAGGTTACAGTTTACTGGGAGCTGAGGCTTTCATAACCTCATCTTGGATCTTATCTATTCTGTGATGGTCACTATTGGAACTTATTTCTAGATCTTATTATTCCAAGTAATTTTGACTCTATTTACCAGGTTTTATCTATGGTTGTCATATTTATGTAATTTTCAATTTTCTCTACATCCTTGATCGTACACCTCTGCAGTTGGTCTCCTTAGAGTAAGCAGAGAGTTATTTCTTGTTTTATTCTTTGATTAGATATAGATTATCATGTAATGGAAAGGTTGCATAGATAATGTATGCATACTAGGAATTTCAGTATTTTTAGTTACTTTTGGTATCTCTAATATACCAATCATGTTATACTGACAGATATTTGAACTTTGGATTTCAGGGTTGGGTTTAATTCTGTGTATCATTTGACAGACTTGCCATCTTTTGTGAGTGGTAAATATGTGGTATTCTTTGACCCACAGGGAAAATATCTTCCAAATATTTCAGCAGCAAACCCGGGGAAGCGTATTGACTATGTTAGCTCTGCAGCTCTTTCTTTGTACAAAGACCAGTTCTCCTCATATTGCACTTTTGACTGTGATATGAGAAATTCCTATTCAGGAACCCTTTTTCGTTTTCCTTTAAGAAATATGGAACAAGCAGCAGTTAGTAAACTTTCACGGCAATCATACTCTGAAAAAGATATTCTGGCATTGTTTACTCAGCTGTATACAGAAGCAGTCTTTGCAATGCTTTTTCTGAAAAATATAACAACATTAGAGATGTATGTATGGAATGCTTCAGCACAAACACCAGAACGAATGTATTCTTGTTACTTGGACTCGCCTAATTCAGAGGTGGTTTGGCATCGTCAGGCATTGCTTAGGCTGTCAAATTTAAACAAAAATGTAGGAAGTGAATTAGACACTTTCTCATTGGATTTTGTAAGGCAAACTTTTGATGCTACCGAAAATGAACAAATTGTCGACTCTTTCATGATCGTACAGTCAATGGCATCATCATCTAGTAAGATTGGTGTTCTGGCCAATAATGCTGCAAAGGAACATGATTTGCATCTCTTACCGTGGGCATCTGTGGCTGCCTGTATTTCTGGTAATGTGAGCAAGGTAATTGTGTTTTTCCTTTCTTTTTAATGCTTAAATATTATTAACATGGTAGCTAGCATTATACTTGTGTAGTTGTTATATCCTACCTTATTTTGTTAAGCTTTAAAAAAAAGCACGAACTTTTGATACCAAATTAGTGAATTACACTTCTGCCTCCCTTTCGGTAGTGGTGCATATATTCATTAGTTACTGATGTGATATGTGCTATAGCAGTAGATTATGAGGATTGTGGAAACACATGGTTGAAATGGACTGAATTAATCATGCTTTAGAGTCCGTAGACAAACTAAATTAACAAATTTTTTGATGGCATTTGTTTGTTGGCATGCTACACCTGTTATACAATTAGCATGTCTATTATCGCCACTGCTGATTGATTTTACAGTAAACAGCGGACCATATGTTGGATGTTAGATTGTGTTTCTTGTGCAATTTTGGTTCTAGTGTTGAGGTTAAGTCTAAAATTGCGGATTATTTTTGGTTCTAATTTTTTAGCTATTGTGATTCTAACAAGATATGAGACCGTTTAAGAGACCAATGCTTATATTTTCACGTTCAACGTGGCATTCATCAATGTTTGGCAATATTGGATATGAAACCCAATGCTCACTTATTGTTTCCTCCAATTATCTGCTTCCTGACATTCTTCTTTGAGAGCTCATCTTTATACATGGATAATGTAATCGTGTTATATTGTTAATTATCATTGATAGCAGAACCTGCTACTGTATGTATGCACAAAAACAGAGCTTCCCCTGCTTCAAAGTGGATGTGGCCATATTGGTGAACTGCTATAAATCTGTGTTTCTGTGTCTTGTCTAATTCTGTTTTTGAGTTTTATTTGCTTTTCTTATTTCAACAATTGGTAGCAGAGGGTGGTTCGAGTGTTGTTTGGAAATTGGTGAAGAACTTTCCAGAAGGATGGAGGAAGTGGATAAATACAAAATTGAAAAATTTTCTGTGCAGAATTTTGGTTCGTGGAAGATGCAGATGGAATCGTTGCATATTAAATACAATATGCTCTATACAATTAATTATGGTTGAATATTTAAATTAATTTAGTATTAAGCTAAGTTACCGGTCCACTTAGATATATATGCTATAAGATATAATTTAAAGACAGATCTAATTATTAAGCTACGGGTTCGGGTATGAGAATCCGGTTCATGGGTTCGTGAATGTTTTTTTCCATTATGGTTCGTATGGGTTTGTGTGTTATATATATATATATATATATATATATATATATATATATGTGCATTTTATATACAAAAAAATAAGTGAAATATACATAATTGTAAAACTAAATGAAATGAAATGTGTTTGGAGGCTCCATATTAGGGTTGTTTTAGGGTTGGAGGAAAAAAAAAATGCTTTTTAAGTGAGTTTGGGCCCACTTTACCCATTTGGACGCCGTGGGTCCCTGGCGGTCTACGGGCGGTCCTCACTGGATTCCCATGGATCCACACTCGGTCTGCACAGGGTACGTGTTCGGACCTGTGGGTCCATTCAGATCCGCAGTGGTGAGGACCCGAACAGACCCGCAGGTTCAAACATGGACCCTCTGCAGACCGATCCGTGAATCCGGACATGGGTCCAAATGAGGTTAAATTGTATTTATTAATAATCTTTATCTATATATATATATATATTTTATTTGTTCTTGTATGGGCAAACCCAAAACAAACCCAACCCCACAATTTTTTTTTTACCGAACTTGCGATTCCGAACCTAAAATCGGAACTGGAACCAGCAACTTAGGATTTCAGCGACCATAAATCTGGACGATGACATTATTGCTATTTAATTGTTGTGCTCTGTACCAAATAGTTGGGTAGGAGTAGTAAAAGCAATCAGCAACTTGGTCTTTGGCAAGAGAAAATTGAAATTTGATGATATTGCAAGCACTCTTCTTAGCGAAGATATGTTGAGAAAAAATCAAGAAACCTCTTCAGGTGATGCCTTGATTTTTGGCAACAGAGCGAGGTATCAAGAAAGAGGCAGAAATAACAATTGAAGGTGATCAAAGTCTAGAGGGAGAAATGGAGGTTGCTGGTTTTGTGGTAAAGAAGAACATACTAAAAGGAATTGCTCGTCATACAAAGCGGCACAAAATCAATTAAAAGACAGAAATTTAAATCAACATCTAAACAAGTTGAAGGTGCTCTAATCTTGTCGACATGTGAAACTATAGTAGATTTGTAGGTGTTGAACTCCAGTTCCTCTTTTCATGAAAGTCCATGCTAAGATGCTTTCAAGAATTATGAAGAAGGCAAACTTGGTAGAGTTTATCTGGGTGACAATGAACTATGTGAGATTGTTGGCAAAATTTATGTGATGTTGCACTTAAAGAATGGAAACAAATGGCTCTTGAAGGATGTGAGACATGTTACTAAACTGAAAAGGAACCTGATTTTCGCAGGACAGCTTGATGCTCAAGGATGTAGCATAACCTTTTCTTCAAACTCTTGGAAGGTGACCAAAGGAGCCTTGATTGTTGCACGAGGCAACAAATTGGGTACTTTATATGAGCTAAGAGTGTCTTGCTCGGTGGGAGTTGCGATGACAGTTGTTGACAGCAGTACAAAACTTTGTAATAAGAGGCTCGGGCATATGAGCAAGTGGAAACTTGAAATCATGCTCAAAGGGGGGATCAACTTCTAGGTTTGAAATAAATTGATTTGGAGTCGTGTGAACATTGTATCCATGACAAACAAAGGCGGACCAGCTTCTCAAAGACTGGACATGACAAGAAGACAACGTCCTTAGATCTTGTGCACTTGGATGTGTTTGGCCCTACAGAGGTAACCTCTATTGGAGGAGCTAATTATTTTGTTACTTTTCTTGATGATTGCACTCACAAAGTGTGGATCAATATACTAAATAGAAAATTAGAGATATTTAGCAAATTTAAAGTTTTCAATGCTATTGTCGAGAATCAAATTGGGCACAAATAAATTGTTTGAAAACGGATAATGGAGGAGAGTTTTGCTCTTTGGAGTTCGATAGTTATTGTGCAGAAAATGGAATCCAACATATTGAAGCTGTTCCATTCACTCCTCAAGAAAATGGGGTAGTTGAGAGGTTTAATAGAACTTTAGAGAGGGCTTGGAGTATGCTCTCTAATGCAGGCTTGGGCAAGGAATTTTAGCCAGAGGCAGTTAACACGACAGTATTTGATCAAATTGAGGCTCTACATCTCAATTGGACTTTACATTCCCGATGACAAATTATTAGGGAAACAAATTTCTTTCAGTCACCTATTTTTTGTTGTGAAGCATTCGCTCATGTCCCCAAGGAGAAACGGAGGAAATTGGATCCTAAATCAAGCCAGTGTATATTTGTTGGCTATGGAGAGGGGCAGTATGGTTTCGACTGTGGGATCCAATTGCTAAGGAAATCATTCACAGTAGGGATGTTGTATTTAATGAAAAAATGTTTCCTGGCCTGCAAGCACAAGCAACACAATCAAATGAATATGCACTCTTGTCAGATTTTTCAAATTATAATTTACAGGGGCAAACTGGAGTTAATCTGCAGCAGTCTCCACATGACACAGTTGGAGGAAGAAATAATGTTATTTCTAGGTCCCCTGTGACACGTTTTGAAGGAGAATTTAATCCCATGTGGCTCCCACACTACACAACAATGTCACAGCAAGGACTCCAAAATCTATATCACGCAGAGAATGAAAGATTACAAATTGATGAATTGTTATCTCTCCTTGATTTGCTGCAGTCTCCACACCCTGAGTTGTCTTTACCTCATTTGGCACACACTGCTGCACATGAGAACTGTGGCAAATCACATAGTGTTGGTCTGGGTAGTCCTACACAACCACACTTCATGTTTGTCTCAGATTGCAAATGAAGAGTCTTTCACATGGTCTACACATCCAATGCAAGTTTTTGGCGTGGATGGGATTCATCCTATTCTATAGGGAGCTGGTGATCATGCTATGCTGGAGAATGCTCATACTACGCAGTCTCCACTTGGCATTAATATGCCACGACTTGCCATTCAACAATTCACTTCTTCACACCCCCATACAGCTTTGTCACATCCAAAATAGGGGCCAAAATATTTCAACCCACACATAAGGTGTGATGTGGATTCCACACCATTCACCTTTTGTCAATACTGCCGCTCTTTCTCCCAAATTTGTATAGAATGTTGGATACTTTGCAACGTCCAAATTCTGCTCAGAAAATTGGTAATAATGTAGTGCTTGGTAACTTTGGAGAAGGTGGATTTGGTTTGCAGAGTAAAGATAATAATTTTGGTGATAATATTCATAGGAATGGTATTGGCTATTTGCCAGGGGTGAGTAATGACGGGGATATTGGAAGTAATTATTCTAGTAATGTTGCAAATAATAATTTGCCAAGAAAAAGTGTTTTGTGGCTAGTATAAACACAATGCCAAAGTCCTCTATTGAGGAGGTCCACTTGGGAGCATTGATCTTTATCAAAATTCGACGGTTATCAGTTGTTGATCTTCGATCAATCACAGCTAGCTACCTTTAAGTATGCGTGCAAAGATATAAACAATGCAAAGTGGATGGATGCAATGCAAGATTAAATGGATTCTCTCATGGCTAATCATACTTAGGACTTGGTGAAGCTTCCACCCAAGTGAAGAGCCTTGAAAAATTGTTGGGTGTATTGATTGAAAGATGAAGATGGAGGCAAGAAATGCTATTGGACCAGATTGGTAGTGAACTGGTATGATCGGCAAAAGGGGATAGACATTAATAAGATATTCTAATTGGTTGTGAAGATGACTACTATGTGTGCGGTCTTGGGTTTGGCAATGGTATATGATCTTGAGTTAGAACAATTTGATATGAAGATTGCATTTCTTCATGGCGACATTGAAGAGGAATTGTATATGAAAGAGTCCAAAGATTTTGAGAAACAAGGGCAAGAGCACTTGTATTGCAGGTTGAAGAGAAGTTTGTATGGGCTCAAACAAGCGCTACGACAATGTTATCTAAAATTAGATTCCATGACTGAGCAACAATTTACATGTTGTGAATATGATCTGTGTTCTTTTACGAGGTGACAGGGAATGGTGAATTTGTTCTATTGCCACTCTCTGTTAATGATATGCTAGTAACCGACTCTAGCATGAGAGTTTTTTGTGAATTGAAGCAGTACTTAGCTCACAAGTTTGCATTGAAAGGGCTTAAGGGCAGTGAAGAGGATACTTGGTATGGCCATAATCCAGGACAGATGGAAGAGAGGAATCAGATTGTCACAAGCGAAGTATAGTGACAAGGTTTTGGATAGATTCAACATGAAGGGTGCTAAGCCTTTGAGCACTACACTTGCTAATGATTTTCGTTTGTCATTGGCAATGTGTCCCAAGACACAAGAAGAAACAAAAGGTATCACATATTCATCGGTTGTTGGAAGTCTCATGTATGCCATGGTTTGCCCTCGTCTCGACATTGCTCTTGTAGTGGGAGAAGTGAGCAGATTTATGAGCAAATCCAGGTCAAACTCATTAGCATGCAGTGAAGTGGATTTTATGGTATTTGAAAGGTACATCAGATTATGTTTTGTGTTTTGGTGGGAAAGATGCTTTGCTGCAAGGTTTTGTTGACTATGTTATGGCTGGTGACTTGGACAAATGAAGATCAACTACAGGTCATGTTTTCACATTTCCTGGAGCAGCGATTAGTTGGGTTTCCAGATTGGAACAAGTTGTTGCACTCTCCACTATTGAGGCTGAATAAATTGCTCTCATTGAAGGTGTAAAGGAAATGATATGGTTGCAGCGGTTGTGGGGTGAGTTGGGCTGCAAACAACATGTTTTCAATATGTTTTGTAATAACAACAATGCCATTCACGTGGCTAAGAATGCTGCATTTCACAATCATACCAAAAATACCGAGGTGTTGTATCACTTCATCTAGCGTGTGCTTGAAGAGGGCAAGTTGCAAGTTGAAAAGGTCGATATTAAGTTAAAACTGGTTGATGGATTGACAAAGATAGTAGCAAGGGAGAAGTTTGAGTTTTGTAGAATTCTCGGCATTGTCAAGATGTGACAAGAGGGCTGAAGTGGGGGAACATCTTTGAGATTTGCAACAGTGGTTGGGTTTCAAGTGGGAGATTGCTGGATATGAAAACCCAATGGTCTCTTATTTTTCCTTCCAACTATCTGGCTCTTGACATTCGTCTTTGAAAGCGTATCTTTAGATATGGATAATGTAATCATGTTAATTGTCATTGGTAGCAGAAGCTGCTGTTGTATGTATGTACAAAAATAGAGATAATAATAACAGAATTTCCCTACTTCAAAATGGACGTAGCCATATTGGTGAACCAATATAAATTCGTGCTTCTGTGTCTTGTCTAATTCTTTTTCAGTGTTGTTTTATCTGCTCTTCTTATTTCAACAGGTAGGGCTGAGGACCTTAGAGGGTTGGTTTGTATGAAATTACTTGAAAAAGAATAAAACTTGCAATCTTGTATCTAGCATAGTGAGTCATTTTCTCCCACACTTTTTTTACACACATATAGTTTATCCATGCACGTAATATGCTCCATCCTCCTATTCCCACTCTCCAAATTGCAGTGAAACACGGGGACGCACACTCGGGCTAAAATCTAGGAGTCTCCGGTGTGAGGATGTCCCTTGGACGGCTACTCCATGCACCTGAGCACCCCTGCCAAAGGGTGTGGGCTGCCGCACCGTAGCTGCACCCGTCCCTGCACCGGTCGGGTGCTCCGGAACTTGGGTGCGGGGGGGGGGGGGGTGGTGCTTGGGGACTGCCCAGGTGTCCCTCAATCACACCTGGGACACAATGGGGTGCCACTGGCCGCGGCAGCCCTAAAAGGATGTGGGTCCCATAGAGAGCCCTCTAAGCCTTCATAAGGCCCATATACTTCATTTGGCATTCACATTTGGCATTTATAATTTTGCAACAGCTGAGAGGAAGGTGAGAAAAAGAGTTTGAAAGAGCTTGGAGAGTGATTTTGCAAGTGATTGCAAGATCAAGAGGAGCAAGAGGAGCAAGAGGAACAAGAAGATTCTAATTTGCAAGTGATTCATCAAGCACAAGGTAGGATTTTTATATGATTTTCTTTGTTTTATAATTTTATTTTCAGATTTTCATTTTGGTAAGTTTTTTTAAATTTTTGTAATAGTAAAACTAAATGTTGAAATTTGAATGCATTGTTTAAGTTTCAAATTCTTGTTAATAGTTTTAAATTTTTTTTATTTTTGTAACTTGTTTGAACTTTGATTCTTTGAATGCATTGTTGTTTTTAAAAAATAAATTAAAAATGATAAATCATGATTCATAAATCTTAGAATCTAAATGTTTGAATGTTGAAAGTTTGTCTTTGAATGCATTACGTTAAATTTTTTGTTATTAAGTTAGGCTGAAACTTATTTTAATTTCTAAACTAGGCTGAAACAAGTTAATTTTTTTTAAAAAATTACTAATTAGGCTGAAATTTATCATTTTATGAAATGCAATGTTTAAATGGCCTCTAGTTAGAGTGGAGAAGACATGAGATTGTATGAGGGAAGTGCAAGTATATCTGAGTATGAGCCTGAGCATGAGGGAAATGAGCATGGAGATGAACCTGAAGCCCAATCTCAACCTCCTTATATTGGACTAGGAGTACCTTCTATTGACTGCTCCTATGAGACTTTGACATAGTTTGCTAGGGGTCTTTTTGATTTAAAGTCCCTTTAAACAATTTGCAACCAGAATTTCACTCCTTACGGCTACAAGTGGTGGCACACAGAAATGGAAATGTAATTTTTGTGGCATAGAATGGTTTGGCAACATTACTAGGGTTAATTCACAGATTCTCTTTTGGACGGGATTTGGTGTGAGTTCTTGCAAATTCCTGTAGATGATGAAAATATGAAGTGTAGAATCGAAATAAACAAACTGTGGGGCATTCTTGATGATAGTGTAGTTCCAGTGCCTAAATCTTTGGTTGGTAGGCAACAGGTTCAGGCTATTCAACAGTTACAGGGGCAGCGAGATACTTCTACGTGTATCTTGCATCAGAGAGCAGGGACTTTGTCAGATTCAGCTTCCATTCCTTCATCCATTCAGAGTTCAGTAGGGAGAAACGAAAGGCAAGAAGTTCTACTACTAACCCCATTGCTGATTTATTTAATATGCATGTGAAGGATTGGTTAGACGATGCCGTTGGTACATTCTTCTTTGCCAATGGCATCCCATTGCATGTTACTCGATCTCCTTATTATAGGAAGATGATGTCATTGGTAGCGAAAGAGGGAGGGCCATCATTTGTGCCACTAGGTGAGCACAAATTGAGGACGACGATCTTGGATAGGCAGTATAACAAGATCGGGGTTTTGATGGAGCAAATGAAGGCATGCTAGATGGAGTCGGGTTGCAACATTATTATGGATGGGTGGACGGACATTAGACATCGTCCACTCATCAACATCATGGTCACATGCACTGAGGGCCCATACTTTCTGAGGGCAGTTGATTGTTCAGGGCATTGTAAAGATGCTGATTTTCAGCTTCACGTCCTTAGGGATGCCATTGAGGAGGTTGGGCCACAAAATGTGGTCCAAGTAGTGACAGATGCAACACATGTGTGCAAAGTTGCAAGGAGGCTTGTTGAGACAGCCTATAGACATATTTGGTGGATTCCATGTGTGCATGCCATGAACAATACACTCAAGGACATGGGGAAAATTGACTTGATTGAACAAGTGGTTAATGATGCGGGAGAGGTGTAGATGTTTATTTGCAATCACCACACTTCACATGCACTGTTCAGGGGCTTCGCGAAGTAGTTCCTGAAACCAGTTGAGACTATATATGCATCATATTACATTCTCTTGGAGAGAATGGTTGAGTTGCAAGAGCCACTGCAACTCATGGTTATGACACATGAATGGAATCGGTGGGCTGAGTCCAAAACAAAGCAGGGGAAGAGGGTAAAGGAGACAGTGAAGAGTGATTAGTTTTGGATTGATGCAAAATACAGTCTCCATCATTACTTCAGTTTTCGAGGTCATGAAATATGGTGATGGGGATGCACCTACCCTTGGAGAGGTTTATGAGTGCATTGATTCCATGCTTGGCCAGATGAGGGTTGTTGTGCGTGAGAGCGACCCCACTCTAGCATTCTATACTGAGCACATTCAGCCTATCATTCACCGCAAGTGTGAGAAGCTGAACACTCCTTTGCACATGGCTGCCTATGTATTGAATCCTAAGTGGTACATGTCTAGGCCTGGTAGACTTACACCACTTTAGGATGATGAGGTGAAGGTCGAGTTCTTTTGGTGCATTGGTAAGATGTTTGATGTTGAGACAGCTGGTCAGATTTGCTCTGAGTGGACATAATTTGCCACTCTTACAAGTAATTGTTAATTCAATATTCGACGTTCGTTATTAATATTTAGTTTTACTATCTAGACTTAAAGTTTAGTAACTTTAGTTTTACTATTGGTCCATTGGGTATGTTTATGAGTCATGACATTATGTTACAACTTATTATGTTCCAGGATACTCGGATTTGGCAAAGATGGACATTAGAACTATCGCATAGAAGCATCCGATATTGTGGTGGAAATGTCATGGAGCACAGATGGTAAAGATTACCACACTAGCCATCTAATTGCTTTCTCAGGTTTGTAGTTCCTCATCTTTAGAACCTATTCAAGTTTTTAAATTTTAATTTTTAAATTTTAAGTTTTGAATTTAAAATTTTTATAAACTTAAAGAGTTTTTAATTTTACTTTTTTGATTTTCATATTTTCTCATAATGACCATTTGTTTGCTATCTCAGGTTTCTAGTTCCTCAGCTGCAGAGAGGAATTGGTCTACTTATAACTTCATCCACTCTATGAAGAGGAACAAACTTACCTCTAAGAGAGTGGAGAAGCTAGTTGCTGTACATAGTGCCTTGCGTATCGTAGATCGCAAGACATGTGGGTACAAAGAGAGCCCAATAGTACGATGGGATGTAGAGCCAGAGGATCCAGCATAGATAGATGAGGACGAGATTGCAACAAAAGCCAACGTAGGGCTAGTTGGTGTTCCTTTGGCAGACCTTGACCATGAGGACTCCGAGTCCAATAGTTCTAGTGATTCGGACTTTGTCTTGGGGGATGATTAGAGGCCTCCCATTCTTACATTTTGACATGATTTCAGATTTTGACATCTTGTACTCATTTTGATATTGATGATTGATCATGATTCATTATATGATATCATGCTACACTGCTCATTGTAATCGTGATCATCTTTATTATATATAATATTTCATATTTGAACAATGCATTTTGAATCTTTGATAGAAGTTTAGAACATGATTCATTATGTTACCATCTTACTATGTATGCTTATAACTTATATTACTACATTTTAAAATTAAAATTAAAATCAAAATGTTAGTGTTACTATGTTGAATGTTCAATAGTTCTAGTTCATGTTGCAATTTTGCTATGTTCAAGTATTTGGTATCTTATACTGAAACATCTTTTCATAATTAACATTTCAAGTTATATATGTATAGTATGCAGCCCCCCCCCCCGTACCCCCGCTGCCTTCCCCCTGCCGTCCTGAAATTGAGGCCCTTTTTTTTTCCCGCACCCGAAACTCGTCCCAACATCCCCCCATCCCGACGTACCCCCGTGCTGGTGTTACATTGCCAAATTGTGAAGTATTGTGGAAGAATTGAAGATTCCCTATAAAATAAAGCAAACATTTTGATGCCTGTCCCTCTTCTAGGCCATCAGTATCAATACAAAACCATCCCATCTTCTATGACACTCTTAATTGGTATCATATTCTCTCACCATATGATGAGTTAGCAGTTGGCTTTATTGAATTTGTTAATGGTAAAATATGTTTTCTCTAACTTTGCCTCTTATTGAATGCTGGTTTTGGTTATGAAGGCAAGTCCCCTATGAATATTAAGATCAGTTTTCCTTGATTGACCATGTGGAGACTACCATTACCATCTATCCTTGTTTTGCCTTTTAATGCACCATTAAATATGAGTTTAGCAAAGTCCTTTGGATGCAGTCTCGAGCTATGGTGTATGTTTCTATTATTGCCATTGTGCTGTTGTATGGTGGTGAATTGAGCATCATGAATGTTGATCAAGTATGCTCTTGATATATATTCCTGGAATGTATAAGTTTAAAGGTGACATTTTTTATTAGTATCAAATCTTCCTTCTTGCAACAAGCATATGGTTGACTTTATTGAGTTTGATAATTATAAATCTGTTTTCTCTAACTTAGCTTCAAAGTTGCATTGATTTTATTATTAATATTCTGCTTGTTCAAATGATTACCTATAACCTTTGAACCCTTTCTCTAGGAAGCCTTTAGTAGTGACACCTTCGTGTTGGACATTGTTCTAGGTTATGAAGCCATGATCTGCTACGGATATCATGATTAGTTTTACTTTTCCTTCGTCATCCATATGGATACCACCACTATCATCTATTCTTGTTTCCTTCTGAGATGTCATTAATACCAGTTTGGCAAAATCATTTAAAGTGAGTCTCCAAGTATACTTATATGTTTGTTGTCTTTTCCTAGTGCTGTTCTAGGTGTTAGATTGAGCATCACGGATTCACGTGTGTTGAATAGGTATGGTCTTGGTATATGTATTCCTTCAATGATAATTCCAAACATGTTCATTACTTTGAAAGAAGCTTGGAACTCGTTCCTTCACTGAAAGTATAACGTACATGGATGCTTTGTCATGTCACTTTGAACACTCTTGTCCACTTAAAGGACACTAATGAAATTTCTTTTTCAGTATCAATTTCTACTTATAAGCTGCTTCTGTTAATGCTCAAACTTCATCAGTGTTTTCTTGTAGTCACAAAATATGAGAAATATGAATTTTTTCTTATTAGGAATGCCTTTGTCTACCAGGATCTCATCTGCAGGGATGGACGTGCATTTTGCTTTCTTCCTTTACCAGTGAGAACAGGTTTGCCGGTACATGTAAATGGCTACTTTGAACTTTCTTCCAATAGACGTGATATTTGGTATGGATCTGACATGGACAGAGGTGGCAAGCTACGGTCAGACTGGAATGTATGCCTCTTAGAGGAGGTTGTGGCTCCAGCTTTCAGTGAGTTGCTGATGAAAGCTTCAAAACCACTTGGTCCAAGCGAGCAATATTACTCATTGTGGCCTCGTGGTCCCTTTGAAGAGCCATGGGAAACACTGGTGAAGCAAATTTACAGGAATATTCAGGAGTTTCCATCTCTGTATTCGAAAGTTGAAGGTGGAAAGTGGATCCTGCCAGCTGCTGCATTCCTTCATGATGAAGAGTTTTCAAAGTCGAAGGAACTTGTTGATGTTCTTATATTCTTAGGAATGCCTGTTGTAGAACTACCTAAGCCAGTTGTAGACATGCTTTTCTCTTATTGTGCTACTCTGCCAAAGATGGTTTGCCCTGCTACAGTACGGAACATGTTGCGGAGATTGAGGAGGAAATCTCTGTTAGATAGGGGACAGAGCTTCTTGTTGTTGGAATACTGCCTGGATGATCTAGTTGATGATGAAGTTGGATGTATGGCATCGGGTTTATCTCTTATTCCCCTAGCCAGTGGTAGATATGGAGTTTTTGAGGAAGGCATAAAAGCTAGGCCTTATTTCATCTGCAGTGACTCTGAGTACAAGCTTTTGGGGAGTCTTACTGATAGGCTGGTTGACAAGAATATCCCTGTAAAATTACATAACAGGCTTTCAGATATTGCACGGGCCTCAAAGACAAATATAACTTTTTTGAATAGTACACATCTTGTTCACCTTTTGTCTCAGATTCTTCCCACTGATTGGAGATACAAGGAGATAATTGAGTGGATGCCAGAAACTGATGAAAACCATCCAACCCAGGCCTGGGTCAAGCTGTTGTGGTGTTATCTTAAAGATCACTGTGAGGACATTTCAAATTTCTTAGACTGGCCTATTTTACCAACAACAACAGGATGTCTTTATAGAGCTTCCAAGAACTCAAAAATGATTAATGGTCAATCACTAAGTGATTCAATTAAAGATATTCTGATAAAAGTTGGGTGTCAGATACTTAACCCAGATTTTGAAGTTGAACATCGTCAGCTGTCACTTTATGTTCATGATGCAAGTGCTGTGGGTATTTTGGATGCCATTTTCGAGGTAGCTTTGAGGCAAGAATCACACCTGGCAATGCTTTTTGAAAATATCAAGGCCAATGAAAGGCGTGAACTCTGTAGATATTTCCTTAATCCAAAGTGGTATAGTGGAGGACAGATGACTGAATCTTATGTCCGTATTTGCAAGCATTTGCCTATTTTTGAACTATACAATGATAATGTGAGTAATGAAACCTCCCATTTCACTGATTTGGAGACATCACAAAAATTTTTGGTACCTCTTCATATGGACAGTCTTCTTTTAGGATCAGATTTTCTTTACAGTTCATCTGGAAGTGAAGAAGAAGTATTGTTAAGTTATTATGGCATTCAAAGAATGGGAAGGGCATCATTCTATACATGTAGGGTGTTAAATCGTATAAGTGAGATTTCCCCACAGCTTCTTGAGGATGTTATGCTTTCAATTTTGTATGAACTGCCTCAGCTGTGTGCGCAAGATTCAACCATCAGAGAAATATTGAAGAACTTAGAATTTGTTCCCACTATTAGCGGCAGGCTAAGAAGCCCCAACAGCCTATATGATCCTCGAAATGAAGAACTCTATGATCTTCTAGACGATCATGATAGCTTTCCTTGTGGCAAGTTCAGAGAATCAGGAGCTCTAGACATGCTTCAAGGGTTAGAATTAAAAACTACGGTGTCTCCAGAAACTGTCTTACAGAGTGCTCGGCAGATTGAATCATTAGTGCATAACGATCCTGCAAAGGCACACTCAAGGGGAGAAGTGCTGCTTTCTTATTTGGAGCTAAATGCAAATAAATGGCTACCTCAGAGTCCTGGCGAGGCAAACAAAATGGTCAATAAGATGCTGACAAAAATGTCTTCAGCATTTCATTTACAAGATTCTTGTTCATACATTGATTTGACAAAATTCTGGAGTGATCTCACAATGATTTGCTGGTGCCCTGTGTTAGTAAATCCTCCGTATTCTCTTTTGCCATGGCCTTTGGTTTCTACAACAGTAGCGCCCCCCAAGCTGGTTCGTTTGCCTACAGACATTTGGCTTGTTTCTGCCAGCCTTCGTATACTTGATGGGGAATGCCGCTCTAATACCTTATCACATTGTCTTGGATGGTCCTCTTCACCAGGAGGAAGCATTATTGCTGCTCAGCTTCTTGAGCTCGGAAAAAATCATGAGATTGTAGCAGATCAGATATTTCGGCAGGAGTTAGCATTGGCTATGCCAAGGTTATACTCTCTTTTGACTGCCATGATTGGTACAGATGAAATGGATATTGTAAAAGCCATTTTAGAAGGCAGTCGGTGGGTTTGGGTGGGAGATGGATTTGCAAAAGTCGATGAGGTGGTTCTATATGGACCTCTTCATTTAGCTCCATATGTGCGTGTTATTCCTGTTGATTTGGCCGTTTTTAAAGATCTATTTATGGATCTAGGTGTGCGTGAATCTTTAAGTCCTAGAGATTTTGCTATGGTGCTTTCTCAAATGGCTGCAAATAAGAAAGGCAGTCCTTTGAATGCACATGAGCTTAGAGCAGCAACCCTAATTGTGCAATATTTAGCTGATGCTAAGTTTCATGACAAACAAATAGCATGCTACATTCCTGATGTCTCATCTATTCTTATGCCTGTGACTGATCTTGCCTTCAATGACGCTCCTTGGTTATCTACCTCTAATGAATGGGGTAACTCAGGGAGCATATCGCCTGTGGCTTTGACATCAAAGAAAAAGGTTCCCAAATTTGTGCATGGCAACATATCAAATGATGTTGCAGAGAGGCTCGGTGTCTACTCACTTCGTAGATTATTGCTTGCAGAGAGTGCCGATTCCATGAACTTGGGCCTGTATGGGGCAGCAGAGGCCTTTGGTCAACACGAGGCCTTGACAACTAGGCTGAAACATATAGTTGAAATGTATGCAGATGGTCCTGGAATTTTGTTTGAACTTGTACAAAATGCAGATGATGCAGGAGCTACTGAAGTTTGCTTTCTTTTGGATAAAACTCAGTATGGGACTTCATCCATTCTTTCTCCACAAATGGCAGATTGGCAGGGGCCGGCCTTATACTGTTACAATAATTCTGTCTTTACAGCTCAAGATCTTTATGCCATTTCACGCATTGGGCAAGACAGTAAACTTGAAAAGCCATTTGCTATTGGAAGATTTGGACTCGGGTTCAACTCTGTGTATCATTTTACAGATATTCCTGGATTTGTTTCTGGAGAAAACATTGTGATGTTTGATCCTCATGCCTCTTATCTTCCAGGGATTACTCCATCCCATCCTGGCTTGAGGATCAGTTTTGTTGGCAGAGACATATTAGAACAATTTCCCGATCAATTTTCTCCATATATGCACTTTGGATGCGACTTACAAAATCCTTTCCCTGGCACTCTCTTTCGCTTTCCATTAAGAACTTCCAGCGTATCTGCTTGCAGCCAAATCAAGAAAGAAAGTTATAGACCCGAGGATGTTTTATCACTTTTCTTATCCTTCTACACAAATGCAGGTGAGGCCTTGCTTTTTTTGCGAAATGTAATGAACATTTCAGTATATGTGAAGGATGGATCCAATCATGAAATGGTGCTACTGCATCGTGTGTCTAGGCTTCCTGTTGAAGTATTGGAGAACCAACCTAGTCCAGCAAATGTGATGATAGATTTTATTTATGGTGATTGCAAGGGCGGCATGGACAAAGAAAAATTCTTTCAAAAGTTACAGAAAACACCAGAAACACAGTTACCTTGGAGTTGTGCAAAAGTTATAATGACTTCAAGTGATACTACTGAAAAGTCAGATCTGTGGATGGTGAGTGAATGTTTGGGGGGTGGACATGCTAAAGCTAAGTCTGTCTCTCCGGAAAACAGAGAACGTAGTTTCATTCCATGGGCAGGTGTAGCTGCCAAGTTGCAGACAGGACTGGAGAAGGAGGTAAAAGGTGAAGCGAATCTTGCGGACAATGCACTTGAGGGTCGTGCATTTTGCTTTTTACCTTTACCTGTTAACACAGGTCTTCCGGTTCATATCAATGGCTACTTTGAACTGTCGTCAAATCGTAGGGATATATGGTTTGGTGATGATATGGCAGGAGGGGGGAAGCTCAGGTCTGATTGGAATCGCTGTCTGCTGGAAGATGCTGCAGCTCCAGCATATGCACGCTTACTTGCTAATGTTGCTCGTGAAATTGGTCCATGTAGCACATATTACTTGTTTTGGCCGACTGCAAGTACAAGAGAACCATGGGCGTCTTTGATGCAGAAGGTTTATGTTAGTATCACTGATCTAGAGATTTGTGTCCTTTACACCAATGCTAGAGGTGGGCAGTGGATTTCTGCAAAACAAGCTGTTTTTCCTGATTATTCCTTTGCAGAGGCCATCGAACTTGGTAATGCATTAGCAGAGGCAGGTTTAACTTTGATAAATGCACCTAAATCAGTGGTGGATAGATTTCGGGAGTTTTGCCCTTCCTTGCGATATCTCACTCCACATTTGCTTCGAACTCTGTTAATTCGGCGCAAACGTGGTTTCAAACAGAGAGAAGCAATGCTTGTTACTTTGAAATATTGTCTGGATGATGTTGATGATCCTTTAATATCTGATAAATTGCACGGTTTATCCTTGCTTCCCCTTGCTACAGGCTTATTCACCACATTTGCTAAATCTGGACAAGGTGAAAATATCTATGTGACCAGCCAAAATGAATATGACCTACTTAAAGATGCAGTGCCATATTTACTTATTGAACTCGCCATTGATGCACAAATATTCAGCAAACTACAAAGAATTGCCTCCAGTGGTGGCACAAATCTTTGTTTACTTACATCATTCTTGTTGAAAGAGCTTATGCCTAAAATTCTCCCTGTAGAGTGGGAGGGTAGAAAGTCTGTGTTATGGACTCCTGGCTATCAAGGGCAACCAAGCTTGGCATGGATGGGCCTACTTTGGAATTACTTTAAATCATCATGTCCAGACTTAACTGTCTTTTCAAAGTGGCCTCTTCTGCCAGCAAGGGATGGGCACCTTCTCCAACTTGTTAGGAATTCAAATGTGATCAAAGACGATGGATGGAGTGAGAATATGTGTTCTTTGTTGAAGAAAACTGGATGTTTCATGTTGAGGAGTGACCTACAAATAGATCACGCAGCATTAGAAGACTATGTTCAAAATGCAACTGCGACAGGTGTCTTAAATGCCTTACTGGCATCAGCTGCTGGTATACCAAATTTAAGAGGACTTTTTACATATGCATCAGAGGGGGAGCTACGTGAACTTCGGAGTTTTCTGTGTCAGTCAAAATGGTTTTCCGTTGGTCAGGTCAATTCTCAGCAAATTGATATCATGAAGGCTCTCCCTATTTTTGAATCCCATGGAAACAGACAATTTGTGAGCTTGACAGAATCAATCAAGTGGCTGAAGCCTAATGAAGTAGATGAGGAGTTGATAAATGATAGTTTTATCCATACATCCTCAGAAAGAGAAGATGCAATTCTCAGAGATTATCTAGGTATTCAAAGACCTTCAAAGAAACAATTTTACAGGGAACACATGGTCAATACATTGTCCGTGTTCGCTTCACAACCAGAAGTTATGCTGAAGGTTGTTCGGGACCTCAAGCTTTTAATTCAGGAGGATTCTACAGTTGGGAAATCGATTTCTGATTTGCCTTTCATCCTGACTGCACAAGGATCTTTGCAAAAGCCTGGAAGGTACTGCTCAACTGAGGCTTTCTTCTGTAATATTTAATTTTCATCTTTTATTTGTATGGACATCAAAAGCAAAAAGAGCAAGGTTTTGTCAGGAAAGAACTATTGTGCAATAGAATTGTACGTCGGTTGTGGAACTCAAAAGCACAAATTGGAAACTCTATCTGAATGAAAACAATGTGGGGTTTTATTATGATTTTCTGTTGCTCTTTTTTGGTATGAATCATGATGTATTTTGTATTTTTCTTTTCAATTTGTTTTTTATTATTAAATATTTTGTTTTTCCATCTGCACAAAAATCTGCAATCCCTTTTGGAAATACTTTGATGCCACTGTTTACTCTACAGAGATTAACAATCTGGTAACCTTTTCAAAGAAAATTCTCTAATAGGCCCTTGATGATATAGGAATTGGAGGAGATCTCTCAAGCTCTGATCAGTGAGACATGTTTTAATTACAATAGGTGTCCATAGGTGGTTCATCCATTTAAAAAATATTGCACTGCATGAGAATGGCAACCCACAGAAAACCAACCTTTCACATCAATCCTATTCCAATGCCTTATTCTTTTTATTTTTCTTATTTCCTAAATTTTAAATGTGAAGGTTTCTTAAACGAGATGCTTGCCTCACTCTTAATTAAATATTCCTAATGTCTAAAACCAACACTAGCTTTGCTTTGGATCAAATATCCAACATATTCTGTACCGATGTAAACTCTCATTTGTTATCATGCTTCTGAACTTTTCAAATATGATTTATCCTGCAGTTTAGTGAAAATATCCGTAGCCTTTTCTTTGTGGGATATTACACTTGATCAATTACCTTCTTTGCTGCCAATATTCCTACTTGGTGATATTTGACATCTGCGTTTTGGGTTTCTTTTTCTATTTGCATTGCACGATCATTATTTATAATCATAGTAGGCATACTCGCCGATTAATCGCCGAGTTGGAAAAACTCGCCGAGTTTTCCAGCTCGGCGATTAACTCGGCTAAGTAATCGCCAATTTCAACTTGCCGAGTTTTATAAAAACTCGCCCAAAAACTCGGCGACCGCATCTAAATAAACAAAGTACAGACGCAACAATCATTAGAACGGCAAGGACTGGCGGCAGCTATGGAGAGGGTCCTAAAAAAAATACGACAACAAATCAAAACAGTTCAAAGTGAATAACGTATGGTACTGAAGGGAAGGACATAAGTAGGTAGTGAAGAAAACATAAGCGGTTGACAGAAAGAGTATGGTTAAAGAGTATGGCCCATGGAGTTCTATGTGGGTTTGAAGGTGCTAATTTGGTCTTGGCCCCAGGACCCCGCGGGGGCGCTGCCCCTCAACCCCGCTGGGGGCGTTGCCCCCTAGACCCCCATTTTCCTTGTGAGTTGGGGTATCGAAAACGGCAGGAGGAAATTATAATTTGTAATGATGTATTTCCTTCTAGTTTTCTAGAACTAGAAACTGTTTAACTTTATTATTTTGCTTCTAGTCATCAGCATTCCACATGAGAATGCAATTTTGTACCCACTATGCATTTATATATATCTAAACTTAGCTTGTTTCTTTTGTTTTCTCATTAATTAACTCATTGGATGCATCTGCTCATAGAATTTTGCAAAAAAAATGCATTTTTAATTAAATTTTATGCTATTTTTAAGTTGCCGAGTTTTTCCAAAAAACTGGCCGAGTTTTCCCGAATAATCTTTTCCAGGGCTTGGCGAGTTTTGGGCGAGTGAGAGTTTTCCAACTTTGATTTATATGCAATGTTGTTTACCCACTCTGAATTCTGCATGTCTTGAAGAATCTCCGGTTGCTATATACCCTGACTCTGCTGTTTAATTTACAACTATATCATGTTTCTTATAACACCAAATCATAGCCATTGATCAATATTCATCAAATATCCAGTTGTTGACATCTTTTCATTCACACAGCCAACATTATCTGCATGTGAGATCCTACTTGAGATACCTGAGAACCCTTTTTGCTGCTTGTCAGTGTTTCTCTGCAAAGTATGGTCATGCAAAAGAAATATTTGGTGTTGTGTTCATCAAGTATATCAAATCTCCACTTAGTTGTCTATATCTAGTACCATCAACTAGTTCACCACCGTCTTCCTTAAAGAGTTTCAATTTTGTGTTCCATGAGAGTCAAAGAAGCTTTACAATTGGAGAATATCATTAATTGTATTAACGATCTCCCCCACCTCTTCAACAAGCTTTTTGTTAACTTTGTTAAATGTGTTGCCAACTTGGCTGCAGGCTGGTTGCTATTGCGGGGGTCAATTTGACAGCTATCAACGAAAGAATGTAGTGATCTGGACAGAAGACTTCCCTTGGGAAGTTTGCAGCTTAGTTATTCTCCAATGTTATACCCTAATAATGCAGTAGTTGGGTGATAGGGTACCCCCCTTCATTACTCACCTCCCCCATATCTGTTGTTAGTTTTGCTGAAGTTTGTGCAATGTGAAGTGAGTACGAGTGTTGGTAGAGAATACCGAGTGTGGGGTGTTCTGATGCCCATTGGTGGCAAGGAGAGGATGGAGTGGAAAAAACAGGTGCTTGAGGAAGTTTTGCTAGATAATGTCATGTCTCTTGCTGGAAAAAAGATCTTGAATGCAGGGCTTGGCTTGTTATGGTTTGGGAGGTCATTATTAATAACTTAATAGCATATGTCTACTTGTTGGGATGGTTGTGTATGTGGCTAGAATCTTGATGTTTTGCCATAGACATAGTTGGTCTGGGGTTGGCTTTTTGGTTGTTCTGGGTTGTGGTAGTTGTCTTGATAGGTCGCAGACTTAGACTCGACAAGCACAAAATTTCCGACTCACTAAAATCTCAACAACCTAGAAAATACTTAAATTTCTTAAAAAACACATTTCTTTCGCAAAATTCAATTACGAAATGTATCAAACAAGTCTAGAAAACCATGAAGAAGTGTTTTCTATTAAATTTGTGTCTTGAATGCATATGGATTACAAAATAGCATCATCGCTGAGCTGAATACAATAGCTAGCTGCTAAGTGATAATTAGTTATTTATAAATTGTATGTCTAGGAAAGTAAAAAGTTACAAGCTTTTTCAATTTCCTATTCTCTGTTCTAATGAAAAATTAGGTGGTAAAGGGTATAGTCCTAGCACTTAGTTGTGGCTCCATGCTTGGCCCAGAAAATTTAGCCTATGGCTCCACCTTGCTGTTAGATGGCAATGACTCTTCTGCCACATCAAGTCCAATGAAAATCTGTGATGTCCGATTTTTATCAGGATTGGAAAATAAAGTATTATTTAATTCCTAAAGTTTAAATATTTCAAAAGTGGGAATTAAATAATTAATTAATTACTACTTGTAAGAACTTGCCTAAGGCAAAAAATGAAAATGCCAAGATCTAGAAACTCAATTGATAGCACAAGAGGGATAGGTAAAATGATGTGATCAAATGATTGATTCAATAATGATCAAATAATAATGGATGCCCAATTGATAAATACAAAGTAGATGTGTCTGAATATATAGACAATGCATGATAACAAGGAGTGATGCAAGTGATAACCTATCAATTAGACAAGGTGTAATCACATGTACACCCGAGGTGGATCATCCTCCATTGTACAACAAAGTATGTGTAAACATGTACAATAATGAGAAGATGATAATGTGATCAAAATACTAAAGATGGATCTCACACATAAAGTGGAATGAGATAACAACTAACTCCACCTCAAATGGATTTTTTCCTACACCATGTGCTAAAATGAAATGCAAACTCCTAGGTGTCTAATGCCATTAATATGTAAATGCATTATCTTAAGTAAACTTAAGTAAAGTGTAATTAAGAATAATTAATTACACCAGCAGCCCCCCTTAAGTGCAACTTAGGGGAATGCACTTAAGCTTACAATGCATGATGGGTCCCGACTACTAAGCCATGTTAGTTACCCATGTACAATATGCAAGTGCAAAAGAAACACAACACAATCTCTCACAAAGTGGAGAAAGAGAAAAAACCTCCCCGAAAAAGGGAGATGAAAAACAAACAAGATGCATGGAGTAATCAAGACCCCCACCCTCCCGCCCCCTCCCCCCACATTATGACATACATCATGTATATACAATCAAGAATCCCCATATAGGAGAGAAGAAGTGGAAGAGAGACCAAATAGCCTCCCTTCAATGTAGAATGTACATCAAAGGTAGATGCTCCAAGCTTGATGTAGAAACTGCTCGAGGAGTGTAGAACAATGTTCTTCCCCTTAGGAAGAAACAAAACCAAAGGTGCATCAATGAAGCCTCCTCAATCTGTAGGAAGAAACCTCAAAATATATGGAATCTTTGAAACCTGCTCAAGTGTCCCCATGTCAATACTGAAAGGTGCCTCCTCCAAATCATGTGTACTAGGTCACATTGTTGAAAAAGACAAGTCAAGATCAAATGAGGATGAATGTAGAATATGTGTCAAAGACTCAAGTGTCTCCTCTGAAGATAAAGTGACCTCCTTTAAGTGCTGTATCAAAGTATCCACAATCATGTCAACCTCGAAAAAATGATCAAGTGGAGAATGAAGATGAGGGTCAACATGTTCCCTTGCAACAACTAAAGAAGGATCATCTTCACCAAAGAGAAGATGGATGTGATCAATAGTGTCTCCCAAATCTGCAATGTAGGACTCCACAAACAAACCTGCAATGTCTGTCAAGTAGTCATCCCATGGAATTGAGTCTAGAAGACAAGGAATATCCTGCTGCACTGAATCACTTCAACCCATGGCTGTAGGAATGCAAGCATCATCAAGAGCAATAGTAGAAGTAGTCTCAATAGAAGAAGGAATGGATGGCTCAAGAACTTGATCACATGTGAGAATACCCAAGTTCAAGTAGCCAAAGTCTGAATCAACATTGGAAGTGTGCTCAAAATATGTTGAAGAATCACTCTCATCATCATGAGGAAAGTCTGCAAAGTAGTATAACCAATATGCATGATCAACCACCCCTGTAGCAATGATATCTCTACTCTCCAAGTCTCTGATAATAATTGAATCAGGAGTGAATTCCACTGCCCTCCTTGTTGCCCCATTAATGAGTTGATAGATGGAAAGGAGATTATGAGTTAGGTGAGGTACACAACACATCTTTGAAGGTTCCCTCCCCCTTATCAATAGTTCCTTTCCCAATAACGTTCATGTAAGTATGATTGGCCATTAAAATTGGTGGCACATGACAAGGCTCAAATGAAGAAAACATGGACTGTAAAGATGCCATATGATGAGAAGCCCTTGAATCTAGAAGCCATCTTTCTGAATCATGACAAGGCTTGACCTTTGCCCTTACCCTTTTTGTGATCCTTTCCTTTATCAAAATTTGAATGTGAAGAAGGGGATGAAGTAGTCATTCTTGAAGGTAGACTTATTTGAGTCTTCCTAAGAAGATGCTTGAGTTCATCTATATCCTTGTAGCAATGATGTTATTCATGTCCATTCTTCTTACAATATGCACAATGTAATGTCCCCAATTTTGCCAGCATTGGTGTTTCAAGGATTAGCCTATTATTTTGATCCTCGTAGGCTAATTATTGTGGATAGAGGATCTTCTGAGGCAATGGCTTGGCTTGGGAGGGTTTTGTCTTCTCCACAATTCAGTAAGCTACAGGTTGGTCTTCGTTTGGTTCAGATTGGACTTCATTTGGGCTTAGATTTGTGTACTTACTATTTGTGGTAAGTTGGGTGTTGATTGAGATGGACCCTTTCTATTTTTGGAAAGTGCATTTGGTCACATGGAAAAATAATAGGCATAACTCCTACTTCAGACGACATATTTAAATGATGAGTATTTTGGGAGTTATTACATTTTTAGTGGTCAAATTATTATTAAATTATTAAATGACTTATTATAAAGTTATAATCTAACTTTATAATTTCACTTAAGTTGAGGGTTAAGTCATCATTGGAAGGGGTCATTATTTAATTGATTATTAAACCCAAGTCGCATTATTATAATGATATCTTATTATAATAATGTTTTAAAGAAAGTTGTTAAAAGGGAGTTGTGTTGAGTGGAGATCATTTGGGAAACTTTCACAATTTCAGAAGTTGAGTTCTTTTGGAAACTTTTATCAACAAAGCATTATAAATATGAGCTCATTTCATTGGAGAAAGGGACACTTGAATATTTATTTACTTTTGTTGCCTTTGAGGAGTTTCTGAGTTTTCTGATTTCTAAACCCTTGCTGTGGTATAAGGGTCTGATTTTCTGAGAGGTGTATTGCACCTATTTGCTGCTAAGGTAGAGTAAATTGAGTTTGCTTCTCTACTGTGTTTACTGTTATTGAGAAGCTGTTTTGTGAGTTTGGTCTTCAGATTTGGAGAGAACTCATTCAATTTTACATGAGCATTGAATGGTAAATGATTGGAATTTTTATGTGTTGCTGGTTAGAATTTATTAGCATTTTATTGGAGCTGTCGTACATTTAATGCAAGGGCGGTATAGATTTGGTTAATGTTTGGTCTTCAGCTTTGGAGTAAACATTGAATTGATTGCCTGGTTGTAGAGTGGAATTGGAACAGAATTTGCATTGGCTAGAAGTGAGTAAATTTATTTAAATTCTGATCTTTGTGATAGCCATACAGACCTGATATTTGCTGCCGTACGGACCTGATATTTTCTGTTGTACGGACTTGGCTTTGAGTGTGAGGAAGTGTGGTGTTTGGGCACTATCAACAGCTATATTTGGTGGAAGTTTAATGGCTGTTAATTATGATCATTTGGGATAGTTGGGGTCAACTCTTCTTAGGCTGTCTCACAATCTTCTGTAGTCACTGTTTAGATATTATCTTCAGTAGCCACCTTTTGATAATAAGGTGCCATATTAATTCTTGTATTGTTCACTAATTTGGCAAGCAATCAAATTGTCTTTTGTGAATTTTGGATAGACAATTACTTATTCTGTTATTATCTCCGCATTAATGCAAGTAATTGAATTAAAAGAAATTGCATACTCATTGGAAATGTTGTATTGAATTTGCTGAAGTTATCAAAAGTCATTTATGTGTTGAAAATATAAGCAAATTGCAATTAAAATTGAGCAAAGAGCTTAGATGCAATAGAGAGCTAGTTGGGCTCTTCACACACAAGTAAGCAACTCCTTGGATGATTTCCCTTTATTATTGAAGTTGTCTTGTGGTGAGGAGTTTGAGTGTTCTTTCTCTTGTTGTGTCTTTTGTTGCCATGGTTTCTGCTTCTTGTAAGACCCTGTTCCTTGATTCCCTTTATTAGCCACCAATGCCATAGACTTTGAAGACTTGAGAATCCCCATGTTCATCAATTTTGTTTGTTCGACCATCAACATCTCCATGAAGGCATGATGCAAGAAGGGCCCATTGTCAACTTATGAGTTTGGAAGCTAAAAACAAATGCTGAATACTCAGATAGAAGATCCATCAAATTTTTTAAATCAAGTTTTCATCTGATTTAGTCATGCCACAATCCTTGAATTTGGCTCTAAGTTCTATGGCCTTAGCTACATAGTCTTGGATTGTATCAAAGTCTTTGGGATCCAAATTGATGAGTTCTCTCTCAATTTAAAAACCCCTAGATTTATCAACTTGACCATATAAATTGCTAAGTTTTTCCCAAGCTTCTTTGACAATGTTACAACCCTCAATATGAAAGATGCGATCTTGTGTGACATATCACCTCAAAGTTCCAACAACCTTTTTATTTTGACTTTGCCATTCTTTTAGATCATCATGATCAAATGGTGCATCAATAGTTCAATCAATATAGTCACTGTATCCTTTTTTCATTAGCTTACTCCATGCATCAATTTTCCAAGTAGCATAATTATGTGGAATTAAAAGTGGGAATTTAGGAGAACCCATGATGCAAAATGAAAGAACGCAAGAGAAAAAGAGAACCACAACCACTCAAGACACCCACCAAATTCACTCAATCAAAGAACCCCCCCAAAACATATGCTTTTGACACTTTATATTTAGCGTGTGTACAATTGCCACATGCAAAATGGACCAAAGTGGATTTCTGATTTTGATGATTACAACAAAAATATGAAGCTATAGCAGACTCAACAAAATAACACGTAAGATCACTCAAGGATCTAATCAATTACAAGTGCAAAAAAGAGGCCAAAATAGACCAAATGCTGAAAATGTTATGTCCATTCACAATGGCTCCAAATTGATACCAAGTCCGAAAAGTAGACGAAAAATCATGCATTTTAAAAGAAAAATGCACCTGAAAATGTGTCTGTATGAGCCCGAACGAAGCCTCTAAAGTTGCAAAATTAAGGATTGGATAGGTATAGTCACCAAAATCTGCAATTTCTGCAAAGTTCGTCGACCAAAATCAGAAACTAGCTGCACCACTGAAAAATTTAGGAGATTCTACCCAAATAAAAAAAAAAACACTCAATTGGAACCCAAATGACCATGTTATGGTCTCTCAAAGTTGGACTGCCAAATCAAAACTGCATATGGTGAGGGGTCCAAATTTTCAAAACCTGACGATGTCAGTACAACCAAGAGCATAAATTTGACGGTCAAACAACCATCACATCAGTTCAAAAATGCTCAGAAATGACGGTCATACGACCATCAAATTTAACATATCAAATTGATGACAACGACATTTGATTAAAATTGACGGTTGTACGACCGTCAAAACAAAACAAAAGTTTGCCTTGTGATGTCTAGTCGAGTGTCAAATTTATTGAATTAAAAAATTACGGCAAAATGCAATTTTTAAAAAAAATACCAGGCTGTTGTACTGCTGACGTGTCAGTGGCTTTTGTAGATGTGACATTTTGCTAGAGGGTTGACTAAGGTCTGAGCTGGCAGAAGGTCTTGAAATGACGCCACATGTTGAGAGTGTATTGGCCTGCAACCCTTGTGTTGAGAGGCGAGTTCTACCAGTTTGCCGACTGTGATAACGACTCGGCGATGACTTAGAGCAGCGAGTAAGGGGCTCGGCTCGTTGAGCTCACTCATGTGCTTGGGGTTGAAAAAGATAATCCGACATTGATAATATAGATTTGGTCACTACTTTATATAAACATTGCTCCACAGATTTGATTTTGCCTAGGAAGCCATGTATGGTATGGTGAAGTACGCCTCGCCGAAAGTGTGAGATTTGGTGTTGGTAGGTGAGTTTGATGCGGGGGTTGGGGTTTGGTCGCCTGATTCTACTCCTATCTGATCTGGACAGTTCTTTGTCGAATTTGACACTTGCTCTGACAAATATAGAGCCCAAATAGGCCGAAAAAACCAATATTTTTGCCCCCAAAATTTTGACGAAATTGACAAAAATGGCTGAAATTGGAAAATAACTTACAAATTCGAAAATAAATTACCAAATTTGCAAATCAGGCTGTCCAAGTCTGATTTGCAAATTTTTTTTGCCTCGAATTTGACTTTTGCCCAATATAGGCAAATTTATAGTCAAAATTCATCGGAATTGTCACCCGAACACAATGGCAAGGTTAGATCTTGCTCTAGACGCTCCCAATAGCTGCTGCACTTTCCGAATCTGAATCGTGGCCCTCCAAAATATGAAACAAAAATGGCTCTCCAATTGCTATGCAATGAACACTCCTATGCCAAGATGTAGAAGCTCAATTGATAGCACAAGAGAGATAGGCAAAACGATATGATCAAATGATTGATTCAATAATGATCAAATAATATTGGATGCCCAATTGATAAATACAAAGTAGATGTGCCTGAATATATAGGCAATGCATGATAACTCAGAGTGATGCAAGAGATAACCTATCAACTAGACAAGGTGTAATCACATGTCAACCAGAGGTGGATCATCCTCCATTGTACAACAAAGTACGTGCAAACATGTGCAACAATGTGAGGATGATAATGTGATAAGAATGCTAAAGGTGGATCTCACACAAAGCGGAATGAGATAACAACTAACTCCACCGCAAGTGGATTTCTCCTACACCATGTGCTAAAATGAAATGCAAACTCGTAGGTGTCTACAATACAACTAATATGTAAATGCATTATCTTAAGTAAACTTAAGTAAAGTGTAATTAAGAATATTTAATTACAGCAACACTACTATTACCTAAAAATTGAATTAAAGGTAATATTAATAATTAAGTGACTTTAGGAAATGGAGATTAATTGGTTGAAGTCACTAATAGTAAGGGAAAGCAACTGAATGATCTTGAGAAAGATATTATAAAATGGGGCTATGAGATTGGGAACATGATTTAGAGTTGATAATTATTACTTTTAATTTGAGAGTTTTCTCAAATTATCTCAGAATGTGCCTGGGAAGTCATTTTCGGCAGTGAGAGACCTGCCCTAGGTGGAGGAAGAATCACTCAAGTTCTTCATTTGGACTAATAATGGAATTGTAGAAATCGGATTGATTCAAAGGCAAGGTACATTTTATTGTGAATAATATTTTTTAAATTGATTAATGTTTTGAACATTGGTTCCTACATGAGCGTTTGGAGCACTGGCCAATAAACTAATTATTTGGAAGCCGAACATAATTATACTATTCATAGAGGGGTGATGAGAGTATTTTTTTGGCTGGCAAATTATTTGTTTCTCAAAGCAAATACTTTTTAATTTCTGATTGTGAAATTGCAAATTTGTATGGTATGCGTTTTCGCTTGTTGATCTGCAAATATTTTGAATGGCATAAGAATATAATAATAGTCTTTTGATAACTTGAAGAAAGGCATAAAGGTTGTCGGGCCATTTACATGAATAGACTATTGGAACAAAATTTTTATTGAGCCCTTTACTTATTTGAAAGGATGGAATACTTAGAGAAATCGTGCACTATTGCTTTTGGCGTAAATCTCTTGCAAGAGCGGAAGTTTATTCTCAAATTCTAAAGTTATGTATATTGATATGGAAAATATTAAGCATATTAATGTGAGTTTGTCGTGAGGTATCAGCGAGCTATCATTGGATTGTCATTATCGACCAGGATGCAAATATCAATCTTTGCTAGCATTTATAACTCATCTATTCACCATTACTGTGTAGCAATGCATTCAATAATAATGGGAAGGGTTTATAGGCACAATTTATAATGTGTTGATTGTTAGAAAGTTACCAGAAATTCATCTTCAGGCAGTGTCTTGAGTCAAAAGTATTAGTGGATGGTAATGCTTTTGTGGAGAATAGGGTGTTGGGTTTCATGCTTGCTTGAGTATTGCAGAGAAGCCATTCCCGATAACTGGAATACATACCCATCACAATCTTATGGTTTGTAAAGTTAACATGGCTACAATGAAAGTGCGGTTAATATGTGACAAGACATTCCAGACGGTTCAATATTTCCGTAGCATTCATATCTGTATTGAGGGAAATAACAAAAGTTTGTATGGAATATAACCTGAGAGATGGGTTTTACTATACACACTCAACAAGGTGACTATCAGGTTTTATCGTACACATTCAAGTGGATTGTGGTTGTGCTGTCTCTAGTATGGAGTGATTCTATCCTATTTCCCTGTACCTTTATGTGATGATACTCTACACAAAGGAGTTTCATGAGAACCAGGTCATGATTCCATATTTTATGTTTTGGTACTCTACTCAATATAGCATAGTTGATCCAATTAGAAATTCACTTTTTGCATGATGTTATGGCAACTGTTTTGTTTATAGATCTTTGTGAATTCTCTAAATCAACTATTTATATCAAGACTATCATTTTTGCAATTGAAGTGTTCAAGCATTACATTCCATCTGTGTTCTTAAAATGAGAAACACATAAAATATATTCTGCAAAGTGTTTGTTAAAATGTTATGATGCTGAATACAACGAGAACATTAGAGTTGACAACTGTTTGACATAATGCACTTAGAGGAAAGAGTACAGAACTAGGGAAAAATCTGGCCCAACTTATTACAGTGCTATGAAAGTTGGTGATCTTGCCAGCCGGTTGGGGAGATTTAGAGTTTCATTTTCAGATCAAAGGATGGCTACAAAAGGTAGATAGTTTTCAGCTAACTATTTGGCCATATCTCTATGTGAAGCGGGTAGCAAACTTGGTATTCAATATCAACCAAGAGATGTCTTCAACACTTTGAAGGAGTTAGAATGTTTGCACTTGGTGGAGCAATCACCTTTAGATTTGTTGCAACTAGCGCTTATGCTTGTAGTGAACTCTTTAAGGTGATTGCCGCCTCACAAATTTCGACCCTCACTATTGCTAATGTTAATTGTAGCTATGGTTGGATTCCTTCAAGTCGACATAGATAACATAAAGGTTGTGATATAATAATTATATTAATAATATAATTATTGATAATATAATAATTATATTAATAATATAATTAATATATTTTTTGATAATATAATAATTATATTAATAATATAATTAATATATTTTTTGATAATATAATAATTATATTAGTAATATAATTATATAATTAATTAATATATATAATTAATTATATGACATATATATAATTAATGGGACCAACTTGGAAGAGTGGTGACCCTTGGTGAAGGGGCACTACCAATAGATATAAAGGAAGAATGAATCTTCCTCTCTTGGCATTGAAAGACAATCAACAAATTTGCATTATTTAGCAGAGCAGTACTTAGGGGAGACTATACCGTTGATCGTCTATAGTTGGGAGGGCAACAAAGACCTGTGTCATTGCCCGTGGTTAAACGAGCACATAAAAACATGGTATCAAAGCAGGCTGCGATCATAGTATCTTCTAACAACAAAGATTGGTAGAGCTTGTCTTTATTGACCGCAACGCATCCAACCTTGAGTTTTTATCATTGGATGATGTAATTGTATCTAGAAGTGCTCTTTGTTAGCAGGGGTCTCTATTTGTTGTATGCAGACTGAGCCTTCTGTTCATAATGAGGCATTAACTTTATTGGATGCAACTTCATATTTATTAGCAAATTGCCTTGGTTGATAGCTTGTGATCTATAGTCTGATGAAAAACAACGCCTTCATTGTGGAAGATGGTGGCATTTGTCTGGTAAATCTATAGGCTAAGGAGTATTGCAATCTAGTTAGTGCTTGTAGGAGACAACAACTAACCCCACATCCATTACAAGGTGGTTTTTGATTATATACCAAAGTGCTCATCACTTATACACTCTCAATTGCAGTTTGTGGACCATTTTTTGGCAGTTCAAACTTAGTTTGAAGGCAGTATATTAGTACTTCATTATTGTAGATCCGTCTACGTTGGCGGCTTTGGTTGTTGCGATCTAGTTTTTTGGAATCTTAGTGATTGATTGAGTGTGTCACAAGAGATCAAGCTTCTCAGTTGGCATCTCGTGTAATATCTTGGGCGATCCCATTTGTAGATCAGTTTCGACAACACTATACTTATTGTGATCGGGATTCCTTTATGTGGACGGTGTTATTGTGTAGTTGGCTCAAAACCGCGTGGAATATTAGGATCATTTGTTTGGGGGTGCAATTAGTTTGAGTGGGTCTCTGTCTATGTGTTGGCATGTCTATACTTACACGTGGCTTTTTGCGGAATATGACTTGATGGGAGAAACATAGATCACAAATATTAATATTTTATTAGTCTTGATGTGGAGCAGAAATCTCCTAATTATCGTGAGGCTAAAATATTTCGCATTTGCGTGCCCATCTCATGACAAACATGTTCCATATTTGGTATTGCAAGCACATGTGAATTATATAATATTAAAATAATATTTGGAGGGGCCAGAATAATTATGTGCACAAGACAAAATATGAATAATAAATCTATGCAATCGTAAAGTTTGGGCAAAAGCACTATATCCAAAGGGAGTTTGATAAATTCACGATTAACGTTATACCTGCGTAGTTATGGTAGATCAAATATTTTAATATCTTTGTGGGTCCAGTAGGTGGGAACTCAATGGTCAAGTGTTAATAATTTGTGTGATACAATGGAATACCATCGGGCAAAGTGGATATAATATTTTGGCCGTGAAGCTTATAATAAGAGTTGATATTCATATCACCGAGAGACTTTGGTGATATAATTGAGCCAAATAATTTAGTTCTGCCGAACTAAATTGGAACCTTAGTCGTATTTATTAATTTGGGCCCATTTGGGGCGGCTATTTTATAGTTTGAAGATTATAACTATTATTTGCAACCACAAAAAATATGATTGTAGGTGTATAATGAAGTCTAGAGCCAGATATTAACATCAAGGATTTACTCCATTGTTGTGAGCATGTGTAGCTATTTGATCATATTGTGTATTGTAATCCCCTTTGCTTTGGAATAGGGAGTTGTTCATTGGCTGTGGAAGAAATATTTGTGCGAGCAGTGTATATTTTGCTATGGATTTTGTTGTTACAAGATCCTGAAAATGAAAGACGTTCCATATGTTTTGTTCAAAGGATGTGTAGAAGTTGCTTCATGGAGATGGAAGAAGGAAACGACATAAAGCCCTTGAGAGTAGTTGTTGCCGTAAATATTTGATCGAAGAATTTTGCTATTCTTGGTAAATCAAATATTTTAATTTCCTCTTGCCGTATATCTCCAGCGGCTAGTATACATGTGATGATTAAACAACTTCTAACACTTTTGGAACTACCATGGATACTTGCATGGGCACAACCATGTGCGAGAGGAATGGGTCTAAACTTTGGTGCTTGTTGTGAATCCTTGTCTTGACTTGACTCCATGTTTCAAGCTGGTGTGAAGTATGCTGGAAGTGACGAGTCTGAGTAGTAGAGCAACTTCACCTACCGTTACAGCTCTGTGCATGAAATTTAATTGTCACGGTCCTTGCAGTTTCATAAGTGTTTGAGTTAGGTTGTTTAATAATGCAACGTGAGCATATAAATGAGTACTAGGTGCGGTTAAAGCTGCAATATATAATTGATGCTGCTTCATAGCTTTGAAGACTGTTGTGATTGCCATTTTTGGTTGAGTTGTAACCAAGGACAACACTATAATTCGTGACAATAGTGATGTTGATGATGAAGATAGCTGGACCATTTCATTTTCCACAACAACAGATGATGATTATGATGTTGACATTCTAGGAGTGGCAACAACATTGAGCACCTCTACTGGTTAAATGAGCCGATGGGTGAGTCACCGACTGTTTTGGTAGCTAACGATAAACATGTAGCTAGTTGCGCAGATGATACAGGGATCCATCTTTGGAGCTTCAAACCTTCATTTGACTAGGAATGCTGCTGAGGCATTTGTGCAGGTGATGGTAGCATCTAGGATTACCAAGCTAAGTTGTGACAAGAGGGCTCTCCTAGTGAGAGGGAGTGGATTGCAAGGGGATTTTGTTCTAATCTTAGGATGGTCATACTCGTGTCTGGTTTAGGGCTCGATCTTATGACAGTAGGTCCAAGGTGGTCTTGGATCTAGCACTTCAACCATATGTGGATCATGCTAGATGCTGAGTCTCTTGGACCCATGTGAGTAGCGTATGCTTCGGTGATAGAGGGAGCAACTAGAGAATTTGCTTCAGTTGACGTTCGAGTATCTTGGTCATATTGGTTCAAAGGGAGTGGACCATGTAGAGATGGTTTCTCTAGTGATCAAGTGTACTTCCATTTGGACCATAACTTCTCCAGTTCTGTCATGAGATAAAAGTTGTATCAGTGAGATATGATGATCAATTTCCTCTTTGGAAAGTTGTAGCGGTTAGAGGACTATGATTCATGGGATGGAGTCCATGTATGTAGGCTGGAGGGCCTTTATGTTGACACCTAGGTCGTGATATTCCTGGATAGATAGATACTTGGTGAGCTTGGGATTCACCAAGAGTGATGTAGACTCCAACCTTGTATTTCATGATAGGTCAAAGCATGTGAAGATCAAATATAACTATATTAGAGATATGGTGCAAAGTAATGCTATTCAGTTGAGGTACATTAGCACTGATGATCAGATGGCCGATATTCTCACCAAGTCCCTTCCCAGAGTAAAGTTTGTGCATTTTCGAAGCAAGCTTGGAATTGTGGAGAATGAAGCCCTTGCTGAGAGGGAGTCTCAACATTAGTGATGTACTATAATGCATTCTTCTTTGTCAGAGAGAAGTTTGAGGTGCAAGTCCTTGCTAATGCATTCTTCTTTGTGAGAGAAGTTTGAGGTGCAAGCCCTTGTTAATGCATTCTTCTTTGTGAAAGAAAAATTTGAGGTGAAAGCCCTTGTTTCACCCTTTGGGAGTAGCCATGGTGGATGTCATGTGAGAGACTCCATGACTTAGCACTTGTGTTTATTCACCCTGTGGTTGTAGCCATGGTGAACGACATCACGTTGAGTGATTCCGTGATGGGCACTTGTGCTCATTTGCATTTCCATACACAAGAGTAGCCATGATGGATCCACCCTCTGGGAGTAGCTATGGTGGTTCTCTGAGAGAGACTCCATGACTTTACACTTGTGTTTATTGTAAGAACCCCAAATCGGTCCTTAACTGTTGCAGATGTTTATCTCAATTTGTTGTTTGAAAGTTCATGATTTTTTTGGATTTTCAAGGGTTTTAGAAATAAAAAGCAAATATGCAATAATCTGAAATTCTGAAACTATTCAATTACCTGCTGCAACTTTTATTTATTTTCCAAATGAAATACAAAAGGAAATCAAGACAATCCTTTTTTGGAAAATGATTAACAAATGCAACTACAAAATGCATAAAAAAACCTGGGAGAATACACACGCTGTTGTAGGAACTTATTTATTTCAACTCTACAATGTTGTGGCTGTAAATCTGAAAGAGGATAATGGCTGTGACTTATTCCTCCATAAAGCTGCAACTAAACACTATGTTCTTCTTGCTGCTGAAACTAATACTGTTGAAGCACAAATAGAGTATTTGGATGAAACTCTCTGAAATTCCAAATTCACTGGATATTTCACCAGCTCAAATGGATACACACAAAAGAACTACGTTCTTCAATGGCAAAGCTGAAACCCTTCTCAGAGCTTGAAATCACAATGATCAATTTGCAAAATAAGAATGGATGCCTTCCTTCTTTCCCCAGCAAGCATAAATAGGCTTTCAACCCTAAATCGCAATTCCTTGAAAAGCTGCAATTTCTTTCTTCAAGGCATTAAAAAATATAATCATCAAATAAATTTAATGATTTAGACTTAGGAAAACATGCCAATAAATTAATACATTAATTTGGCCCCGTTCATGATATTAAGACCCATCACTTAAGTGATTTAATATAAAGTCTATTTACAACTTAATATTAAATCCTTTGCCATTTAATTAATATATAATCACTAAAAATTGAATAACTCCCTCAAAAATGAGAATTTGGCTTAACCGTCTGGAATTGGAGTTGGCATAATAATTTCCCATGTGATCAAGTAATATTTCTAAAAATAGCAGGGGTCCATCTCTATGACTCTAAAAGTTGCTAAAAATAGCAAAACTTAAACAAACAGAGTCTGAAACCTCTCCATACCAAATCAAGGGTGTTGAGCTCTGCAAAAGTCGAACCATCAGATAAGCATATCTTCTCTGTGCACAAATTGATCCTCTATCCGTCTCTTCTAGTCTACGAGGGTCCAATGATAGGCTAATCAATAGCTAGAATGATGTCTCTAGCTAGAAGGGGACATCACATTTATTCACCCTTTGGGAGTAGCCATGGTGAACGTCATGATGAGATGGCGACAACACGTTGAGTGATTCCGTAATAAGAACTTGTGTTCATTTGCATTTCCATTCATGGGAGTAGCCATGATGGACCCACCCTCTAGGTGTAGCCATGGTGGATATCACTACATAACTCAGATATCGAGAAGGATTCCTCCTTAGCTAAGAGGGAGTGTTAATGTTAATTGTGTTAGTTTTATGTCATTTGATGACAAGTATGGGAAATTCTAAACTGGTCATTTTCAATAACAACCAGCGTATCTTTTAGCATGTGCCCTGGCAATTGTTTGTCTTTATACACGTGAGTTGAGTGTTAGTTAAAAACAGAATATAGGTGTTGAGTTTTTGTCTGTTATGAGAACAGGACAAACAAAACTCAGAGGTTCACGAAATTATCAAAATTAATTTGTTAATACATATGAAGTCAGCAGACTGGATTTTATAAAAGGTGCCACGTTTTTATGAGCTACGGGGAGTCGCATGAATAATTTTTTTTATACAAACCGTTACACAAGCTCTGCTGCTAATTCTCTACAGGTGGACATTGTGCTTTTGGAGTTTTGTGCGTATTGAACCTTTCTGGGTCGTTTTTTAAAACGTTTTTCTTGAAAATGTGAGCAATCTTTAAAAATATGCTTGTGCGGTTGCGAAAAGTCTGTCGAGGATTTGGGATGAGATGTTCTTTTTCTGGTTTGGTGTTGCAGCGTAAAAAATATAGACGTTTTTTTGTGAGTAAGAGACAGTGATTCGGAATGAGTCTGAAATTGCGGGAGTAAAAAAACGTCTGGACAGTCTTTCAATGATGAGAAGTAGAAACGTTTTTCTTTGTCTGTAGCTTTTCATCGAGCAAAATATATATGAAGATTATAATATACAAGTCTGATAAGAAACTGCGGCAGTTTTCAGAAGCTTGAAGGATTACGATAAACGTGGCAGATACTGGAAATAAAAAGGGTGTTTTCTTTACGTGGGCGTTAATAGTAAAAAAAAACCAGTAAAAATAAGAACTCACAAGATCAGAAATTGCTAGTGCGTTTTTTTTCTGAAAGGAAGTGAACAGAAAATGAGCAAAAAAAGAAAATACAAATAGTGTATTGACAGTCTTCAAGAGACATCAAAAAACGAGAGGGTGTTTTTATCGAAAAATCTGATAATAAAAAATGTGTTGAGAAATATAGTGTGGTGAAGCAGTTGAATGCGGATATTGAATTTCTGAGTGCTCGTAAAATAGTTTATGGTGGCTGGAAAGGTTTTTGAGCGTGAATATACGAGGAGGCTAATGTGTTAAAAGGGAAGAGGATTGCGAACAGTACAATAAAAAACGTGTGTTTGTTTCCAGTTTTTCAATGCAGCGTGAGTATATACGGTTTGGGAGTTTATAGGAAAGGCACTGGAAATTTAAAAACGGTGTTCAGATTCGAAGAAACAGGGAAGTAACCAGAAAAACAATGGATATCGTTAAGAAGAATTTTTGAAATGTTTATGTGAGTTGCGGTGGATATACAAGGACAGTTCGGGTTTTGCACATAAGAGAATAGAGTGAATGTCTAACAGGAAAGTGAAGTTAATTTTTCTAACATCTGCATACGAACAGGAAAAGGGAGAACAGTGCTCTTCAAGAAACGTTTGTAACAGGAGTTCAATCTTAAAGTTTTATATGTAATGAGCAGTAAAGAAGTGTAAAACAATTGCTTGAATCAGAGTTGTATTAGTCAAGAAGCATTCAGAAAGAACAGGGGTGCAGTTGTGATAGGAGCGTGAGAAGAAATAGTTTATTTGGCTAGTGCTGTAACAAATCTCATGTGCTAAACTATCTCATCACAGAGAGTTTTTATTGAAGGATTAGTAACAACGGTTAAGGACGGTATGTTGTGCTCTTTATTTCAAATTTAGTCTTTTCAAAGGAGGTTGGTTTATTGAAAAAGTTTATTTCAGAGAATTTCATTTGTAGGAAACAGCCTCAAAAGTAGTCCTCTTATTCTTCTTACATTTGTGTGAGTTTTTGCATTTCAGTAAGAACATTGATTTTCTCGTCTTGTTGTAAAACTGAAACTTCATTGTAATAAGGTCGTAGCCTTAAGTAAACTGGTTGGAGCCAGTTCTGGTTGGTATAAGGAGAGTTGGAGCTCTCAGATTGTAACAAGGTTGTTGCGCTTTGGATAGTGATGCCATGGTTTTTCCCGCTTTGGGTTTCCACGAGATAATTTGCGTGTGTTGTCTCCTTTGTTTCGTGTTCTTTGTTTTGGTTTTAAGCATTAAAAGTTTAGGATTATACTGATTCACCCCCTCCCCCTCTCAGTATAATTCGGTTTTCAATTGGTATCAGACCGGGTTGCTCTCTTCTAGTGCTTAAAAGCTTGAGAGCTTGGTCCTTGTGTTCAAGATGAGTGCCCCAGAAGGTCTAGCAACAAACCGGGCTCCTCTTTTTGGTGGGAATAACTTTGCCTTCTGGAGTGTCCGTATGAAGACTTATATTATGTCCCTTGGCTGCGATGTGTACCTCAGCCTTGAGAATGACTATAAAATCGCTGCTACTCCTCCAAAAGATGTTGATGAGAAGAAAGATTTTGAAAACAATGCTAAGGTGATGAATGCTATCTTATGTGGTCTAACTGAAGCCGAGTTTGTAAAGGTCATGCATTGCGAATTAGCTAAAGAAATCTTGGATAAATTATAGAATGCTTATCACGGTGGTGACAAGGTAAGGAAAGCCAAAGTTCAAACACACAGGGCAGTTTTTGAGGGTCTTCGAATGAAGGACAGCGAAAACATAGCTGCATATTTTCTACGGGTTGATGAAGTTGTGAATGCCTTGAGAGGTTTAGGTGAGGATGTTGAAGAGAAGACAGTTGTGCAAAAGATTCTTAGATCTCTTCCTATGAGACTTGATGCTAAAGTCTCTGCTGTAGAAGAAATGTCTGATTTAGATTATCTTACGGTTGATAAACTTCATGGCATCTTGACTGCTTATGAAATGAGGACTACGGTTGAAGGGTCTTCTAAATCTGAAATGCAAGGATAAAGAGACAAGTCTTAGTGAAGGCTCAGATGAGTACTCTAATGAGGAACTTGCTTATCTCATTAGAAAGCTGAAAAAAGGTTTTAACAAAAACAGAGATAGGACTGGTTTGAAATGTTTTAACTGCGGTAAGGCTGGTCATTTTGCTTCTAAGTGTCCATTTGATAAAGATGAGGACAACAATGATGAAAAGGAAGTAAAGTACAGAAAGTCTAAAAGGTTTACTAAGAAAAATTGGAAGTCCAGTAAAGGTAAGAAAGTGTTGCTCTCAAGAAATGACAGTGATGACTCCTCAAGCAGTGAGAGTGATTCTAGAGTAAGTGAGGTTATGTTTATGGCTATATATGATGCTGTTATTGAAGATGTTAGTTCTGATGACATTGGTGATGCTGAAGATGATGATGTTGACCTTGAGCTTGAATTGATTTCAGCTCTTTCTGAAATTAAAAAATTGAAAAAGAAAAATCAGAATCTTGTTGATCTTCTTCAAGTAGAAAGTGTTGAGAAACTGAAGCTGGCTACATCACTCAATGAAGCTGAAAATCAACTTATTGATATTAAAATTCAGATTGAAGAGGCTAAGAAAATACATGAAGGTTTAGAAAATCAGATTCATATAAAAGAGAAAAACATTACTAAATTGGAAGCTGAAATTGTCACACTTAGAAACATTGGAAAAACATCTATGCTATCAAGTGAAGAATTGTCTTTCAACAAAGGTAAAGTCACGTTGGATGAAGTTCTTGGCTCACAAAGACCTACCAAGGATAGAAGAGGTGTTGGTTTGCAATTTGATCCAAACTCTTCATCATCGAATAATATTCAGCCTACTACTTCTAAGGTAAACAAGCCCTTCTTCTATGGTTATTGCTTTACTTATAATTATTTTGGACATAGAGCTGCTGAATGTAGAACTATCCCCTACAAGAATCATTTTCAGCATGAAAGAAATGGATTTAGGAGGTATAATCTGATTTGTTATAGCTGCAATAGATATGGACATACCTCTAGATTCTGTAACAGCTTCTATGCAAATTCATTCTCTAATAGTGAGCCTAATAGAAGAGCTAAAGTGACTAAGGTTTGGAAGAAAAAGGTTCAAGAGACTCCTCTCAAAGCTCTTGTTGTACAAACAACCTTTCTAGCTAGCAATGAAAAAGACATTTGGTATGTTGATAGTGGCTGTTCTCGGCACATGACAGGTGAGTTGAGTAAGTTTCATTCCCTTAAAAAGATGAAAGGTGGAAAAGTTAGATTTGGTGGTAGCTCCTCTGCTAAAGTTGCTGGTATAGGTACAGTCCTAATTAACAATGATGAAACCATTAGAGAGAATGTTCTTTATGTTGAAGGGCTGAAACATAATTTACTAAGTGTGAGCCAGTTATGTGATCAAGGTTATGATCTCTGTTTTAACTCTAATGCTGGTCTTATTAAAAAGGGGACTGATGTTATAGCTAAAGCTACTAGAGCTGCAAATAACCTTTACATTTTTGACGATTCTAATGTTGAGACTTGTTGTTTAAGCAAGGTTGAAGATGCTTGGCTTTGGCACAAGCGCTTTGGGCATGTAAATTTTGATAACCTTGTTAAAATCAGCAAGAAGGAGGCTGTTACAGATATGCCTATGCTTGAAAAACCAGCAGATAGTGTTTGCAAAAAATGTCAAGAAAGCAAACAAACAAGAGCTTCCTTCAAACCAAAAGATGAATTCAGCAATAGGCCTCTTGAGCTTATTCATACGGATCTATGTGGACCAACAAGGACAACAAGTCTACAAGGTGAGAGATATTTTATGCTCTTAATTGATGATTATACATGTATGACTTGGGCTACTTTCTTGAAAGAAAAATCAGAAGCGTTAGATAAGTTCAAGATTTTCAAAAGTTTAGTTGAAAATGAAATGGACTTGAAAATTAAATGTTTACGCTCTGATAATGGGGGAGAGTTTACTTCAAATGAATTCATCAAATTTTGTGAGTTGCATGGCATTAAGAAACAGGTTTCAGCTCCTAGGACTCCACAACAAAATGGTGTTGTGGAAAGAAAAAATAGAACAGTTCAAGAGATGGCTAGGTGCATGATGAATGAGAGCAAAGTAAAAGATATGTTTTGGAGAGAGGCTGTCCATACTGCTGTTTATATTCAGAATAGAACCTTGCTAAGACCCAAGCTAAAAAAGACCCCGTATGAACTATGGAAAGGTAAACCAGCAACGGTTAAGTATTTCAAGATTTTTGGAAGTCTTTGTTTTATTAAAAGAGATGATGATAACTTGGGTAAATTTGAAAGTAGAGCTGATGAAGGCATTTTTCTTGGGTATTCTTCTAAAAGTAAGGCCTATAAATGCTACAATAAAAGGCTGAATAAACTTGTTGAAAGTGCTAATGTTAAAGTTCATGAGATTACTAATCAGTGTGACAAGGGTGATGACAGCTTTGAAGCAAGTGAAACTCAAACCAGCATTATGGTAGCTCTTAAAATAATTTCCAGCACTGCTGTACTTTCATCTTCCACACACATACAAGCTGGATCAGCTAGTAAAAGTGGTGAAAATGACCAAGCTAAAGTAAAATCAGTCCATCAAGAATCAGGTCCTACTTAAGTTGATGCTGAAAATGTTCATAATAATTCTGAAAATGATTCCCAAGATGAACATGAGGTAACAAACTACAAAACGCCTTCTAAGTTTGTACAAAAGAATCATCCTATTGAGCAGGTTTTAGGTGAAAGGAAGACAAGACATACTAGGAAAAATGTGAATTACTTTGAAAATGATGATGATTTTTCACTAATCTCTATGTTTGAGCCTAAATCCTATGAAGAAGCGGCTGCAGACAAACATTGGGTGGTTGCCATGAAAGAGGAATTAGATCAAATCAAGAAGAGCAATACTTGGGAACTTGTTCCAAGACCACTCAACAAAAATGTGATTGGTACAAAATGGGTCTTCCGAAATAAGGTAAATGAGGATGGTAAGATAATCCGAAACAAGGCAAGGTTAGTGTGTAAAGGTTATTCTCAGATTGAAGGTGTAGATTTCAGTGAAACATTTGCTCCGGTTGCTAGGCTAGAAGCAATCAGAATTTTTCTTGCCTTTGCCTCTTTTAAGGGATTTAAAGTTTTCCAAATGGATGTTAAATCAGCCTTCTTGAATGGTGATCTTGTTGAAGAAATTTATGTAGAACAACTGGAAGGTCTGATTTTAGAGAATGTTGACTATGTTTGCAAGTTAAAAAAGGTTTTATACGGATTGAAACAAGCTCCTAGAGCTTGTTATGACAAGCTGGATTGTTACTTGCAGCAGCAGGGATTTAAGAAAGGTTTTGTGGACAGCAACTTGTACGTCAAGGAAGAAGGTAACAACATTCTTATTGTGGTAGTTTATGTTGATGATCTAATTTTTGGAAGTGACTGTGTCAGGATGTCTAAAACATTTGCTGCATCTATGAAAAATGAGTTCGAAATGTCCATGATGGGTGAGTTGACATATTTCCTTGGGTTGCAAATTAATCAAACTTCTAGAGGTATTTTCATCTCCCAAGCCAAATATGTTAGAGAATTGCTTAAGAGATTTAAAATGGAGGATTGTAATCCGGTTAGTACACCAATGGAAACCGGTTGTAAATTGAGCAAGGAAGATGTGTCTCCTTCCGTTGATCAGTTTTATTACAGGTCTATGGTAGGGAGTTTGCTGTTTGTGATAGCCACTAGACCAGACATTATGCAGGCTGTTGGTTATGTAGCTAGATTTCAAGCATTTCCCAAACAAACACATGTTGCAGCAGTGAAATTTTTTTTTAAATACTTGAAAGGTACAATTGATTATGGTTTATGGTTTCTTAAAAGTTCTGATATTTTATTAACAGCATACACAGATGCAGATTGGGGTGGTTCAGTGGATGACAAGAAGAGTACCAGTGGATGTGCATTCTTTTTAGGTGGCTGTTTGGTGTCATGGTTGAGCAAGAAACAGTCTTGCACCTCTTTATCTACAGCTGAGGCAGAATACATTGCAGCAGTATCATGTTGTACACAGGTAGTATGGATGAAAAATACGTTGAATGATTACAAGCTTGTGATTGTTGATCCTATTTGTATTTTTTGTGATAACACAAACGCAATTGATATTTCAAAGAATCCTATTATGCACTCTTGAACAAAGCACATTCCGATTAAATACCACTATCTAAAGGAGCAAGTTGCAAACAATGTTGTTAAGTTGAATTATGTTTGCACTCAAGAGCAGATTGCAGATGTGTTTACAAAGCCTCTACCCCAGGATCGCTTCGAATATCTTTGAAGCAAGCTTGGTGTTCTTCCTCCTCAATGAAAGGTTTGGTCTCCGCGCCTCATTGCTATCTCTTTCGGTTTTTGGTTCAGTTTTATGGTCATTGATGACAAAGGGGGAGTAGACTATCAGTGTTGTCATGAGTTCAGTTGGTTTCAGATGGTTCAGAATTATGGGGGAGCTGGTTCAAGATTGATTCAGTTTTTTTTGATTGGCAGAGTCTACAGATTAGCTCATTTGCTCAGGGGGAGTTTATTCATTTTGCATCTTGGTTCAGTGGTTTGCCATCAATGACATAAAGGGGGAGATTGTTAGTTTTATGTCATTTGATGACAAGTATGGAAAATTCTAAACTGGTCATTTTCAATAACAACCAGCGTATCTTTTAGCATGTGCCCTGGCGATTGTTTGTCTTTATACACATGTGAGTTGAGTGTTAGTTAAAAACAGAATACAGGTGTTGAGTTTTTGTCTGTTATGAGAACAGGACAAACAAAACTCAGAGGTTCACGAAATTATCAAAATTAATTTGTTAATACATATGAAGTCAGCAGACTAGATTTTATAAAAGGTGCCACGTTTTTATGAGCTATGGGGAGTCGCATGAATAATTTTTTTTATACAAACCGTTACACAAGCTCTGCCGCTAATTCTCTACAGGTGGACATTGTGCTTTTGGAGTTTTGTGCGTATTGAACCTTTCTGGGTCGTTTTTTAAAACGTTTTTCTTGAAAACGTGAGCAATCTTTAAAAATATGCTTGTGCCGTTACAAAAAGTCTGTCGAGGATTTGGGATGAGATGTTCTTTTTCTGGTTCGGTGTTGCAGTGTAAAAAATATAGACGTTTTTTTTGTGAGTAAGAAACAGTGATTCGGAATGAGTCTGAAATTGCGGGAGTAAAAAAACGTCTGGACAGTCTTTCAATGATGAGAAGTAGAAACGCTTTTCTTTGTTTGTAGCTTTTCATCGAGCAAAATATATATGAAGATTATAATATACAAGTCTGATAAGAAACCGCGACAGTTTTCAGAAGCTTGAAGGATTACGATAAACGTGGCAGATACTGGAAATAAAAAGGGCATTTTCTTTACGTGGGCGTTAATAGTAAAAAAAAACCAGTAAAAATAAGAACTCACAAGATCAGAAATTGCTAGTGCGTTTTTTTTCTGAAAGGAAGTGAACAGAAAAGGAGCAAAAAACAAACAAACAAATAGTGTATTGATAGTCTTCAAGAGACATCAAAAAACGAGAGGGTGTTTTTACTGAAAAATCTGATAATAAAAAATGTGTTGAGAAATATAGTGTGGTGAAGCAGTTGAATGCGGATATTGAATTTTTGAGTGCTCGTAAAATAGTTTATGGTGGCTGGAAAGGTTTCTGAGCGTGAATATACGAGGAGGCTAATGTGTTAAAAGGGAAGAGGATTGCAAACAGTACAATAAAAAACGTGTGTTTGTTTCCAGTTTTTGAATGCAGCGTGAGTATATACGGTTTGGGAGTTTATAGGAAAGGCACTGGAAATTTAAAACAGTGTTCAGATTCGAAGAAACAGGGAAGTAACCAGAAAAACAATGGATATCGTTAAGAAGAATTTTTGAAATGTTTATGTGAGCTGCGGTGGATATACAAGGACAGTTCGGGTTTTGCACAGAAGAGAATAGAGTGAACATCTAACAGGAAAGTGAAGTATATTTTTCTAACATCTGCATACGAACAGGAAAAGGGAGAACAGTGCTCTTAAAGAAACGTTTGTAACAGGAGTTCAATCTTAAAGTTTTATATGTAATGAGCAGTAAAGAAGTGTAAAACAGTTGCTTGAATTAGAGTTGTATCAGTCAAGAAGCATTCAGAAAGAACAGGGGTGCGGTTGTGATAGGAGCGTGAGAAGAAATAGTTTATTTGGCTAGTGCTGTAACAAATCTCATGTGCTAAACTATCTCATCACAGAGAGTTTTTATTGAAGGATTAGTAACAACGGTTAAGGACGGTATGTTGTGCTCTTTATTTCAAATTTAGTCTTTTCAAAGGAGGAGGTTGGTTTATTGAAAAAGTTTTATTTCAGAGAATTTCATTTGTAGGAAGCAGCCTCAAAAGTAGTCCTCTTATTCTTCTTACATTTGTGTTCTGCATTTGTGTGAGTTCTTGCATTTCAGTAAGAACATTGATATTCTCATCTTGTTGTAAAACTGAAACTTCATTGTAATAAGGTCGTAGCCTTAAGTAAACTGGTTGGAGCCAATTCTAGTTGGTATAAGGAGAGTTGGAGCTCTCAGATTGTAATAGGGTTGTTGCCCTTTGGATAGTGATGCTGTGGTTTTTCCCGCTTTGGGTTTCCACGAGATAATTTGCGTGTGTTGTCTCCTTTGTTTTGTGTTCTTTGTTTTGGTTTTAAGCATTAAAAGTTTAGGATTATACTGATTCACCCCCTCCCCCTCTCAGTATAATTCGGTTTTCAAATTGTAGCTATGGTTAGATTCCCTCAGGCTGACATAGATAACATAAAGGTTGTGATAATATGATTATATTAATAATATAATTTTTGATAATATAATAATTATTTTGATAATATAACCATATATTAATTATATAATTAATTATATGAGACATATATAATTAATAGGGCCAACTTGGAAGAGTGGTGACCCTTGGTGAAGGGGCACTACCAATAGATATAAAGGAATAATGAATCTTCCTTGGTTGGCATTGAAAGACAATCAACAGATTTGCATTATTTAGAAGAACAGTGCTCGGGAGAGATGATATTGTTGATTGTGTATGGTTGGGAGGGCAACAAAGACCTGTGTCATTGCTCGTGGTTAAACGAGCACATAAAAACAACAACTATTGGCCCCATAATGACACATTTCCTAGCACGGTACAACTTCCATGGGGTCTTATATGAACAAGACAGCCTCCACTTGTTGAGTCTAAACTAGATCTAGAGCCAAATGCCATTATGATTGTATATTAACTTGCAATATCAACAAGAACAAAACATAGTCTTGAAAAATATAGCGATTTGAGTATGAATGTAAAATTTAAATATATTTAAAAATTGTAAATATAATACTGTAATATGTTTATTGAATTATGAATTTGACAAAATTAACATCCTTTAACCATAAAGGCTAAAACATACTCTATATTAATAAAAAGGAAAAAAAATGATTCAAATTACTGTAAATCAATTAAATTTTAATCAACAAACAAATTTAGATAAACTGAATCAAATTCAATCTAATAAATTATGTAAATTTCACATGCTAAACAAATTTCAATTTTACAAATTTATATGCTTGAAAAAAGGAGAAAAAAATATCTTGGTTCAAATTCAAATTTGTTCTTCACAATTTGCTTTAGAATGCGTTCTTGTTGCTTTGAGTGTTGAAGGGGCGAATAGGGGCTTTAATGACAATTTTGCATATTTTCAGTGTCTTCCTTCCGTTCGGTGTGTGTCCCTATCTATGGTGAGTTTTTTCTCTTGGACTTGCCAAAATACTCAGTATGTTTTTCAAACTATTTGACAAAATATCTTGCCAATTTTTCTTGTGAGTACTTGTGGAAAAAAGCTCAGCTGAAGTTCTTGCTGAGTTTTCAATCTATGGGTCTCTCTAGTGGGTGGTCTTTGGGTTGTTGGTCTTGATAGTCTTAGGTTGTGTCTACATGAACTTTTATTGTATTTGATGTTTTTGCTCCTGGGTTTCTAGATTTATAATAAAACAAGAAGGTTTACAATCATCCATTTTGAATTTCTTCAGAAATTCTAAAATATATATATATATATATATATATTTTTTTTTGATAAGTAAACGGCCGAAGCCTTGATTTTATTTATTTGAAATTTTTCTTTTTACATTAAGCTTTTGATCTTAATAAATTTACCACTTTTGTATTCAAAGCTAAATTTCAAGGAAATTTTTGTATAAATTAAAGTATCAGAGGACACCTTACTGTATATAAATATGTATTTTATATACATGTATTTATAATTTAAATTACACTCTCATATGTATCTAAAATTGTTTACCTTTAAATTCGTATATATTTTACATCTAGTCTCGAATTCCTATTTTGATATTTTTTCTTCACCTTCCGTGTACTTCTTTCAAACTCTCATCAAATTCTTCAATTTCTTGCCCATCAGCTCCTAGGTTAGCTAACTTATCTGCATTTGTATTACCCTCCCGATAGATGTGATTCACTGTATAATCTCCTATAACTTCAAGTGTATCCATTATTTGTTCAATGGCACTATTTAGTTTCCAATTCGGCGTTCTACCCTGTCTTATTGCATTTATAATAATAGATGAGTCTCCTCTATCGCAATTCTATTAAGCTTCCATTTTTTACACCATGCCAGACCTATTTTTATAGCTTCTATTTCAGCTTCATTATTTGTCTTTATTCCTATAGGTTTAGCTATCCTTCCTAAAAGCTTTCCTTCTGCATTATGCAAACATATACCTATTCCCACCACCCCTGGATTTCCCCTGGCTGCCCCATCAAAGTTCAGCTTCATCCACCCTTGCTCTGGTGGTTCCCACTTACAGTTTGCCCTTAATAAGGATTTATCGTTAGTGTTAGGACCAATCTAGGGAGGAACTTTCAGACCATACCACTTTTTCCTCTGGTTGTTGTCTTCTAATGAGAATTCCATTCTTGATTGTCCCAGCATATTTCTATTGTTTGTAATTTCTACTATATTAGCCTCTAATTTGTTTAAAAATCTCTCTATGTTCATCTTTTTATCTTGGAAAATTCTACGGTTCCTTTCCTTCCATAATTCCCAGATTAACAAGGATGGGATTATGTATCTCATTTTACTATATAAGTCCTCTTTACATGATCTTTGCCAAGAATTAAACACATCTGTGATATCATTTTGAAGAGCAGTCTTCAGATCTAATTTCTCTAGAACCCAAAGCCAGCATTTATTAGCAAACTCACAATTTAACAAGATATGATTTATCGTTTCACTATCCTTCTCACATAGAGCACACCTAGAAGGACCATGGTACCCTATTTTTTCAAACCATTCAGCGGTGAGAATCCTTTTCTGAAGAGCAGCCCATGTGAATAGACCTGCCTTAGGAAGACAATTTCTATTCCAGCATAGATCGATGGGAAGACTGGTGGGGGGGTTGTCTATCCCTGATATAACTTTGAAACCTTCTTTCGAATTGTATACACCGCTCTTTGAGGCAGCCCATATGATTATGTCCTTCCCAGATCGTGGATTGAAGTTCTGATCTTGTAAAGCTTTGTTTAAATTTTCCTGGAAATTGAGGGGAAGTCTGAATTCCTCTAGAGAATTCCATGCCCAGCTGCTTCCTTAACTATTATTAATTTGTGAAAAATAGTCTTTAACCCGTACTCCCTTACTTTGTTTGATTTGTTCAATTAGCTGATCGTTTCCGAGAATTTCACGAAGGGCAGGTTTTCCACCCCATGAGTCATCCCAGAATAAAGCCTTATCCCCGCTTTTCACATCCCAGGAAAGGGACTCTAGTACTATATTTTTACATTCTTTTATGAAGTTCCATATGCATGAGCCCGTCGGATAAATATTAGAACGACATACACTTTCCTCATCTTCTCCAAGTAAGTATTTATATCTTAGAATTTTTACCCATTTTGCCTTTGGATTTTTGATCATTCTCCATACTAATTTCGCCCCCAAGGCCTTGTTTTGAAGCGTAAGGTCTTTAATTCCCAGACCTCCTTCTTCTTTAGGCTTGCAAATCTTATTCCAAGCAATTAATGCTAGTTTTGATTTTTCCCCCGAACCTTGCCAGAAAAAACTTCTTAATTTTTGCGCTATCTCCTTATTGATACCTATCGGTATTCTCATGCTCATCATCTGATAAATAGGAACAGCGGAGAGGACTGTCTTGATCATAACAGCCCTTCCTGTATTTGATAACCATTTGCCTTTCCATTGATCTAGCTTCTTCGAGATATTTTGAATTGTATTTCCCCATAAGTGATTTGATTTGACCCCCTTATCCAGAGGTAAACCTAAATATTTACACGGAAAGAAGCCTTCTTTGAAGTTTAGTATACGTTTAATCTCTTTCTTACGTCTCTCTTCGGTATTGATGAAATTTTTTTCTGATTTTTCCTCATTTATACACTGTCCAGAAGCTTTAGCATAAGTTCTTAAGATTTCTTTAAAAGCTTGTGCTTCTTCTAGAAGTGCCTTTCCAAAAAGGAGATTATCATCCACATATTGTTGATGAGTAGTAGCCTCGACTCCCGAAGTAATCTTGATTCCTTTTACTTTATCCTCTTCTTGAAGTTTCTTAATAGCTCTCCCCAAAGCTTCTGCCATAATGATGTACAAAAAGGGTGATAACGGGTCGCCCTGCCTCAAACCTTGAGAACAGTTAAAAAAGCCTTCAGGGGACCCATTCACCATGATTGAGAAGTGCGGGGTGGAGATGCATTCATAAATCATATTGATCCATTGTTTTGAGAATCCAAAAGCTTCCATACATTTACACATAAATCTCCAATCCACTTTATCATAAGCCTTACTAATGTCTAGCTTAATTAACATACTCGGAACCTTATTATTTGTTACTGAATGTATAGCCTCATGAGCAATAATCACTCCATCTAGAATTGACCTATTAGGGACAAAACCTGTTTGTTCTTCTGATATAATTAACGGAAGAAGTTGTTTCGTTCTGCTTGCCAAGGCTTTTGAGAAGATTTTATATAGAGTGTTGCATAGTGAGATAGGTCTGTACTCGTTAAAGTTCTCTGTATTAACCTTTTTGGGAATAAGAGCAATGAATGTGTTATTTATTTCTTTAAGAATATGTCCTGAGTTTCTCATTCCTTCTAGCGCATCTGTAATTTCCTTACCCATAAATGACCAACACTTTTGAAAGAAAAAAGTAGGGAATCCATCAGGACCAGGGGATTTATCCGGGTTCATCTCTTTTAGAACCTTGAGTATTTCATCTTCCGTAAATGCGACATTTAAGAAGTTATTCTGAAGCGGGGTTATTATACGAGGGATGTTACTTAAAAGCTTGACTTGGTCCAACAAATCCACACTCCCTAAGTTATTCAGTGAGTTTTCAAAGAAAGAGACTGCTAAATCTGCAATTTCTTTGGGATCCTCTATTATATTTCCATTGTTATCTTTGATTTTGGAAATCTTGTTCAGATTCCTTTTAGCCTTGACGCTATTGTGGCAAAATTTGGTGTTTCGGTCCCCTTCCCTGAGCCATGTTTCTCTCGCTCTTTGCCCCCAGAAGGTGCTAATTTGTGAAAGTGAGTCATAGTATTTACATAATAGTTCTTGCTCTATGTTATCATTTGAAATCTGTCTTCCTTCTTCAATAATCTCCTTATTCACATTTTCCAGCTCTTTTTCTATAAGATCTCTTTTCACAAATATATCCCCAATAGTGTTCTTACTCCATTGAGACAGATTTCTTTTTATTAATTTTAGTTTCCTTATGACTTTATATATCTTGGAGCCTTCAAATCTTGCCTCTGTCCACCATTTTTTAATTAGATCCAAACATTCGTCATTAAGTAACTACATTTTTTCAAATCTAAATGGGATCTTTTTATTTCTGATTGGTTCTGAAATTACTAGTTCTATAGGAAAGTGGTCGGAACCGGCAATAGGTAGTACCTCATTAGTAAGATCAAAGTCAAAATTTCTCAATTCCCCAATAAAGAAGAACCTGTCCAATTTTTCTACTATTAACTCTGTGTCTTTCCGTTTGTTAGTCCAGCTGTATTTCCCTCTGTCTGATTCAATTTCCGAAGTCCCTATATTATTTATCCATTCCTGAAATTCTAAAGTAGTTTTTGATATGTGTTTTGTCCCACCCAGTTTATCTCCCAAGGATAGGATAGCATTAAAATCTCCTCCTAGTATAAATGTATCGTTGGGGAAGCTTTCAATATAATCCTTAACCTCCTGCCATACAATTCTCTTTTCATGTAAGAATTTTGGTGCGTACATGTTTAGTAGATTAAATTTTAAATCTGATTTTAAACTTTTCATTTGACCTCCCATCCAATTTTTATGTTTTTCATGAATATTGAAAACTATTTCTCTTGGATCCCAAATAAAAGCAATCCCACCCGAAGCGCCTTCTGCCTCGCAACCTATTAATTCTCTAATCCCTATACTCTTTTTTAAATTCTCATATCCTTCATTAGAAAGTTTAATTTCTGGTATCATAGCCATATTTGGTTTAATTTTCGCTAATTGCCTTAGTACAAGGCTTCATTTGTTAGGGGCATTTAAACCCCTAACATTCCAACTAATGATCTTCATGAGGACTCGGGAAGGATCTTCCCCTTCCCAGAGTATAGAATATCGGTAATTTTAACTTGACCTGGTGCCATTCCTTCCTTTGCTCTTAGTTCAGCAAGGGATTTTCTACCTCTTGGTTTGACTAGTTTCCCCGTATCAGCTTCTAACTTGCCCTTAATAGATTTTCCTAAACCTAAAGTTTCTATATTGTTCCTAACGATGTTCTCTTTGTTTTCCTCACAGAGTTCCTCTTTCGATAGCGAGCCTAATACTCCTGTAATTATATCATTACTCCTAGAATCCTCCAGAATAGAGGCAGGGTCTAATCCTAAAAAGTCTAGCAGTGATCCTTGGTCAATGGTCTCCTCTAAGGGGGACTTTGCCATTTCTTCTATTTGCATTTTTTTTATCTGATGGAAAGATTTGGAATGGATGAGTTCTGAGTTTTTATCAATATTAGGAATATCTGCAATCTCTATTTGGGTTCCTGCATTAACATTTATAGTTCTTAACTCCACTTCGGATTTCCTCCCCCTCTTCTTTTTAATTCTATTGATATTAGGGGTGCTTAGACTTCCTCTTTTCATTGCTGTTCCTAACTGCCTATCTTGGTTGGTGATGCCAAAGAGGCCTTCTATGGAGTCTTTAACCAATGAAAGATTGCCATTGGGGTTGTTGGTCTTGACAGTCTTAGGTTGTGTCTACATGAACTTTTATTGTATTCGATGTTTTTGCTCCTGGGTTTCTAGATTTATAATAAAACAAGAAGGTTTATAATCATCCATTTTGAATTTCTTCAGCAATTCTAAAATATATTATTCTCAAACAATGACTAAGAAATACTAAACTAGTCATTTCAAATACTTGTCTTAATTGCTTATTCATTTTTTGTTAGCAAGTGGTCGTCAACACATAACACTTTGACCATGATTTTGTTTCTCTATACCTAGATTTGCAACAATAAAGTATCACAAGAAGTTCTTGCTGAGTTTTCAATCTATGGGTCTCTATAGTGGGTGGTCTTTGGGTTGTTGGTCTTGACAGTCTTAGGTTGTGTCTACATGAACTTTTATTGTATTCGATGTTTTTGCTCCTGGGTTTCTAGATTTATAATAAAACAAGAAGGTTTATAATCATCCATTTTGAATTTCTTCAGCAATTCTAAAATATATTATTCTCAAACAATGACTAAGAAATACTAAACTAGTCATTTCAAATCCTTGTCTTAATTGCTTATTCATTTTTTGTTAGCAAGTGGTCGTCAACACATAACAATTTGACCATGATTTTGTTTCTCTATACCTAGATTTGCAACAATAAAGTATCATAAGACTCACTTCTTACAAGACTAATTTGGTACAAGCCACTGAAAATTTGCAAACCATGCTCTAGCCGCTTGTCAATTGAGAAGGGAGTCAGGTAGGAGGCATTTTTGGTTTGTGGGTTTGTCTTGAGCAAACCTGAGTGAACCTAGACCAAATTTTCTATAAATCCATGTATTTTGACGAATTTAATAATTTTTACATTTTTCCTTTTAGCAAACACTGTTTGCAAAATTTTTAGTTTTTTTCCCCTGTTTTACGGATTTCTACATTTCATTTCATTTTGCCCTGCAAAATTTACTGCCAATGAGAAGAAAATGAAAAAGAAACCAATGATCAAGATCATGTCTTGCCATTGGTTTACCTTCATCATCCCTTTTGCCATTGTGTACTCAATGCAGGTGGTCTCTGTGTTGGTCTAGTATATGGCATCCAAGCTCACTTCTTTGTTCTTTGCCCTTCTATCCCTATTTGTGACATCTGGGTTTACTGTTCGGAGAGTGGTTTATTAGGTGAATGGGAGGACTAGTTGAATGTAGTTGAGGGGCCCATAGTCTCGATATCCAATCGAAAAATTTAAAAGTAATGATATATTAATATAAATAGATATAAAATATCTTAATATATAATACATTCATATTAATATATTTTATATTTCTTATTTATATTTAAATAGCTTCATTTATATAAATGGATATTAGATATGTTGCGTATTTAGTAATGTATATTAAATTTCAAAATATCATGTTTCTTTTTGTTGATATTTATATTTATTTATTTATTAAGGAAAATACTTAATGGCCTACCATTTAAATATAGAAGCTTTGAGGATAAAATGAGAAATATTGAGAATTTAGATCATATAAAGACAGAGAGAGAGAGTGTGTGCACACACGTGCTTTTTATACATTTTATGCTTTTTATACATTTTTGCATGGTTGAACCCCATCCCCATTTCTTTTTGATCGAATCCATGAAGCGAACCCCTGAACTTGAACCCATACTGAGAGTAGGATTGGTAGCTTAGATTTATTCTGTGCTTCTAGTCCAAGTGCCATTTTAACTGTGTTCCATTTTTCTGTGGGAGTAAAAGTTTCTACATAGTTGATACCTAATTGTTGTGTGTATCCTTTCAGAAACAATAGAGCTCTATACTTGCCCATAGTCCGGTGAAAGAACAGGCATCCAATGGGTTTAATTCCTGGTGGACAATCAGCAAGTACTCATGTTTTGTTCTTCATAATAGAGTTATGCTTTGCTCTTATTGCAGTTTTCCATTCTTTTTTGATTTGTTTATTCTATAAATGAAAAAGGGCTTAACAATCACATCAGTTGAGAGTGCATAATTTACTTGCTTAATTGTGTTCCTTTGTTCACTTTATCAGGATTAAGTGAAGGCATCAATTGCTTTATCCACTTGGGCAAAAATAATTCTGTTTGGAATTTTCCCTGGAGGTAACTTTGTGAACTTAATGTGCAGACTATCTCCAACGTGGCAACGTCTTCCTCCACCTGAGGTTGAGATCTAATGTTACAATTAAAAAATTGTTGTTTAGGGGTAGACTCTCTAGAGACCTACTGAACTAAAGTTTGAATCACTAATTGAACTTGATCACCCAATTGAGCCAGAAGATGATGGAATTTTTGATCTACACCATTTAACCTTGTTTGACAATTTCTATAGAAAGACAAGCTTACCTGCTTTCCTTATTTTTTACTTTCTTCTTGACTTGTACTATACTTTGATTAAGTTGAGCCATATCCATTGTTCTATATCATCAAAACTTTCATCTTGGCTGATAATGAACTTATTTATTGCTTCTTCCTATAAATAATGAAACCAAAGACCTTCATATGCCAAAGTGGGAGATTTTAGATTGAAAAACAGCTGGTTAAATAGTCTCACGTTATTTTAATTTTTTATATGTGACTTTTGAAAAAAGGCAGCTGCAAGATTCCTTTTAACTGCTGTGCACAGAAATTCCACTGCTGAACACCGTTTCTGCCTTGCTGGACACCCTTTCTACCCTACTGCATGGTCTGACTCTGAATCTTTTGTATCTTCTTTTCATTCCTGTTTTTGTTGTTATGCACACTGTCCTAGCTACTGCCGCTGCTCCCTCCAACTTCTCCTGTGGCTTCATTTCTTTGATTTTTACAACCAACTAAATTAATTACTAGAAGGCTTCATTCCTTATCTTTTTCTTTTATTCATTAACTTGATAATATTTCTCCAAACAGGATATCTGAAATTCCAAAAACAAAATTTTTTTTTCACACTCAATCATGACGAGTATTCTTTCCTCACTTTGATACCACATGAAGGAATTGGAGGAGGTCTCCTAACTTACTGTTATGTTGAAGTTTATTCATGTTCTTAGGTTTTTAATTCAGGAGGATTCTGCAGTCAGGAAATTAAGTTCTGAATTGCCTTTCATTATGACGGGGTAAGGATCTTTACAAAAGCTTTGGATGTATCACTCAACCTAGGCTTTCCTTTCATTGCATTGAGTGTGTATCTTTATTATGTTTGGACACAAAAAACAAGAGCTTCTGAAGAAAGAAACATGGGACAACTGAATTGTAAGTAGGTTATGGTATTCAGAAAGCACAATGTGGGAACTCTAGTATTTGCAGTAAAGGTCCTATATAAGACTGAAAACAATTTGGTCATTTATTTATGTTTTAGATTACCAGTATTTTGTATTAATCTTATTGTATTTTCCAATATGGTATGTTTACAGTTTGTTTTCTTGACATGAAACATTAACTTTGCAACTGCATAATGAATTGTGAAAATCTTCAATCCCTTTTAGAAAACTACTATGCTAGTAAGCTGACTGCAGAGAGGTTCACCGATATTGAGATGTTTCCAAAGTACCTTATTCCGTAGGACCTTGGTGATATCGTTTCTCTTCTTACTTTTGAGGCCAAATGGAGATTACAAGATTCGCTTCTTTCTCTTTCCTAATTGGCTGCATATGTGATTATTTATCTTTTCCATATAGCCTTGTGTGCTGTTTCTTGAAGAGGCATCTTTTCTAATCTTTATTTATTTTCTTCCTGTTAGTTAGTAGAGCTCTCTGGAATTCTTTTATTCTTGTGCTGATAGTTTAGGTTTATCATGTTGCTTCTTTCTGCACTATCATTTTAATGCCACTATCTATATTTTTGTATCCTGTTGACCTGTTCTGGTCTTTTAAGCACATTAATATAATTCTTGGACTGTCTTCTTTCTCTTTCCTAATTGGTTGCATATGTGTTTATTTATCTTTTTTGTATAGCCTTGTGTGCTATTTCTTGAAGAGGCATCTTTTCTAATCTTTAGTTATTTTCTTCCTGTAAGTTAGTATAGCCCTTGGAATTATTTTATTCTTGTGCTGATAGTTTAGGTTTATCATGTTGCTTCTTTCTGCATTACCATTTTAATGCCATTATCTATATTTTTGTGTCCCAGTTACATGTTCTGGTCATTTAAGGACATTAATATATTTCTTGGACTTTCTTCTTTCTTATTCCTCTTATTATTTGCTGATATGCTCTTTAAGTTCCGTTGATATATATTTTGGTCATGCATGTCATTGAAATTTAATTGGCAACAAGGCATCCTTTAACATGAAATATCATTATATCAATATAGACATGGATTTGGAAAGTTGATGTATTAAGTTTGAAACTGATGCTAGACACATTGCAGTAGCACATATGCCGTTCTTCTGTCAATTTTGTTGTTATAGGAGATCAACCTTGTCTGTTGGAAATAGATGTCGGGCCAAAATGTTCCTCAAATGATATTCTTTTGAAGCTTATGTCTAAATTTAATAATTTATATTGTTCAAAGTGTTGTTGCACGATTGTTTTGCTGACATTTTGCGAGTTATTTTATTTCTTTTTAAAATGTTCTTCTCTCTGATGGTGGTCTGGTAGGATCATATTATGTTCATAGTGTTTCTTTTGCTCATGTGTTGTGTGTGTTGCATGATGTTTGGTTGAAGTCATCCTTGCTTTGCTACCTTGTGTCTTTGGTATTTGGTGACAAACCTGTCCCCATCTTGTTTGATTTTGTGTTTGCATTCTGGGTTATCTTTGGTCATTGAATCCTTAGCCATGTAAAGCAATTTGGCTTTTAAGAAGTGGAGCTTTTCTACTTTTGTCTGGAGAAGTTGTTTCCGTACTTGTTTGAAATCTCATGTGAAACTTCTTGTTTTCTATAGGCACATTAGTAGTATTCTAGCTTATGCATTGTCTGCTAGATTCAAGGACAAGACAAATGTCACATGGCCTTTGTCTTTTTACTAAGTTGCCGGTCCCAGTTCAGGTTTGGATTTGGGTTTGAGATTCGTTCAAATTTTTTTTAAGGTGGGCTCAGCTTCGTATTGGGTTCATCCGTACACACACACACACACACATATGCATCAGCAAATAAGTTTTAACACCACTATGCTAATAGTAAAGCAACATAGCAAAATACACCACCTTATGTATTAATGTTTTTGTCTAAATGACATAGCAAAATGCCAAAATACACCACCATATCAATGTTTCACTTAAAAAATAATAATGTCAACATTAAAAATCAGTCATCACTGATCAAATATCATCAAAAGTCATCAAACATATCATCATCCTCCAGCTGTAATGAGATATGTTTTACCTTTTTGGCAGTTTTAGTGGTCTATTTTAGGGTGGAGGGTCGAACTGACCAATATAGACAAAAAAAAAAACTTTGAAAAAGTAAAAAAATTGACTGAAAATGATCAAATTCCTCCCGGATTCTGCTACTCATGCACAAATTCACTCAAAATTCTTGTAAATTTTGCCTGGATCCTTCACTGCAAACCCACAGTGAATTCGCTAGACACTGAGTGAATTTTGGAAGGACCGTATCCAGATCAGAATGTTGGCCAGACTGGACCAGGAACCTGGGCCGCCAGGGAAGAATCCGGTAACTTAGTCTTTTTACAATGTTCTCTTGATATGCATGTGGTAAAGCTACTTGTTGGCTCCACAGGGACTTTATATTGTGTTTTTTCAGTTACCTTTGTCAGTTTAACAATAAAAGACCTCCTTCCACATGAGAAAGAGGAAAAATAAAGCTGGGTATAATGTTATGTTTGTAATATAACAAATGAATTAACATTATAAATTACTAGGAAGCAAATATATTATCATGATATGAGTGTTCTCCTTTAGCCCTTGTGAATTTTCATGTGTATTTCTTTCTTGCTTTTTAATAGCTAGTAGATTTATGCTGGAATCTAGTATTGCACATTATTACTTTCTAAAACATAGGAAATAAAGAAGAAATTAAAGTACGCTACTGATAAGGTTTTTGCTTTTGTAAAACCTTGTTATCTGTTTTTTCAAACTTTTATAAGATCAGAAGACTTTTTTCTAAAATTTGTTTCATGTTCAAGCAGGTTGTATGATCCACGTGTTCCAGAGCTACTACTGTTATTGCATGAAGATGCATTCTTTCCATCAAGAGAGTTTAAAGCTCCTGAAATCCTTGATTTTTTGGTTGAAATGGGATTGAAAAATTCTCTAGGTCAGAAGGGTTTACTGGATAGTGCAAGATCCATTGCAATGCTGAATGAAGCTGGAAAAGAGTCCGAAGCATTCAAAATGGCTAAGGGATTACTGGCATTTATCAATAAAATGGATGTCGGAATAGTTTCAACAGAACCACCTCGGATCCCAGGGCATGAAGATCACATCTATGATGATGAAAAAGATGGAATTTTCACAAATTCCCCTAAAGAAGAGAGCTGTGAAACACATAATGATATTGCTCATCAAGCAGATGGTTTGGTGGGTGATGAATTAGAAGAAGAGTTCTGGATGGAACTAGCCAACACCTGTTGGTGCCCTGTTTATATTGATCCTCCAGTCCAGGGAATCCCTTGGCCCAAATCAATCAGAGGTTCACTAGCACCTCCAAAAGTGGTTAGACAAGAGTCTCAAATGTGGTTAGTATCGTCAACCATGCGCATACTGGATGGTGAATGCCACTCATCAAATATACAACGCAGGCTTGGCTGGTTAGAACGGCCAAATGTTGGGGTACTGGCAGCTCAGTTGATTGAGTTATCGAAGACCTACAGCTCTGCAAAATCTGATTCTGATAGCAACAGAAGGGAATTCCTAGATGCAGTACTTCAAAAGGAGGTCCCATCAATCTATTCACTTATGCAGGACTATGTGGCAACAGAAGATTTTGTATTATTACAATCCCTCCTTGAGGGAGTGCAATGGGTTTGGATTGGAGATAATTTTGTGTCGTCTAAGGAGCTAGCCTTTGACTCACCAGCAAAATTCCAGCCATATTTGTACGTTGTGCCATCCGAGTTGTCAGTTTTCAAAAATCTTCTTACTGCTTTGGGTGTACGGTTGACATTTGACATTATGGATTATATACGAGTCTTACAACATTTAAATGAAGACATGAAAGGAAAAGCAATTTCATCAGAACAGTTGAGTTTTGTTCTTCGGGTTCTTGAGGCAGTTGCAGATGCTTTGGGAGAAAAAATAGCTTTTGATAGTTTTCAAGGTTCAATTTTGGTACCGGACACCTCTGGGATTCTAAGATCTGTAAGCGATCTTGTTTATAATGATGCTCCTTGGCTAGCGAGAACTAATATTGAAGTTCAAAATTATGTGCATTCAAGCATAACTAATGATTTGGCTGAAAGACTTGGGGCAAAGTCACTGCGAAATATATCTTTTATGGATCAGGAAATGACAAAAGACCTACCATGCATGGATCATATTAGAATAAGTGAGGTTCTCAAGAGATATGGAAATTATGATCTTCTCTTGTTTGACCTTTTAGAGATAGCAGACCGATGTAAAGCAAGGAAACTGCATGTTGTATATGATAAGCGGGATCATCCAAGGCAGTCTTTGCTTCAACCTAATCTAGGTTTGAATTGATTTATGTCAGTTTTCACTTTTTAGTTCAATAAAAGCTTTAAACTGAGTCGTATTTGCAGAGTCTTGTCTGAACTTCTGTCCTAAGAAGTTTAAAATATTTTATCCTCTCTTTTGAATTTATTTCCTAACATGTTTTTTAATGTCACGGAAGGTTGTGAAGGAATGCTAATACCAAGAAAAATTGCTTTGCTTTGTTTCCTCAATACAGATGAGTCTGGCTAATGGTTCTGATTGTTTGGAATGCTTTTCAGGTGAATTTCAAGGTCCTTCTTTAACAGTTGTACTTGAAGGGGCTGTACTAAGCATGGAAGAAATATGCATTCTTCAACTGCATCCTCCATGGAATCTACGAGGACAAGCTGTCAATTATGGCTCAGGATTGCTTAGTTGTTACCAGTTTTGTGATGTTTCATTTATAGTATCTGGTGGATTTCTTTATTTGTTTGATCCATTTGGCCTTGTTCTTTCTACATCTTTGAATCGTGGTGATTCTCTACCCTCAGAATTGGCAAGTGCAAGAATGTATTCTTTACAAGGTAAAAAATGCTAATCATCATTCCTTTAATGTACTTTTGTTACAAAGGGACATGACTAAATTTAATTAATGGTTATTTAAATTTTAAATTACTTGTTTCCATTAAATATGGGTAAAGCTTGTTTTAATTTCTTCTAGCACCGTTCTGTTTTTAACAGGATTCATTTTAGTTGGTTGTCATGCGTTGCTTTAGTACGGTTGTTGGATGTATGTGATTGTTGAGACTAGCGGTTCCTGATGTACAATGTTTACATTTATTTTTTCCTAGTACAGTGTTTACAAAGAATCTATATGACAAATGTGACAATGTCATAATAGCGGATGATACAAAAAATATACCTGCATGCATTCCTGTCACTCACCTGATTTGGGTATTTTGAGTTGGTACATTAAACCAAATTTCACCAGAGTTTTCACAATTGTTTAGATACCATAGTGATTTTTGTATCCTGGTTCACAGAACCACACAGAAATTTACCAGTGGGTCATACAAATATTTAATATTAATTGGAATGCAAAATTACATTCACATAACCTTTTCATGTTGCTTGTGGTCTGCCATTAGGCTGTGGGATGCCTTACTGCAGTGCAGGATGAGATTTGTCCTGTCTTATTCTGATTTGGGGGTGGCATGATGGGAAACCTTACTATAGTGCGGAGTTGAATCTGGCTCATTTAAACCTTTGCTTGCTCTAGATCTGTCTCTAAGACTGGCCTACCTTATTTTAATATTTTGATGTTGGGTGAAACTGTGTGCATCTTATTGTGCTGTCAGGGCAAGCCGCAGGCCCTGCCCTAAAGTAGTGTGGTTAAACCTGGGTCAACCACTTGAGAATGCAGCCCACCCTATAGTACTCCACAACTTCCTCTACTGGTAGTTTAATATTTCACAACTCACTTACCCATATTTTGATACTTATACATGTCTATTGGGTAATGGGCTACCTTAGTGGAATGTTGGTATTTCAACCTCTTTTGTAACTCTCATGCAAATGCACCCTTTTTCCTTTACATCACAGCCTTTTGCATACAACCTAACCTGAAATGAGAAAATGGATTTGTTTATCTGTGGTGCTTGAAAGTGGATTTGAAACTTATGCTGCAAAGATGGCAGGGAAGGGTTTGCATTAGTGTTTGTTCTCAGGGCTAGGGGCATAAAAGCCTGTAGATCAACTCTACTCTGAAAACTAAAAGCTCTGGGTCTTGAAGATTTAATACAACTTGAGTCCAGCTTCTGTTCTTATCCTAAGTTTGAACTAGACTTATTTTAGCAAGTTGTTGGATGTGCACATTTGTAATATCCCCATTCAAAAGTCTAGGGACATATGATTGAATAAGTTTTAATTCAAGATGTTTTTTGCATAATAGAAACATGCCTTGGTTCGTCTATGTCGTCCAACAGAGATATAACCGAGCTGTGGTGGTTTTGTATTAATGTCTTAAGAGCCCTTATTTACATATGGTGGTTATGACCAGCAGATATGACAACTACAATCAACTATTAGGTGTGATTTGCAAGGAATCTCAGCTTGGAAAAATGCAATTAATCAAGTCAAGAATAAGCGGTGATTCATCAATTGAATGGAGAAAGGAGATATGTCTGACATAAGATATGGTAAAAAATCAGTGTTCCATGGGGTTTGGGGACGTTTCCTTGGGGGGATGGAGGTACTTAGGGCCTAAGTTTGGGAACAGCGGCAGGGGACGGTGTGGGAGTGGTTCTTTTATAATGATAATACATATAGTATTACTATTGGCACTTGAAAAATTAGTAATTATTATTAGTTAAAAAAGATAAAGATGTATAACATAATAACTAGAGTTTAGGAGTGGTATTCAAATGACAAATGTCAAATTTGAAAATATGAATATCAAATATAGACATTGCAACAACAATTTTCCAAATTTTAAATTTTTCATTTCACAATCATATTAATCACAATTCAATGTTCATCAAGATTCAAAATTACAGTCAACTGATCAAGCTATCAAGATTCGACAATGTTCAAACTTCAAGCTTCAAAAACAAAATAGTAAATACTAGAAGTTGAATCTAATGACTCTAATCATCCCCAAGCTCCTTGCCTAACTCCTCAATCTTTTCATCACTCAAATAGTTGGACTCCACAAGCTCATCCATACCAATACCAACCAGCCCTATCTCTGTAGTATCATCATCAATTTGTGCTGGCTCTTTTGGCTCTACATCCCATCTGGCTGCTGGAATCTCCTTGTACGTAGATGTGTTGTGGTCAATGAGATGAAACACACTATGTACTGCCACAAGTTTCTCTGCCCTCCTAGAAGTAAGCCTGTTCCTCTTAACAGAGTGGATGAAGCTGTAAGTAGACTAGTTCCTCTCAGAAGTAGAAGAACTAGAAACCTAGGACAAAAAACAAATGGCTAGAGTAGTTATCAAAGATTGAGGCCCATGCATAGTCCACCACAACTTGGGGTCTTGTCGTGACATAATCTCTAGATCTACCTTAAGTTTATTTTTTTGTTTTTTAAATATTTTTTTGCACCTTTTTAGAAGAAATGCCTAGGAGATGCCTGAAAGTTTCTTCGATGTTGGGGGACTTCTAGTTGTATCGGAATCTTCATGATGTCCTTGTTGATGTTGGCTTTATTTCCTTACAACATACATGGTAGAACACTCAATGTCTCAAGATGAAACACTGAATATCAAATCCTCTCTTGAACAAAAACACCACTTATGCTAAGACTACAATGAAAGATCATAAGGTGACTCCAAGGTTCCTTCTTAATGAGGATACTCACTCAGTGAAAATAACGTGATATGTTGGTATCACGAGGGGACTTACGCTATTCACTAAGACTTGTCAACTTAACTTTGATTGATATGGCTTCACATTGTGCAATGAAAATATACTTTTGACTTCCAACTTATGAATGCAATGAATTTAAACTTGCAAATCTAAACTACTACCACTTCTACCTAAGAATGCAAGAAATAGTGAATACACTTGGACTCTACTAGATGTAGTCTTATCATCAACTCCATTGACCTAGTGCAAGCTTCTAAGGTATGTCCAAATGATGTTCAAATCAATACCATTTCCTTAATCCCATCTATGGATGCAAATCAAAGATTGAGTATGGATTGAAGTTAAGTACATATAAATGCCATTTAACCACGCAAGGCAAACTTACAATCAATAAGAAGTTAGTGGTTTGGTCTAAGGTCGAGTCAAGTAAGGATGCATTCACAATTAATCTTACCCAACTAAATTATTCAAAGAGAATTCTAACTTGAAATCAAATCTATTCTAAGTGAGGAATGTAGATCACTATGCAATACTCCGAATAAGATCACAATCATTCACCATGCAAAATACAACAATGAATAATAGAGCAAATTTGACAGTATATTAGCAACAATTCTCCAACAATCTCCCTTACAAATGAGAGTGTTGGGGTTTATATAGGAGCCCCAATTACAATGAATGGCCAAGATTGATTTGAAATCAATCGCCAAAATTAATCCATTACAAACCCTAATTAGGGCAACCACAAATAGCCAATGAGAATGAAGTACCACAAAATGAGCCAATGAGAAAATTCAATGGCTTGAGGACCAATAAGAAACAAGGAAGTCACCTAGTCATCGCACAACTCGTCATCCAAGATATGCACTCTCTTTTCCTTCACCCTTCTAGCAAAATCAATGAACTTAACCAAAATTGCACTAAGCTCCTCCATGTCAATATTGGGAAGGTTGCTATGCTGTAACTCCATAACCTCTAACTTCTCCATGCAAGTATCCAATGTACTATCGCAATTTGAAGTTTGCCTCTGTAGATCATTTCTGGAAATCATAAGCGAGAGAAATCCATTTAATTGACTCTTCTCAAGAGAGTCCATGTCTCTCAAATAAACTGATTCCATCTTTTCTTTCAGCTCATCCAAATCTAACTCACTGGAAGCATTAATGTCGAGACCAAACAATTCCTTGATTGCAATAATGACCTTTGATCATATCTCCAGGATAGGACCCTCAATATTCAGACACTTTGACTGCACATGCTCATATGTAGTCCTCCTCATGATTAGTGAAAGATACCAATGGCCAAAGTCTTATATACTTCCTCTATTGATTACTCCCTCTTGAATCAAGATTGATATAGGGATGCTCCTCAATGCGTTGAGACGAGGAATCATTTTGTATTCAATGGGTTGAAATTCCTTCCATGTTTCATCCAATCCCTGCATGTTATTCATTAATACTGTGGTCCTCTCACGTGCTTGAACTATTCTTGTGAGAAAAGCCTTTGCTTGTTCCCTGATATCACTTGCCCATCCCTTTACCATGCCACAAGTACAATGTGAATCCTGAGAATCGGGAGAATCAGGGGCATATGGAATAAGTGCTGCACTCTCATGTCTTGATGGATTTATATATTTGTTTATGAACTCCATCACCATGTTCTCCAATTCTAGCTCATCTTTCTCCCTTCCCAGCTTATCCATTATTTTCTTCAATTACATTTGTAGTATCCCTCAATTCCCTCAATTCTTGTTTCTTAGTTGTTGGCCTAATGTCAAATTAGGAGTAATCTCATCTCTAGTCTTGTCACCAACTGGTAGAACCATATGCAAAGTGCGAGATCCTGACTCATCTCTAGTAATCTTATGAATTTTCTTTGCTGGTTTAGGTTCTTTCACTATGCCAATCCTATTCAAGAATGTATCAAAGCCATCCATAGGGAGTACCTCCTCTACCCTTCTTTTCTTCATACTCTCGCTCAACCACTCAGGAACCGTGGATAGCTTGATACCATCTTCCATCTGCTCATCTTTGGTAAGTACCTTCAATGCTGAAATGATCTCATCATCCATCTCTCGAGTGTTGAGACTAGGTTGTCTCATATCATGTCCCAAATCAACTACCAACTACCAACTGCACAGTAGGAGATGCTGACAATATCTCTACTCCTTGTTGCACTAATTATGTGGATGAAGCTGCCTCTGGACTATCTTGAGGTAGAATCTTTGTATCTCCACCCTGTATTGAATCATGATCCATATTCTGTGCCTCTATTTCCTTTACTGATGAAGAACTGACAGTGGGAGTAGGTGTGATAGACTTATGCCGTTTGCTTCTAGATTCCTTACGAATAGTTCTATCATTTGTTGCTTGTGATGTTTCTGCCACATTACTTCCTCTCTTTGAAGTTTGTCCTTCATCCTCAATGTGTAATCCTAAAGTGCCAATGGTCCTATCATCTCCTTTTCAAGAAGAGTCCTCACTTTGCATCCTTGCATGAGTGAGGGCAACACCTTGTTTCCTTAACCTGTTAACCTGCTTATCAATCCATGCTCTTGATCTATCCATTACTTCTCTCATCAAGATGTCCAATTGTATAAGCTCTTCCTTTTGTGACCAATTGGGTGGCTCGGTTGATTTGTCCATTTTGTATTCATAATGACGATAAATAAGATTTCCATCCTCTCTAACCTGATCAGGAATAGGGAAAACACTACATTTCCTCTTGAAATCAACTAACATTCTGGACCATTTCTTTCTCCTTATGGCATATTGGTCCATTAGATTTGTCCAATAGTCCTTAATGTCGATACTATGTTTGTATCTCATTCCCTTGTGAGTGTGGATTTTTTGGAATGGATCAAATTCCTTCCTTGCCTTGTATTTCCTAAGCTGATAGAACTATAACTCTGCATTGATTGTCTTTGCTGCCTGTGATGAAGTACACGACTCAAGCATCTTCTCCAATGTGATAGAGGAAGGCATTCCTTGTTTGTGCTTCTCCTTCTACATAAAATTAAATTCTGATAGTTGCTTGACCACCTCTTACAAAACCATCTTATCTGTAGGATACTTAGGAAGTTTGTAAGGCTCTAAAGAAAATCCCTGGATCTTGATGTAGGTAAAAGTGGGGAACTGGATGTACCAATATCGATACTGCTCAATCAATGTTATGGCCTCCTTGGATAATTTCTTATGTAATCCTTCCTGAAGTGTGCGTGTGATATTCATGGTGAAGATGTCATCGATCCTCTTATAACTTGCCCTCTTATGCAGTTGTAACTCAGGATAGCAATCTATACCTTGAACTGCTCTTTGCCATTTCCAATCATGCCCTTACGTATGAGGCCTATATACTCAATATTTCTTGTTAGCAAATAAATCACGTAGAAACTCATATAAAAGTGCTTTTTCTTTTCGCAAGTTCCTTAGTTAAGTATCCAAATTGTCACTAATCATCCTGGTCTAGTTCATCATTACATTCCCTGCTATTATCTCCTCAATGAAGTAATGCATCCAAGTCTCGAAGAAAAATCCTTGGGGTGTTCCCATGATCTTGTTAAGAATAAAAATCAAATCACTATACTCATCCTTGAAGTCCACACTTACAAGCTTCTTAGGCAACTTAAGAGTGATGTTTCTTTGGTTCACTGATTTGGTTCTTATTGATGATATCCATACAAGTGTCAGGTCTCTTGTCATACAATGCCTTAGATTCTTCCTTGGTTCTAATCTGCATCTTAGGATAATATGGGATTCCAAAAGTCTCTCTTATGGCCTCCTCACTTAAGAATGCGAACACCTTCCCTTTGGCTCTAATTGCCCTGGTATCTGGATCATAGTTCTTTGCACACTCCACTAGGAGTTCATTACATTGGATAGCTGAGGGAAACCCAGCTGCATGATAGAGGCCACTCCTCATAGTGTTAATTGCTATGCTCGAAGGGAGACGATCTCTAGTTTGGAACATCCTCCTCTTTAGTCTCTTCAGTGCTCCATATTTGTATCCACAACTTTCCTCCATTTAGAAACCATCGAGGACTCAGGATAAAATCCTTTGGATAGTTTCCATATCAACGCTGTCCTTGCCGCTATCCCTTTACCTTCCGCCATGTCCCTGCTTGAAGCTCGAAATTAGTATGGTCATTAAGAGACTTAAACATAATATTAAATTTCAGACCTGTAAATTTCTGATTTATTCCTTGAATTCAATGCAATGACTTAGAAATTTTATCCATAGAAGGTTGTAAATAGAACATGGAGGTGGATTAGAATCTTAGGACAATGAAAATGACCAAACTTAGCTATTAAAATGATAAAATCAGACCCTAAAGAATTCTGTTTTTTTCCAAGGACAGCTCATAGCAAGTCTGAAGACAAGTCAAAATCAGTCCTAACACCTTGTTATCTTCATTGCAAATCACGATCCATGGTTTTCTATGAATTACAAATCAAAATCCAAACCGACCATGATGATAAATCCATTTCCATCAAAATGGCAAACTCAGATTTTTTGAGGACAAACCTGCAACTTACTTCTTCCGGATGAAATCAGCCCACAACTTTAGTAATTTATGCACAAAAGGACCCTCCAAACACTCAGCAACAACCCCCTTTATGGTTTGGGGAATGAATAAATTATGAGAATATTCCTCAAAATCACCCTTTTCTATGGTGTTTTCGGATTTGGGTCTGTAGACACGTGTTTTACACCTTCAAACACTTCAAAATGTGCCTAGAATTGCTCCAATAAGTCTTCAATGAGGATCCGCTTAGCCTTGAGGATCATAAAAAACCCAGAAATTTTCTCCAAAAAAATCAAACTTTATGGGGGAGTTTTCAGATTTGGGTCTGCAGACACATATTCAGCCTCTTTGATGCTTGGAATTAGTCAAAGAATATGCGTTTTAACCTTGCCATTGATCAACAATCAAATCTGGAATGGTTTGGGGCTTATGGATTTTATATGACTTTCTCAAAAAAATCGCCGATGTAGAGGAAATTTCCAGACTTTGGTCTGAAAATACTCACCTATCAGCACTTGGATGCCTCCAAATTTGTCTTCAATCTCAAGTTTTTGTCTCCCTTATAACCTGCAATCAGTTTTGGCATGACTTGGTGGGTAGAAAAAATCTAATAATGTTTTAACCTAAATCTGAATACACTAGCATTATGGCCAACTTACCTTATTTTTTCCCCCTTGGGAGTCAAGAAGAAAAATCTGATTTCACCCAGCAACTCTATTAGATCAGATTTTTAAATAATGATCAATGTCTTCTCATGGTTCGGTTTCAGCACCTTGGACTTGGGCGACTTTCAATCCAGCTTCTTAGCTTTTATTTCTATCTCCCTTGACCACTTAGTCACCTCTTTGTTCTTTCTCATGGCTGCCAGTTGCCTTTTAAGGTAGTTCTTGGTTGAGCTTTCACCCACACAAGCAATGTGGGACAAAAGCTCGCCTCCTCGAAGTTTGTGCAACTTTATATTTAATTTATTTTCCCCTTCAGAAATTTATTTTATTTTATTTTAAAGCCTCCAAAGAGAAAATTGATCCACATAAGGAATTGCAAACATTTTATTAAGTCCACCTTTTACCCCCCAAAAAGAGGGAAATTTGAATTCCAGAAGGGATATACAAGTTATTTCCCTTTATCCTAGTGGGGAAAATCGACCCAAATAGGGGTAAATTCTCATATTCAATACTTTGATTTTTTTTACCTTGCTCACAAGTGGGGAAAATCGACCCAGGTAGGGATAGATGGAGAGCAAGGTTTGCAAGTGACAAAGGTATGCAAATGGAAAGCTATTGATGATCTTCACAATGGGAATTGGGTTAGAACAAGCCAAAACACAGTTGAAATAAAATGAACAATTTATTACCCAATCCTCTAGATGCTTCTGCTTCAAATCCTACCTTGGCATAGTCATAGACATGTATACATCAGAAAATCACTTATTGGAGAATACCACAAACTATGACTATGACATGCATGTCATTAGTATAGTAAGGGATAATGTAACAAAAAAGTTCTTTGACTCAGTCATTTACCCTTATAAGCTCTTTGTTAATGCCTAATTATACTTGATTAATATCACAGAGTAAATAGTATAGTGAATGCAAAGGATATAAAGAATTCATAACAACTACACTAAGATTTTGCGATACATTCATTCATGAACTTATACAAAGTGGATTCAAAAAATACCATGCATGTGGTCCTTTGATCTTGTTTACAATATGAAATATAAAGTGATCGGTGGCTGCTAAGAACTACCAACCGTCGATATTACATCCAAGAATTGACTAGTGACTACAATTAAACTAATAGAATCATTTGCTAACTACATCAGCCCCCCCAAAAAGAAAGCCATCTTCTAGATAACTAAAATAAAATTTGTAAGGTTGAAAAATGAAAAAACTAGTCATTTACTAAGGAGGTAGAGAAGACATCCCTGAAGGCGTATATATTTAGGACAAAGTGGGCTATTGATAGATGTTTTGGGGCAATCTATAGACTTTCTTTGTTTGGCGCAACCAACTGGTGCTTGGTCTTTTCATTTTCCAATTGTAAGTCGACAAGCTACTTATCCTTGTTTGCAAGCTGGGTATCCTTCTCTGTCAATTCCTTTTCCTTTGTTACTAGTTTAGCCTTCACAATGTCCGTTAGGTGTGATTGTTGAGCTAATTGGTCTTGAAATCTTTGGGTGTGCTCACCTGCTTTAGTATGTAATTTTTGTGAAGTCCGTATAGAGTCATTCACACATGCCACAACTCAACTGTAGGAGACCAAATTACGTCATAGTAGATAGAATGCTTCTTAAAATATGGATTCTATACTATGGAGAGCTGCTGACACCTTGCCATATCTCCCTCCGAAAGGAAGGTACTGCCCTTTTAGGTTGCCAATCTGTTTTCATTTTAGGAGTTTGGTTCACTAGCCGTCCTTTGGAGAAGAAGATTTTGTTGAACTCTTCTTGACATCTTTCCTCCCTGAACTTCAGGATGCATCTATCCTTCTGCAAGACTAGATAGGAATGAGTTATCTAATTGTTCAGCTATATCAGTCACTTCCTGCATAACCATAGCCATTGGGGCTAGATTTTGTACATACTGCTCAATGGTAACCAAGGGGTCCTCTGGATCAGGCTTTGTAATCTGTATAGTGATTATCTCAACACTACTGGGATCATCATCCTAAGTGGATGAATTGGTACTCTGATTGGCTGATCCTATCCGTCTGAACTCTGAAGGCTATTGTTGTCTGAGGGAAGGCTTACCTTCTTGCAGTGGCTCAATGTTGTGTAGTTTCCTGGGTGGGGCACAGTAGTGGATTAGATCACTGTAGGTTGGTATGCTTAGTGAAGGATATTCTCTTATCTCAGTGGGAGCCTCTAGTAATTTCAATTTTCAACCATCCATCTATAAGATCTAGGTTGACAAATTGGTTGGCAAGTCATTGGATGTAGTAGGAATGTCATTGACTGTGGAAACGGTCTCCACAGTAGAATTATCTTGCGCAATTGGAGAATGAGCCTCCATTGTGGTTGTGGCCACTTTGGCCGAAGGAACATTCTTGGGTGTTGTGCCTGATGTAGATGTTGACAAGTCAATTGGCTCATACTTGTCCTCATTATTATCCTCTGCTTTACCCGGTGCATCCCTATGCTTTTGTTTTTTCTATAGGAAGTTGGGCAAAAACGACATCAAGAAATAATGCAATGACATTTTGCATCATTTAAAAAGCCTTATGCTCTAGGGATAAAAATTCTCTCGTATATGTTTTGACAAGAGCATCATCCAGTTGGAAATATTTTACACACCGAGGCCAATCATATAGTCGACATTCCAGACTGCAATATCTGATGCATTGTTGGCACCTGTCATCTTGCAATTTATCAAATCCATTATCTATTGCCACTCAATATTTGCCAATGATTGCTATCACAATCCTCTTTTTCCTGAATGCCAAAATGTATCCTTCTCCTGCTATGTCAAATCGGTTCTTCACAGCCTCCGAATGGATGCTTCCTTCTGTCATGATGTTATTTTTACAGTAGGTTTTGGTATAGCTGCTCCTGAATGTGGTATGTGAGAACACTTTGAAAATCTGCCGGCTGAAAGGACATAGTTACAGAGCAATTCATATATTCCACCATTGATGTATTTTATTGCCACTTGTAGTTGGTGGCCATGAGTTTTAAATATAATTAAAACTCATGATAGTTGAAAAATAGAATTTTTACAGCCTTGTCTACCTGAGCATGCTGTAATGCAAGCTAGAATGGATGATCAGCTGGATTGTTAAACTCCCACGTGTGACATTCATTGGCTGTGAGCCTTTCCCAGGAGAGAGTCGGTTGTATTTGCTTCCCCTGTTGCCGATGGTTGCTTCTTTCCCTTTACTCCTTTCTGTCCTGTTTGAATCTATCCTTAAGGATCGGCTAACTTTTTAATCTAGTGATCTGTGACTGCTTTGAAACATTTCTTCCTATATAAGGGCATTAATTCTCGAGAGTGCATTGTTAATTGGTGTCACGTTCCTCTTCTTCCCTTCGGTTCTTTTGCTTGTATTGTTGTAGTATCTGGTGTCAATGTTGTTCTTGTTCTTTCTTTGCATGGAGGTTATGTGGAATAATAAAGTGTCATGCAAGGAGTTTTGGTAATCGGTTCAAAAGATGATTGACTTTGTTGTTTACTTGTAAGTTGTTCCAAATCACATCCTGAGCAATTTGGATGGCTTCCCTTTGAATGTGCTCCTTGACAGATGCATGCCATAGGTTTACCAAATCTTGCATGAGATCATCTTCCTTTTCATTGTTTGCTCGTACTGGTTCCTCGGCAGGCTGCCCCGTTACATTGCCATTTGTCCTGTCCTTGCTTTGTATTCTACTGATATTCTTATATGTAACCACCCCAAATGTTTACTGCTTAATTCTACTTGATTGAATATCACAGAGTAAACAGTATATTGGATGCAGAAGCTATAAAGAATTCATAACAACTACACAGATTTTTCAATATATTCATTCATGATTTTATACAGAATTGATTTGGGGAAATTCCATGCATGTGGTTCCCTGATCTCGTTTACAATATGAATATATAAAGTGACTAATGGTTGGTAAGAACCACCAACTGTCGGTAACCTTAAAATGTGTACAGTCCATAGATGTTGTAAGGAAATGATTAAGGAAGAAAATATTAGAATATTGTAATGTTTCTTTAATGGTCATCTTAGTTAGTATTTAGTTTATTAGGTAGTTTCTATTTTCGTTTGTAGTTCACAATTGTTTCATAATAGGAACATTGTCTTTGTAAATCTATATAAGGAGCTTTCATCTCCTCTGTTTAATAAAACATCGATTTACCATAACATGGTATCAGAGCGGGTCGATGGGATTTCATAAAATTTGACGAATTTTTAAAGAAAAATTCGAGCATCTTCTGATCTGAATTTTTTTTCCAGAAATTTGTTTTCCAAATTTTTAAAATAAAAATCATTGGAGGTATTTTATAAAAAATTTATATTTCATCTTCGAAGATTTTTTCTGAAAATCGCGAGCCTAGTTGAGGGTTTTGATTGCGCGATTTCCTGGATTGAGCAAAAAGTCTTTGATTTTCAAGGGTTGCATGTACTTGCATGTTGCTCGCATGTGCTTTTTTGTGTGTTGCATGTGCTGTTTTACCATGTGAAGTCTCGTGTTTTGCCGTATGAAGGTTTCTCTAATGGGTTTTCATAATTTTTTCCCTTACTATTTTTTTGATGGGTTTTCATAATTTTTTCCCTTGAGAAATTTCTGATGGGTTTTCATAATTTTTTCTCTTAAAATTTTTTTGATGGGTTTTTATAATTATTTTCCCTTAAAATTTTTTTTAGTGGGTTTTAATAATTTTGTCCCTTGAAATTTTTTTATTTTGGGTTTATAATTTTTTCCTAAACAATTAAGGGTGTGCTTGTGTTAGAGAGGGCTTTCTCGTTGGAAGATAGGTTTTACCATTTTTTTCCTTAAAAACGATGTTTTGTATTAACACAAACAGATTAACAGATGTTTTGTATATTGATCCATGCCTCGGATTTTGTGCCAGCTATCTGTTTGGTTTTTCAATTTTATCCTCAAAAATTGTTTCTAGATTTTGTAATTCGCAAAGTTGTGTGGGATTCCTTTGTGGTTTTTTACCATTTTTTTCGAAAAAAATGATGATTTGTAATCTTGGGTTTGTTGATTTTTCTCTCAAACATTGTGAATTTTGTAGTTTGTTCTGGGACGTCGTGCTGTTCTGCAAAAGTTTGGAGGGTTTGCTGATTTTTCCTCAAAATCGTGGCAGTTGTTCTTGATGTGTGTCTTTGGCTACAAGGAGGGACAACTCTGTTATCCAATATCTGATTGGACGTTTTGTGATGATTTTATCTCAAAAGTTTTGTAGATTTTGGGAGGGTTAGTGGCAGAGTTATCTCAGTGGTAGAGTCAGTGGCATGCTCTTGTCTCTTGTTGCAAAGCATTCTGAAGAAGGGGGCAGCCTACTCTATTTTTTCTGGATAGATTTTGGCTACTCTTGGTCATGAACATTTTGTAGATCCAGGGAGGGTCTCATCAACAACAAAATGTTTTGAAGAATTTATGACCACAAGACTTGTAGTCTTCTATAGGGTAGTTAGACGATGACCATTAAGGGAGGGTATTCAAATATTTTAATGTTTCTTTAATGGTCATCTTAGTTAGTCTTTAGTTTATAAGGTAGTTTTTATTTTCGTCTTTAGTACACTATTTTTTCATAATAGAAACATCGTCTTTGTAAATCTATATAAGAAGGTTTCATCATGTAGTGTGATCCGGAACGTTCCTAATTTGATGATAAAAATATTTACACAATCAAATCCATAAGCTTTCATCAACATTCATATGGATTGTGGAAATGTGATAGCTTTGTGCTTTCATCTCCACTGTTTAATACAACATCAATTTACCATAATAGAAAAAAGCTATGTTATCGATGCGCTCCCTGCCAGCCCGAAGGCGGATGCTCAGGTGGGTGGAGCTGGATGCTGGTACGGGTTCCTTGTGAATGCCTCCCAGAAGCGCATCCTGGGCGCTCGGATGCGCTGGGGATGCTTTTTAAGCATCCACAACGCATTCGGGGGTCTAGGATGTGCTTCCGGGAGGAATCCACAGGGCACCCAGGCACCTCCATGAGTATGTTTTCAAATGGATCATTTAAACATTGTAATTCACAGGGAATCATTTAAACATGCGGACATGAGTATTTGTCATTGGTATCTTTATATCTTGCTGATTTAAGTTTTGGCATATTTGTTCTAAAATCAAACATAGCTTTTGCACTTTCTTTAAAGCAAACTGACCCTTATCCACTATAATTTCAATGTAAAATTTATAATTAGTTTTTTAAACTTTTTCAGTGCTCTTTAACTTTTAGTGTATGTGTTGTTGTCTGAATACAAAATTTAACTCAAACTGGTTATTGAGATGAGTAAATAAAATGTAGTTTATTTTTTGTTGAAACATGTATCTTAAATCTTATATTACATCTTCACTCGATAAGAGTATATCAATCAGTAAAACAGATTGCAGTCAGCAAAATATGGAGTCTCACTTAACGTAAAAGAGAGGTGGCAAATCAGGTTTGGACGTGATGTCTAGCGAATGTACCTTTTTCAACGTTGACTCATTCTGGCTACATGTGCTGCTAATTCCATTAAAAATAATGGATTCTCTCTCAAACCCCAATTTTAGGGTCCATGAAAGGCAACTTTTCAAGTAAATTTTAATAGTGTTCTATCTGTTAGCTAGGAAATACATGCCTTTACTACTTCTTTCCCATTTACGAGACTTCATTTTTGTAAACTATTTCAATGGATAGCTGACCACAAAGGAAATGCCTTTAGTATATTTGTGATTGTTGATAAGGCTTCCAACATCTATATACTAATACTTATTCCATGAAGTAATGCTATTACTGTTGTAAATCTTTTCATTCTGTAGGTAGGACAACTGGACTTTTTCATTGCTAACCTTTGACTCTAAGTATTTGAGCCACCTTTGGAATCAGATTGTAACTTCCTATGTGAATCCCATTTAGAATCTAGGTTGAGTATGCTTGGAACAGCATTTAAAATCAAGTATTATGCATTGTTTTAACCAAAAGCAGCAAAAAATTGTCTTTCATTGGACTAGTACTTTTTTGTGTATCGAAGCTGCTAAATTTGATGAGATGATTTAATTTAAGTTTCTGTATTGAATGAGTACATTTGGTATATATGACATCAGCCAGAAATGGCAGATGATTTAAAATCCCTTCCATTTTTCACTGTTGTATCCACATTATTTCTCATTTCATTTGGTCTCTTCCAACTTATTTTTTAGGTTCTTATTTTAATTTGATATTTCAAGAGAAAAATCTATGCAATATCTTATATTAACTATAGAATTTGTTGGTTTAATTTTTGACTTTTCTTCATTGAGAGTTGTTTTATTGCAGGTACAGATTTGCCTGAAAGGTTCCAAGATCAGTTTCGTCCACTGTCTTTTGGTGAGACTCTTTCATGGGCATCATCTGATTCCACAATTATTCGTATGCCATTAAAGTCTAAATTTGCTGACGAGATTGTGGAAAATGGTCCTCAAAGAATCCAGCATATATTTGACAAATTTAAAGCACACGCTTCTAGTGCATTGTTGTTTTTAAAATCAGTTGAACAGGTAACTGATCTTTGGAAAATCACATGGTATGCTTATTTTTTTTCCCTGGGTGATAGGATTGCTCAGCACTTTGCAACATAGTGGTCCGGAATACTTGAGTCAGTATGTCTCAGCATTCATAATATTAAATATTGTTTTATTCATTGTATTTTAAGTATGAGGAAACTGAAGAATACATATGGCAATCCCTTGAAATGGATCATATAATTAGTAGTATGTTTTCAAATCCTCTGTTTGCGCACACATTAAAATTAGGGTCACGTGCCTCCAAATTGGAGGTCAAAAGTCCCAGTGAATGGCACCCTAGCAGAAAGCAGCAAAATGACTAGAACTTAACTGTCATAAAATGCATCTCTCAAAACATTAGCTCAACTAAAACTTGCCAAAAGGGACATTGTATTACAAAATTCCAAAGAAAACTTAATGACGCAAAATGGGTAGGTTAAGGTGAATTTTGCTCCCAAAAAATTTAATTTTAAGTTTGAGGAAACTGAAGAATACATATGGCAATCCCTTGAAATGGATCATATAATTAGTAGTATGTTTTCAAATCCTCTGTTTGTGTACACATAAAAATTAGGGTCACGTGCCTCCAAATTGGAGGTCAAAAGTCCCAGTGAATGGCACCCTAGCAACAGGCAGCAAAATGACTAGAAATTAACTGTCATAAAATGCATCTCTCAAAACATTAGCTCAACTAAAACTTGCCAAAAGGGACATTGTATTACAAAATTCCAAAGAAAACTTAATGATGCAAAATGGGTAGGTTAAGGTGAATTTTGCTCCCAAAAAGTTTAATTTTAATCGCTCACTATGATGTCATGTATGCATCCAGCAACAGAAACAATACCAGATTAGTATGCCACTGATTCACCTAGACAAGTCAACTTTGACTGCTGCCTCAGAACTGTGATCCAACTCTGACAGAAAGTTGTAATTCCTTTTTTCAACAATTCCATTAACAAAAAAAATGATGGTGACCAAAAAGTAAGACTGGATAGTAGTATGATCCTGATTACCATTCGATGAGTATCCAGGATGCAACGCTATGAATTGCTAGAAATTAAATATGTTATAAGCAGATGTAAATCGTGATAACAATTTTGTACAAAGTGAGCCGCATTATTGAACTTGCTTTTAATTAAATATTAACTGTTTTTAATATGCATGAGAACAAAGAGAAGAGACAATTGAAATATAAATTAGGCCTCCCACATTGGAAATGTAAAATCATATAGGACACAGAGAACTGTAAGAGGGAGTTACACTCGTTGACTGATTAATGATGGGTGTCATGACACATTGTAAGGCACCTTTGTATGAAGATGATGAAATCAAAATGGAACATCTGAGTTGGTGAGTGGATTATGATGCACTTATGACAGGTTGAAGGAAAATCTGCAATTTTCAATTATATTAGCTTTCCACAATTGATAATCTTCTTTTTCTGTTTTTGGTTTCTATTGTGTAGGTGTTTTTGCATCAATTTTTCACATTACACTTCATGATCCATCATTAGGATGTTAGAGAGCTCAAGGAATAGAAAAATGAATTGTTGCGGGTCCAGAATGACTAAAAAAAGAGACGGGAAGAAGGGGGAGATGGGGGAAAGGTTGCATGTGGAACAATGTACAAGGATGCAACATCAAGGAAACTTCAGAAAAGGAAATTATAAATCAAAAGAACAAGTTAAAACTAATTTGAGACTAAGAACAACATAAATAAAACAATATATTTATATTCATATAATTACAGGTACAATTAACAATTCAATATATAATATTTAAATATACTATACATTTAGATATAAACTAATTACAATGAATTTACATATATAAGTTAGAAAGGAGTTTTGTATGATAGAAATGTGGAGTATTGTCATAGATTTATCATTTATATTTGTTCAGTTGCATATTAATAAGTAAAAATTTCAATAACATGTGCCAAAGACTTTATTTACACAAAGTCTAAGAGAGTTATTCGTTGTCTTTATGTGTCATTGTAGTTTTTTTATTTATTGTGTCTTTAAATCTATAGAGGTTTCAACAAAGTATTGTTTTGCTCTGTCATTTCAGGTGTGGTTGTCATCATGGGAAGGTGGTCAAACCTGCCCATCCCGGGACTATGCTGTCTCTGTGGATCCCTCGGCTTCTTCTCTGAGGAGTCCATTCCCTGAGAAAAAATGGAGGAAATTCCAACTCTCAAATCTGTTCAGCAGCTCAAGTGTTGCGACAAAATTATATACAATAGATGTACACATAATTGAAAATGGAAGTGAAATTGTTGACAGATGGTTTGTTGCCCTTACGCTTGGCTCTGGGCAGACACGGAATATGGCTCTGGACAGGTATACTATGAGGCAAAAAGGGTAAAAAATACTTATTAATAGAAGCTGGTTAGTGTATTTTCTAGGAAAGAAGCTTGAAATAACTTTCTGTACAAGTTTAATTGTTTTTCATTTATGTCCAGTTCTAATAATTATATAATGCATGCAAAACATATGTTGTCCTGTGATCTGGATAATAGAGGTTATGTCACAAAATCTGACATAGCTTTGTGCAAGAATAAATCGTGCAATTGATTCATGATTGCTCAAGCATCAAATAAACTATGCTTCACAAAATAAAGCATTCTTCATATAAGCTAACATTCATACCAAAATAATAGAAATTGAGCAAAACATAGAGAAAAAATATCAATTTATCATAACACTAAATAATCCAGGAGATACCCAGTAAGGTGAATCTTCAGCATCTAGTGGTAGTTTTATTAAGTCAATGATTTATTATGCCAATGAAAATGAGTATTTGTTGCTCTCTTCTAACTTGGGAACTCCTTTTTTCATCACTCTTGATTTTGCAACTATGTCTCCTGACTTGCCTGCTATCCTCATCCCCTTTCCTCCAACCTCCCAGGTATTCCTCACCAGTTAGTCTCTGCTGAACTCAAAGGATTTTGGCCTTGAATTTTCTTGCATTTCAATTAGCCATATCAGATTGAACTTAAAACAGTCATCTGAGTGTGCCAAATGACAGACTACACCTCAAGCTTCCCACTGTACCTGTTTCTGAAGCTGAACAGTCAACTTGCAAGAGTTTTCTGGCTGCCAAAATTATCCATTTTCGGATTCCTCATGTTTTTTAATCTAGAAATGTTTCGGTTGTCTTGGATTTCATCATTTTGCACCCTTCTACGTTCTTTTTGAACTTCCATCAGGTGACTTGCGCCATTCTGGACTTCTGCTGAGCAATCTGGCATATTGTGTTTCTTAGATATGAAGTACATATAAGGATGTCTTCAGATAGGCATTTTTGGGATCTTGAGCAAACCTAATATTCAAATGTCGTAAAGTCCCTCTATAACCTTGAACTAGGGAAATAAGGCCCCAAAATTCTCTAATTATGGATGAATAAGACAACAGAAGTCAAATGAGAGACACCCAAAATGGTGTAATGGGACTTGCAAGTGCATCTGCTTATACAAAGAAAATCCACAAAATTGACAATAAGCAAATTACTGCTTTTCTGAGGGAGAAGCAAAATTAAGTATGGTAAAATGACAAGAATTTGAGCAGATAATAAAGAGTTACATGGCTTTGAGGAGTGAATCGGAAAGAAACTTTCATCTCTTTAGATGAGCTTTCTATGTTGAGCATTTCTTGGAGATTGTTTGTGTCATCAGTTTGCATTTGATGCTTAGCATGATTAGTGACATGATTTAGCCATGATTTTCTCTCGATAGATACAAGTTAAAGACGGATCACTATTCCTTGGGGTGATATGATCTCTCGCTCTTTCTTTCCAAGAGGTAGAGGAACAACTTATTTCATGTGTTATATCATTGTTGTAACCTATTGAGATATCCTTATTTCTACGAAGACTATGGGGCATCTCTTGTTACCACATTTGTTACCTAGACTGGTGGTGTTTGGTTTTAACCTTTTGGAACAAATTGCTTTGTGTTGGGCAGTTTTGGTACTTTTAAGACAACTGTACTGCTCACCTTATTTTGTAGCCTATTTACCCATTAGGAGTGTAAAGAATTTGTTGTTATGGAAATCACTAAAATAAGATAGTTTGATCTATAGATTTTTCTTACTTCTATAGATTCTTGTATTTTTTGTTATTTCAAGCTAATAAGAAAAGTTGAAAATGAAAAATAACTTACCCATATAATATTTAGAATTCATGTTCATGCCAGTTATTTCAAAATATATCATATCAATTTTCAACTGACTTTATGATAAAAACATAACAGTAATTCATAATTAAAAAGAAGCCTGAATTTTTTTGATCAAAGTAAACGATATCCCTTCCTTGAATGTGGTTCATTTTAGGTCATTTTTTCCATTTCGCTATTATCGTCATTCACCACCATGGCAAAGAGGTTGACAAATCCAAACAACCCTTACAGTTTTGAATGAAAGTAACATCATAAAATGTTGAAGGGAATTATTCTCGTCAATAATAGGAGAAAGGATAATTAGAGCACATGTTGATGTAGAATACTGAATATACAAAAGGCCAAACACTTCTAAAGGGCCTGCCTGGGCCCTGCCAATACTCTAGGCAATCTCATAAGCTATTCCCAATTCTATGCTTTCAACCATGGTTGGAAAACTCAGACTTGTCTTGGACTCGACAGACCAAAAAATTGGACTCAGACTCGGACTCGGAAAAGACTGAGGAAAGGACTTGGCAAAAGAAAAAATCCGTAGTTTTATAAAAAAACAAAAATAAATTAATGCATTTAGAGAACATAAGAACCATAATTGAAACATTACACATGTCATATGAATCCCAAACACTTAATATTTGAAATTTAATCATAGTTTCAAACTTTAAAATGTTTATCAGCAGCATAAGTTTATAAATGTTTACAAAATGACATACAATAATATGTCCAAATGTGAAAAATAGAAAACTAAAGATTACATCTTCCTTTTCCCTCTCCTAATATAACTCAATTTTTTAGGCCTTGAACCTATAGGTGTTGAGGTATTTAAATGAGGAGTTAATTGTTCTTCATCATCAAAGTCCTCGTCTTTGTCATCCTCCATTTCATCGGAATCATCCAATACTGCTTCTTCTGCTGCTATTTGGATTCATTGCAGCTATCATGACTTCTTTTGTTTTTTCCCTTTCTTCTTTTTGCAATTCATATTCAGCAAGAAGGGCCTTATGTGTCTAATAATCTTTGGAGTTGTTTTGGGGCAACCTTGCACATTTTGTCCGTGTATTTTGGCAAGGTGGTATTTTAATGTATTCACTCCACCTATCATTCATTTGCCACATTCAGTGCAAGTCACCTCTCCCTTTTTATTTCCCTTTATTCCATACTTCCATGTCTCATTTCTTTTACTTCCTGATTTTAGGGCTGCCTTTCTAGTTGAAGTTGACATTGCTGTTATAGCATGAAAAAACAAAAAATCAATAGGGTTTTATGAAAAATCAACAAAAAATTGATAATGAACCATTTGATAAAAGTAGTATTCAAAAACAAGATAAACATGCAAGGAAATAAATTAAAAAAGGAAATGGAATTTTTTTTTGCTAGCGTTTCCTCTTGTTTTTTTTGTATTAACATAGTTCACAAAATTCTGGGTTTCATCACTGTCTTATAGAGTGTTTGGATCACAACAGATCATTACATATAGGTAGCAACTTGAAAAGCTACCACTAAATAACCGCTAAATATATCATGACATAACATTCTGTCTACTATATCTGTTAATACAAAGAGTCAAAATTTTGTTCCCTTAAATTATTTGGTATGTGGTACTTGAGTTATCTGGTATTTGGCATTCTTTCATCCTTAGCCGTGTCTCCTTGGACTTGACAGTCTTCTATCTTCAATATGTAGATCTTTAATGAACTGGTTCAGGTTCTCTAGCTCCCTCTGTCGGAGCATATCTTTGTGTATGGAAAAGTATTGGCATGAAACTATGTCCTCTTTGTGTATCAGTATTTTTCCTTCCCGCATAAGCATAAAAAACCTGTCTCTGGATATCTCTAGAGCAGCAGCAACCTGTGACATGATATGGAAATGGGTGAGTTTACATCCAAACTCAGTAAGTTGTCTCCTCTTCTGGAAAATCTCTCCATTTCGTTCCTTCCATAAGAACCAAAGAATCTCACAAGTAAGAACAGACCAAAAGGTGTTAGTTTTCAAATCAAAAGACTCTACATAGCCAGCTAAAATTTCACTCCATGACTATCCAGGTCTACTGTTCCAAACAATGGGGGACCCAAAAAAGATGGGGTCTATTGTTTCCTGTTGTTTTTCAAGATTATCTTGATTTATAATAGATGGAAATGAAAAAAAAGAGAAGAATTTTTTTTTACCTCGATGTATTTTGCTGCTTTGATGTTTCCTCAACTTCTCCAAACCCTAAAACCCTATTTTGAGCAAGCACAATAAACAAATGACTCAAAAAGTGAAAAAAAAAATCAAATTATGAGTTCTTGGGCATGTCTAGGTAGCAGTTAGAGTCCATTGGAAGGACTCGCGAGTCTTGATGTTGGACTTGCCCGAGTTAATGACAAAGGCTCCCAAGTCCAAGAGTTTGGACTCAACTCCTAAGTCCATGGCGAGTCGACTTTGCTTGCAATTGGACTCATGAGTGCAATCGAGTACGAGGCGAGTCTAAAGATTTTTCAATCTATGCTTTCCACTTCAAAGATTGACTCTTTTATTTTCCCTAACTTGATGTTGTTGAATTTGTAACTTATAATCAGCCTCTTGTATTATATTACTGTTCATAAACGACCAAAAGAGGTTGATGAAACTCAAATGTAAACCAAGTCACAACAATTGAATCAGGACAGCAAAACAACACTGCTATGTTAAAAAAAAGGCAAATCTCACATATCAAACTCTATTTTCTTTACACTCAAAACTCCATAGATTCTTGTATTTATGATGGAGTAGCAGCTCCCCCAGTTGCTTCCAATGTAGATAGTTGGGGAGATGTGCTGTATCACTTTTCTCTTTACTTGCATATAATTTCTAGTTGTAGATGTTAAGAGAAGATGTAGGAGTACCCTTTTTTCCTAAGTTTGTTTGATTGGGCCCTCTTAGCCTAAGACCTCAAGATACCATTAGGTTTTGTATTGGTCCTTTTGTGGTTACCAATGAGAAATTTGGGGTTGCTCTTTTGATTCATATGTAAACTGCAATTTTATTCTCTATTGACACCTCGCATTGTCCCTTTTAATTGCTCTTCTTGATATAGGGGACTTGCAAGATTATTTTGTATTATATTCCATTGAATGTTACTATGTGGTGACTTGTCTAAGGCATTTTGGTATCCTCATCTTATTAGGTGTAGATTTCATCTACATCGGTTGATTTGTGACCACATTCTTATGATTTAAAGATGTTCTTGCGACACAAAGTGCTCGTGGACGCTTATTTAAAGATGAGCACTCCGGTTAAAGTTCTTTTGCCTCTTGACTTGGACATGTGTTGGTAGAGCAGAGCCCCTAACAAAATGACTTCGTGCTACTGAACCACAATGCCCGCTAGCGTGAAACATGGCGATCTTCATCTCCTCATCGGAAGGATTGGTCCCACACGGTATATACGAAGAATATTTTGAGATGAGGCTCAAGACTGTTACAAAAGGCGCCTCTTCAACCATGTGTTAAAGTAATATGTTTGTTGAAATGGAAATTATGATGAGATCTTGGCAACTTTTTGAAATAATGGCAATTAGAATACAATTGGCACACATGCCAGTCATAAGCAATGAAAAAATAACAGTTGGCCCTCATGCCGAATTTGTAACAAATTAATCATGCTGAAATATTTGGCATGGTGACAATTGAAATCAGTGTTCCGAGAATCGCACATGAATCGCCTGAATCTGGCAATTCACAATTCGATTCACAAAAAATGATTTTTTTTTATTCAAAAATTGGAACCACTAATTTTTTGGGCCGAATCGCATGAATCACCTGAATCGGCGATTCATGCCATGAATCCCCTGAATCGGATGCCATGAATCGCCATGAATCGGCGGATTGGTAAAAAGTCAAGTCAAATTTAAAAAAACACACAAATATTTTCAATGTTTTTTTATGCCTTTCCTATTTGTTGTAAGTTTATACAAATATAACATTTAAGTATAAGTTTGATTTATTTAATTTCTTATACTTTAAGTTATATTTGTATAAATTATAAAATATATATACTTCAGGATGTTTGAGATAGGTTCCAACTTCATAGGAGTTAAGATGCAGATTCTAGATTTTGAAAATTCCAGACTTAACCAAATTTCAGGATTCAACAAGCCTTTAGCAGGGTTACCTCCCACAATCCATCATGGCTTTCTAAGGTCAAACTGAAGCTGGCAAAAGGATTCTCAAAGGGTTTTAACTCGTTTTATCACAAATCACTTGGTTTCGACCCCATCTCTATGACAAACTTAGCTTAGCTCTCGCCCAAATCCCAGACAAACATGACTTCCCAACAAGCCAAAATCATTCAAACCTCATTTGCCGGACCTAGGGACTTGAAAACAGCCACCAACAAAGACTACCTAAGATCTAGTTATGAAGACTTTGACATTTGGCATTGATCAATGATCAAGCATCATAGATTCATACTATGAAACGATTTAGTTTTATGGATCTTACAGATACTGATAGACATATGTTTCATGGATGTTCATGGATCTTCATCTTACATACATTTATGATTTGATGTCTTATGGATCTTCATCTTACATACATTCTATGATTTGACTCATTACGATCCTATGATTTCTATTTACTTTAGCTACAATTTACATTTTACGTGTAATGTATGTGATGGATTTATCATTTATGTTCCTTGTTTATGTATATTAGCTTCTATTTGATCATGTTATAGTGTGTTTAAGTTATATTCAATAAAGGGTGCATGAAATAAATTTTAAATTGTTAAAATCTCTAAATTTCAAGGGTTTTTTAAATTTGCCGATTCGTGGCCAATTCATGATTCGATTCGGCCTTGCTGATTCCGATCCGATTCCAATTCTCGTTTCTTTGGTTGAAATAGAAGCATGATGAGAAGATTAGGACCAATTTGTAAAGCAAGGGGTTGGATCTATAAAACCCGAAAACATGCACTGTATTAAGGGCTTTTAGTTTTAGATTACGAGTCTAGACATATAGGAAAGAGTTTGTAAAATTCATAGTAGTCTGAATTTTGTTCCTTACTGAACACCATGGTTTTTCAACTTGCGATGTATGTTGTAGCATTTGTATTCTAGGGCTTATTTTCCAACCTTGGCATGTTTGCTCTTAATGAAATACAAAGATTGTGCTTGTGTAGCCTTTCTTCTTTTATTAATCAAAGTATTATGTGCTGATTTCTTTTATGTTTGATCCAATTAACTTATGTTGATGCTTCCATCTTCTATTTCTTATGAGAAATGGGGGATCATGTAACTGTTTTACTCTTCCTAAAGCCTCTAGTATAGAAGATGCATTGTATCACTTATAGCTTGCTTCTTAGGAAGGTGGTGGGGGGGTTGTTCTCTTAACAAACCCTTGTATGATTAATTTTCGTCTGAGGTCAAGATATGCCCCTAGGTGTCTCTTGTTTGGGTTTCGTTGATGTGAGTTTTGTTCCACTACAACATGCAAAATCAAATACTTAGTATTCCAAGAAGAAATACCAAATTTCCAACTCTCTCTTAAATAAGGATGTTCATATGCTAAACAATGTGTCTGAATTGTGTGATCAAATGAGACAACCTCAAGGTTTCTTCTTATTGTGGACTTTCACTTAGTTATAATGATGTGATATCGTTGGTTATCACAAAGGGACTTACGTTGTTCATTTAATGGATACCAATTTGACTTTAACTTCTTCAATCACATCCAACCAAATAAACTGCAAAGGATAAGGGTTTATAAAGCTATTCTAGTCCTAGAATGTAAGAAATAGTGGATGTCTTTGTGAGTCTACTGGACTTAGTTTAGCCATCGACATCAACCAAGCTAGTGCAATCTACTAAGGTAAATGTAAGATGTTCAAATTGCCACTATTCCATTAACACCGTCCATCAATGCATATCAATGTGCAAGCAATAATCAAAGCTAATTTCATATAAATGCCATTCGACGACGCAAGACAAACTTACAATCAACAAGTAGCTAGTGGTTTGGTCTAAGCGAGTTCACCAAAGATGCATCCAAAATCACTTCCATTCAACTAAACACTACTTCTAATTAACATGAGGAAATGAAGAAACCATGTAGCACTTCAAAGCAACACGTGTAAGCCACCATGAAGACCAATAATGAATCAACAATTATTTTGATAGCATTATGACAACAATTTCAACAAGTCTCCTCCTAACCTATTCTCTAATCTATTCTCCTCTCTAATCTCCTAATCTCATTAGTTACAAATGAGGAGGCCTTGGCCTTTTATAGTTGTTCAATTACAAAGAAGGGCCAAGATCAGTTCAAGATCAAGGGCCAAGATTTACCCATTACAAACCCTAATTAGGGTTGCCACACTATCATCCAATTACATGAAGGCACCACTTTGTGGGCCAATAAGAAAATTACAATGCTTTTTAGAGCCAATGAGAAAATATGTACACTTGACATAATATTATTGAATGTGCTTTAACACATGTAACCAGAGTTTTTTGATTGGTCTAAGACAAGTGGGCGCCACCTCAACATTCTCATCTTATAGGTTTGATCAATTTTTTGGTGATGAGAAAATATCTCTTGATACTCAACATTATCAAGCCTTCAATTGTGATGACATATTCCTAAATTGCTTCATCTTCTCAAATTTTCTCCATCTTTGTTCTTGAAATTTTCTCATTGCCATGATTTTGAACTTGTTTATAGTTGCAAACTTGATGTCTCTTTCGATGCCTTAACTTTGATCTTCTTGAAGTGATGAAGCTTTCATGCACTTGGATTCTTCAAAATAAACTTGGATTTTCAGACGAAATTCAAGTTGGTGATGATTTCCTTTCACTTGTAGACTCTGATTTTTCTTGTGCAAAATTTGTTCTTTGAATTTCCCTTCAATAATGTGAGCTTGAACCACCTTCTTTGAAGTTCTCGAGCTTGATCTTGCCACCACCCTTTTGTTCTTAAGTTTCTCCTTCTCCAACAATTACCTTACAAAACAAAGGAGAAAACAATTTGATGTTAAAGTTGTGAAAATGATAAACAAAACAGAATTAAGGCACTTCTATGGAAAATTTAACTTGATTATTGAAGTTTTACCCATGTAAGCTTTGTATGAAAATCAATTAACTCCACATTTTAACCTGATTTTTATTCCGTTTTCTTATTTTCTGAGTTTTAGAGCCAATCTTGGATCTGATTTTCATGGGATGGTAGCTTAGTTACAATTCAAAATGGCTAAATTTGTGAAGGAAATCATCATGGAGTGCAAATCTGACTACGAACAAAGGGCGGAAATCAGGGGGTTGTCAGGATTAAGAATCCTGACATGAGGTCAGATTCTGACCTAGTGTCAGGATTGAGCATTTTCCTTGCCTCTTTATCCTTGTGTGATCTATATTGGAAGCGTCATGTTTTCAGCATTCAAACTTTCCCTGTTATAATGCCAAGGCGGAAATTTGGCCCATGTCGATATTGTGAATCTTGACAAGGGGTTAGAATCCGGCCCTACGTGAGGATTATCTCTGATTTTTCTTTGACTTTCAAACTGTTTTTCCAGCCTTTCTAATCTTCATTTCATCCCTTCAATTTGTTTCAAGGTTGATCATCATAATGGTTTAGTTGTGATTTGCATTTATAACTGATTGAAGTCCATTTTCATTCAACTTCCATCCATTTCTTGTTCAAAATTTCAATCCTTTTCCTTCAAAACTTCATCAACCTTTGCCTCAGATGTTCGTTTTTCATCATTTTGACCAACTTGGAGTTGGAAATTTTCATACTTGGGCTGGGTTTTGGAATTGTTGGGATTTTGCAAGGTGAAGGGTGGCGGAAATCTGATGGTTGTCAGGATTAGGAATCCTAAGAGGTGGTTGGATTCCGACCTCTCAGTATTATCTTTTCCTTCATTGGATCTTGTAAAATCCTCGAGACTTCATCTATTCAATTGGATCTTCCAACTTCTGCCTTTTATTTTGAAAATCTCTTCCCTTTTCCATCAATTTTATTGGATTTTGGCATGAATCTGCATTCAATAGATCATTATTCATACCTCGATTCATCATTTCACCCCACTCCATTATCTTTTTCCATCGATTTTGCATTAGGATCTTGCTTTCTAGTCATTTTGATCTTGCTTTCCGACCTAGTGTTAGGATTGGGAATCCTAACAAGCAGTCGGATTCCAACCCTATGTCAGGATAAATTCTGATTTCACATTATGTGCACTTTGTCTTTTTATCCTTCTCAACTCTTATTTTGTGATTTCAAACTCATTTTGAAGGCTCATATTGATGTTTTTAGTCTGATTTCCACCTCTAGCTGACTGAAATCTATTCCAAGTTCTGATTTTTATCCTCACTTCGCTCCAAATTTGATCATTTTCTCCAAGATTTCAATTGATTTACACCTTTCATCCTCAATTTCCATCACCTTTCATCAGCTTGGAGTGGAACTTTGCATTGAACTGTCCCTAAACTTGGGCAGAATTTCACTATCTGTTCAGATTTTGCACATAAAAGGGGGCGGTAATTTGGGGTCTCTTGGTATCAAGAATCCTGAGACATGGTTGAATTCTGACATAGTGTCAAGATTTGGAATCCTGAGAGATGGTCGGATTCCAACCTCCTTTGGGGACTACTTTTCTTGATTAATCTTCTCTCTTATTCGCCCTTTTCATCAATTTGCACTTGAATGTCACCTTGAGATCGCTTTGAAATCATGTAGACTTGGGTGGAATTTTGAGGGTTGTCAGGATTGGGAGTCCTGAGACATGGTCGGATTCTGACCTACTCTCAATATTTTTTCTATTTTGCAAGTTAACTCCCAATTTGCTCACTTCAATTTCTTTAGCTTAGAGGGCAAAATGATTTATATAAAATATAACATTTAAGTATAAGTTAAATTTATTTCCTTTTCCTTTTTAATACTTCAATTTATATTTTATATAAATATTGTTAGGATGTTTGAGAGTGGTTTCAGGTTCAGAGGAGTTATAATAAAGATTCTAAATTTTAGGAGTTTCTAAAAATTTAAATTTCAGACTTAGCCAAATTTCAAGATTTAGCACACCTCCATCTGTGTTATTTCGCACAACTTTCCTTGACCTTCGAAGATGAAATTGAAACTGGAACAAGGATTTTCAAAAGTTTCTAATTCATTTCATCACAAATCCCTTGATTTCATCTCCATATCCTCGACTAGCTTAGTCCAACTCTCGCTCACACCCCCTGACTGACTTGACTATGTAGCAAGCCAAAGTTGCCCAAACTCATCTCTAAGACTTGGAGACTTGAAAATTGCCACCAACTAAGATCACCTAAGACCACTACTCCTATAGCTAAAGCTAAAAGAGGGGGTCCCCATTTGCTATGGGGCAATGGTGTGAAAACCTCACAACAAGTTTCATTAAGAAATAATCTTCTTACACCATGTCTTTCAGTGCGGAGAATTGTGCATCCCTTAGGAGACTTCTTTTATTCGGACTTGTGTGGCTTCTTCCCATGACTAAGATTTGAACATTACATTCTATGTCATGTGGACTTTGTGTTTTGTTCTCTTAGTCAACAATTTGTGGTACATAGTGTTGTGTTTTTGTCATCTGATTCTGTTCAAGCTGCCTCTCTTCGTGACACTTGTTTCGTGACACTATGTCTCCTTGCAGCTCCCTCTATATGACATGTGTGTATGGGGATCTTCTATGCGTTTCTTATCAGAAGAACATTCAGTTGTATGTGTTGGTTTTTTCTGCAGAGTTTGGTTGAACCGTTTTTCCCTTCCATAGTCATCTTTGTTTAGAAGGCTTTCATAGGTGTAACAAGTGTATTGAACATTGTTTTCAGAGTTTCTTTTGTCTGTGCGCGCTTAGTATCAAAAATGATTAAACACCAAAAGAATATGTTAGTGCCGTTTCAAACCGTTGGGGTGTTTTAAAAAAAAAACATTGTAACTGTCATTAGCAGCATTCGTTTTTTATAAAACATACAGGCTGGAGTGTTTTCAATGGCCGTTTTGCTTTCTAAGAACTTGCGGATGAACACCAAGGAAATGCCCAGGCAGATTGATTAACCATGAGTGTTAAGACTGACATTATATGTGACGTCCAGTGAAAAACGGAGACACATAGGCGGTGAAAAATGAAGTCTATGCGTCTTCCTAACTGAGTTTTTTTAATAAAAAAGGGGAACCGCGATTTATGCCTTACGGGAGCTATATCGATAGTATTTTAAAAAAAGATTTGTGTGCGTAAGCTGTAAAATATATTACTGGCTTCGTTAGTAAAGGAGAACGATAGTATGAACAAAAAGACAAGGAACGACGAATAAGGTAGAACGTGCGTAAGTAGTGACAAATTTTTCGTGTTCAATATACGAAGAGGAGTGACAGATCACCAGACGCATTCATGCTTTGAAGTGGTTACTGTCGCATGTGAGTAAAACAAAAAATACCAGTCACATCACCCACGAGGCAGGTGAAAAAGAACATTGTGAAAAACATCGGCTATTCTTGGTGTGAAAAAATGTGTGCATAGGTGTAATGACCCTTACTATAAAGGCCACTAAAAACTCAAATGCTGGATTGAGTAATTTCGTCAAACACTTGGCACGCACTGAATTGTTTGCTGATGACTGCTTCTTGTTTGGGTTTGTTTAATGCCAATGATGATTGGGTGAATGCCAAAGAATGCAAGTAACTAATTGGAAGTAAAAATGAAATGCAACCTCTTTATATTCTATCCCAATTGCAAATAAATGAAATGCTGTTGAAAATTCAACACCTACAGCTCTGAGACATTTTCACAAACATTTGGTATGCAATCTATAGGACTATGCAAATGGGACATTTAACCAAACAGTTGACCTCCTGACTGAATATTCCTTTAATATTCCAATAACTTGGCACCTTACAACAAAGATAGACTTACTTATCAATGCAATGAAACTCTCCAAGTCTGATTGCAAAGTGTATTACCAAGGACTGATTCATATGACTGAATTCTGAAAGGATACTGGACTGTTACAGCTATTACAATTTCAGACTTCACTATAATGAACTATTGCCAAACAAGACAATGCAATGACTAACAATATCTCTTGAGTTATGATCACTACAAGACTGATTCCGATATAGCAATGACTGATCTTATAGACTGTTTCCTGAATACATATATGACTGTTTACAACTTCTGAATTATGACAATGTATGAACTGTCACACATGAACAATGAACTATTGCTATAACAAGTTCATTCAATGCACTTCTTTGATTCCATACAACGCACTATCTTCTATGACAAACCAATGCTCTTCCTTGCTATGTTATTACAATTACCATGATGAGAAACAGTGACTGATCATAACAAATTCTGGACTGTTGTAACAGTGCCACCTTCAATGCAATTTTTACATCAAACATCAACATATAAACACATGAAATGAACCTGGGAATGATGCACTGCTGTTGACCGAGTTGATGATGACAATTGCTAATGACGCCACCCCAAATCTGCACCCCTGTACTTTTGCCATACTGCTACCAGATGCAGGCCGTACCTAGGCTGTACTGTACGGCTCCTGCATAAAATTCTTTGCTGGATGTTAGGTACCGAAAATGGTCCAAATAGGGGCGCCTAGGAATGAAGTATCATTCCCCAAATGCATAAAATTATTCTCCAGCCGGTTATGAAGTTATGAGTAAATATGTGAGTCCAAACCCTGATAAGAACTTCTCTGAAAATGCACCAAATGGTCTTCCAAACTCCACCAAATTGATTCTCCAATGCAATGATGAAAAACAAACCCTTATTCCATCAAATTCAAACCCTCAAATCAATCTTCACATGAAATCCACATGAAATAGCTGAGTACCATCTCCAATCATGCAACCCTTCAGTAGTTATTTCATTACCTCAGTTATGCCAATCTAAGGGAGTGATCGTTCCCAAAGATCGAATGATATTTGCAGACCAAAAGACTACAAATTGCTTCACAATGGAAGAAGTAGAAGAAATCCCAAATCCAAGCATGTCCAAATGAGAGGCCAAACCCTCTATTTATTCACTTTTTTAAGAAGTTACTAAGAACTTCTAGAAACATCCAATTATAATGCACTTTATAATAAAATAACATTATAATATAAAAGTGCTTTTCTCAACTCAAAATTATAACAATGTAGGCTCATAACTGAATGTAGGCCCAACTACAACTGAATGTAGGCTCGGACTGGATGTAGGCTCTACTGAACGTAGGCTCTAACAGCAATATGCAATCAACTGATGTCCAAATGATCACGAGATGACTCTCTCCTCATCGCTATCAGTCTATGAGAGCCCGTGATAGACTGATCCCGCACGCCAAATGATGTCAGCCAAAATGGGGACATGACAATAGGACTGGAGGTATAGTGGAATAAAAGACATTGGCAAGCCGATATACAAGAGAGAGCTGAATATTAGAAAAGGAGCTGTGAGTGTTCGGAGTTTAAAAAAAGACGGGAGATAGTCATATCTAAGTCTTTTTTGAATGGAGACTCAGTCTTGATACATCACATAATACAAATTAGAGCATTCTTATTAAGGGGATGCAATCTTTGGGACATAGTTGGATACAATTCGTACTTAAGAAGGTGCCATTGTTTGCTATTGAAGAAAGAGCTTTGGACAAAACCAAATCACAAGAATTCACTTCAGTCGCATATCTTGGTTCAGATGTCTTTAAATCTTCAGTAAAGACTCAGAGTTAATTTTTGGTCTTGTTTCAGCTCAATACCTTATCAAGGAAAAGGTTGTAGCCTTTTTGGGAGTCAGGTTGAAGCCTGCTTTGTAATGCGTTCTTGAAGAGTTGTAGCTCTCAATATAATGGGTTGTAGCCCATTTGAATAGTGAAGTCGTGGTTTTTTAACCCGTCTTGGGTTTTCCACGTGAGAAAAATCTTGTGTGTCTCATCTCCTTTTGTGTGTGTTTCTCAAATTGTTTATCTGCTCTTAAAGTTAGAAATACTGATTCACCCCCTCCCTGTCTCAGCATTTCTCTATTTTTCAATTGATATCAGAGCAGGTCACTCTCTTCCCTTGCTTAAAAGCTTGAGAGTTTGATTCTTGTGCCTATCATGAGTGCCGTAGAAGGTCTTGCCACGAATCGTGCACTTCTTTTTGATGAGAAAAACTATGCCTTTTGGAGTGTTCAAATGAAGACCTATATCATGTCCTTAGGCTGCAATGTCTACCTCGGTCTTGTCAATGGTTACACTATTCCTTCTAAACCTCCTGCGGATGCTGATGGTATTTTAGGAATTTGAGAATAATGCCAAGGCTATGAATGCTATTCTGTGTGATCTAACCGAATCTGAATTTGTAAAGGTCATGCACTGTGGTACTGCAAAAGAAGTTTGGGACAAACTGCATAATGCCTACCATGGTGATGACAAAGTTAGGAAGGCAAAAGTTCAAATTCATTGAGTTGTTTTTGAAAGTCTTTGTATGAAGGAAGATGAGAATATTCCTGCTTACTTTCTTCGTGTTGATGAGGTTGTGAATGCTTTAAAAGGTCTGGGAGAAAATGTAGAAGAAAAAACAGTGGTTCAGAAAATTCTTCGCTCTCTTCCCATTAGGCTTGATGCTAAGGTTTCTGCTGTTGAAGAAATGTCAGATTTGGATACTCTAACAGTTGACAAACTGCATGGTATTTTGACTACCTATGAGATGAGGACCAATGTTGATGGGACTTTAAAAAATGAATCAACTTTCAAGGTCTCTAAAAGTAGTAAAGACAAGGAGAAGAAGTACAACGGAAGCTCGGATGAAGATTCTAATGAGGAAATTGTATATCTAGTTAGAAGGCTGAAAAAGGGTCTTAACAAAAGCAATGGAAAATCTGGTTTGAAGTGCTTCAATTGTGGGAAACTCGGTCACTTTGCCTCAAAATGTCCTTTTGATAAAGAAGATGACAGCCATGATGAAAAATATTTCAAATTCCGGAAAACTAGGAGATTTGCCAAAAAAAAATGGAAATTTGAAAAGGGCAAAAAGGTGCTGTTTTCAAAAGATGACAGCGATGATTCTTCAAGCAGCAAAAGTGACTCGTATAAATGAAGTTATGTTCATGGCTGTTGATGACTTGAGTTCCGAAGAAAATGATGATGTAGAAGACAATGAAGTGGATCTTGAACTTGAATTGATTGCAGCTCTAGCTGAGATAAAGAAACTGAAAAAGAAGAATCTAAGTCTTGCGGATCTTCTACAAGTTGAGAGTGCTGAAAAGTTAAAGATTGCAACATCTCTCAAAGAGGCTGAAACTCAACTTGTTGATTCTAAAATCTTGAATGAGGAAACTAAAAGGATTCGTGAGAATTTGGAAAATCAGATTCAGCTAAAAGAAGAAAACATTGCCAAGCTAGAAGCTGAAATTGTTGCTCTCAGAAACATAGGTAAAACTTCTATGCTTTCTAGTGAAGAAGTGTCCTTCAAGAGTGGTAATGTTACGTTAGATGACATTCTTGGTTCTCAAAGACCTACCAAAGAAAAGAGAGGAGTTGACATGCAACTTGAACAAAACTCTTCACCACCGTAAAGTAGTCAGCTTGCACTTAACAAGGTAAATAAACTTTTTTTCTATGGCTACTGTTTTTCATGTAACTACTTTGGACATAGAGCTTTTGATTGTAGGGCTGCTCCCTTTAAGAATTATTTTCAGCATGAAAAGAATACTTTTAGGAAGTACAACTTAATTTGCTATAGCTGTAACAAGTTTGGCCATACTTCAAGATTTTGCAACAGCTATAGTGCAGATTTGTTCTACAATGTTGAACCAAAAGGAAGGACAAAAGTGACCAAAGTTTGGAGAAGAAAAGTTCAAGAGACACCTCTAAAAGCTCTCGTTGTTCAAACAGCTCTTCATGCCAGCAGTGAGAAGGATATTTGGTATGTTGACAGTGGCTGCTCCAGACACATGACAGGTGATTTAAGTAAGTTTCATACTCTTAAGAAAATGAAAGGTGGAAAGGTTAGATTTGGAGGTAGCTCTTTTGCAAAGGTTGCTGGTATAGGTACTCTCTTGATTAATAATGATGAAACCATTGTTGAGAATGTTCATTATGTTGAAGTTTGCAACACAATCTTTTAAGTGTAAGTCAGCTATGTGATCAAGGGTATGACCTTAGTTTTAACTCAAATTCTTGCACTATCAAAAAGGGAATTGATGTCATAGCTAAAGCAACTAGAGCAACAAATAATCTCTATATTCTTGATGACTAATGATGAGACTTGTTGTTTGAGCAAGGTAGAGGATGCTTGGCTTTGGCACAAGCGTTTTGGGCATGTAAATTTTGATAATTTTATCAAAATTAGTAAAAAGGAAGTTGCAAGAGATATGCGAAAGATAGAGAAACCAGTTGATGTTGTTTGCAAAAATTGTCAAGAGGGAAAACAAACCAGAGCTTCCTTCAAACCAAAAAATCATTTCAACAGTAGGCCACTTGAGCTAATTCATCCGGATCTTTGTGGACCAACTAGGACAGCAAGCCTTCAAGGTGAAAAATACTTTATGCTTCTTATTGATGATTTTTATCGCATGACTTGGGTTACTTTTCTAAAAGAAAAATTAGAGGCTTTAGAGAAGTTTAAGATTTTTAAGAATCTGGTTGAAAATGAAATGGATGTGAAAATGAAATGGTTGCGTTCTGATAATGGGGGAGAATTTACCTCAAATGATTTTGTTAAGTTTTGTGAGCAACATGGAATCAAGAAACAGGTTTCAGCCCCTAGAACACCACAACAAAATAGTGTTGTGGAAAGAAAAAACAGAACTGTTCAAGAGATGGCACGATGTTTGATGAATGAAAGAAAAGTGAAAGATGTCTGTTGGAGAGAGGCTGTCCACACAACAGTCTACATTCAGAATAGAACTTTGTTGAGGCCCAAGTTCAACAAGACTCCATATGAAGTTTGGAAAGGTAAACCAGCTACTGTTAAGTACTTCAAAATTTTTGGAAGTCCATGCTACATTAGGAAGGATGAAGATAATTTGAGAAAATTTGATTCTAGATCTGATGAGGGAGTTTTTCTTGGCTACTCTTCTAAAAGTAAAACATTTAAATGCTACAATAAAAGACTGCATAAATTAGTAGAGAGTGCTAATGTTAAGATTCATGAGGCTACTAATGAACTTGGTGAGAATGATGACAGCCCTGAAGATGAAAAAACTCAAATCAGCACTGTTGTATAGTTGTAATAGCTAGCAAAAGTGGTGAGAATGACAAAGGTAAAACTCAATCTGCTCATGAAGAAACAGTCTCTACTTCATATGATGCTGAAAACTCACATGTTAATTCCGGGTATGATTCTCAAAGTGATAATGATGCTTCCACCTTCAAAACTCCTTTCAAAATTTGTTCAAAATAATCATCCTATTGATCAAGTTATAGCTGAAAGAAAAACTAGGCAGGCTAGGCAAAATGTTAATTATTTTGAGGATGATGACTTATCACTCATTTCTATGATTGAGCTTAAATGTTTTGAAGAGACAGTAGTAGATGAGCATTGGGTGGCTGATATGAAAGAAGAGTTAGAACAAATTAAGAAGAGCAATACTTGGGAGCTTGTGCCAAGACCCATTAACAAAAATGTGATAGGTACAAAATGGGTATTCCGGAATAAGGTAAATGAAGATGGTAAGATCATTAGAAACAAGACTCGTTTAGTTTGCAAGGGATATTCTCAAATTGAAGGTGTTGATTTTAGTGAAACCTTTGCACCGGTTGCAAGATTAGAGACAATCAAAATTTTTCTTGCATTTACTTCCTTTAAAGGTTTTAAAGTCTTTCAAATGGATGTTAAATCTGCCTTTCTAAATGGGGATTTGGTTGAAGAAATCTATGTTGAACAATCGGAAGGCCTTATTTCTAACAATATGGATTATGTTTGCAAGCTGAAAAAGGCTCTTTATGGTCTCAAACAAGCTCCTAGAGCTTGGTATGACAGGCTGGACAATTACTTCCAGCAACAGGGCTTCAAAAAGGGATATGTAGATAGCAATTTGTATGTCAAAGAGGAAGGTCACAACATTCTCATTGTTGTGGTTTATGTTGATGATTTGATTTTTGGTAGTGATAATGTCAAAATGTCTAAGACATTTGTTGCTTGTATGAAAGATGAATTCGAAATGTCTATGATGGGTGAACTAACTTACTTTTTTGGGCTGCAAATTAATCAATCTTGTGAAGGTGTTTTCATTTCCCAAGCTAAGTATGTTAGAGAGTTGCTTAAGAGATTCAAAATGAAAGATTGCAATCCGGTTAGCACTCCTATGGAAACCGGATGTAAACTAAGTAAGGATGATGTATCTCCTTCTGTTGATCAAACATTTTATAGATCTATGGTAGGGAGTTTGCTGTTTGTTACAACCACTAGACCAGATATTATGCAGGCTGTTGGCTATGTTGCTAGATTTCAAGCATCTCCAAAGCAAACACAGGTTCAAGCTGTTAAGAGAATTTTTAAGTATTTGAAAGGCACTGTTGATTTTGGTCTTTGGTTTCCAAAGAGTTTTGATTTCTCTCTTATAGCCTATACAGATGTAGATTGGGGTGGCTCTGTGGATGATAAGAAAAGCACCAGTGGGTGTGCTTTCTTCTTAGGTGGTTGTTTGGTATCATGGCTAAGCAAGAAATAGTCTTGCACATCACTTTCTACTGCTGAAGCTGAATACATTGCAGCAGTTTCATGTTGTACTCATAATCTGGATGAAGAATACTTTATGTGACTATAAGCTTAAGTTTACTGATCCTATTTGTATTTTTTGTGACAACACAAGCGCCATTGATATCTCGAGAAATCTAGTGATGCATTCCTGCACCAAGCACATTCCAATCAAATATCACTATCTGAAGGAGCAAGTTGCTAATAATACTATCAAGTTGAACTATGTTTGTTCAAAGGAACAAGTTGCTGATGTGTTTACTAAACCTTTACCCCGAGATCGCTTCGAGTATCTTCGAAGCAAGCTTGGTGTTTTTCCACCTCAGTGAAAGGTTCGTTTTCAGCTGATGCACTTCATTGTTATATCTTTTGGACTGTAGTTGTATTTCAGTTTCGTGGTCATTGATGACAAAGGGGGAGTAGACCTTCAGGGGGAGTTGGTTCAGATTTGGTACAGTTGATTCAGTTTAGTTTAGCTATTCAGGGGGAGTTGTTTTAGCTTGGTGAATGGTTCTTCTCTATTCTCGTTGGATTGCCATCAATGACAAAAAGGGGGAGATTGTTGTGTTTTTGTCATCTGATTTTGTTCAAGCTCCCTCTCTTCGTGACACTTGTTTCGTGACACTATGTCTCCTTGCAGCTCCCTCTATATGACATGTGCGTATGGGATCTGCTATGCATTTCTTATTAGAAGAATATTTGGTTGTATGTGTTATTTTTTTCTGGAGAGTTTGGTTGAACCGTTTTTTCCCTTCCATAGTCGTCTTTGTTTAGAAGACTTTCACAGGTGTAACAGGTGTATTGAACATTGTTTTCAGAGTTTCTTCTATCTGTGCGCGCTTAGTATCGAAAATGATTAAACACCAAAAGAATATGTTAGTGCCGTTTCAAACTGTTGGGGTGTTTTTAAAAAAAAACATTGTAACCGTCATTAGCAGCATTCGTTTTTTATAAAACATACAGGCTGGAGTGTTTTCAATGACTTTTTTGCCTTCTGAGAACTTGCGGATGAAAACCAAGGAAATGCCCAGGCAGACTGATTAACCATGAGTGTTAAGACTGACATTATATGCGATGTCCAATGAAAAACGGAGACACATGGGCGGTGAAAAATGAAGTCTATGCATCTTCCTAACTGAGTCTTTTAATAAAAAAGGGGAACTGCGATTGATGCCTTACGTGAGCTATATCGATGACAGGTGGAGTGAATAGATTAAAATACCACTTTGCCAAAATACAAAATGTGGAAGGTTGCCCCAAAACAACTCCAGAGATTATTAGACACACGAAGGCCTTTCTTTTTGAATATGAATTGCAACAAAAAGAAAGGGAAAAAAAGAAGCCATGATAGTTGCAATGAAGCAGAAGAAGCAGCATTGATGATTCTGATGAAATGGAGGATGACGAAGACGAGGACTTTGATGATGAAGAAGAATTAACACATTTAAATACCTCAACACGTTCTAGTTCAAGGCTTGAAAAATTGAGTTTATTAGGAGAGGTAAAAGGAAGATATAGTCTTTAGTTTGCTGTTTTTCACATTTGGACATATCACTATATGTCATTTTGTAAACATTTATAAATTTATGCTTCTGATATACATTTTAAAGTGTGAAACTATGATGAAATTTTAAATATTGAGTGTTTGGGATTCATATGACATGTGTAATGTTTCAATTATGGCTCTTATGTTCTCTAAATACATTAATTTCTTTTTGTTTTTTGGTAAAACTACAGTTTTTTTCTTTTGTTGAGTCCTTGCCGAGTCCTTTCCTGAGTCTTTTCCAAGTCCGAGTCCAATTTTTGGTTTGCCGAGTTCGAGGTGAGTCTGAGTTTTCCAACTATGGTTGAAAGAATGGAATTGGTGATAGCTTATGGGAGGTTAGGCAGTTCTAACTTTCTAAGTGATTGCCTGGAGTCTTGGCAGGGCCTAGGCAGGCCCTTTAGAAGTGTTTGGCCCTGTGTATATTCAGTATTCTACATCAATATGTGCTCTAATTATCCTTTCTCCTATTATTGACAAGGATAATTCCCTTCAACATTTTATGGTGTTACTTTCATTCAAAACTGTAAGCATTGTTTGGATTCGTCAACCTCTTTTCCATGGTGGTGAATGACTATAATAACGAAATGGAAGTCCGAAAATGAACTAAAATGAACCACATTCAAGGAATTGATATCGTTTACTTTGATAAAAAAATTCGGGCTTTTTTAATTTTGAATTACTGGTTTGTTTTTATCATAAATTCAGTTGAAAATTGATATGATATATTTTGAAATAACTGACATGAACATGAATTCTAAATATTATATGGGTAAGTTATTTTTCATTTTCGACTTTTCTTATTAGCTTTAAATAACAAAAAGTATATTTCGAGTATGTATTGAATCCCTTGAAAGGGAGAAACTTAACTACCAGGTGTGCTTGAAAATTGGACTCCATCAAGTTCTGAACATTCTCCGAAATATTTACACAAAGTATTCTGTGAGGTCTTCAACCAGTACTTTATCCTTTAATGAATTACAGGAAATAATTTTTAGTAACAACTTTCAATCTTATCATTGATGATATCAACTTTTGAGTGCAATCCCTTCCATCATTTGACATCATTCTGGATAAGGGTATCTCCATTGGAGTCAATGTAAAATTTTTCTAACAAATCGACTGCTCTATTTGCCACCATTTAACAATGAGTTGAGTAAGCCTTAAAATGTTTGTGAATATCCAATTTTTGGAGCCTCTCTTTCTAATTGCGTTAAAAATCACCATCAAATCTCTCTCTTTCAGAAAATCTGTGATATTATTTATGCTAGACAACTGAAGAGCTGACACCAATTCAGGGACCTCCACTTCATTGTTTATTCCATCTTGTAGTTTCTTTGAAATGGTGCAAACCGATTTTTGTGACTAGAATCTTATAATACATCCAGTCCAATATTATCCAGAGTGACCATCAAATTTCAATTTTAAAGCACTCTTGAGGGGAGGAAACCATTTGGCCATCTTTCTTCTGGACTTGCTGGAATTCACTCTCCCAGCTCCATGGACAGTGTTATAACATGCTCCTAATGTTTTAGGCATCAAGCATTTGCCACAATTTTTTGAATTTTTTATAAATAAATGTTTTTAATTTTTCTTAATATAGTAGTTGGGCATGTTTTCAGTATTAAATCAAGCAATCTTGGTTCAATATTGTAAATCATTCTGTTTGGGTTCCATTTGTTCTAGTTTTTACTTCATCTCTTGGGAGAAAGCTGAATATTCATAATTTGTTACAAAGAACTGGGATGGGTTGTAAAGACTCCAACAGGTGGACTTGAATAGTTTCTATAATGCCAGCTAGCTCCAATACATGTAAAACTAGTGGCTATCAGATGTGAGCTAATGGTGAGCTTGATAATTATATTTTTATTTTATGGTCTGGGCAGCTAGTCAAAATATTTAAATGTGCTTATTTACTGCTTTCAAAGTCACACAACTCGAACTTTACATCTTATTGGAAAGTGATGCAGATTGAACCTCTGTTCTCTGCGAAAAAGTCTCGGTAATTCTGTTTGATTTTTCTCAGTATACTTCGTGATATACTCTACTCTACGAAAGACAAAAAATATCATACATTTCTGAAAAGAAAAAACAACAGTAATTACACATATATAATCTCACCAATGTGAAATCTATTTGCCCGCTAGGGTAAACTTACTGTTGCTTAGACATAATACGGAATTGCAAGTAACTCACAGAATATCAGAGAACATAATTGCTTTATTGATCATTTATGATTTACACAGTACAAGCATAGCATCATACCATATCGTCCCTTCCTCCAAGAGGAGAATACATACATATAATGTCCGAGGGGATGCGAGGCGAACCGTCGCATCCATGTAACTCCCTTGGACGGGCTAACCGTCCAACTACCCATTTTCCCGACATCATCCCCCCCAAAAAGAAAGTCGTCTCCAGACGACATCATACAAAATGTTCGGGACTTACAACAGAATGGGATGAATATACTACTAACAGAAAAATCATGAAGGAGGGGGCAGAGGAAGCGTCCCTGATGAAGAAGGGCCCAATGTAGTAGGTGTGCGTGCCCGGAGCTCAAGAAGCTGCTCAGTCCTGTGCTTTAGATCACGCTCCGCAAGCAACTGTCGCTCCTGCATAGTCTTCAACATGAGAGCTGCCTACAAAATCTGCTTTTCCTTCCTGTTGACTGTCTCCCGTGCGGCCACCAACTGCTGCTGCAGTTGAGCCAACTCATCCCGCAGATGACTCTCTGAGTGTACCAACTCCTCTTGCTTGACCTCCAAGGCTACCCGAGACTCCCTCTCCTGGACTAACTCAGCCTCAACAACCTGAAGACAAGTGGCAAGCTCCTCCCGAGCTGCAATGGCTACTCCCTTCTCTGCCTCGGCCACACGTCCTATATGCTGAGCCCTCCACATCTCCAAGTACGCAACTCAGAAGCCTTGCTCCAACTCCTGGAGCAGCGTATACAACTGATGTCCTCCGGGTAGGTGTGGAGCCTGCCATGCCTGCAACATCGCCGAAGTCTCTACAGTAGGAACCCTATGTCAAGTCCTAGATAACAGATGGAAACATTAGTCTCCAAAAACAGAGAGATCAGCACCCAATATCATCCCCCTCTACATGAACACCAAAAATTCCAAAAATGAGAAGTCACAGAAACAAAACCCAAAAATAGGGAGTGCATGAATCAGCAATTACATCCCACCATCCATGAACAGCTGCAAAATTGTAAAATGGACTTGTAGTGAGAATCTACAATTTAAAAAGCTGTTACATAAGAAAGCAGGGAGTGAGAGTCGATTCTATATAAAGCAAGAGTTGATATAAGTTATGACAGTAACACAGAGAAGAAAACAGCCATATAACATGATCTGTCTTAAAAAATACAAACTCATAAAGCATTTGGGCGTTTCTTAATAATGCTATAAATATGATTCCCTTTGGAGAAGAGAGTAGCCAATGTGCTAATGGTGTTGTTTCTCGGGCATTCCATCCCGCAGGCACAACAACACGACTTGATTTTTTTGTATCAAAGGCATCCAGCCAGTTTCTCACCTGGTATACTTTAGCTTGCTCACCTTTTGTTGGTTAGCTGAGAAACTCCAACCCAATTACATGAATTAGCTTTCCTAGATGCATCAACCACTTCTTAGTCGTTCTACAGTTTACCACTTATGCTTTTATTGGTTCCCTATCTTGGAGAAGTGGTGATATATTTTATGCAACAATGCACATATATTTGAATGTGTTTCCATACTATACATGATACAAATTTCATGGAAGTCACTATTGCTGAATTGGTAATTGAGGAAATTTAACATAATTTTCTAATTTCCTCATATTCTTGACTTGAATCTGTTGTCCAATCATTGGGATAGCATTTAGGTGTCTAGACATGCAACCAAATTTTGCCTTCTGGAATCTATTCTTATTGTTTGCTTTGTTTTGTGTTTAAAAGGTATGAATGGTTGCTTATTTCGTTTGTTACAGGAGGTTCATGTCTTACAACTTGGCTCCAATTGCTGGTGTGGCTGCAAACATTTCTCGGAATGGAAAGGCTCTTGGGGTTTGTTTAAACAGTTGCATCTTATCTCCCCTTCCACTGACTTGCTTAGTCAATCTGCCAGTGACAATCTATGGATGTTTTCTTCTATATCACAATGATGGGCGGTATCTCTTTGAAAATCAAGCTTCAAGAAACACTGTAGGAAATCGGCATGATATGAAAAGTCCACCCATTTCCTCTTGGAATATGGAATTGATGGCTTGTGCTCGTGATTCATATGTTGAATTAATGTTGGAATTTCAGAGGCTTAAAAAGGATCCGTTAACTTCTCGTTTGGAGATATCTGTTGCCCAAGGTGTCAGTGGGGTCCTTCAGAGCTCAGCTGATAGAGCTTATTTGTTTTGGCCAAGATCTAGACCCAAAATTTCATCGTCTAATGAGATGCAAACCAATGAGGCTTCTATAAATTCTTTGACAGCCTCCAATCTAGAGTGGGAATGTATAGTGGAGAAAGTTATAAGACCTTTTTATTCACGTCTAGTTGAATTACCTGTCTGGCAACTTTATGGTGGTGCTGTAGTCAAAGCTGAAGAAGGCATGTTTCTTGCTACTCCTGGCTTTGAAATTGCAGATCATTCACCACCAGCAACAGTTTGCAGCTTCATCAAGGAACACTATCCTGTGTTTGCAGTACCATGGGAATTTGTCAGAGAAATTGAGGCTGTTGGAATATCAGTGAAAGAAATAACACCTAAAATGGTGAGGGATCTGCTGAAGGCTTCTCCAACATCCATCGTCCTTCGATCAGTTGAAACATATATTGATATTCTTGAGTATTGTTTTTCTGACCTTCGAGTTCAACAACAATCCATATCCAGCTCAATAAATCCATCACCTGTTAATCATAATGCTTCATTTCAGGATAATGCTAATCGTGTCAATCTTCAGAGTATTGCTAATACAAGTAGGAGTGGAGAATTTTATGATCCTGCAGTCAACAGGGCTACTGGCCAAAATTATCTACGCAATTCGAGGACAAGTTTCCAAAGAGTTCAGAACCCTCCAGCAGGAAGTTCATTGGATGCTGGAGGTGATCCACTAGAAATAGTGACAAATTTTGGGAGGGCTTTACTTGATTTTGGAAGGGGTGTGGTTGAAGATTTTAGTAAGGTTGGGGGACCTTCAACTCAAGCTGATGGTGTTACTCCAAGTGGATATGGGAATATCACATCACATGATACATTTATAGTTGGTGAGATAAAAGGTTTACCATGTCCAACAGCAACAAAGCATTTATCACGGATAGGTTTGACTGAGCTGTGGATTGGAAACAAGGAGCAGCAAATGGTAATGCTACCTTTGGCTGTAAAATTCATTCATCTTCAATGCTTTGACAGGCCGTCTCTCACAGAATTGTTTGAGAACCGCACAGTTCAAAGGCTGCTAAGGTTGCAGCCATTTTCATCACAGCTGTTGTCAGCCCATCTAAAATCAGTTTTGTCAAAGCAGTGGGTTACCTATGTCAACGATATGGGGGATGCTCCCTGGGTTTCATGGGATTACGTTCCAGATTCTCTTATTAAAGGTCCATCCACTGATTGGCTTCGTTTATTTTGGAAGAATATTGGTAGTTCTGTGGATGAATTGAGACTCTTCTCTGATTGGCCCCTTATTCCTGCCATTGCATCCACTCCAGTCTTATGTCGTGTGAGACAGCGTCATCTGGTTTTTATACCACCTGAAATGGAGTGCCCTACAGAAGATACAAGTTCAAGTAGGATAGTGGAAGGTGCAGAGGTTGAGAACAGCTCTTTCAGGGATTATGCTGATTTAGTCAACTCAAGCATCAAATCGTTTGAAGTAGTTGAGTCAAAACATTCATGGTTATTGCCATTATTGAATCGCTGTAATGTGCCTGTTTATGATAAGTGCTTCCTTGACTGTAATGCTCTGCAGTGCTGTCAACCAAGGCCTGGCCAGACACTTGGGCAAGTTGTTATTTCAAAGCTATTGGCAGCTAAACAAGCTGGTTACTTCTCTTCAGAGGCAGTGTCTTTCTCTTCTAGTGACTGTGATTCACTGTTTTCACTTTTTGCCTCAGATTTCTCTCCATCACCTTCTTTAATTCCTACTTATAGCACAGAAGAACTTGATATGTTAAGGTCTCTTGCCATCTATAGAACAGTTGTTGGAACATATACATCACTGAATAGACAAGACGCTTGTATAGTCTCCCCAGGTGCTTTTTTCCAGCCAGTTGATGAAAGGTGCCTCTGCTATTTCTCTGCTACAAGTGGTGGTTTGTTCTATCGAGTTCTTGGTGTATCAGAGTTGCAGAACCAGGAATTATTAGTAAAATTTGGCTTACCAGCATTTGAACAAAAGATTGAACGTGATCAGGAATGCATTTTAATCTACCTTTACCTCAATTGGGAAGACCTACAAATGGAAAATACTGTAATTGCTGCATTGAAAGAGACCAGATTTGTAAAGAGTGGTGCAAATGAGGTAAATAGTGATTTGTTGAGACCTCGGGAGCTTCTAGATCCTGGTGATTCCTTACTGAAATCTGTTTTTGCTGGAGATAGCTCAAAGTTCCCTGGTGGAAGGTTTGCAACAGATGGATGGCTTCGTATTTTACGCAAAGTAGGCTTACGAACAGCTTCAGAGCCAGAGATGTTGCTAGAGTGTGCACGGAAGGTGGAGATGCTTGCAAAGGAAGCTGCATTAGATATCGAAATCTCTGATTTTTTTGTTGCAGGGGATTCTTTGTTTAGAGATGAGCTTCCAACTGAGATTTGGTCTCTTGCTGGCACTGTAGTGGAAACTATTCTAAAAAACTTTGCAGTTGTGTATGGAAGTAGTTTCTGTAATCCCCTCAGCCAAATTGCATTTGTACCTGCTGAAAAAGGCATGCCAAGCATTGGGGGAAGAAAAGGTGGAAAGAGAGTGCTTACATCATACAGTGAGGCAATTTTGCTGAGGGACTGGCCTTTAGCTTGGACATGTGCACCCATTTTGGCAAGACAAAATTTCATACCTCCTGAGTTTTCATGGGGGGCACTGCATCTGCGGAGTCCTCCACCTTTCTTGTCAGTTCTAAAACATCTGCAGGTGAATAGAAATTTGAATGTTCCTTTTAACAGATCTTAATTGAATTTGTTTGGAATTTCAATTTGGTAATGTGATATGGGAGAGCATGATGTGATTAGCCAATTAACGGTTGCAGATTGTTGGGAAAAATGGTGGGGAAGAAATGCTTGCACGTTGGCCAACAGCCACAGGAATGAAGTCTGTAGAGGATGCCTTTAATGATGTTCTGAAGTACCTTTGTAATATCTGGGGGACGCTCTCAAGTTCAGGTCAGCTATAAGTGCCTTCTTAATTTGCACAATGGTTAATCCTTCTTTTTCTCAGTCGTTATGAGATTTTAACTTATGAAATTGAATTTCCTGCATTGGGTAGTCTGGTTGAAAGATTGATATTTTTATATTTTATTATATTTTATATTTTTAGTATTTATATATAATTTTAGGAAACGTTATGTTTCTATATATCAGGGACAGATCTCACGCTCGATTGATTGGGAAAATCTTTAAAAAAAATATTGGTAGAAGGCACGAAAATTCATAATGCACTTAAAGATGTGTCTTTGTTACCTATTAGAGGCTCTTATCATTTTCATTTTGTATGGTATTGATTGAAATATTAAGTCACTTGTGTTTACTGAAACTAAAGTACCAATACAACCATTTGTTGCATGAAATATGAATAATAACTAATACCAGGAACGGTTGCACAAGAATATACCAACTGACGCTTCATCAATTATTTCAGAGGTATTGTCCAAATGCAGAAGTATAGCAGGGACCTTGTACAAATCACAGGCCCTTCTCTCGTATGGATTAACATGACAGAAAATTACACAGTTGAAGAGAGATGTGTCTTCAGTATGGGATATAGTTATGGCCATGTCTCCTGATATCTCTTAGGCTTGTCTTCTGACTTTGGTGCACTTCATGTTTGCATTCTGTGCACCAAATTTCCTTGGTTTCTTTAGTTATTTTCTTCCTGGTTAATTCCTTCATCATCTGCATCATATCTTTTCTCAAAGCTTGCACAGATCCAAATTCATTCTCGCTGCTGTCATTTGAACTTTCATCTTCAATTGTCTTTCTTGTCACAGGAGGATATTTTGTCCACACTTTATACCCATTGTCTGACTGTAGGCTTCTGCCTAGGAAGAGGGTGTTTCTAACTTTCTACCTTCAACGTTTTTTGTAGTAAAGAAATGATACATTCAATGAACCATCTCTTCTGGAGGCCATTGGTTGGTTTCTTTTCTAATTCTAGTAAGAGTTCCTTGAGCCTACATTCTAGCATTCCCATGCTTGCCTTGCTTTATGTTATAAATTTCCTCTATGGTTTCATCAGCATCCTACAGTAGCTTGAACTCCTCTTCAAAAGCTTTCGCCAGTTTTTCCTAGGTAGTTTTGGAAGTCAGTTTGATTACTATGTAACAATCAATTGTTGTACTCCTTAGAGTTGTTGGGAAGGATCAAAGCTAGTGTGTGTTGTCATCTTGGTTGTTTGTTGCCCATATTGTTTCATAGATTTTGCAATGCTTCAATGGATCCTCCGATCTGTTACCAGTAAATTATGGTAGTTTATGCCTCTCCATGTTAGGGCTTGATGGTGGAGTCGCCATGTATTTCTTCCAATGCAACCTAAGTGCATGGAACTTGCTTACCAAAGAGATTTGACTTGGACATTTTGGTACTTATCTTGTATTCTTGGCCACACGAGAATCCTTAACTCACTTTGTAGGTTTAGTGTTCTGCACACTTGTATTGGTTTCAATTTCTAGTCATGGAGTTTTTGGACAGTTTCCCTCAATTAACATCATTTGGATGCCTCAAAAGTTGTTCTTGTATGTTTCCTTTTCCTTGTCTGTGAAGGAATCTTTGGATACTATTCCCAATATCCCATTGCCTCTTTATAATAAGAAGATTGAGCCACATGGAATGGAATGCCATTGGCAAAGAAGAATTTCTCAATGGCATCATCTGTATCATCCGTCAGCTGCACATTGAAGAAGTGCCAAAAATATTGTAGCTTAACAGGGGTAGCATACTACAACTTTTTATAAATAACTGTTCTCCAAACTTTGTGGAGGACACCTAGAAGGCACAAAACACTACGAGGACTGTTTCTGCCAATAAGACACCAACTGAACACCCAAACTGCTACCTGGAACCAAGAAACTGGAACCGGAGCTCTCCAAGAACTTTGGAACACTTCCCACACACCTGAGAATTTAAGGAAATTCCCAAAAACTGGCCAGTGGTCACAGAACAAGACGGTGTAAAATTGGGGACATTACATGCTCTTCCATGTAATAAAAATTAAAAGCCATATTGACCCCTTGCTACATAAGTATTGTAGAAGGATGTATTTTGTTTGAACTGGCAGGCCTGATGTGAAAGTATATTTCTAAATGTAGAGACCTATCTATTTCACGTGGTAATAGGATTGCTTATGGTCATGTGATCTACACAATTGTGATAGGTGTGCTATACATGACCTTGCAATGCTTACAACATAAGCAGCATTCCATCTCATAAACACTGCTCAATAAGAACTTTTGATGTAATTATCAATACATACAAATATAACAGAGGATACTTATCAAATTATTGTGAAAAAGAGAATATGCTGTCTGTTATTTTACAATGATGCTGATGCAAATACGTTCACCATGCTATTGCTCCATGTTGATAATTTTATGAGATAAGTAATGTTTTAGTTGTTCTGTGCAGATATATTAGAGTTGAAGAAAGTGCCATTTATACCAATTGCAAATGGTACACGGCTTGTTACAGCAAGTTTTCTTTTTGTGAGGCTTGGAGTGAACTTAGCACCCTTTGCATTTGAACTTCCGAGCTTGTATCTTCCATATGTTGGGATTTTAAGGGATATTGGACTGCAGGAAGCTCCAACATTTGCCAGTGCAAGGGCCCTGCTGGTAAATATTCAGCAGGAAAGTGGTTATCAGCATCTCAATCCTAATGAGCTTCGTGCAGTCTTACATCTGTTACAGTTCATATGCGAGGAAGGGAAGAGATCCAAAGTGGATGGTAGTGACCTCTTATTTCCAGATCATGATGCAGTTGTTCCTGATGAAGGATGCAGGTTGGTGCATGCAAGAGTTTGTGTCTATGTTGATGCTCATGGATCCTGTCTTTTAGGTGAAATCGATACATCCAGGTTACGATTTGCAAACCCACAACTGTCAGAAGATCTTTGCATGCAACTTGGAGTGAAAAAACTCTCAGATGTTGTTGTAGAGGTAAGATCTGATACAGCTGCTTTTGTTGAATCACTGAATCGTCTCTAATTCATAAAGAAGAATGCCACAGCTAAATGAACTTAATGGAGTTAAATCTTTATACCTGAATGATGGTACATAATTGCCTTTTCCTGCAGGAACTTGACCAGCGACAGCCTTTAGCAACACTAAAAGCATTAGGTTCACTTTCTGTGAAAACAGTTACCACCAAGCTTCTCAGTCCATCATTCCATACCGCAGTTTGGATGGTTATTCATAACTTTAAGGAACATATCCCATCTTTGAGACATTTAACCAAGGATGAAGTCAAGAAAGTCCTGGGATCTGCTTCTGAAAAGTTATGTTTTGTACATTCTATTTATACTTGCTTTGTAATGCTTCCATCCTCAGTTGATATAACTCTAAATGTTTCCACAAACATAAAACAATCTCTCTTTGGAGAGAAGGGAGATGAATTAGGGCACCGAGTCCTCCAGTTTGTGGACCGATCCAAGCATGTCATATTGGTAGCAGAGCCGCCTGATGTGGTTGCTGTTTCAGATATACTTGCAGCTGTTGTAAGCCGACTCTTAGATTCCCCCATGTGTTTACCAATTAGTGCATTATTTAATGTACCTATTGGCTCGGAAGTGAGAGCTTTGGATCTTCTTCGGTTAGCTTCTCATAGCAGAAATGGGGGTAATTTCAGAAGTTCTGTGCATCAAGGTGGGCAGCCAGGTCAAGAACTGATCCCAGCAGATGCCATGCAAGTGCAGTTTCATCCCTTGAGACCATTTTATGCAGGGGAGATCATAGCATGGCGTTCAGATAGTGAAGGAGGAGTAAAGCTGAAGTATGGTAAAGTGCCAGAAGATGTTCGGCCATCAGCTGGTCAAGCTATGTATAGACTGCTAGTAGAAACGGCTCCAGGAGAATTTGACCAACTTCTGTCATCTAATGTTCTTTCATTTAAAAGTATGGTAGCAGGAAGTTCTAGTAGGGCTGCTGAAAATAATGAAGCTGGCTTCAGATCTGGCAGCCAGCATGTACAGAATATTCAAGAGCCCAGAAAGCCTAACACCCCAACTATCAAGTTTACTCAGAATCAGGTGAGCTGTCTCCTTGAGAGCTACATTCCCCTCATATTAGTTTTCATATTATATATATAATGCTATGCTAAGATTCTTTAATGTTGACTAGGAAAAACATGCTCGTATTGCAAGAAGGGTGTCTTCATCAGAAATTGTGCATGCTGTCTCTGATATGCTTTCTGCAGCTGGGATCCCCATGGGTCTTGAGAAGCAGTTACTACTGCAGCAGACACTAACTCTCAAGGAAGAGCTAACATCATCTCAGGCAGCCCTTGTAGTGGAGCAGGTTAGTTACCTTACTCTTAAATAATTGCAAATTTAGAGTTATAGTAATGAAACATGGTGCTATACCTTATTAAGAATTTCAGAGCATAGAGCTAGCATAGTGAAAAAGAAATAATGAGGTCAGATGTTCTCTGCTTTTAGTATTGGGCCTTGTAATTTTTGAGATGGAAAAGCATAGAGGAAGTTGCCATTTAAATTGGATGGTGAACTATAAAAATTCTAGGATCCTCTTTAGAAACCTAGACATTACAGTCACAATTGAATACAAAATTAATGATTTTTCTACGTATGCTTATTATTTCACTGTTGGGAATGGTATAATAGTTAAAGTTATTAATGTATGACATGTTGGTGTAGATAGTTATTATCACTGTTCCTGCCAGTTATGCAACTGTACAATGTCGGTTTCTACAGACAGTTATTCAACTGTTTCAGTTTCTTCTCCGTTATATTCTTTTTGTTCTGCAATAAGAAGATATATCGAAACATTTGCATTGCTCTCCTTCATTTGGTATCAGAGCACAAACCACTTGTGACTTGAGAACACAAACAGATTAAATTTCTAGTGCTGTAGATGAGATGATAGCTGCCCTGCGTCAAAGCGATGGGATAAAATACTGTGCATAGTCCTGTTGTAGAATTTTGATGAATATGTTGGCTGCCATGGGTTAATGACAGTAGAAATGATTCATTGTATCAATCATCGATCATCGTCAGAGAGACTTTCAACTCTCAACTATGACTTTAATTCAAGATCTGACTTCGACTTCTACTTTGAGCTGGACCTCAGCTTCGGATTTGCATTATTGAATTCTTTTCGGTGACCTCTCTTAGTCGTCATGTTTTCTCCCTTTGCTCTACAACTCTCAAAGATCATCTGATCTCTTGTTCTTGTGCACATGGTTTCTTCCCACCGTTATTGGTGTCTAAGGGCATGGATATCTTATGTTGGACCCAATTTCAAAAAACCAATGACACGAAATGTTTACTCTTCTTTTTGATGGAACTGATACTTGAAATAATGAATAGATGGAGTTGTAAAATATATCTTTATTCACACATGAAGTTAATATAGAAGTAGGCCAAAAATGATTAGCCAAGGATCAAACTACTTTTTCTGACTATGTAAAGTTTATTTAAAGAGTTCAACAGTTCCCAAGCGAAACATAACTTTCTACTTAACTTCTATGACTGCTTGAAAGTTGACAAACAATTAATACATGATTGGATACAATCATATTAACCAAACATAATAAAGGCATTGTATGCTGACTACATCATATTGAAATCTTTTGTCTATAACTACTGAGTCAAACTTTCAAGCCATACTAATTCATCACCAGTCAATGAGTCAACATTCGTATGGTGGGTATTTTGATGTATCTTATGCCCACACAACTAGACTTGTGTTTTGCTGCCTGCTATATTTCTTGCTTTCTATCATAACAGACTGTAGTCTACTGGAAAGCAACAAAACAGTCCTCCAAGTCAAAGGTACCCTTGACTCTGGCATCTTAAATCAACGGTCTTTAAAGTTCATGCTGTAAGGCTACTCATTATGGTTCTGTTGGCATGAGAAGACCCACTAATCAGTATTTCATTTTTGCTGCGAATTCTTTTAGGGCAAAGCCAACTTTAGCAAATATGGGACAGGGTATCCATTAGTTCAGGTTGTGAGACTATTTGATTGCAATGACTACTTTAACTTGCAGCTAAATTCAATCACATTGACCTTACTTTACTGTGATAATAATAATGTTTCTGAATTTGGTATATCATGCAAGGGTCAAATACATTGAGATTCATCATCACTCTTTTCAACAATTGGCTGATAGGGAGCACATTTGTCTTCATTATTGTGACACATGAGTAGATTGACAATATAATAACTAAACCTGATGATATAACAACTAAAGCTGTTGACCATGATAATTTGTAAAATTTTGAGACAAGCTAAGGTTTGTCTCCAATTTAGTCACTAGGGGGTATTAGACACAATGTTTAGACATAAGGTATTAATTTATGACATGATTTTGACGTTTGTAATGCTATAATGACTTATACATTAATTATGTTAATAATGTAATTAACTTACAGTATGTAAGCTATAACTAATGTAACTTCATTAATAAATAAGCTGCGTTGCAGGATTCCACAATCCCTCATCCCGGACATACATATTGACATACCGGGTAGTGTATTGCAGGATTCCACAACCCCTCATCCTGGACATACATATTGACATACCAGGTAGGGAATGCATGTGATATGACTCAGATTTGGTCTGTATACTGTATGTCTTTATCCAAAAAAAAACCCTAAATTGGATTGTATCAGATAAAATCTGATACTTGTAAATTTTTAATGTCCCCAAATTAGGAGAACCTAAATTTTGCCCTAGATTATAGTTTCTATATAAAAGCAAGTAGGATTTTCAGGGTACCTTTTTGCTTTGATTGAGATCATGTGAGCAAGTTTGGAAACATTATAATCATAATTCATAATTCATAATTGGACATTCATGAGTTAGAAATAAACATATATCAGATTAATAGGTTGTTTGAATCAGATTTTAAGATGTCTCAACCATAGAAGTAATAAGGTGGGGTGATTTGATGAGGTGCCTAAGAGGCCCCTACCCTAGGCCCAAGAGCAGATATACCATCCCTCTTGGCCTCTTGTTGCCCTTGCATACAAATGAGGTGGTGTACTTAGTGTGGTGACCTATCACCATTCTCCTCATCCTTGTCACTTCTACCTCACCTCCAATGGTTGAGTATCCATATAAATTGACTCACCGTGATAGAGGTTGTGAGGATCATTCACAACAGGGTGCTCAGAAAGCCCCTCCTTCCTAAGCCCAATGGCAGTCGCCTTGCCCCCCTTTGGCCCCATGGTACTCCTTAGTTACTCCTTAGTTACATAGCATGGGGTGGTGTGCTTAGAAGGTGACCTCATCACCATTTTTCCTCCCGTGGCTACCTCATTTCCCCTCCAGGGCTAATTCCAACGGACAGAAAATATACATGATAAACTCTATATAACAAAATTCATGATTTAGCAGATGAAAAGCATATTAGTTCACAGTTATGTAGATGTATATAATTCTATATGTATATCTATATGTAAGCTGTCACATACTACTATATTGTTCCTGAATCAGTAATGCAATATAGATAAAATCAATATTATGAAGATTATCTGTAGACATGTCTGTATATGCATCTATGAATAGCATCCTAATTCTGGGCTACATATTTAACTCAATAAATATTAAAAAGTCATAAACAGGTTTTTTATGTAAGACATTGCCACAATGCTCATACCCAGATCACAGATCTGAACTATGATCTGTTCTTAATCCTTTTGTCTTTCCTTCCTTCCAATGGTTGAATGAATTAATGTGGGTATGATAGGGTGACACTTAAATGATTGATGTTTGAATGATGAACTGATTGATTTGATAGACATTTGATGATTGATTTCCAATTCCAAGATGTGAATTGATTGATGATGATTTGATTGCTTGCTTATGCTCTTTGTTGAATTGATTTTTGCTAATTGATAGATTGTTTGATTCAACCTTTGTTGATTCATAGATTACTTAATTTTGTGATGCATTGATGAGTGATGATGAATTGGGATGATCTCTCCATAATAATTTACAAGTGAAAGGGTCACCACCTTTCATAAGATTTGAGTCACCACTTTTCATTGTTGCCTTCGAGAATAATATATTATTCTCCCAGTTGATCTCCCTTTTTGATTCCATGCCCTTCTTCAATGAAGTTCTCTTTTATATCTCCTTTGAATGTAGGGAGTCACACCCTTTCATTTGTTAATGCCCTTATGAAAGGGTCACACCCTTTGGTTATGAAAAGATACATCAGTTTGACAACAACTGCTGCCCCTTTCACTTCCTATCTCTCCCTTCTCAAATCTGTCTTTTCTACTTTTCAAATGTGCGCATATCCCATTTAAGATCTGCAGATCTTCCTCTTCTAGATCTACATATCTTATTTTTTTTCTTTCCTTCTCAATTCTTATTTCAGGTCCCTCTTTATGCTTCTGCTCTGAATCTGCTCTAGATCTCCTCTAATCCTCTTTGCTCCCATTCCATTTGATCCTTCTTCTCCTTTATATCTTCCCATTTGAGGGAGAGGTCACACCTCTTCATCATGTCTGCCTTTTGGCAAGGGTCACAACCCTTCATAATTGTCCCCCTTTCGAAGATTCACAACCCTTTCAAAGAGTTACAAATCTTTCATAATTTCAAACCTTCCAAAAGTCAGCCCTTCACCTTTTTGAAAGTCACTTCCTTATTTTCTTCCCTTTGTTTTCCATTAATCCTTAATTTTTATGCTCTACTCTTTTTCCTTCCCTCAAATGAAGTTCTCCTCTCCCTTTTATACCTCTCATTTGAGGTAGACAACTTTTCCATTCGTGCCTTCTGACCATTTGTTCAACTCAACTAAATTTTAATTATTTTTAATTTTATTCTTTTATATTTTTAATTTAATTATTATTTTTTATTATTTAATCCTGTTTCAAGAAGGGGACATGACATATACCATGTTTGTGCTGCTCTTACCATATCCAAGACACATCTGTTAAAAAAGGTTGAGTTTTTTATATAAAACTCTAAACAATAATAAATTTGCAGAGTGGTTAATCCCTGAAATTATCAGGAACCAAATTCAAGTACCAGCAGTGAGCTACTTAAAGTAGCAAAGGGCTTTCATGCAGCAACAACTGGGGCTTTGAATTTTTCTTGCAGCAACAGGTCTGTGGGTGTGGAGTATTTGAGCAAGAGAAAAGAGAGGAAAGATTCTTTCAGCTCTTTGATCTGTCTCTAAGAAAAACCTTTTTGAAATATATTTCTGAACAATCTCCATTACAGTTGCACAAGCTTTCTCCTCTCTCTTTGTTGTGACATTTATCATGCTGTCAATTTAATCTGATTATTGAAACTGCAAAAGTCTCTTCTCAAACCTGTGCAAGGCCTTAGGGAAATCTTTTGCAAATACTCCATGTAAATCAAATAAAATCTAGGGCAATGAAACTTAACGTGAATGTATTTTATAGTATTGCGAGTCATTGTTCTTTTTATTGTTGATGTTTAAAATTTTAACTTTTAATTTTTCTTGTTTTTTAAAATTTATATACATTTTTATATATGACTACTAACTTTAAGTTTTTAATAATTTATTGATAATTTTTATTGTTTTTTAAATTTATATACATTTTTATATATGACTACTAACTTTAAGTTTTTAATTATAGGACATTAATATTTTTTAATTTAAAATTTATTGATAACTATTAGTCTATTAAGTATTGGGACTATAGTATTAGGATTTCAAAATATTGGATATGATTTTTATTTTTTCTTTTTCTCTGTTTAATATGCATGAATATTTATTATTAATTTTTAAATCTGAAGGCAATAATAAAATATTAAATGATAGTTAATATATTGTATTAGAGCATTTTAACATTGAATATTATTGGAAAAATCTATATAGATTATTATTGGAAATTTTAACATGAAAATTGATACAGGATATGAATTATTATAATTAATATTTAAATTTAAATTTATCTTTCATTGTCTATGAAATATTTCTAGTTATTTAATAGTTAAAATCTTGATATGATTCTTATCAATTATTTTTTGTTATGATTATTGTCTAGGTTACTGAGTACTACTAGTGAAGCTTGGGTTCTCATATTTTACGATTTGGGTAGGGTTTGGGTACTTCCTAGGTGCTTGGGTTTGTTGTGGTCCAGCGATACCAAAATATGTGCATGCAAATGAAATAAAATATGCGTTACTTTTAAATTCTCACCAAATCTCTATATGACTATACCAAGCAAATCTCCGTATTAAGCCTTTAAATATTTAGAAGCAAAATATGAAATACCCAAAACTATGTATGATGCTTCTGCTGAAGAAATAATGAATATTAAATGTCAATTGTAATATTAATTTTCGTTGTGTAATAACATTTTGAGACTTGAGTATTTTCATTTTCGCAAATTATAAATACAATATATGCTTAGTTGCAGGATGTGCACCCTGTTGATGCCCATCGGGTCCGAATGTGCACCAGTTTGGATGCGTCTAGAATGTGCATCTTGGACTACAGATGCACAACCAATTCATCCAGCATGCATCCATAGGCTAAGATGCACATCCTGGATGCATCTAGAGCTCATCACATCCTGGACTATGGATGTGCTCGGATGTGCAACAGCGCATCTGTGGCCCAGTCACTTATTGTGACTCAAAAAACATTAAAAAAGGTTTTTGTTTTTGCTAAATACCCTAAAACAGCCCTTTATGAGGCCAGTTAACCTAAAAACATATCATTTTGTTTGCTCTTATGCTCTCAACTCATTTTGTCTCCATTTTGGCATTTTGAAGGGCTGTTGGTTTTTTTTGAAGGGGATTGTTCGTGGACCTAAAATGGTCCTTTAGGAGGCCATAAAATGATGTGCCATGGAGTTTTATGTGGGGCCACTACCCCGAGACCCCGCAGGCGTTGCCCCCAAAACCCCATTTGATTTTTGAAGTACACTACAACTTTGAGTTTACACAGTATGTGTATTTGATGATGTTATTGTGTCTTTAAGGTCTATTCAATTGGCATTTAATATTTATTTTTGGCTTTTGGCATTGATCAATGATGAAGTATTATACTATCAAATGATTTAGTTTTACAATTCTGTGTATTTCTTTAATTTTTTGTATATATACACACACACACATGTACCCAAATCCCAAAACATTTTTTGCACTTACCCACGTACAGGATTCTCGTATCCGTATCCAAATTGGTTACTAAGGATATATGATGTATTTTATTTATAATTTTATTGGAAATTATGGATTTATGAGTATGCCTCTTTTTTAATATTTATGACTTTGATGTATGAACACACACTCACACACTCTGTGTTTAACCATACCTGTACCTAAGGGAAAAAAATTGTCGTACCTGTGTACCTTTATCCCATATCCGTACCCGACCCGGCAACTGAGATCATTGTCTATATCCTATCTGGATCCTTGGGTGCATCTTCATGTAGCTTTAGGCCTGATAGCATGTGATTTCATAGTTGTATTTGTTTTCATGACAAAATAAATTTGTAAACATTTTGGGATATAGTAATAGTGGTTTATATTGCTTCTCTTATAATGAAAAATCTCCTCTACATCATATGTTTTTTGTAAAAACTTAAGACAATAAATGTCATGTCATTTGACATATATGTATGTGTATTTTTATTTTTTTTGAGTTCTATACCCTTCCATATCCATCTTTGGGGCCTTGAAAATTATTTGTATCCATATCTGGCACCATATCTGTATCCATGCGCCTCTGTTAAAACGAAAAGGTGTGGAAAGTATGTAGTTTTGGAAAGAAACAGCAAAATTGGATCAAAGGCTTTGGGAACAGATTTATTCTCTGATTTTGGTAACATGGGCATCTTCTGGATCCTCCTGTGTTAATAATTTATCTGTAATCGCCCAAAAAAGATCTATCTGATTCTGGAAAGGAACATTTTGCAGTCATAGACTCTCCACCTCCTTGAATAAATGTGCAGGATTGTGTTGACTGATTTCTTTGCTGTTGAAAATACTTAGTTTATTCTGATTTTGTTTGTTGTAGAATATTGTGAGCTTCGATTGACACTTTATATCCAGTAATCTATAGGTTGGGTTGACAGTTTGAAGCTGATACTTAAAAATGTTCTCTCTTTTTGATTCAGCAAAACATTAGGGGATATAACTTTGTGTTTTCCATTTCAGTATTATCATTTTAATACGGAAGGAATTGCATGTTTATCTTTCCAGGCAGTAATTCTGCTTTGCCTGAAAGTGGTTCTTTTTAGATACAAAACTATGTGCAATTATGTTTGCTTCTTACTTCATTATTTGTATTATTTTGTCAAGAACTTGAAATTTATTTTGTCTGCTGCAGGAAAGAGCAGATTCAGCTGTGAAAGAAGCAGAAACAGCAAAGACAGCTTGGTCGTGTAGGGTTTGCCTAAATTCGGAAGTTGATACCATGCTTACTCCATGTGGTCATGTATTGTGCCAAAGATGTTTTGCTGCTGTAGCACGGTGTCCATTTTGCCGTCGTCAAGTATCAAAAGCTCTGAGGATGTATCGGCCTTAGTGCAGATTCAAGTTTGCTCGTTTATGTATAGAGTTCAAGTACCTCATCATTTTTTCGAATTTTGTATATACAGCTAACAGGACAGAAACAAATAGCTAGCTAGAAATTGTTGCTTATTTTTTATAGCAGCAATTTGAGATCGGAAGTGCATGGTTGCTGCATATGCTTCTCCGTGTGTATGTACAAAAAGATTTAGATTTTTATTTTTGAGAATTCCAGTCATCGATCTTGGCTTTCAACTACGCAACTAATCAATAACTCAAACTCTGATGGTATAGGGGCTTTGGTTACCCATACGCATTCTTTTCCAGCTTCAGCCTTGTCACTCCGTGGGGATGGGACAGCTCAACCCCATTGACATACAAAATGTTCTGGTGTGAACACTATCTTGATTACTTTCTCAAGAAAGGAGGTGCTCTTCCAATCCAATAGATCAGTTGCGTTTGGAATGGTGGCTTTCCGATAGTGAATGGCTTTAGCCTATTTAATGTGTTTGAGCTCTGGAAACCAGAATGTATGCTGCCAGAGACATTGTTACGAGGCCGATTCTGGTTGTAACAAATATATTATATCTTAGCTGCGAACAATACAATTAAGTTTTAAACTTTTTTTTTGTGAATTAAATTAATTATTTTCTGTAATATTTTTTAGCGATTATTTAAAGTAGTATGCCTGGATGGTAAGTGGTTCCGGAAAGGATTTCAGTTACTTGCTCAGTACCTTTATACATTGAGTTCTGAAATGATGCTCTTTAAGGAAATCATCTTAGCTAATTACAAGGAAATAATTTTACAGTGAAAACATACAAATCTTCATCAAACTATAGGAAGATGCAAGTATCAAAGCATGCCACCACATGGATAAAGATATTCTGTGCTTAAGCTTCACTAGTACCGTAAGACTTAAGATTTCAATACTACATCCTTCAATTAAATCCAACCACACTAGACAAAGCCATGGACCAAGTCAAGGGGTAACATAATTTTTCACAATAAAACATGCCTAGAGCGATTGAATTGAATTTGAAACCTTAAAAACAACATATCGTCAATGATGGTGGATATGATCAATAAAAAATTAAGAACCTCTGTGATATTCACACTTTGACTATAAAACAAATAATAACTATGCTACTAAAATGTGTAATCACTTAAAATTTGTCTAGTAGAACCTAAGCTCTTAATATTGATTAATTAACAGTTAAATGAGATTTGTGCTTTCAAAATTGCTATTTTGTCTTATTCTACTTGCACTCTTTTGCTTCTTAATTCTCACCACTCATCTCCATCTAACCTTGCATCTCCTTCACTCCCCTTTTGCTTCTTAATCTCAATCACATTCTTTTGCCTCTTAATCTCCACTCTCCATTCTTGAGACAACTCTTTTAAAAGAAAGTTCTTCCTTGGCTCAAGGGTCCTTTTCTTGTATTCTAGCTCATTTTTTGCATTCTAAAGTTCCATCTTACTTTCTTGCATTCTAGAGTAATCTTGCTAATTTGAATTCCTAGCTTTTAGTTGCTTTCATTATATGTTCATAGCTCTTGCATTCTCATTCTAGAATACTAGTTGTTTGCATCCATTCTAGCTTAAGTTCTCTCATTCTAGTTTTGTTAATCTTGCATTCTAGTTTATTTTTAGTTTTGCATTGTATTTGAATCTTTCATTTTGGAGTAGTCAAGTCACTAATCATTTATGTCAATTTGATGAGCATCACAAGAAAGATTAAACTCTCTTCAATTAGGAAGTAATAAGTCACTTTTGAGAATTTAGTTGGTTCATTTGATACGACCTCTTATAGCTAAATTTGAGTTAATAGTTTATTGAGTGTTGGTTGCATTTTAATTTGATACCAATATTTAACCACACATCTTTGGCGCCCACCGTGAGACAAGAATAAAAAAATTGTCTATTTGCTGATTTTTTAAAATTGCGATAATACTCGTACCATACAGTGAGAATACTCGTACTACTCTTGAGGATTCTCGTACTATAAAACTATATTGGGTGTTTACTTGTACTGCACAGTGTGAATACTTGTACGAGTCTTCATCTCAGGAATTACTCTGTGTTTACTCGTATTAGAAACAGTGAGCATTTTTAGGGTCGTAGATCTTGAATTTTTTGGATTTTGATGCTTGTTCGGCTTTGTTTTGGCCTTGACCTTCTATTTTGTAGGTTCTAACAGGTTTTTGCAAGGCATTTAATAGATAAATCACTTGTCAAAGTTGTCAACACGTGCTCATTTCAAGACTACTAATACTTTGTGGATGTAGGATGCCTGCCAAAGATATATTTGGAGACTACTAAAGCTATTTGTGTTGCAGGGTGCCTTGGAGATACAATTAAACATTGTGCTTTCATAAATTTAGTTTTCTAAGCACTTAGTTTTAATTAGAAGATTTATTTTGTTGTGATTAGTTGAGTAGGAGAGTATGCTCTTCACCTCCTAGAGGATGAATGCAAAATCTTGACCTACTTGATTGGTTACTACTAAAAGGAATCTTGAGTGAATGAACATGTGTTTGATGTGTTTGGGATAAACTATGTAGTAGGAGAGTGCTATTTTCCTCATAAAAATCATAAATCTTGACCTTCATTAGCTATCTATTTTACTTTCTTGCATTTACCTTTAGAGGGTCTGTCAAGAGAGCAATCTTTTGGGAAAGACCCAAGTGGGGAATAAGCGAATTTGACTAACTCCACCCCACTATAATCAAAAGTTTCTTTCAATCTAAAGAGGGAAGACTTGACTATTATCTACTTTTAATGCTTCATGTGTAGGGCCTAGTTGCCTCAATCTTGCTAAGCAAGATTACACTTGTTTAGGTGTTTGTAGGGCCATCATGGTTTCAATCTTGGTTACAAGACTACAAGAGAAGTACATCCAACTTGTATAGGGCTGAGAAGTCTTCATCTTGTTTGCGAGACTATACATTTTGAGTGCTTGTAGGGCTATATGCCTCAATTTCGCTTGCGAAACTACAAGGGGTAGTCATGAACGAAGACACTTACTAAACACCTTAGGATTTAGAGGTCAAACATTTTAGCTGTGTGACTTATTTTGTGCAAAGTTTGATCCAAGTCGACTTACCCAGATCACGCTAAGATTACTCACCATATGTGCTCCCTTGGATGCAAAAGCTTGAATGTGGCAATGTGGAAAGACATGTGCTGCGAGCATTGATCTCTTCCAATTGATCCATAATTTGTATAGTCCTAGGAAAGGTCATTCAACCACTTAATTGTGGGGCTAAGAGCATCAAGTTATGGGCAAAGATTGGAACACTTCACTTTTTGACCTTAGGTAGAATGTGCTTGATGTGCTTTTATGTGATAAAGACCTGTGAAGACTATTGTGAATATACACTTGGTATATTTGATACATTGCTATACCTTGTTTGACTTCATAATTGCTTGCGTCTCCAAAGTTGCTTTGTCCTTTTGTAGATTGTTTGGAGACTATTGTTTGCTCACACTATTTTCTTGCTTGGAAACACTCAAAACTGATTTAGGGACGCTAAGACTCATCACGGACTCAAAGCCAAACTTGTTTAGATTGATTGAAACTTGAAAAAAGTGGTAAATTGCTCACTTTCTTGCATCGCGTCATGTGATCTTGTGTCTGAATGACTGCCACAACTTGCTCCTAGATTCTCAGATCTCAATTGCCTAAGTGTCCTCTTGGCTCCTTCTGATTAGTAGTTATCCATCTATAAACCGGTATACCTAATTAGTTGACCTTTTGTTAGTGTTTGGTATCTCTTTGCTTTTTCTTTAAGATCTTGGAAGTGCTCTAGTCTTGTCTCAAGTACCCTATTTAAAAATCACACTTTGCTCAAACTTCGTCACAAGTGCCACCTAGCAGGCAGTCAAGCCTCATTCTCGATACCTTGTACTTAGTTTTCTTGGCTATATCAACCTGGTAGCAAGTGCCACACAACAGATATTCAAGCCTCAATCTCAGTACCTTGCACCTTGTTCCAACCAATTTACTATCAACTACTTATTCTTGAGACAACACTATCATTATCTCAATCTATTAGTACAAGCTTAAGTTACCTCGTCACTATCGGTTCGTTAACCTCATCTTCCATGCCAATTAGAACTCGTAGTCATTCCTACAAGGCTATAGATGATCCTAGGGGAAAATCCATTTATGACACCATTGGACCATCTTTTTGTGAAGAACCTTTGCATCAAGCTTTTGATTATCAGTCAATACTCTTTGCCAGTGTTGAGAGCTTTGATTACATCAACATGAAAAACTTTGAGTCAGGTGCCCGTAGAAGGCATGACTTTGATTCCTCCGAGGATGAAGAGCCCACACAAGAAGAGATTCGAAAGTGCCACGAAGACAAACACTTTCACAAAGTGATGCAAGCCATCACGAGCCAAGATAAAGATCGCTATTTTATACATCTTGCTTCTATGGGTGTGAAGCTTCCTCCAGACTTTGATTTCGATGCCTTACTGCAAAAGGAGGAAGAGTCTCCTCTCACTGCCCTTACTAAACAACTTCAGGATCTATATTGTGAGATTTCCCAACTAAAGAAGGATAAGGACCAACCTTAAAAAATGTATTCACTTGAATGAATTTGTCCTTTCCCCTTCGACAAAAGTCTCTACATGCCGCCTTTCCCATTTAAAGTGGAGATCCCAAAATATGACAAGTATGATGGCAACAAGGATCCTTAAGATCATGTGCGCGAATTTTGCACTCTAAGCATGGAATTTATGCATGAACAAACCTATATGATGAGACTCTTTCCTCGAAGTCTTGGTGGCTAGACCATGAGTTATTTCACCTCGCTTGCCCCTGACATTAAAACCTTTGGTGAGCTGGTTCGATAGTTTATCTAGCAATATTTTTATAATATCTCTCATACTATCACCATGCTTGATTTATGCAATACTAGATAGTGTGTGGGAGAACCCTTTGTCACATTCCTCCAGCAATAGCGGAGAATATCTGCTCGATATCCTCGACAAATTCCTAAGACTGAGAAAATCTACATATTCATCAACACTTTGGTTCCCAAAATGAACTATGCTTTGCAAATGCAAACACATGCTTCATTTGACAAGTTGGTTGAATCATCTATACACAGAGGATGTCCTTGTTGGTAAGGGCAAAATTACTCTTGAGTATAAAGAGCATAAATCCTCTTCTAACAACCAACATAATAAGGACAAGCACAAGTTTTGGAATAAAACCAAAGATGTTGTCAATGACAGAATCGTAGGTACAACCTCAACGTCTACCTCTACTAAGCCCAAAGAGCCAGCCTTCAACTTATCCACTGGTATCCAAGCTGGGAAAGCTAATAAGAGCAACCCAACATGCTCTAAAACTGAGACCAACACAGATAGGCCATGGATCCCTAGGCCCAAGAGAGACTTCACTCCTCTTGGATAATCACTCGAGAATGCCTTGAAGACACTTTTAACTAGAAAGCTCATCACTTTGCCTGACAACTCTAAACCATATGATCTTGATATAAAGCCTAAGTGGTGGAATGGAAACCACTATTGCGATTACCATCGCAACAAAGGTCACAAGACCAATGACTGCATGAAGCTTAAACATCTCATCCGGGATCTAATCGATAATGAGACAATTGTGATTGATTCCCCGCAAATGAACACCGATCATAAGGCTTTCAAGGAGCCTTTTCCCAAATATGAGAAAGGGGAGTCATCTAAGGCAAAATACAATAAAGTTGGTTACACATACCCTGATACTGGCAATGTGATTCACATGCTTTAGTCCTCTGACCATATCGTCAATGTTGTCAAGATCAAAGGCAAGGCTTAGGCTGAGTCCTCAAACATAGTAACCCGTTCTCAAGGCAAAGTCGCTCTACAAGGAGACAACTAGTCCTACTCCTCGTCTTCCAAAAAAACAACTCAAGTATCGAAACCAACTACCTCATCTGTGACACATGATTACAATTTGGTTGACCAACTCCAACACACGTCAACTCAGGCTTCAATCCTTGAATTGTTGAAAATCTCTCCTGCTCATAGGGAGATTCTAGATCAAGCCCTCCTTGTGGCCAATGTACCTAAGGACCTAGACATAGATAAGTTCCAGTCCATGGTTGGCCATCTCTCTTCTCCTCATTACCTGACTTTTTCAGAAGAAGATGATAAACTTGTCAATCACTCGCATAACCAACCACTTCACATCAAAGTCCTCATACACAAGCATAGGGTAAAGTGTGTTTTGATAGATGGAGGTGCAGGTTTGAATATTTGCACTTTTAATTTGGTTCAAGCTCTTAGTTTCTCAGAACATGCCATTGATCCTTGACACAAAATAATAATCAAAGCTTATGATGAAGAGGAACGCTACTCTAAAGGCATGGTAGTCTTGTCCATCTGGGTATAACCTGTTCAAAGGGACATCCTTTGTCAAGTCTTGGACCTTCCTCTAGCATACATTATACTTTTGGGTTGCCCTTGGATCCATGAAATGTAGCCTATACCTTCCACATATCATCAATGCATTGAATTCCCTCACAACAAAATTGAGGTCACTATTCTTGTAGACTTAGCCTATACTTGCAACAATCTCAAACAAGCTGAAAATTTGGTTCCTCACAACAAGGAAGCTTTAAGGAACCTAGAAACAAAGGAATCTAGACAAGCAACGTTGAATGCCTTTGAAAAAAAGTTGATTATAAAAGAAAGTGGAATGGGAGAGTATCAGTTGGATGTTTGATGCTCAATGGTCAATTTTCTTATCTCACCTAGATCGTATGGCAAACCATCTCAATCTTTTTGACCTGCTAGCACTTATGCCATGACAATTCATGAAGGCACTGACATGGTTAAAGAAAAGGTCGCTCTAGAACAAGAGAATGAGGAAAGAGTTGTTTTGCAATGGCTATACAAAGGAGGAGTGATGACCACCATCAAATAGAGTTCCCCATTAGTCGAGTAGGGGCTCAAAAGTTGACCGAATCAGAATCACTACTAAGTATAGTTATGCAAGAATATTCCCCATAAAGTGGTGGGGGGGCCCTACCCCCTGCAGGGTGGGCGGGAATAGGTAAGAAGCTGAATAAGAGGTGAAATATGCTGAGATTTCTCCTGAGAAATATGGTGTAGGATACCGGCTCATGCAAAAAATGGGATATGATGGGAAAAGTCCTCTTGGCAAAGGTAAAGGTCTTCTCGAACCCATTCATGCTGAATTCTACAATCCTAGAGACAAAATTGGCGTAGGATACTATGAACAAAAGTTTGCACCATCTTCTACAAATGGTCTTGTGTTTGATAGAGGTGAAGATTCTAATGATGAAGATTAGGATGTTCTCCCTTGAACCTATGAGAGATTGTTACACATTCCTACTAATCAAGAAGAGTTACCTGAAGAACAACTAGTGAACATGAGACACATACCTCATCATGAGCTGAACTAAATCAAGAAGATTCTATCGAAGAACGACACCCTAACTGGGGGAAACTTGTCAACATTACACATATCCTTGATCTTCCTAGATTTATTAACTCGTCTAGAGAGTTTAGAGAGCTCAACTTTCCCTATTTACCTCCATTAGATAATGGAGACTGCTCTCAGATTGCAAATACCCATGCACCTATTTAAGAGGCAGACATTCAAGACAGTCAATTTGACATAATTAACCTTAACTTGGATGAAGTTGAGCAACAAGCTTTAAATCAAGAAGAACATAAGGAAGAAATCCCTATGACCCTAGCTCAATACTTGGGGGGATCTATTAGTAGTAGAACTGACTCACATGAATATGAATGATATCATTTGTCTGATGCTAAAATTGACATAGAGGTTGATGTGATTCATAAGTATGCCCCTATTTCCACTTTTGAGGTTTGTAGAAGCTCTAGTACACAACTTTACCTAGAAGTTAATCCAAATCGCCTGATCACCGAACCAATCAAGGTGCCTCCTACTCAAGTTACATGGTCTTCTACTTTAGCTAAACAAGAAAACCATGGGTACATCAGACCCCACCCTACAATAACTACATGGAATTTGGGAAAGTCTAGGATCATGGTGGTCCCATTACAAAGAGCCTTTAATTAGCCATATGAAGTACAATGAGATCTTGATTGTCATTTTGGACCTGGACAGGTAGGTTCACAAAATACCTCTTGTGGCTCCTCCAGTGATCCCTCAACGAGTCGCACTTAAGACAATTCTAGGGAAGATAATTTTCTGGACCTATCCTTAGCAGCTTTGAACAATGATGATGATACTTGAGTCTTTTCTCTTGAGCCCGTTGGTTCCTTTCCCCTCGTTCACCCTAAGATGATTAACTGGAATGCTTCTGAGCTGGTAAATCTCATGTCCTTTTCCAATGACCATACCTTGTCCAATGACCATACCTTGTCCTTCTACCTAGATATTGTTGAACCCTTCCACTCCTCCACCAATGCAACAAGCGACATAATGTCAGTGAAAGATATCGAGTATCTCAATCAAAGAAATGCAAATAAAAAAGAACAGGTGGTCTGATGGTGAAAACCACTTTGTGGCAGTGTCAGACCCAAAAATAGTAAAAATAAATGACATATCCAAGGGTGAAAACCTCTCCGAGATGCTTGCGGATGAGATGCTTGATATTATCCTCGAACATTTCCAAGAAAGATCATCAGTTTTTATAGAGCCTACACAATAGATAAATTTGTGCATGACAACATAAAACCCCCAAATCATACATCTAGCACAAACCTTGTCTGAATAAGAGAAGCAAAAATTCATCCAGTTCTTCACTGAAAAGAAGATTAATTTTGCATGGTCTTATTCTGATATGTCTGGCCTGGATAAAAATCTTATCGTGCATCACTTATCCATTGCTCTCGACATTAAACCAATGAAATAAAAGCTGAGAAAAATGCATCCACATGTCATTCTTCCTCTATTTACTATCCTCTAGGGAATGGACAAGAAAAAGCCTCAAATAAAACAATCCTAAAAATCCTACACTGTAGGATTAACAAGTTAGGAAGAGATTGGTATCTACAGATCAATCTAGCTCTATGGGCCTATAGAAAAAGCATTAGAATGCCTACAGGGGCTATGCCATTTTCATTAGTCTAGGGTTCTACCAATTGAAGTCGAGATACCTTCACTTAGGGTATCACTACATGGGCTTATCACATATGATGATTATAGAATTTCTCAAGTTCAAGAGCTAGAACTATTGGATGAACGTAAAAAATAAGAATTTGACCATCTAAGGGTCTATCAAAAGAGAATGTCTAGAGGCTACAACAAGAAGGTACATTATCACACATTTCAGTTTGGTGATCTCATTCTGAGAGAGAACCCAAAGAATCAACAACATCAAGAATAAAATGGTAAATTTGAACCTAACTGGATGGGTCATTTTGTCATCACTGCAACATTTGGTTATGGAGCTTATCAGTTGGCTACTTCAGAAGGTGATATTCTTAGAGAGCTTCTCAACACTTTTCACTTGAAATGATTCTACAACTAAGACATTATGTATCTCTTGTACAACAACTTATGATCCTGAAAAAAATTCTAAAAATCATAAAAAGTCCTGAACAAAAAAATTCTAAAAATCATAAAAAGTTTTAAAAGCATAAAATGTCCTGAAAAAATGATCATCCTGGTGAAAACCTAGAAACAGATGCCTTGATGTATCAACAAAAAAAGAAAAAATGAAAAAATACAAAAAAATGAAAAATGAAAAAAAAAGGAAAAATGTGTCTTAAAGAAAACCTGGAAACAAATGCCTTGGTAGCAAAAAAGAAATCCCAAGTGGTGAAAACTTGACAAACAAGCATCACTTGTAATCAGTGCTCCATCTATCAACGTGTGGCTAAGCTCTCATGCTTCTGTCAACCTCCCTGCATCCATCTCTCCCTCTGCTTCCTTGTGATGGCATGGACTGGAACTAGTCTTAGTCTTGTTCTTGGTTCTTATCTGCCGACTGGGGGAAATCATACGCCTATCTGAGTTGTCAACGCTTCATCACTTAGTTAATCTTTTGAGCTTAACCTGGGTTAGTTTATCAGTCCTTCCCATTGGACAATTTATCACTGACACTACTTAGTATTTTTTAACACCCCAATCCTACAGTGTTTCTTAACACTACCAATCTAGACATCACAGTGTTTCTCAACACATATCAGATCCTACACTATCCATTACACACTTGTACTTTCACACAAGCACAAAGATGTTCCTTAACACCCAACACAAACTACATCCTAAAAAACTGAAAAATGACTAAGATATGTTGAACTATTTTTCTTGTGTGTTGTCTGTTATCATTGATTTTCACTTTCTATATATTCTAAGGTTGTTCGACGATGTCTACTTGAATAGAGACTCACGACTGGGGGCATAATAATGTTTTCTTTGATTTTTTCTTGTGGTGTGATTTCAATGATCGTAAGTGGTCTAATAAACCAGTTGTCTGTGGTAAGAGTCTCCATCATGATTGAAACACTGCACATACCTCAAACCTCTTTATCTGGACACTTAAGTGAGGTTGGAATTATCTCCTTATCTACTTCTTGTGTGTAGCACGTATGGTGACACTCGTGGTTATCTTGGCAGCTTGTGCCTCGATATAGGTGTTATCTTACAACAACAAACTGGAAGCCATGTTCAGGTCATCTTGACACTTATGTCTTGATGCTTACATGTGTTTCCTACATCTCATTTGATAAGGTTGTCTTCATATCTCCATGGTCATTTGTGCACTAGTGAAGGTTGTACTGACCTTCGATGTCCCAAATGCTCAAATGATGAAAAATGAACGGCTATAGGACCAGTGACTTGACTCATGTCTTAGGTTGTATCTCATTCTAGGGCTGCATGTATTTGTGCATTTCTAGTTTTCCTTGAGCTATGCTTTCTTTTCATCCTTCCTTTCTCTCGGCTGAGGCAGTCGACTGTGAATCATCATCTTTGACCTAATTTTTAACCTGATCTGATTAATGTGAAATTGCACTCCTAGCTAATTTCAATATCCTAATTCTATTGTCGGGATCAAAATCAAAATCTGAGATTGTTTACCTAGTCAAATTACAAAGTCAACCCTTCTTGGTCAAACATAGTTGACCCCTGACGCTATCATTTCCTTCTCACTTCCACCTTCTTTCTTCTTTTTCATTTTGATCTTGAGGGGGCATGACAATATAGAACATCTCCTATTCTACAAATCTAGCAATTGAACCAAATCTTTATCAATTAAGTCAATCCATGACTAAAACATCATCACTCAAGGCATTTCAGCTTCAGGAATCATATCAAGTTGAGAATTTCTGCATCTCTCTAAAAGAGTGATCTCATCACTTCATATCAGGTCACTCTGACAGACATATATTTGGTCTCTCGGGGCATATCAAGTTCATCGAGACTCATATCAATCTGGTATTATCTCTCAATCAGGTGAGTAGCTTTCTCAGAATCCTTGTCGAGGTAGTTATTGTTAAGCATGAATGTCGAATATGTCCTATGGGGGAGTATTCTAGTAGTTCTGTAGCAGCTACATGTTGCATTCATGACTGTGTTTGTCATTGATGTCAACACACTAATTGTACTGGAGATTAGTAGAGAATAAGATAAAGTTTGATTTAGCACACATGGAGAATTTCAGATAAAGTTATGAAAATTTGAGGACATGTTCCTTATGGTGCCCTGATATCATGGTTAAGAGTGTGTATGAAAATTCAATTATTTGTGCCAGTTATGGGTAATTCAGTGGAAACTATATTTTGTCAGTGTTCCTAAGAAGCGGTTTATAATAATCGGATTATATCTCCTAATAGGGATATAATCTGGACATGCAAAGTTATACAAAGGTTGAAGACATTTTAGAGGTGACTTGGACGATTCAACATAAACACTTCCAGTGCAACCAACATAAGTCATTGGCATCAGATCTTCATGGAGGTGACTAGGTAATATAATAGAATTGAATTCTGATGGGAGATAGGAAAGATATGTAGATTGCCCCCTAGAACCTCTAGTAATTGGGTGCCTTTTGTGTGGTTAAATGTTGGTATCAAACTAAAATGCAACCAACACTCAATAAACCATTAACTCAAGAATTTAGCTATAGGAGGCCATATCAAATGAACCAACTAAACTATCAAAAGCATCTTATTGTTTCTTAGTTGAAACAATTTTAATCCTTCTTGTGATTCTCATCAAATTGGCATAAATGATTAGTGACTTGACTACTCCAAAATGGAAGATTCAAATGCAATGCAAAACTAGAAATGAACTAGAATGCAAGATTAACAAAACTTGAATGAGAAAATTTAAGCTAGAATAGATGCAAACAACTAGTATTCTAGAATGAGAATGCAAGGACTATACTATGATCAACCATGCAAGAAAGAAAACTAGATTTAACAATGTAAGATTATGCTATGAATGAAGTAAACTAAGAGTGCAAGAGAGTTATGAGCATATAATGGAAGCAACTAAAAGCTAGAAATTCAAATTAGCAAGATTACTCTAGAATGCAAGAAAGCAAGATGGAACTTTAGAATGCAAAAAATGAGCTAGAATGCAAGAGAATGGACCCTTGAGCCAAGGAAGAGCTTCCTTTTAAAGGAATTGCCTCAAGATTGGAGGGTGGAGATTAAGAGGCAAAAGAATGTGTGATTGAGATTAAGAGGCAAAAGGAGAGTGAATGAGATGCAAGGTTAGGTGGAGATGAGTGGTGAGGTTTAAGAGGCAAAAGAGATGTTAGGTAGAATAAGACAAAATAACAATTTTAAAAGCACAAATCTTATTTAATTGCTAATTAATCAGGATTAATTATGTGCATACATGTGAATGTGTTCTCTTAATAAAAGTGTATAAACTTTATATTAAAAGCAATATTATAGAAATTAAATAAATATACAAGCTCTTGAAATTAGACCATAGTATAATCTTGATATAATATTTTTGATTTTTTGATTTAAATATGCAAAGGGATTTTTAGGGTTACTCTACACAATTAGTAAATATGCCTTTGACATTTAGGATTTGTTTGAGGCAATTTGATCGAAATTAGGGGCTTAAGTTCTACTAAACAAATTTTAGGTGATTACATTTGCCCCTCTTTGAATCAATGTCCGAGCAGAACATTGATTCAAAGAATAAATTGAAGCTAGATCAAAGAACGATCTGATGTGAGGTGATGAGACTATTTCTGACAAGAGGATAACTAACTTTGAACTTGATCGAACGAAGATTGATAAGAGATATCAGCTTCAGAGTTGATTGAGCGAAGAGTGACAAGTGAGATGAGAGTATCCAGCCTAATATGAAGTGATGAGACAAAAATATTTGTCCAAAATATCTTGAGATAGTTGTTAGAAAGTAAAGTCCACCAAGATAATTGAGAGGGGGGGTGAATTAGTTATCTGATAAAAAAAACTTCTATTAACCTTATTAAATCTGAAACATGTAATCAACATAAACAACAACCATAGAAAGATAATCATACACAATGACACCAGATATGTTAACTAGGGAACCTCTTGATTAGAGAGTAAACCTCAGTGGGGATGGTACCCACAAAAGATGTACTAATAATTTATGAAAATTTCTTGTGAGAGGATGGACTGTGTAAGGAGTCTTATGAATTACATTCAGTACATATCAGTCCCTATTAGGAGACTTTGAATCCCTGTGAGAAGATTCTAACCCTGTTAGGAGTAAAGGAAGGAAGAAGGACCCATTGTCCAAACAGCTTCAATGGAAAGATCACTAACCACACTATCCAACTGATCTTTGTATTATCCAAACATAATAATACCAATAATTATTGATCTTAGCAACCTCTCTTCTCTCTTTCGACTATGCCAAAACCGCACCAAATGCTTCACTAGATCTCACTACCAGATTTTCTCACTTCGCATCATAAATCAATCATTGTTTCACCTTCACATCATATACTTCTCATATCATCCACACTTACAATTAACGAAAACAATCCATCCTTTATACCGTGCACAATATTTCATAATTGAGTCGGCCAATTAGGCTTAACCAGTTACACAATATAAAACATTATATGTTACATAATATTTTCATAACCACGTAAAACTGTGAGCTCAAAAACTTAATAAATCTTCACACATGAAAACTCTAATGTACTTGTATCTGCACACATGTTCACAACTGGATGCATGTTATAAAATTCATTAAACATTAAATACATGATCATATTATAACTTTTCTTATTAACTTATCTAGAAACACTGCGATCAACAATAAAAAAGTCCTAAGGGGCTGAACCTAAGTCTCAGGGGCTCATCATTGATGGCCTTGCTTACGTCAGGCACAGAGACTTCGTAGTTCAATTATTGAATCTTGAACCATATTATATAGGCTCAAAAAAGTAATGGTACAAAAGCATCATATGTTTTAAAATATACAAAAGTGGGTACACAACTTTTTCTAGAGTAGAGTCCCTAAATAGTACCACCGTCCATTACTACCCACTTGGTGAAACAAGGATGAAAACCTAAGTTAAAAGAAAAGGACATTGATAAAAAATTTCAAGACATCATAATGGTCAACACTATAATAAGATCACTAATAGTCCACGATAAAAACTATCACCAAACACCTATGTATAATTGTGTAATTAGGTTTATTCTTTGCACAATCCACTTAGTGTAGGAATATGAGATAACAAAGAGCTAACCAAAACTTTCCTTAGCTCTTATCCTTTTAAATTAATAGGTACATAAATAAATTTACTTAATATATTATCAATTTACTAAACCTTTATGTCTCTTGTAGATTAGACACTATAAAATATACCTAGAGAATCTATTAATATTATGGCCTTTTTTTGGCTAAGATCAATTAGGACAAGTAAGTTGATAATAATAAATTATGGAAATATATTTTTACTATCACACCTTTGGTAAATTAATATATATGTGGAAGTACGATTTTATATATAATAAATAATAAGGTATTTATTATTTTTATTATAAATAAAATAAATTACTTGGGAGGGCCCAAGTCGCCCACCTTGAGGTGGAAAAGTTTATTTAATGATGCTCATATATATTGGATTTTTTGATGAAGGACATACATATCAAAAACATAACATGTGAATGTCCTCTTCATCAATGCTTGGAGTAAATTAATATGCAGATTCAGTTAGCATATATTATGGAGTGAATTAGTTCAATATTATGGAGTGAATCAAACCAACATTTATGGACCGATCTACACCACCATTGGTGATGATAATCACCCACACTAAAAGAGAATTAGTTCAATCCTTATAGTGAGATCTATATATACAAATAAGGCTTGAAATCTGGGTGGATTTTTCTATTGATGAGGTGCGGATCTAGGGAAGATCTAGTGCGATCTAGGGCATACATAGTATGATCTATACATTCAGCGAACTAGGGCTGATTTGAAGCAATCCTAAGATTAGATCAGTGGAAAATTTGGAGTAGACCTTGATAGTGAATTAAAGAGAAGATTGGAGGCTCCTAAGAGTAGAATTCAAGGACACATTAAGCAACCCTAAAAGGTTGAATTGGGGAATAATTAGCGCAGCCCTAGAAGAGAGAATTGAAGACCTTCAAGAGGTGCTTCATAACATTCATTGAGAACAACATTGGAGGACTAATTTGAAGAATACAAGTACATATTTGAAGTCAGAAAAAGGATAAATTCAGACCTTCAAATCCGGGTATAATCTTTCTTTACTTGAGAATATTTATTATATCATGTGTCTTAGTATTTGAAAGACCTCTATAGATTGTATATTCCTTGCTATAATATGAAAATATTAACATGGTATCAGAGTGTTGGTAGAGTAAAAGATCTAATTTCAGATTTAGGAATTCAGTCTAACTCTTTCAAAACTAAGAAATCTATGGAAACTAGGGATTGGTATGAAGATAGTATTTTAACCTTACATCTTATGAGGGTTTTGATTTGCATCAAGATCTAGGATTCTGATTATGCAAATTCATTGGCTCCTATATTGTGAAACCATCTCATAATTGGATGGAAAGATATGGGTAAAATTGTGTCAATACATTCTTGCATGTTTTGAAATTATACCATTAACCTTCTTAGGGTACATTACAAAATATCTGGAAACATACATTGAGAGGGAGTCTAACCTTGTTGACATTCTAAGGAAAACCTAAGCTTCAGAAGGAGAAGATATGATATATATAAACCTCTCACCATATTGTTCCAGAGGAAGTAGAAGAAGGAAACCCACCTTAGTTCCTAACTTAAGAGGGAGTTTAATCTTGAGCTCACTTAAACCTGGTTTTATGGTATAAATTCCTTCCTTATTTTTTGTATGAATGTGTAGGATCATTCCTATTGACATGGCAGTTTAACATAGTTAGTTAATTGTTATTAGCTGATTATGAATGTATATGAAACACATTTTTCCTTGGTATATTGTGATATACTTTACATTTTGTTGCAACATTATGAATATGTTGTTAGGAGTGAATGCTGAATATATCTTATGGGGAGTATTCGTAGTCATTCTGTAGTAGTTTTTGTTGCATTCATGACTGTGATTGTCATTGATGTCAACACAGTGATCTACTAAAGATTAGTAGAGAAGTAGACAGTGTTTGTGTTAGCGCACGTGACATATTGAGGATCAAGCTATGTGGAGTTGAGGACTTAATTTATGATGTTTCATATGATCATAGTTAAGAGCGCATAAGGAAATTCATTTATTTATGACAGTTATGTGTAAATCAGTGGAAGCAGTATTCAAGCAGTGTTCCTAAGTAGCGGTTTGTAGAAATTGGATGATTTCTCCTAATCGGGATAGAATCTGAGCATGCAAAGTTGTAAAGATGATGAAGACATGATGATTGTGATGTGGACGTGATAGCAAGGTCTGAGGTCGCATGAGTGATGAGTTATCTTAATTGGAAGCCGACAATTTTATGTAATTGTGGAATTGTTATGTAACGTGTGGAAGATTTTATTTTGTAATTTGTATGCCGACTCATTTGTAATTATTTTCATGTGGTGTAAAGGAAGGAATGTTTTCCTTATTGTAATGTGTAAGTAATTGGAATGTAAGATTGTGAAAGTGAATTGCGAAATTGTGCAATACTTGTTCAAAGAGGATATGCAAAGTATTGAGATCTGATGAAGTAGTTGGTGTGGTTTGGCATAGTCAAAGGAGAAGTCATAAGTTGTTGAGATCAATAATATTTTGATATTATTCTATTGAATAATATAGAGATCACTTGGACAGTGTGTTCAGTGATCTTTTCCTTGAAGCTGTTTGGACAGTGGGTCCTTCTGTCTTCCATAACTCCTAACAGGGTTAGAATCTTTTAGCATGAATTCAAAGTCTCATAGCAGGGACTAATATGTACTTAATGTATTTTATAAGACTCCTAACATATTCTATCCTCTCACAAGGAACTTTCATATTAGTGCATCTTTTGTGGGCATCATTCCCACCGGGGTTTACTCTTTGATCAAGAGGTTCCCTAGTCAACATATCTTGTGTTATTGTGTTGTTATGTATGTATTGTTACAAGTAGTAGTTGTCGTTGCACCAAAAGATCGACCTGTTAATGCTCGATACAACCACTAGACTTATAGAAGACACAGGAGGCTGTTAAACCATGTCACGAATCTCGAGGGGAGCACTGGCTATTTTTCCAACAATCTCCCCCTCAGCATTACCCAAGGGTTTTAAGGATTCAAACTTGTGACCAAGCTCTGATACCACTTGTTACAAGTAGTAGTTTCCGTTGCACCAAAAGATCGACCTGTTAATGCCTGATACAACCACTAGACTTATAGAAGACATAGGAGGCTGTTAAACTATGTCACGAATCCTGAGGGGAGCATTGGTTATTTTTCCAACATGTATATCTTTCTATGGTTGCTAATCACATTGCTTACTGCATAGTTAAAATCTGTTAAAGGTGATAAAAGTTGTATTTATCTGATAATTGATTCACCCCCCCCTCTCAGTTATCTTGGTGGACTTTACTTTCTAACAATTGGTATCAGAGTAGTAGGTCCTTGAAGGAAAAGTTTAACAACTTGAGGAGATCCATGGCGAGTCATTTCAGGAAAGGAAGCCCTAAATTTGATGGAGTGAACTTTGACAGTTGGAAAGAAAAGATGAAGACACATTTACTTTGTTTAGGACCAGGATATTGGTTAATCACAAAGAACAAGAAAACTATCATTGATGAAGAAAAAATTGAAGAATGTACTAATGAGGAGAGAGATCTATTCATATGTAACATACTTGCGTGAGAAGCACTTTTGTCAGCCCTTCCTAAAAATGAGTACAGCTAGGTAAAATATCTAAAAACATCTCATGAAATTTTGTTAGCTTTACAATCTACTTTTGAAGGTGATGAACATGCAAAGAAAGTCAAATTACATAACTGGATATGTGCATTTGAAGATATAAGAATGATGGAAGATGAATCTGTTAGAAGCTATATTGGTAGAATGTCAGAAATTATTGTAGGTATAAAATCCTATAAAGGAATCAAGATAGAGAATGAAGTGATATGGAAAATTCTGAGGACATTGACTCCTGCATTTAAGCAGACAATGCAGATGATTGAGCAAGTTATACCTTGTACTGAGAATTTCACTAGATAAACTCTTCTTGGAAGATTAGAAGCAACAAAGATGAACTTGAGACAATCAGGAGATCTACCTAGAATGGAGACAACATTCAGCGCACTGAGAATTTTCCCTACCTTGTCAAGAAGCATGAGTGTCATTGGAGATTATGCTAGTAGCAGCAGATCTAGGAATGAAGAAGACATGAAGATTGAAGAAGGAATTTCCTTGCTTGTGAAAAGAGAACTAGATGGTAAAAAAAATTTTAAATGTTGGACTTGTCAAGAATATGGTCATTTTGCATCTAAATGTCTTAATAGAGTAAAGAAGTATAGAAATAACTTTAAACCTAGAAGATCTAAAGAATGTTATTATGCTAATGATGAAGGTTTTGAAGCTAGTATGGAGAAATCTCTAAGTGAAAGTGATAATGAGAATGATGATATAGGATTTGTAGCAATAAAAGATCAGAAAATCCTAAAACAGAAGTTAAGGAAGAAAAAGCCTTAGTTTCTCAAGTAGAAAAGAAATTTGATTAGATTATAGATAGTGGTTGTTCACATTATATGACTGGAGACATGAAGAAATTCATAAAGTTTAACAATTATGATGGAGGAATTATTAGAGTTGGAAACAATGCCCCTTGTTTGATAAAAGGTATAGGATCTATTACTCTTGATGGAAAGACTAACACTGATGATGTTTACTTTGTGGATGGATTGAAACATAATCTTTTGAGTGTTGGACAACTAGTTGATAAGGGATATCAAGTTTGGTTTACTGAGAAAACTTGTGTAATCAAAGACAAAGATGGTAATTTGATTGGCACTGGATCAAGAACAATAGGTAATGTATTTTAGTTGAATCCTATTGAGATGACATGTTTGATTACTAAGATTGATGACAGTTGGTTATGGCACAGAAGATTTTGTCATATAAACTTTGATAATATTGTGAAAGTAAGTACTACACTTGCAGTGAGAAATTTGCCTAAGATTATGAAACCTACTAACATGATGTGCAAGGAATGTGTGATGGCTAAGCAGAAGAGAAGCTCATTTTCCAATAAGAAGTTTACAACAACAGAGAAGTTGGAAATTGTTCATACAGATTTGAGCAGTCTCACAAGGACTAGAGGATTCTATGGAGAAAGGTATTTTATGATTCTTGTTGATGATTTTACAAGAATGATGTGGATTGCATTTCTTAAAGAAAAGTCTGAAGCATTTGATAAGTTTAGAGTAATTAAGAACAAAGTTGAGAATGAATCTAGAATGAATATTAAATGTTCAAGATCGGATAGAGGTGGAGAATTTACTTCAAAATAATTTAACACTTTTTATGAAATGAATGGTATTAAGAGACAATTTTCAGTCCCTAGAACACCTGAACAAAATGGTATTGCAGAAAGAAGAAACAGGTCAGTGACTGAAGCAGAAAGAGCCATGTTATTTGAAAATGATTTGGTGAAGATATTCTAGAGAGAAGTAGTGAACACAACAGTATATACAGTGAATAAAGTACAGATCAGAGAAGACACATACAAGACATCTTATGAACTATGGTTTAGACATGCACCATCAGTTAAGTATTTTAGTATTTTTGGAAGCATATGTTATATTGAAAGAGATGATGACATTGGAAAGTTTGATCCTAGAAGTGATGAAGGTATATTTCTTGGTTATTCATTGAAGAGAAAATATTATAGATGTTATAATAAAAGAACTAAGAGTGTTGTTGAGAGCGCAAATGTTAAAGTTGATGAAAATTTCAAAATTTAGGAAATAATACTTGATTATGAATCAGATGAAGGAACTCAACCTAGAACTGATCTAGAGAATGTTGAATTATTCTATGAAATTGACAGTGATTTGCAAAATGAAGGCCACATTGATGAAATCATAGAAGAACCTATAACTAAAGCAAGAACTGAGACAATGAAACCTAACATGAACCTATCAAGAAATCATCCTATTGAGCATATTATTGGAAGCATAGACATAGGAGTTCTGACATGAAATAAGGTACAAGAATAATTGTGTTTAATTTCTCAAATTGAACCTAAATCTACTAGTGAAGCCTGTGAAGATGAACATTGGATTAAAGCCATGAAGGAAGAATGAGATCAAATTGAAAAGAACAAGAATTGGGAATTGGTCCCTAGACCTAAAGATAAGAATGTTATAGGAACTAAATGGGTATTCAGGAACAAGATGAATGAACAAGGAGAATTCGTAAGGAATAAAGAAAGATTGGTATGTAAAGGATACTTACAGCAAGAAGGAATTGACTATGAATAAATTTTTGCACCTGTAGCAAGAATTGAAGTAGTAAGAATGTTTTTGGCTTATGTAGCTTATAAGAAATTCAAAGTGTATTAGATGGATGTGAAGTCAACATTTCTGAATGGAGATTTAGAAGAAGTTTACATTGAGTAGCTTGAAGTTTTTCCCTTGAGTCATGAAGGAGATATGGTATGTAAACTAAAGAAAGCTTTATATGGACTTAAACAAGCACCTAGAACTTGGTATGCAAGATTGGATAAGTATTTGATAAAATTAGGATTTACTAAACGCACATCAGACAATAATTTGTACACAAAAGAAATTGAAAATGGTTTGTTGATTGTAGTTATTTTTGTTGATGATATTATCTTTGGAGGAGAAGATGAAGCTAGTGATAAATTTGTAGATGAAATGAAGACTGAATTTGAAATGAGTATGATTGGTGAGATGAAATATTTTTAAGATTGCAGATAGTATAGAACATTGATGGTATCTTTGTATGTCAAACAAAGTACTTGAATGACTTATTGAAGAGATTTGGAATGGAGAACTGTAAGCCAATTGGAACACCTATGGTAACAAGACACAAATTATCTAGCACAGATGGGACTTTTGTAGTTGAATAGAAGAAGTACAGATCTATGATTGGAGGATTACAATATTTAACTCATACAAGACTAGATATATCACATGCGGTTGGAATTGTTGCAAGATTTCAAGCTGATCCCAGAGAATCACATTATGTAGTAGTAAAAAGGATACTGAGGTAGTTAAGAGGCACAATTGAATATGGATTATGGTATGAAAAATCTGATGCCTTTACCCTATGTGCATATATAGATGCAGATTGGGGAGGTAGTGTTGAAGACAAAAAAAGCACAAGCGGTGGAGCATTTTTCCTTGGAGGAAGATTGGTTTCTTGGCTAAGCAAGAAGCAAAATTGTATTTCATAGAGCACATCAAAAGAAAAGTATGTAGTAGCAGCAAACAATTGTAATCAGATAATTTAGATAAAACAAATGTTGAAGGATATTGGAATAAAATTTGATGAGCCTGTTGTTATACACTGTGATAACACCAGTACAGTTAGTATGTCTATGAATCTTGTACTACATTCTAAGAAAAAGCATATAGAAATAAAGTATCATGTAGTGAGAGAGAAAGTAGCAGAGAAAAAAGTCAGATTGGAGTATATAAGCACAAAAGAGCAGATTGCAGATATATTCACAAAGCCTTTGCCTAAGGATACATTTGAGTATTTGAGAGGTATGCTTGGGGTTATGCCCCAACCTACTTTTGAGAAGTGATGCAGATTGTTGCATTCATCCAGTGGTATATGAGCCTTATCTTTCTTCTGGACTGGATGTTGGTACTTCTTCTATGGGGGAGTATGTATTTCTAAGCTGAGTCATGATGACTCTAGTGAGTGGATTTTTTGAAAAGTGTCTTTTGACATTGAAGTTGTTGTTGACATAGTGATGTAGCATTTTTCATTGATGTCAATGGGGGAGAAGGATACATGAAAAAACCATCTATTAAAGAGAACTTGAGGAAGAAGGTTACAAGCAATATAAAATGGAAAACTAAAAGAGTTGAAAAGGAAAATGAAGCAAGATTTGATTGATGAAGAGGACTTGGAAAACATTTCAGAGAAACAATGTTGCAGTGTTGGTATTCATGGAACTTGGATGTTTTTTCATCTATGATGCCATCAATGCCAATGGGGGAGATTGTTAGGAATGAATTCTAAATATATTCTATGGAGGAGTATTCATAGTTATTCTATAGCAGTTGTTGTTGCATTCATGACTGTGATTGTCATTGATGTCAACACAGTGATCTACTGAAGATTAATAGAGAAGCATATAGTGTTTGTGTTATCACATGTGGGATATTGAAGATCAAGCTATGCAGAGTTGAGGACTTAATTTATGATGTTTCATATGATCATGGTTAAGAGCGCATAGGGAAATTCATTTATTCATGACAATTATGTGTAAATCAGTGGAAGCAGTATTCAGACAGTGTTCCTGAGTAGTGGTTTGTGGAAATCAAATGATATCTTCTAATCGGGATAGAATCTAAGCATGTGATGTTGTATAGATGATGAAGACATGATGATTGTGATGTGGACGTGACAGCAAGGTCAGAGGTCGCATGAGTGAAGAGTTATCTTAATTGGAAGTCGACAGTTTTATTTAATTATGGAATTGTTATGTAACGTGTGGAAGATTTTATTTTGTCATTTGTACGCTGACTCATTTGTAATTATTTGAGTGTGGCATAAAGGAAGAAATGTTTTCCTTATTGTAATGTGTAAGTAATTGGAATGTAGGATTGTGAAAGTGAATTGTGGAATTGTGCAATACTTGTTGAAAGACGATATGCGAAGTATAGAGATCTAGTATTGAGATTTGATGAAGCAGTTGGTGCAGTTTGGCACAGTCAGAGGAGAAGTGATAAGTTGTTGAGATCAATAATATTTTGATATTATTCTATTGAATAATATACAGATCAGTTGGATAGTGTGTTCAGTGATCTTTCCCTTGAAGTTGTTTGGATAGTGGGTCCTTCTGTCTTTCATAACTCCTAACAGGGTTAGAATATTTTAGTAGGGATTCAAAGTCTCCTAGCATGGACTAATATGTACTGAATGTATTTCATAAGACTCTTAACAAATTCCATCCTGTCACAAGGAACTTTCATATTAGTGCATCTTTTGTGGGCATCATTCCCATTGGGGTTTCCTCTTTGATCAAGAGGTTCCCTAGTCAACATATCTTGTGTTATTGTCTTGTTATGTATGTATATCTTTCTATGGTTGTTAATAACATTTCTTACATGGTTAAAATATGTTAAAGGTGATAAAAGTTGTATTTATCTAATAGCTGATTCACCCCCCCTCTCAGTTATCTTGGTGGACTTTACTTTCTAACATATGTAGGACTGCATATTTCACCTTGGTGTATGTTTTGAATGTGTGAGAACATTAACTATTTGGATACATACATTATGATACCTTGACATATTGGATTTATGCATGTATGAGGCGCATACCTTGTGTACGAATGCATACTTTTCTTGGACATATGTTATGTATGTATGGGAATATACACAGCTAATTAGCATAGTTGTTTCTTTGCATATCTAGTTGATTATCTATCATTGGCATTACTCACACATATTTGTGAGAAGCTTACATTATGTTGTAGTGTATCTTACATTGACATATTTATATTATGTATGTACATACTTTATGCGCATGGGTGATTAACTTGATGTATGGATGACAAAATACATTGTTTTGTTTGTATGCATGGTGTTAGTGATTTTTCTTGCAGGAATCCTAATACAAGCCCTCAGTGCTCAAATGGAACTCTACGATTCCTAAATTTGTGATTCAAACAAGAAAAGACTAATTAACAAGGACCAAGTCCTTCTTCACTTTGAGCTCCTGGCTACAGGCAGGTGTACCTATTTAGATCTACTTCTTCAAAGCATTACAATATTAGTTTGTATCCTTGATACAAACCTAATCTTCTCAGATCTACAACAAAAAGTAAATGTTCATTGATTTTAGATTTGATGATGAAAGATGCAGAAATAAGCAGTGGCCAGTGCCTTAATAATTGGGCAACATAGTTAGATGAAAGAAAATCCCTAGAAATCCTATGATATCAAAATAAATAAAACCTGAATGAAATGCTTTACAGATCATTCTCTCACTCCCCTACCCGGACATCAGATTCATACACATTGTTAAACTCTTAGAATCGTGCCAAAGACTTATTCACTCCTTGAGAAAAACTAAGAACATAGATTCACAGTCACCTTGTAACCAGCATATTAGAGTGCCTTACAAACTAATACACAAGAATTTAAAGCAATATTCATGAAGACATCACCAATACAGGATTGGGATTCCACTATTTTTCATTCAAAAAATCCCTGGTTCATTAAAATCAAGATAACTATGAAAACCTCAAAAATAAAAGCCCCTAAGCCAGAATACTGCCTCTGCAATGATTATTCCATCATCCCCTAAACAATGGAGAGAAATGAAAGATAAAAAAAAACATCAAAGAAAGTCCTCACTAACAGCTGCCAATTTTCTAAAAAATCTTCTCTTCCCTCCAATTCTAATCGTCTTTCACTTGGTCATCTGCAACTGTCTTTGCAACCATTTCTCCCTCCAAGTGATTTGATTCTGAAAATTCCAATCCATACTTCTCTTTCCCATAGCTTTTAAACTAAAAATAAACATTGCCACTGAATTTATCATCTTCTGCCATTTATGAAAATATATTATATGCCTATATTTGGATAAAATTAAAGGCTCCAATCATTATTTTATGTGAGCAACTCCAATCTCTTGAAAATTTTGAAATTCTCCTGGAGTCTGGACCATGCAGGCCTTTCAACTTTTTTTGCAACTTTTAAATCTAGGTGGGCCCCACATATGCCATGTGACATCAACTGATTGGATGCTCCAATTTAACCCTTTCTTAACCACTGGAATCTAGAGACTTGGAGACTAAGCAGTCTCATGATCTCTAGATGTTTCTCACTTAACCATTTGAATCTAGGGACTTGGAGGCTAAGCAGTCTCATGATCTCTATATGTTTCTCACTTAACCATTTGAATCTAGAGACTTAGAGACTAAACAGTCTCATGATCTCTAGATGTTAGTGACTTAACCACTAGCATTTGGAGACTTGGAGACTAAGCAGTCTCTAGATCTCTAGATGTTAGTGACTTAACCACTAGCATTTGGAGACTTGGAGACTAAGTGGTCTCTAGATCTCTAGATGTTAGTGACTTAACCATGAGCATTTGGAGACTTGGAGACTAAGCAGTCTCTAGATCTCTAGATGTTAGTGACTTAACCACTAGCATTTGGAGACTTGGAGACTAAGTGGTCTCTAGATCTCTGAATGTTAGTGACATAACCACTAGCATTTGGAGACTTGGACATAAGTGGTCTCTAGATCTCTGAATGTTAGTGACATAACCACTAGCATTTGGAGACTTGGAGACTAAGTGGTCTCTAGATCTTTGAATGTTAATTGTCCACTTTTCTACAAAATTTAGTACTTTCTGGTTGTTGGCACGCATCCAAATGTACTAGTTGTGCACACATGTGAAAGCCTCTTGCTCTTTCTTCATTTCATTATGTGAGAGTTTTGTCTTATAAATATTTGAAATTCTTAAATCTTGGCCAATGTGGGACTAAACTTCTCAGTATTTTTAAATATTTCAATTTAAAATTTTCTTCATTTCATTATGTGAGATTTTTGTCTTATAAACATTTGAAATTCTCAAATCTTGGCCAATGTGGGACTAAACTTCTCATTATTTTTAAATATTTCAATTTAAAATTTGTATGTGCAACTAGCTGGCAAACATATAGTCCGGGCTCACAAGTCCAAGAGGCAGCCTTGCCTCTTTTTACTTCACTTTACTTCTAATTTGATTGCCTTTTTTTTTAAAACACTCTTTTAGACCAAATCGGGATGCATGTGGGATAAACCCACATGCAACCCCCTTTCATTTTTCTCTTCTTTCTTTGTCTGTATGTGCCCAACTCTCTTTTCCTTGTTTCTTCCTTGCATGTAGCACTTGCTCTTTACTCTTTCATTTTAATAATAGTGTCATGTTTCTTTGTTCTTCATTTCCCCCAAATTCCTTTGTTTCTTTTGTCTGCAGGCATGCATCCATTTGAAAAACACATATCTGCAAATTTTCTCAAGCATTGTGCCAATAAGACTTCAAATTTGGTGTGAGATAGCAAGTCATGACATCAAGGCTTCATTTTGAGTCTCCAAATTCAACTCCAAACAGTGAGAATGCTGACAAAGACTTTAAATTACAGCCGAAAAAAAATGGAGAATTTTTACCACGCCTAAATCGGGAAGTCTAGAGCCATGAAAATTCCCAAAAGTTTAAGATAATTCAAAATATTAACTGGGTCATTGTTGGATTTCAAACAACCCATAAAATTTTAGTACTTTGTAAAATGGCCTATTCTGGGTTGTTCAACAAACACAAATAATCACTGGGAACCACCTCTTAAAAGGATGCAATAAAATACCAAACGAAATATTGAGGTTGAACCATTGACGATGAAAGAAGATTCATCTACAAAGATTACAACAAAATGACCCTCAACTCAAAACAAGCATCTGCCATATAGTTATGAATTTTGGAAAATGGTTACTTTGAATATTATTCTAGCCGCACTATTCATCACTATAAAACACTTTTTGTCTGACGTTGCAAACCTGTCAAACGAAAACCTCATGGTTTGAAACCTTGGATGAATGATCTCTCTCATGTATACAAAAAAAGGCTATAATCAGATTCAACAAATAATCAAATAGCTATCCAGAAGTAATCCTCAAAATCAGGCATCCAGAACATCCTGAACTGAAAGACAACGAAATTGTAAAAATTGCATTTGGAGCCAGCTGAGGAAAGGGGTCAAACGGATTGGTCATGGTCTGAAACTCCTTAAGGGGAATCATTTACATGTCTAGAACATAAATAAACCTTCAATTCCTCCTGATTACCGATTGGGTGCAATTTGCACGATCTCAAAGTAGGCCACTTAAAAATGACATTCCCACATTCAACAAAACTGAATAAAATGCAATCAGAAGTGCCCTGGTAAACTGATCATACAAACCTTTAGGAATCTAAAAACGGGCATGGAGACACACTCTCATGCCTACAATATGATGCAATATTCCTTTCATCATGACTATCATCTCGGTGTCAGATACAAACCTCTAAAGTAGGTCATTCAGTGAAAACTGGACATAATACAAAGTACAGATTTTGGGCATTAGCCTCTAAAAGACCACTTCAAAAACTTATTAGATCTGAAAAGTAGGACCTCAAACTTATTACATACATCAATTGATAGGTGATGAACACCTTATCCAAGTGACGCATCATGAAAATCAATAGGCCCTTATTTTAAATGCACTCAAACCAGACATCTTTCGATGAATTTTAAATGCGCAATTACGACACTTAGACAAATTTTTTGAACATGGACTCAAAAGCATTCTGGATTTTTGAGCTCCAACAGTGGATCTGACTGGGGACGCATGCCCCTTGCGGGCATGCAAAGAATTCAAAATCTTTGGTAGACTAAACCATCCAAACTTTTCTTCTCTGACTTTCCTCTTTTTTCAAAAACTAGAACCCTTTTATTGAAATTAAACACACAATTGAAAGGAAAGCAACTGTACATGATTCACATTATTTACAAAAACTTCAAACTCTGACAGTGTGAATTAGCTTTTACCTCTATCAAAGATATAGTTCTCATTTCCATGAATCCAAGGTAATCTAAAAACATTATTTTCACCAACATGATCAATCACACTATCACCCTTTTCCAGCATATCATAAAGAAAATAACCAACATTTTCACTATCATGAAATATTTGGGAACCATAAAAAATCTGAAAATGGTGATCATTGTTCAACATAAAACTGTCACACTCTTTGAAAAATCTGACTAGCCAAGGAGGAAAATACTCTGACTCAAACATAAAGCTAGAAATATGCTGGCCTTCTTGAAAAGATTCTTGAACATCAAAATAAAATTTCTAGAACTCAATTCCATTTATACCATGTGAATGTTCAAACAAATCATTTTGAGCCACAACTTGTGGCTTTAAAATCAAATCACTCTGAAAAACATTAGCATGCTAGATAGGGAAGATGAAAAACTCAAATTCTGGTTGAAAACTGATACATTCTTCCTTATTCCTTTAAGTCTCTTTTAAAAATAAAACATCATCATTCATTTCATCACAAATTGAAACACATGAAAGTGGATGAACAACTGATACCTTCTCCTCTTGGCTGCAAACATCCGGCTCATCTTTAATGCACACTTGCATGTCAAAATAAAAACAAACATACTCACATTCATTCAGCTCACCCAAGGAAACTGAAACATCCTCATGCATCAAAACATTCAGATTAATCAAATCTGATTTCTCTTGATAAATCACAGCTTTATCTTCATATGGATGATTCACACAATCAATATCATAAGTCAATTCATCTTCATTGTCCTCAATGCTTGGTGGTAAAGAAACTAGACTATCATTATGTAATGCATTCTCATCAAATGAACAACTCTCACCTTACATTACATTTCCTCCAACTGACTTCATTGGAGATGGAAGTTCAGACTCTGCCATATCTAAAATATCAAAATCTGAAAATGAACTATCCTCAGCAAATTCTATTTCCTGGGTACATTCTTCGAACAAGGGATTAGAGACAACATGCAATTGTTTCTCATAATCATTTAGACAAAGTGCTAGCTGGTTCATATCAATGTCTTCATCAAATAGTACATTAATAGCTTCATAAGACATGTCATGACATCCATCTTCACATATATCTTCAGCAGAGAGAAAATTCAGAATCTGAATCAGAACATGACTAACCACTACTGTTGTCATCATATGAAAAATGAGTACTACACCCAATCAAATCATCTTCACAAGTATCACAGGATTTGCTCCACCATTCGTCATCAATCTTCAAGACTTTTTATTCAGCTACATCACTATTAGAACATATGGAAAACTGAGAAGAAGAAACATCTTTATTAGCTGAAAAAGACTCCAGCTCTTCATCAATTACATCTTCAGTAGTGACATTCATTCCATTTTCACATACAATGTTTTGATCAATGCAATTAGTAGGGGAATGAAGGTACTAATGTTGCTCACCCTTTTCCTGATTATTTACTTCATTATGAGAATACAAACCAGCAGAGGTATGCCTCCCTATAACTCCATATTTCAAATTACACTCAATATCCATTGCAATTTCAAAAGCCTGATATAGACTTTGTGGTTGTTTATCCCTCAGCAGGAAACCCATATTCTTGTCAAAGAAAGCCAAGTCAACAACTAAAGATAATGCATCATGATGTCTACAACTCTCGGGAATTTTCTTTAGTATTTTCCTAAATCTGAGATTAAAAGTATGAACTAACTCATCTTTTCCTATATGAATGCCGACAAGATCCACTAACAGAATCTATTTGCAAATGAATTCTCCATATGTTTCAATAAATGCTGATTCAAAATTCCTCCAAGAATAGATAGAATGGTGGGACAGAAATGAAAACCACTCCCTAGCATTTCCTACTAGTGATTGTACAAACAATCTCATAATTATATCTTCATGGCTGACATCAAAATCTTCAATCAGGTCCATGAATGCACTTAAATGTTTTTCAGGCGATTCCTCTTTTCCCCCATTATATTTGGATAAGAATTTTTTGATTTACGAGGGTATTACATTTGGGTAGCCAGGAATACCCTCAAAGTCTAGAGGTGAATAACATTTTAAAGCTCTTCGATCTCCTAGCTAGGATACCTTTTGGGACATGACTACATTAGGAGATAAGAAAGGCTAAGAAAATTCAGAATACATCTCAACTTTCTTTTACAAGTAACCCAATCTTGCTTATGAAAACTCAAACAATTTTCTTATGTAGATTTTATCCACAATGCAACTGACATATCCCTCTTCATATAAATTGCATACACCATCAAATATAGAAGCTGAATATACTCAAAATACTTGTATGCAAAAACATTGTAATCTTTTCCCTTTCACTTAGTGCTTTTAAACACTGAATAGGGAAGCATTCTCTACTCATATGATTCTCATAAAACTTGGATATGAAAATCAGAATACCTAGAGATACTATGGTAGTTGTTCAATTCTGATCTAAAGTCTCCTTCAAATCACTTTTCAAAATATTTGTAGAGTCACCACCTCTTTACAGAGGACAAAGTCTGGATCATCTAAGAACCTTTTCTCAATTCTGAACTTCCTTTACCAGCAAACACAACATAACCTCACATGATGCAACTGTCTGTTAGGATCATAAAATATATTACAAAAACATACTGATCAAACAAAGATTCAGAGTCGCCACTCACACTTGGTGAGAAAATATAACAATTTTTTGAAAATAATTGACTCTATGATCACTTAACTAGACTCAGGGATGATCCAACCAAGTAAGGAAAAAACATCTTAAACTTGCTATCCTTTATTTATTCCCTAGTAGAGTCACAAATTTATTGCAACTCGGATGGGCTAATTCAGTCTGGATTTCTCAAACATAGGATTCTTATGATCAATCCCCAATAGAGTCACCAATTTGTTAGTGATTTTTCTTGTAGGAATCCTAATACAAGCCCTCAGTGCTTAAATGGAACTCTATGATTCCTAAACTCCTGATTCAAACAAGAAAAGACTAATTAACAAGGACCAAGTCCTTCTTCACTTTGAGCTCCTAGCTACAGGCAGGAGTACCTATTTAGATCTACTTCTTCAAAGCATTACAATATTAGTTTGTATCCTTGATACACACCTAATCTTCTCAGCTCTACAACAGAAAGTAAATGTTCATTGATTTTAGATTTGATGATGAAAGATGTAGAAACAAGAAATGACCAGTGCCTTACTAATTGGGCAATAGAGTTAGATGAAAGAAAATCCCCAAAAATTTTATGATATCAAAACAAATAAAACCTGAATGAAATGCCTTCCAGATCATTCTCTCACTCCCCTACCTGGACATCAGATTCATACACACTGTTAAACTCTTAAAATCGTGCCAAAGACTTATTCAGTCCTTGAGAGAAACTAAGAACACAGATTCACATTCACCTTGTAACCAACATATTAGAGTGCCTTACAAACTAATACACAAGAATTTAAAGCAATATTCATGAAGACATCACCAATACAGGATTTGGATTCCACTATTTTTCATTCAAAAAATATTTGATTCATTACAATCAAGATAACTATGAAAACCTCAAAAACAAAAGCCCCTAAGCCAGAATACTGCCTCTGCAGTGATTATTCCATCATCTTCTAAACAATGGAGAGAAATGAAAGATAAAGAAAAACATCAAAGCAAGTCCTCACTGATAGTTGCCAATATTCCAAAAAATCTTCTCTTCTCTCCAATTCTGATCCTCTTTCACTTGGTCATCTACAACTACCTTTGCAACCATTTCTCCCTCCAAGTGATTTGATTTTGAAAAGGCCAGTCCATACTGCTCTTTCTCGTTGCTTTGAAATTGAAAATAAACATAGCCACTGGATTCCTCATCTTTTTCTATTTCTGAAAACATATTATATGCCTAAATTTGGATAAAAATAAAGGCTCCAGGCATTATTTTATGTGAGCAACTACAATCTCTTGAAAATTTTGAAATTCTCCTATAGTCTGGACTATGTAGGCCTTTTAAATCTTTCTACAATTTTTAAATCTAGGTGGGCCCCACATATGCCATGTGGCATCAGCTGATTGGATGCTTCAATTTAACCCTTTCTTAACCACTGGAATCTAGAGACTTGGAGACTAAGCAGTCTCATGATCTCTAGATGTTTGTCACTTAACCATTTGAATCTAGAGACTTGGAGACTAAGCAGTCTCATGATCTCTAGATGTTAGTGACTTAACCACTGGAATTTGGAGACTTGGAGACTAAGTGGTCTCTAGATCTCTAGATGTTAGCGACTTAACCACTGGAATCTGGAGACTTAGAGACTAAGCAATCTCTAGATCTCTAGATGTTAGTGACTTAACCACTAGCATTTGGAGACTTGGAGACTAAGTGGTCTCTAGATCTTTGAATGTTAGTGACTTAACCACTAGCATTTGGAGATTTGGAGACTAAGTGGTCTCTAGATCTCTGAATGTTAACTGTCCACTTTTTTGCAAAATTTAGTGATTTCTGGTTGTCGGCATGCATCCCAATGCACTACTTGTGCACACACTTGAGAGCCTCTTTCTCTTTCTTCATTTCATTATATGAGAGTTTTATCTTATAAACATTTGATTATTCTAGCTGCACTATTCATCAATATAAAACACTTTTTGTTTGACGTTGCAAACCTGTCAAATGGAAACCTCATGGTTTGAAACCTTGGATGAATGTTCTCTCTCATGTATACAAAATAAGGCTATAATCAGATTCAACAAATAATCAAATGGCTATCCAGAAGTAATCCTCAAAGTCAAGCCTCCAGAACATCTTGAACTGAAAGACAACGAAATTGTAGAAATTGCATTTGGAGCCGACTGAGGAAAGGGGTCAAACGGATTGGTCATGATCTGAAACTCCTCAGGGGGAATCATTTCCATGTCTAGAACATAAATCAACCTTCAATTCCTCCTGATTACTGATTGGGTGCAATTTGCACGATCTCAAAGTAGGCCACTTAAAAATGACATTCCCACATTCAACAAAACTGAATAAAATGCAATCAGAAGTTCCCTGGTAAACTGATCATACAAACCTTTAGGATTTTGAAAATAGGCATGGAGACACACTCTCATGCCTATAATATGATGCAATATTCCTTTCATCATGACTATCATCCTGGTGTCAGATACAAACCTCTGAATTAGGCCATTCAGTGAAAACCAGACATAATACATAGTGTAGATTTTGGGCACTGGCCTCCAAAAGACCACTTCAAAAACTTATTAGATCTAAAAAGTAGGACCTCAAAATTATTACATATATCAAATGATAGGTGATGAATTCTCTATCCAAGTGACACATCATGAAAATCAATAGGCCCTTATTTAAAATGCACTCAAACCAAGCATCTTTCGATGAATTTTAAATGCACAATTTTGACACTTAGACAAATTTTTTGAACATGGACTCAAAAACATTCTGGATTTTTGAGCTCCAACAATGGCTCTGACTGGGGACGCATGCCCCTTGTGGGCATGCAAAGAATTCAAAATCTTTGGTAGACTAGACCAACCAAACTTTTCTTCTCTGACTTTCCTCTTTTTCTCAAAAACTCTGAACAGGGAACCCTTTTATTGAAAGTAAACACACAATTAAAAGGAAAGCAACTATATATGATTCACATTATTTAAAAAAACTTCAAACTCTGACAGTGTGAATCAGCTTTTACCTCTATCAAAGATATAGTTCTCATTTCCACGAATCTAAGATAATCTGAAAACATTATTTTCACCAACAGGATCAATCACACTGTCACCCTTTTCCATCATATCATAAAGAAAATAACCAAAATTTTCACTATCATGAAATATTTGGAAACCATCAAAAATCTGAAAATGGTGATCATTGTGCAATATAAAACAATCACACTCTTCGAAAAATCTGACTAGCCGAAGAGGAAAATACTGTGACTCAAACATAAAGCTGGAAATATGTTGGCCTTCTTGAAAAGATTCTTGAACATCAAAATAAAATTTTTGGAACTCAATTCCATTTATACCATGTTAATGTTCAAACAAATCATTTTGAACCACAACTTGTGGCTTTAAAATCAAATCACTCTTAAAAACATTAGCATGCTCGATAGAGAAGATGAAAAACTCAAATTCTGGCTGAAAACTAATACATTCTTCCTGATTCCTTTCAGTCTCTTTTAAAAACAAAATGTCATCATTCATTCACATTCATTCAGTTCAGCCAAGGAAATTGAAACATCCTCATGCATCAAAACATTCAGTTAATCAAATCTATTTTCTCTTGATAAATCAGAGCTTTATCCTCATACGGATGATTCACACAATCAATATCACAAGTCAATTCATCTTCATTGTCCTCAATGCTTGGTGGTAGAGGAACTAGACTATCATTATGTAATGCATTCTCATCAAATGATCACTGAATGTACAAGGCTTTACATCTGTCCAAATTCCTTCTAAGTTCCTTGATACATACATCTAGATTATTAATATAATTCCTGATATTCTGACATATGTCATGAAATATTTTGGCCTCATAGGCTGCCTAAGCTTTTACTGTAGCTATTTCTGATAATATGGTGAATTCACTGTCAAATGCCTTCACAACTTCTTTAGCTTTTACCTGTGGATCTGCCTCTGATATCTGACTGGTTCAAATACTTTGCAACTTCTTTGTCACTTCAAGAAATGCTCCTTGAAGGCTTTTCACTTTCTTGATTTTACCAATGATTTTGTTTAAGGATGAGATCAACTCTATCTAATCATCATCATCAACTTCTTTTCCAAGATTTGCAAAAATAGATTCTAACTGTGGTTTTTCTGTTGCTGTCTTAGGAGTAGGACTGATTTTTGCTTGAATTTTTTCTCCTTCCTGACCTGCTATCTCTGTGTTTACCTGAAGCTCTACTTTCTTTTTATCTTCTTTCCTTGTTTCCTTCTTTTCTTCCTCTGCAACTATTGTATCATGTTCTTCCATAGCCGAATTGTCAACAATGTTTTCAAGGTTGTTAAAAGGATTGTCAAAACTGTCCAGTGTAATACTTGTTCCTTCCACATTCATTGTTTCATCTTCAATGTCAATTGATGGTGGTGGAGAGGGACTTTTCTGGTGCTCTACTTCCAAAGCTTGATCTGCTACACTTGAGTGCTTATTAACACCCGTGGTCATTACTTTTACAACTTCCTATCATGTTTCCTTGTTAACTTCTTCATAATTTCCTCCCATTATCAGAAGTGTTCTTTTTGTTCTTAATTGAATATTAAGATCTTTCATTATTTCCTTGAAATGATCTCCATCCTTAATATCACAAAGCTTTCTCATAAAATTTTATGTTATCTTATTGTCCTCTTCAGCTACTCTCTTCTTTCTATTTACTAATTTCTCAAAAAGTTCATCTGGAATCTTCCCTTAAATACTATCAAATTTCTTATTAGCCAGTAACATATGTTTGACAACTGCATTCTCTAAGTTCAATCTCTCTGAATAATCATATAACTCATAGTATTTGTTCATCTTTGAAAAATCTCCATCATTAATGATTTAAGCATTCACTTTTTCTATCTTTGGTTTCCATTTTCTCTTATTGCTTCCAATTTCTTCATCATCTTTTATTTCAGATACATGTCTAGGAACAGGGGTGAAAATAGTCTTTTGTCTCTTTTGTGGCCCACTTGCCATTTCCTTAACTCTTTTACCTGGTGGAGTGTTGGAAGATCTTGTAGATTTCCTTGTTTCTTGCACCACTTCAACTTTTATTTCCTTTTCTGTAACTTGTGCATCTTCATTTCGAGCTGTAACTGATGCTAAAGGTGGAACAGACAAAACTTCCTTCTGTCCAATGTCTCTTATTGCTGTTGCGGTTTTCTTTGCCACTAGAAATTCTTGTTCTAACATTCCTGTATCCTTCAAAATTTTCTTGATAGTGATTTCCACTCTTTTCTTTGATAACTTCTCTTCTTGTAGAGACTTTGCAGAGTTAAATTTCTCCTCATAAGTTCCAAATCTAGAATTGGTTGCATCCATTTTTCTTTTCAACAATCTGTTCACATATTCTTCTATCTCATTTTAAGATACTTGATATCCAAGTGGATCTGTGAATTCTACTCTAGGTTCAACTGCTTCAACAAAAGTAAAGTCAGTGTCAACCATGAAAAATATTTCATCTTTGTACTTTTCTACTACAGCCTTTGGTACCCTTGATCTTTTCCTCATCTGATTCTGAAATGTTTTGATTACCAAGGTTGCGCTCTCATTAACCTTGTCTATAGGGTGTCTCAGATACATCTTGTTAATTATTTCCATAGTAGTCATGTTGTCATTCCAATCTTCTTCAATAGTATATGGGAATCTTCTTAACAAATGAAAAAACATATATGTGATAAGGGTTGAGAATTTGAATTGTGAGTTCTTGGTTTTCTTTATCTTTTCAAGGTTCTCAAATAGCTAAATTCTCAAGATTTCACACAAATCTACTTGAACTTTTTCTACACACATCAAATAAGCTGCATGAATCATACCAACTGCCATGTCATCTCCTCTATAATTAGCACAAAATTTAGATGTTAAGATCTTACACACATATCTAACATCATCTTGAATTATCTTGTTGATTACAATTCCTCTACCATTATAAGATGATTTAGTCTTATCCAGTACTATCTTCTTAACATTCTTCTCATTAAAATGTATAACTCTAGATTTTGACAAACCAGTTACCTCATGAATTAGGTCTACTATGATGTCTATTACTCTGTCATCTAACCAAAATTTCCCATTGTGAATTCTGCTTAAAATTATCTTTGTGCATTCGTCATCTTCAAATTCATAGTTTAAAGAGTATTTCACAATTTCATTTTCCTTCAGATGTTCAAACCCTACTTTCAATGACATATCATGATTATATATCTTTTAATATTCCTTAATCACACTACTATCACTGATGGTTTCAAAATTTCATTTCAAATAACCTTTTACATCTTCCAAATGTAAAACTCCGTCTAGAACGGTTGATAAAGCAAGACTAGGGTCTTCTTCCAAGGGTTTTACTGGTTCCCTTTTCATTTTAGGTCTAACTATATCTCTTATGTTGTGAATAAATGAAACATCCATATCTTATGTAAATGCTTTAACTATCTGATAGATTTGCTTAGTAAAATACCTCAATTTTGTGATTTAGGGCTTTGCGTAGATCCGACACAAAATTCTTTCACCAAATCTTGCAAACTGCTTTCAATCACCGCTACTTTGATCTCCTTATCACTTGTAGTCACTTGAATGATTAACTAATACCGATCATAAGCTTTTAACCTCAATATTTTGACATCGCATTCAATTATTTTGCTACTTCTTTCCAAAATTTGTTCATGCTTTCCTGCAAAACTTCAAACTTCTTGCGAACTTGCATATATTCATATTATCTCATGCACTCTTAACCATAGCATCATTGCGTCACATACTACCTTACATTAACTGCACAAGACTCAATTTATCCTACACTAACTTCTACACTATCCTAAGTCCTATTCTAATGCATTCTATATGAATTTAAGTGCTTTGAGATGGGTTAGAAAGAGGTTCACACTTATTATCAGATACTTCATCTGTCTGATTACCTTGTGTGCTGAATGTATCTCCTTGATCTGTACCTTTAACAAATTTCATTTCTTCTGAATTACTACAACATCCTTTCTGATTGTTGCTTGCATTCTCATTTCTTCTTGTGTAGTTCCTGTTGTTCGGATTTCTTATGTTGTTCATTCTGCAAAATCTTGTTGCATGACCAAATTTGTTGCATATCTAGCAAACTATTCCATTGTTTCCATATCTCAGTCCAGTCTGGTTGATTTGTGATATGCAATTCCTAGCAATGTGTCCAATCTCATTGCATCTATAACACACAACTGCATGGTTAATATCTCTAAACATTCTACTACTATTATTATTATTAAATCTAGGCTTTTTACAATCAATAGGTCTATGTCCAAAACCATGACAATTATAACAATAACCATTGAGGGGTTTAAATTGCTTACCTGTACAATGTTTCTTCATATGACCAAAAGTATTACATGCAAAACATCTACCTTTGAATTCTCTTTGTGTACCTTTAGGTTGATCATCTTCTTTAGGTGGATTAGGTATATCTTTAGATTTGTTAGCTTCATCGGATTTCTTTTCATCTATGTTCTCAGAGACTTTCAGATTTGGTTCCTTTCTTTTTTCACTTACCTTAGATGAGTTAAATCCAAGACCAGTTTTATCACATAATGGATTTTGATAAGATATTTGATCATCAATCTTTTAACTGGTGGAATACATTCTTTCAACTTGTTTCTTATACTGAGTCAGTTCTCCTTTCATAATTGTATTATATTTTTCAAGTTCAGCATATTGTAATTTGGTTTTCTCAAGTTTAGATGTTACTTTACAAAGTTTAGACTTCAAATCTTCATTCTCAAATTTCAAATTAGGTTTATTCTTACTATTTCCATCTTTCAACTTAATTTCAGATCAACAATCTTCAATTCATGCTTAAGGATCTCATTTTCTTTCTTCAAATTTGAAATTTCATCACAATCTTCAATTTGAATTGTAGGTTCCTTCTTTGATTTTAGTTCTTCTACTTTTTCTTTCAGTTTCTCAATGAAGTTCTTTGCATCATCATCTTTTCCTTTCATAGTATCTCCTTATTCAGTAAGCATATCAATCTGTTCAAGAGCTTCTTCAAGATTCTTCTGTAGTTGATCCATATCCATAGAGATCTTACTCAAGTTGTTAGGCTTTCTCTGAATGATTCTTTTCTGAGTAACTAAGCTCTGATACCAATTTTTAGAAATAGGGAATACTGAGAGGGGAGGTGAATCAGTATTCTATAAACTTTTCTATTCACCCAATTATGGATATAATAGATTAACTTGATACTTGCAAAACAAAGTAAACTAAATAGCATGCATAGAAATAAAGAAAATTAACTCATAACACCATGTTTTTTTCTCGAGGAAACCTTGGCCAAGGGAAAACCCCGGTGGGGATGATACCCACAATGATCCACTAATCAAAAGTATCTAGTAAAGGATGTTGACCATGTTAGGAGTCTATTACGTATATATAGTGTCTCAGTCTTGATTAAGGGACTCTAGGCCTTGTTAGAAGCCTGAACCTTGCTAAGAGTTGGTAGTACAAATAAAATGATTACAAGATGAGCCCACTGCCCAAACATGTAATGTACAATGATTTATGATTACAAAAAGGGTAAGGTATATAACCTTTCACTGCTGCCGAATAGCTTTCCTATTCTTATCTATCTCTTTACAACTTCTCATCAATTTCTTTCGCATACATATGTCACACTTATATCTTCGCATTACATATGTCTTACATTTATACAAGTTATTAAGAATAATAACTTTTATAGTCAGCTTTAAAAAACATAAATTACTTTACAAAATACATATTAACTTGCATTGTCCAAGGGTTAACATCTAGGATGTCGTCCCTTAAATGATTAAGTTATTATTTTGATAAACAAAATAATCCCTTAACTTTCATACTGATTCTATCTTCATTCTCTGTCCTGTTGAATTCAACTCTGTCTTTGGTAATATTGCAATAACTTCTTCTGTACATGCCGTATAGACTTGCACTCTTAGGAGGTGAGTCTTCAATATACATCAAAGTATCCATGTTCAAGTGCGCAAGTACTGAACTTACTTCTATCGACATCACTATCAAAAATTGTCTGTGGTTAGACTAGAAAATCCTACTTATACTTAGACAATTTTACTCTGCGCTCTGGCATAACTGCTTGCTATCATATGTGGTCTTCATATAGATTATATGTTTCCATAATGACAACAACCTGATATCTAACTCAGCCAAATTGCCAACATTATAATGGAAGAAAAATTGGAAGCAACAACATAAGAAAAATGGGACACAAACCTTGAAGTAAAACCAGAAGAACAAATGACGTTATAATGGAAGAAAAGATGGAAGCAACACAAGAAGCAAAATGGGAAGCACAAATAGAAGTAAAATGAGAATCAAAATGGGAAGCCAAACTAGAAATAACAAAGGACATTATAATAGATGCAAAAATTGAAGCATGACAAGAAGAAAAACTGGAAGCATTATTGGAGGCAAAACTAGAAAAAAATTTGAAAGCAATTGTCAACTTCTTTTTGTAGCACAAAAAATAACGCAAACATAGTTACAACGCAACATTTGGCACCAAAAACAACTCAAAATATGGCATCAACTTTGGTGCTAAATGTGACACTAGATATTGGGATGACTTGGGCACTAGGTTTTGCACTTATATAAAGGCTCATTTTAGGACCAAAATTACACTAAAAATTGGTGCTATTTTAGGTGCTAATTATCTCTTCTTCTATAGTGACATGGCTATTGACTGTGCTCTTATGTGTTGAAAAGGTGTTGCTACTTGGTGGAGGGATGTAAGTGTTGATTATTTGACAGCTCATGCTTCTGATTCTCTTTCTAATTCTTCCAACCCATGCTAAAAATTTGGATGTTTCTCATGTTGTTGATTGAAATTAGACTTATTTTTCTTGTCCTATTCTTTCTCCTGCTGCAATCATCAATATTTCCCCTTCTACTTTAGGTGCAACCTCCACATGTCTTGTGGCCCTTACAGATTCTACTACCTTTCTCCTGTTCCATAAGTTTCTATGGATAATGCTCAACGTCTTCAGCATTTTGGCCTCTATGTGAATGATACTCCTAATAGTTATTTTTGTTGTCATTAGTTATGAGTAATTCATATTTTTTGTCAAAGTCATTCGATAATGAAGGAGAGATAAGTCAGTAAAGTAGGGAAATCTATTCGGTAAAAGAAATAAGGAGCATGGAATTTTAGTAAAGGAAAAGAAAGTTTAGGCATCGAGAAAGGTAGAACCGAGCACCAAACTAAGAAGAGAAGAAAGATACTAAGAAATAATAAAATGTGTTACCGAGCATAGAAGGATGACATAAGGAGAATCTTTAAGTACATTGAACCCGAACACCAAAAAAAAATGGTTTACTAATCTCGAGTAGATCATATGATAGAACATTAGAGATTGAAACATGATGATTACACATGATCACAAGGTGAGATCTTCCAATGAGAATAAAGTATGAAATATGTATTGGAAGAGTAACCAATGCTAGCACTGCTTGAAGAGATGATCTAGAACACCTAGCACCACTTCTAGAATTGTCTATAAATGGATCAGATAAGTAAAGATAAGAGGGGTATGTGTGAATGCAAGAGGAGATTGCATGTGTGAAGTAGATTACTAAGAAGTTGTTGAGAAGTGAAGCCACTAAGTAACAAATAAGTGAAGAACAAAAGGTTATTGTGATTCAGAAGTGAATCTACTGAGTACTGAATTATTATTGTGAAAGTTACACAATATAAATTAATGAGTTAATGAGCATAAAGAGTCTAAAATCATATGTTTGATGCAATATTAACAGACAATTTAGTGTTACTAATTAGAGAGTAATCAGATTTGTAAAGTCTCTTAATCGAGAAGATCCTAACATATCTAATTTTGTAAATCCTTTAACCAGGTGCAAGTTTTAGATTAGAATTATAAAATCCTTTCACAAGGTAGACTTGATAGTATTAAGACTCTTAACTGGATTAATACCCTTAACAGGGTAAGCTATCAGAAATAGCTAAACAGTGTAGCTCTAACTAAGAAAAAATTATTCTATAGTAGTGAAGTCTTGTGGGTGTCATCCTCGCCACAATTTTTATCCTCTGACAAGGATTTCTATGATACCAAATATTTATGTTATGTGTTATCTTTTATATATTTTATGAGATGCATGCAAAAGCTATGGATTCAATAAATGGTTAAGAAGGAAAGGTTAAATAGTTTAAAAGTGTTTTACAATATTAATTCACCCTTCCCCTCTCAGTACTCATATATTGCATACCTAATCCAACAATTGGTATCAGAGCATAGTCTCTTATTTATAAGTTTAATCATTTGAGGGGAAATATTTGAAGGAATGGAGAGCTATAGGTATGAAAGGGTGATTGATAATATTGAAATGGAATTGAGAATGGACAATGAAAAAATTGATGAATTAAGGAGAAAACTGTTGTATTCAATCAACAAGAGGAAGGAGCTTGCACACCAACTGAAAGACATTCAAGATCAGGTTGAGGAACTTGAAGAACAATTAGAGGGAATCATGTCTAATGAATCTGATGCTATAATATCATAAATATTTGAAAAGAATAAAAACCTAGCTGATTAGGTGAAAATATTGAAAAGAGAACAAGAAGCACAATCGGTAAGGATGTGTGAAATCCTTGAACAAAAAGGAAAAGTTGAAGATGAAAAAATAATAGTTGAGGAAGAGAGAATGAAAATGAATACAAGATTGGAAGAAAAAGATAGGGAAATACTAAGGTTGACACAAGTTCAATACAACATGACAGATCAACTAGTCGGTGTAAATCAAGAAGTTGCAAGGAGAGTTGGAGAGACTGCTGACCTAAGAACTGAGAATGAACATCTAAATAATGTACTGAAATATGAGAAAGATGTTGATGAAGTTTTGAAAATAAATGAAGAAGCATTGAAGATTCTAGATGAACAACTAAGAAATCAGAGACAACTGAGAGACACCACTAGACTCAGATACAATGCAAACAACCTCACCGAGAAGGGTGAGTCCTCTAATCAATAAGTCAACTGAGATAAAGCTACCAATCCACTAAAGACAAAGAAGCCTACATGCTATCACTGTGGGAAACCAGTACACACAACAAATGCCTACAAAATCAAAAGAGGTAATCCAATGAATACTCTTAAGTTTAATGGTCATTTTTACAACTACAATAATTTTGGTCATAAGGCATTCGAATGTAGAGAAAGAGTTGCTAACAATATAAGGAAGCTAAGATTTGAAGGGTATTGTAACAACTGCAAGAGATATGGTCATAAATCTGGAGAATGCAGGTCACAAAGAAAAAATGAGAAAGGGTAAAAGCACAATCAGGTGTCACATTTTCAGCTAACTTATCAACACGGCTGAATTTTAGTATTTCAAACTAAAAATTAATTTTAGTCAAACATATGGTCTAGCTAGATTCATTCTAGCTAATTTAGATAAGTGCTTTAAATTTTCCAATTGGAAATATCTATTAAATGCATGTTTTATACCACTTTGGGTCAAATTACCATAAAAATAAAATTATTTCAGAAAAGTGGCATTTCAATAACTCCTAATCTTTTTAATGATTTTTTTTAAAAAAATAAAAAAATACCCTTTTGTAGAGATCAGAGTTAAGAATACCCTTATATAGATTTTATATTATTTTAATTAGACATAGTTTATTGTAATTAAAAAATATTTCAAGTAGGTATTTTAACAGTCAAGGAGATGTTGATTCAGATAAATAAAAAAAATAGTAAATCATATTAAATAAATTTGAAAAACATATGGTGCACTAGAGGAGAGAGTCCTCTTTAATAATATATATTTCTTTTTTTGATTGGGATAGATTTGTTATGAAAAATATGTTGCAAGATGAAAATTGTCGATTTCAGTGAGTTGGAATTTGAATTGTTATAAAAGAGAAAATATAGGTCACAAACCAATTTTTATTTCTTCGTGCACTAGCTATATATGTCATCTATGACATATTTTGAAATTAGGGGAAAAAATATTTATTTACATACATATTTTTGGTGGGAGCTAGACCCCTAATTTTCAACATTTTTTAGCAATTGAAAAATCATCTTTAAAAATTAAAAAAACATATCAATTATTATTCAAAAAAATTATTAAAAATATTAATCATAAACTTCATCCATTTTATCACATTTAATTAATTTACATCATCTTCAAATTCCAAACATAAATATCATTTTTATACTATTGAAGTTGAACAACTTTGATTTTGTTAGCCTTTTCCTTTGTAAAAGGGTGACAACTTATTGTGCTTTTACCCGAAATGGGTCCCTAACTATCAGAATGTTGCAAAAAAATGACAAGAACCAACTATACCATGGGATTATAATACAAGAATCACTTGTACTGCATGTGGAAGATTTGGTCACATTGTTGCAAACTGCTTCAGGATGCATGGTATGAACAATAGGAAATCATGGAGAAACAATGGAATGGATTGTTTCCATTGTCACGGGATCGATCACCTAGCCAAGGACTGTAGGTACCAAAATAAGGATTCAATCGAGGAACAAACAAGTGAAAAGACTAACGTTAACATTGATGAGATGAGAGAGCATATGAATAAGAATTAGAGAAGAAAGTCTCAAGATGATGGAACAAAAGTTGGAAAAACTAATGGAACCACATCCACTGGATCGGGTCCACCTATATTCACTTAATTGGTCAAAGGTATGTGTAGGAGATGATAACCTAAATTATATCTTAAATCAGTTTCTAGATTTAGTGCAAAGACCCATATCAACATACTAAGATGTATTTGGAAATAAGATGTGATGTTAACATTTCATATGTTGATCGTTATAGTGTTTGAGTTATTTTGTTCCATTTGGTGAATGAAAGTGTAGTTCAGTTAATGGTAAAATATGTTAATATTATTTAGAACAATAGAGAGGGGGGGTGAATCAGTTGTTCTAAGGTCCAGATGTACCAATTGAACTTTTAAACACTTCAATAATCTCAGATCTAATCACCAACACAACTTGGTCTCCAAAGAATATATACCAGAAATATATAACATGTGGTCCACTGTCCAAAAGTATTTAACTTGCAGAATATAGAAACATTCACATCAAAACATTCACACAAGTATAACACCAGGATTTATAGTGGAAACCCAACTTGGGAAAAACCACTTTGTAACATGTTATTGATATTTTCACTCTTGTGAAGTGAGCTTTGTGAAAATCCAACCTTGTTAAAGGTTTACAAACACACTGCTAGGTGTGATCCTGTTAAATGATTTAAACACTCTGTCAAAAGTGACCTAGTTAAAGGATTTAAGTACTTTCCATTAGAATGCCACCTTGATTAAAGGATTTAAACAATGAATATTAGGTCAACCTTGATTAAAGGGTTTAGACTAATACAATGGTTAGAAATTAGCAGTAGTTTCTGATCTGAAAAACATACAACTTAGTTTGCAAATATCAGATCCAATTTGCACATATATGATGATTTACTGACTGAGTTCCATTTCCATCTCCATCTCTGATCTACTCAGAATTCACTTCAAGCAATCACAACTCTGATCAACTCCTTCACATTCAACCTTCTACTTAGACTTATCATTCAATAACATCAACAACTCCAACATACTATATAACCTCACCATTAGGTTTTCCTTTATACCTCTCCAGTAGGTAGATCCAAATTTTGCCGCTTAATCTCCTCTTTAGATCTTAGGTTAGGTCAGATTCATTGAATCCTTCCAACATTTAAGCTCTTCATCCATCCTTTTAGAAACATCTTCAATCTCCTCATTGAATCCATAATAAAATGATTTACCATGCATTAAATTCTCCATACAATCAATTAATAAAGTCAACATGATTTACATAACCCAAGAATTAAACTATGTCGGCTGAAAATCTGAATTCTTCCTCCAAATGTAAATTAATGGCGCTCGGTCAATATTGTGTTCATCTCCTCGGTCATCTCTACAAACTATCTTCCTCAGCTAACACTGTCTTGCTTGGTAATTTCCTATCACTCAGCATAAACTGATGTTCGGTCAACACTAAAGTTACTTGGCATATACTGGTGCTCGGTCGACACTAACATCACTCGACTTAAACTAGATTTCTTCACTTCTACTCGGTTAAGCCTACTTCTTCAGTCTTTCTTTGTACTTAGATAAACAATACATTATCTTATCATAGTGCCAAATAATCAAGTACTCATTTAAGTATCAAATAACTCAACCTTTCCCTAGGTGCTATTGTCATCTCCCTTGCCCTAATCCTTTTCATCAATCAATAGATATAGTACTTTCTTAGATAGCAATTGTCTTACCAGTTAAGGTTTGACATCAATGACAATACAAGAATTATTTCAATTGTAGTTTCCAACAAAAATGAAGTAGGTAAGAAGCATTAAATGCAAATTTTATAGCCATTAGAAGCCCTAACCCAAGGAAAAACTATAAATAGAGGACATGCTTCTTCATTTTTACCTTACACTTTCGTGAGCACTTGAAGCATTTGACAGAGAAGAGATCACCAAGTGATTCCAAGCGATCATTTGAGCATTCCAAGCATCTGCAAATCACATTCAAGGCATTTCTAGTGTTCACTGAGATGAGCTCACAAATTTTAATTTTAATTCAAGTGGAACCCTAGTGTTTAAGAACATTATTGAGATCAAGATGGCACCTAAGATACAAAAACTAGTAATAGTTGACAAGATTGATCTTGTGAATCTGAAGTATAAATTACCTCCCGTCGTTGCTATGGAAATTGACAAAGTTGAAGCCTGATCATCGATCCCACCAATGGTTATTCTGATTGAAGACTTTTGCACCTTCATTCATTGCAAAATTGAATACATATTCCAAGGGGAAATCAACACATCATACAAGAATATGTGTGTGAATGAGAATTTAAAGAGAGAACACACACATTTGTAGACTAAGGGTTTGGTGCATGCTATGTATGTGTCGACAATATTCAAACATGAATGCATGAGAATAATGCTTAACCAAGTGCATGATCAGTTCATGTGGCTTGATGGACCAATTAAACTCACAAAGGATGTCTTGCACATAGTAACAGGATTTCTGATTGGTGATAGACCGAGGGCCTATAAATAAATTGATAAGAACAAGTTATGTGAGATTACAAAATCCAAGTGGGATAGAAGAGGACTGAATTTATCTACTATAGAAGACCCTGAATTGAAGTTTGCATCCAACATCATATCCTACCAAATATTCCAATCATCTCAGGTAGATATGTAGCTTGTGGAGTAGTTGACATAGCTTATAAAATTGTCAAGAATGATACAAAGATATATCTCTGTGAGATATTATTGAAGTAGCTAGACAACAACATGAATACCATCAGGAAAGCAAAGTCCAATACTTTGAAGTTCGGTCCACTTCTGGTATGCATTTTCTTCTATTTTCAAAACTTTTTCCCAACAGTTGGTGAAGTAACTTGGAAAGTAGATAAACTGATTGTTTATCAGATCAGTTAGTATATTCAAGGCATAGGAGATAATTTTGATTTGATCACAACTGACTATTTTAGTAAATTTCAAGCTAGAATGCACCAAAGATTAATAATTCCACCTCAGTTAGTGGAAGAATACAAAGGTGATTTTTTTTTGAGGTAGATACCGAGATATGTACCATAAGAGCTGTAGAGTCTAGAATGGAGTGGTTACCACCTATGGGTTACAAGATGAATATTGATGCTGCCACAATTCAAATCAAAGGACTATTGGAGAAACTAGATGATAAAAATTCAACTTAGTATGGAACAATTGAGGAGGTAAAAGAGAAAATAAAGATAGGTATATTGATACCTAAGTAAATCATAAAAACAAGTAAAATGATAAACACATTATCTGAGAATTTGGGTATTGTTGTTTTTGATGAAGAGGTTTCAAAACCATCATAGTCTAAGGGGAAGAAGATAAAAGTGAATAAGGAGACCCCTAGCCCAATCGTTGTCAGACCATCTACAAGGTCTACCTCCACACCGAGAGTAAAGAAGAAAGAAGAAGTAGAACCAGTAAAAACAAAGACTTATGTTAGAGAAAACAAGGCTACTGGAAGGCATAGAAGAAAGTTGAAGATAAAAAAGGAAAGTGATATAGAGTCTGATGACCTATCACAATTTAAGGTTGTACAAAGTAAAGGGAAGAGTCTTGATGAATTTCTCAAGACACTTGAGAAATATGGAGGACATTCGGTTATAAAATAGTTGAAGTATGAAAAGAGGAACAATGAGGAGAAAAATAAACACTAGTACATTTGAGGCCCTTTTCTAACATCCATTCCAATGCTATCCATCATAATTATGATAGGAACTACCACTGGTATAATTTCGTAAAAAAATCCATCGCCAGAAATAACCGTCGCAATTATGAAACAACTTTTGATAGCCCCCACATCGCAATGCACCATACATAGGGTGTGGTTTCCGATGGCACATGACATCAGAAATCATTAAATTCTTTAGGAAAAGACCATCGAAATTGTTAGAACGGATGTCATATACCGATGGAACGTGTCATCAGAGTTTGATAGGATGTCCTGTCGGAGGTACAACATACTGTTGCAAATATTATCGCAAACTGATAGAGTCTCTGACGATTTTCTTGTTGCCTTTCGACAGTGTCCTTGTCACCTTCCGATATAAGTCACGATGAATCTTCTCATCGTAAGCCGATAATGTGTCCCATCAGAGGTACAACATACCATCATAAAATTTGTTGCAATCCGACAAATTTTCTAACGGTATACCCGTCGCATCCCAATAGACATTTCGATGATTTTGTATTTTCTGACAGGATAGTCATCATAATTACAATGCTATGGGACACTAAAGATAACAGTTCTCAAGAGACCATCATAGTTGGTCTTGGTCTTTGGTCCATATTATTGATGAAACATTTTACCTTTCATTAGCTCATCAAATACGAGGATCTAAATTTAATAGAATATTATCATGATAACATATATTATTTAAGTTGACATTGCACGAATTTACCTACTTCGCGCACTTGTGGACTACAAGGAAAATGATAAAGAAACATCTCCTCATGTGGCCTGCATTACTCAGGCCATGAGAGGGGATGCTTCTTTATCATTTTCCTCGTAGTCTACAAGTGCGTGAAGTAGATAAATTTGTGCAACATCAACTTAAATAATATATGTTATCATGAAAATACCATCTATTAAATTCTTTCAGATCATCGCATTTGATGAGCTAACGAATGATAAAACATTTCCTCAATCATATGGACCAATGACAAAGACCAACAATTATGGTCTCTTGAGCTCTGGTATCTTTAGTTGTAGCTATTGGGTAAGGCCTGGAAGACTTATCCCTGTCGATCGTCGAGAGTAATCACCATCTTGCCTTTATGTTATTTCACAAAATGTAATAAAAATTCCAACCATGATATTATAATAAATGGATAATAATATAATATTGAGCTATGTCCATATATTACTATCCACTTTCAAACATGAGCAATAATAACAAAAAAAAAAGACAAAAGAAAATCATTTTTTTAATGGATGTAGTGCGAAAATAGAGTTTGCATGGGAGAAAATAGGAGCAAAAGGTCTGACATTTTCTCATATGCCTGTAGACATATGGAGCTCAAACTGGGTTGTCAATAATTTCACTTTCAAGGTTGGAAATATGCTTGCAATTTCTAGGTGACTTCTATGGGTAAATGTTATTTTAGCCCTAAACATTTATGGTAAAATTTTAGATTATTTAGATTTCATTCGTGTGATTATGGTAAATATGCCTATCAATATTACATAGAGATCCACCTATTACTATGATCATATGGTAAATTTATGGTAAATCTGTCTATCCAATGACTACATACATGTTTTCTCCTTAGAAACCTCCTAAATGAGAATAATTATGGATAGTGGACAGTAATATACAGACATAGTTGTGGATAGTGAGTGAACAATAATATATGGACAATAATATAATATTGAACTATGTCCATATATTACTGTCCACTCGCTATACTTGTTCTAACATAAGGAACAATACCTTTACACCTTGTAGGAACTTGTATCGGGTTCATAGGGAGATGTTTGTAGTTTTAGTGCTATAGGCATCCCAACTAAATGCTAAAGGTATTGTTCCTTAGGTTAGAACAAGAATCAAATTGTCCTTCAAAACATAACTAAGGATTTTGGAGTAAATTTGAATGTGAATTACCTTGAAGTTGATAGGAATGAAGAACCCATCATATATTTTCAGATTCCAAAGCTTTCTTGCTTAAGTGCATTATGTGATATGAAAAACTGTCTCTAATAAATTGTCAAATTTGTAGAGTACTTGGATCAGTTGATCCTTAGGAAAGATTGTGACTTCATTAATTCTCTACATCAATCATCATGTTTCCTTTTGTCCTTTTTAATCATTTATATTTTTGTTCCATTCTTAGGGACTCATTAAACTTATGTAACAACCCCTACAACCAATCTTGGTCAATTTGAGAGTGGATAGTGAGTGGGAAGTAATATACAAACATAGTTGTGGATAGTGAGTGGATAGTAATATATGGACAGTAATATAATACTGAACTATGTCCATATATTATTGTCCACTCACTATTCTTGTTCTAACATAAGGAACATTACCTTTACACCTTGTAGGAACTTGTATCAGCTTCATAGGGATATGTTTGCAGTTTTAGTGCTATAGGCATCCCAACTGAATGCTAAAGGTATTGTTCCTTATGTTAGAAAAAAAATAATTTGTGAAGACACCTTCAAGATTCAATGTTTAAAACATAATTAGTCAAAAAAACATCAAGGATAAACTATCCTAACAAGATTCAATGTCTAAAACATAATTATTCAACAAAACATACAAAATATTTTTTTTTTTGAAAGATAAAATAAACTACTTTAATTTTAAACAATATTACATACTATTATTTGTTACAACATAAATAGGAGGCAAGATAATCAGATTTGTACCTGTACTCGTGTTTGATTAACCAACACTAAACACTGCATACATAAGTTGTCCACGCATGCTCCTTATTCATGGATCTAGTCCACTCCAACTCCTGAGTCACTCCAGAGCCTACATAATGAAGATGGGTTAGATCCAAAAGATCTAAGAAATAACTGATATCCAATGACCTAACTATATCTATAGTTATTCATGTATCTATATCTACAATTATGCATGTATATGCATATCCATAAGCTATCAAAGTAAACCATGCTCAAGATAGGTGTAAACATGAATCAATGCAAGGAGGAAAAGTACCATGTTTTCACTTAACTTGTTTGTTCCATGTGCAGGTGCAGAAGAAGTTGTGACATTGTGTTTATTTGCAATAAATATCCTTTCTCAGACAATAGAAAGCCTTCAAGGGCATCCATCACAAAGCCACCCTTGAAGGGAAACTATTGTCTAAGAAAAAACACTTATGAAGAAGTAAATACAGGAGTGTCTCGAGAAGAATAGGATGCATACCTCTTAAACTCAAAACTTTTCATTTCAAGCTCCATAAAGTCTAGATCCTTCTCGGCAAATCATAAATATCTCCAAAACAATGGCATCATTCCCTTGGAAGCTGCAGTTAGGGCTCGAGTTCTTTTTAAAAAAAAAAAAGTGGTATGGGAGTGTCAAAAATTGATAGTTCCATTTGGCCATTAGTGTGCCCAATGGAATGTAATGAAATGCACAATAAAGATAAACATCTATTGTAATGCCAATGATGACAACATGGCATATGAGGGCTAAATAGTGAAGTCATGAAGTCATGAGGGCTACTAGGCTTGATTGTCATAATAGAGGGTTTGTTACTATTTTGGTGCCAATGACTGTTATGATTGGTTTGGTGTCTAAGAGAGAGTGATTGAGATTTCTTGGATAACCTATGAGCTACATTTTGGACCCTAGATAAGAAACAACCTAATTAAGCTTCTCTTTGTTTCAAGAATAGTTTAATATTCTCTACTAAAAAAGGCCAACCACGTGAAGGTGGAAGCTCATTTTCCCCCACCCCCACCCCCCCCCCCCCCCCTAAAATCACACTCAATTCCCTGTTAACATCTAAAAATTCATTCCTTAATAAAATGTAACATTCATTCATTATCACATAACATTCATTAACACATAAGATTCATAAAGAATGACATGGAATTGAAATTGTCTTTGTCCTATTGGTCTAGAGATGTCATACATTGTGACACCATTCCATAACTCTTACAATTCATCGATAAGAGGTTCAATAAATACATTCATATCTTTCACTTGGTACTTACCTAGTTGAATGGACAACAATGTTATATAGTTATTATGACCATTTTATTGAAAGACTTATAAGTACATGTTGATAAATATTAAATGATAAAATACATGGGATCATCATTATCAACATAATATGCTCCTTCTTTATTGAAATACATGGAGGAATATTATTGTTGATAACAAAAATAGGCCACACCGAGTAAACAGATCTCATCTCTCCAAATGGATTGACACCGTCTATTGCCAATGAAATCCTGAGATTACGAGGTTCTTTGAAGTGTGGCCATTTTTCCTCTATGTGCATAAATGCCAAATCATCTGAAGGCATTCAAATAATTTCATCTTAACTTATATTACATGCATGGTAATCCATAAATTATTCCAAGCTAGTGCACCAAAATAATCATTGCAGATGTGGAATAATGGAGATGTAACGAAGAACCTTGTGAGACACTTTTTTTGTTATTTGATCTGTTTGATATCTACTCATGTGACATTCAGGGCATTCTGTTAAAAATTCATGTTCTTTATAATATATAATATGATCATTGGGATAAGCATCTATTTCTTGATACTCCATTCCAATATCTTTCATAGCATAACATAATTCTTAGTATGAGTGAGGTAGGATATGCGGTGATGGTAATAGAAAATCGCCCATCAATCTACAACAAAAAGTATAAGTTATTAATATAAGCAATATTAATGGTACATGATTCACCCTTCCTTAACTATAATGACATATATGACATACCTTAACATATGTGACAGTGTTATGTTGGATGAACCATTCATAACCTTCAAGCTCAACAACAACAATACAACAAAGAGAAGAGTTGTTTGTGAGCCTTGGTAAAGGGGTTCATTTTCCTTCTCAAGTAGAGGTGCATCATAAAAATCATCTAGGTCATCGTCATCATCATGATCAATTATTCTTGGACTAAATGTGTCATGGATCAATGTATTTGTACCATCATCTTCAATTGTGTTTTTTGGTGTATGATAATCATCTTCCATGGGATCATGGTCCATATCATGTACTTCCCTGGCGAGATCGACCTATAAAAAATTGAACATAAATAAACCATGATCATGATCATATCATCATCAAGTGATTTCATATGTATATCAATTGTTAAAATCATATAATTAACAACTTACCGTTGGACAATAATCACGCCCCCTTCAATGTGACCATGGTCCCAAAAATGTCTCTTAGTTGTTTTGAGTAGCAGTCTTCTATAGTTTAAGCCCTTACAATTTTTGTAGGGACAACAACATTTTCCATCACCTTTTATTTTCAAGTTAGACCACAGTTCTCTAGTGATTGGTTGATCCCTATTTTGCTCTTCACTTATATTACTTGACATGGTCCTTCTTCACATGAAACAAAAATTAGGGTTTGGAAACTTCGGTCTATAACCTTCACAAACTAAGAAAAATGATGCAGAAATTACACAAATCTTCTTAGACCTAGTTATATATAGATATTGAAAATTTATTTATGAAATGATGTTTTACTATAGTATAGGTTTTGTAATATTTTATAGGGTCAATGCAATGTATTTAGGAATTTCAAGAAATGAGAACTTACTAATTAAAATAAAAAAAGTACAAGATATCCTCAAAATCCCAAGAGGCAAGAATGGAATTCGGAGTACCTACTAATTTTAATTCTGCCTCTCGACAAACATCTACAATAACATATCCATGTGCTTTTTGAAGTTTGAATGATTCATTTACTTCCATAGATCTCACATGCATGATACGTAAAACCATTTATCACAAGGAATAATTCAACTATGGTTCCTAAGAAAGTGAGAAAATACTTCACTTTATTTCAATAATAGTTTAATATTCTCTACTAAACAGGGCCAACCGCATGAAGGTAGAAGCTTGTCATCTGGCCCCTCTTGGTAATCCTTATAACCCCTTAATTACTACCCTTGAAGACCTCTAAGATGTATTCTTAGGGATCCTAAAGGGTCTTGTATTCTTAGGGATCATAAGGGGTCTTAGGACACAACATCTAAGAAACATTGTAGGTTTCATGGTCACAAATTTATGCATACACAACATAATTGATTTGTATACCCAAATGATGCAAATCAACCTTATCTAGCCCAATTCTAGATAGACACATCAGGGTCCAAAACCATCTTTAAGGGGTCTAAAACTTAAAGATGGTTTTGAACCCTACCGTGTCTATCTGGAATTGGGGGAGATAAGGTTGATTTGCATAGTTTGGGTATATGAATCAATTATGTTGTGTTTGTAATGATTCCTACAATGTTTCTCAGATATTGTGACTAAAAGTCTTCCTAGGAACACACACATGTTTTTGGTAGGATAGAGAATATATGATCCCATGTATCTATATTTATAAAATGATATAGAAAGTACATAAATCTTATTAGACCTAGTTATATATAGATATTGAAAATTTAGTTATGAAATGATGTTTTAGTATGGTATGACTATCCACATAATATTGCTCATATTTGAAAGTGGATAGTGAGTGGATAGTAATATATGGACATAGTTCAATATTATATTATTGTCCATATGTTATTGTCCACTCACTATCCACAACTATGTCCATATATTACTGTCCACTCACTATCCACTCTCAAACTGACCAAGATTGGTTGTAGGGGTTGTTACAAAAGTCTTAATGAGTTCCTAATAATGGAAGAAACATATAAATAATTGAAAAGAACAAAAGGAAACATGATGATTGATGCAGAGGATTAATAAACTCACAATCTTTCCTAAGGATAAACTGATCCAATTACTCTACAAATTTGACAATTTATTGGATACAATTTGTCATATCACATAATGCACTTAAGAAAGAAAGCTTTGGAATCTCAAAATATATGATGGGTTCTTCATTCCTATCAACTTCAAGGTAATTCACATTGAAAATTACTCCAAAATCATTAGTTTTATTTTCAATGTGTCTTCACAATTTGATTCTTGTTCTAACACAAGGAACAATACCTTTAGCATTCAGTTGGGATGCCTATAGCACTAAAACTGCAAACATGTCCCTATGAACCCGATACAAGTTTCTACAAGGTATAAAGGTATTGTTCCTTATGTTAAAACAAGAATAGTGAGTGGATAGTAATATATGGACATAGTTCAGTATTATATTATTGTCCATGTATTATTATCCACTCATTATCCACAACTATATTTGTATATTACTGTCCACTCACTATCCACTCTCAAACTGACCAAGATTAGTTGTAGGTGTTGTTACAAAAGTTTTAATGAGTTCCTAAGAATGGAAAAAACATATAAATGATTGAAAATTCCAAAAGGAAACATGATGAGTGATGTAGAGGATTAATTAACTCACATTCTTTCCTAAGGATCAACTGGTCTAAGAACTCTACAAATATGACAATTTATTGGAGACAGTTTGTCCTATCACATATTGCACTTAAGAAAGAAAGATTTGGAATCTTAAAATATATGATGGGTTCTTCATTCCTATCAAATTCAAGGTAATTCACATACAAAAATTCACAATTTGATTCTTGTTCTAACATAAGGAAAAATACCTTTACACCTTATAGGAACTCACTATTATTGCTCATGTTTGAAAGTGGATAGTGAGTGGATAGTAATATATGGACATAGTTCAGTATTATATTACTATCCATATATTATAATATAATGGTTGATATTTTTGTTTCATTCTATGAAATAACATCTTGTGTAAATTGTGATCATGCTCCCTAACTAAGTGGGAGTGTTAATGTTGTAGCTTCAATCGTATGATACACATATGCATGTGTGTGTTAATAATAGTATCCAACATAATGTATAGTATATTTTAAAAAAATTAGTGATATGTATGTATAGGTATATATGTACATAAATATATCTAAATACATACATACATATATATACATATACATATACATATATTTATTCTAAGGATGATGGGAAAATTGAAGTATAGATAGTTATAGAGATATACTTAGACATAATGAAAAATAAGTGGAGATGATGAGAAATAAATGGACCTAGATAAAACTACACAAGGGTGAAGGAATCATTAGCCATATTAGGAATAATGGGGGAAATCATATCTAAAAAATACCTTCATATCATATAAAAATTTCATAAATATTGCAACATAAGATATAAAGAGATGCTAGAGAAACTTCTCAACCCTAATGGATTGTGCAAAAATATTTCAAACAGATATGGCATTGAGCAACACTGCATGTCCCATGATGGATGTTGCCACAAATTCCCCTCATTAAAACACATTCAAACCAACTAGTTCACCTCCTAACTTTCAATATAACCTTTACACCTTAGAGGAATTCACGATTGGAGTCTTCTCTCATAACTCTACTACATTTCATCACCCTGCTTGCACACACAAAGCATTGCTTTTGATAACGAAACCACTATTATTGATCATATTTGAAAATGGATAGTGTGTGGACAGTAATATATGGACATAACTCAATATTATATTATAGTCCATATGTTATGAGAGAAGACTCCAATGGTGCGTTCCTACAAGGTGTAAAGGTATTTTTCCTTATGTTAGAACAAGAATCAAATTGTGAAGACACCTTCAAAATAAAATCAAATTAATTTATAATATTATTGCTCATGTTTGAAAGTGGATAGTGAGTGGATAATAATGTATGGACATAGTTCAATATTATATTATTGTCCATATATTACTATCCACTCACTATCCACTTTCAAACTGACCAAGATTAGTTGTACGGGATGTTACAAAAGTTTAACAACAAGGATTTTATCAGTAGAAATTACAAGGACTTCATAAAATTTATCAACTTTAGGGATTTCAACAGTAGAGGTATCAAGGAACGCTTCAACATCAGGAGTTTTATTTTCTATATGTGTTAGAAGAAGAATTTTATTAGTATAATTACTAGTTTTCTCATGTTGACAAGTCACTCTATCATTCTCAGAAGGTTCTCAACTTCTTTTGTAATGTCTAACATTTTATCATTATGTTGGATTTCCTTTTCAGGAGAAATGCCTTTACTTTCTCCTTATGCCTTCTCTATTTTCTCCATTAGAGATACATCCCTCCATACATCTTTAGCTTCCATATCTTTCTGTTTCAATATTCTCCACCTTAGTAGCTCTTTGTACTTCAACATTTTTTATTTAGACATCTGCAACTTCAAAGATTTTAAATTCAACATCATTTTTAGCTTCATCTTGTCCCTTTTCATGATATATTTCTTGGTCATTAGTCACATTATCATCATACACATTATTTTTCTCGGGGTTTTCCATTTCCTTGGAGAGATCAATTTCTTTCAGTATTTTCTCAACTTGTTTATTTTTCTGCCACTGTTGACCTAAGCTTACTATGAAATTTTTCATTTTTCTTATTGGTGGTTTTTGTTGCTACTACCTCTACATTAATCATGGAGTTGACGGCTTCTACAAGATCATCCAGCCAGGAGGAGGTTCTTCATTTAATCTATCAAGTAACCATAGAATGTGGACTTTGGGTAGTTGTAGGGATAATTTTTAGTTTCCTAGGGCTTTTGGCAATTAGGTTTTCTTTAAATTTCTTCTTTTTAGAAGTTTCCACAGTTAGGGTAGGACTGGTTTTTGGCTTCTTAGATAATTTGGTAGTGGAAGAGATTTTTAAATTCTTTCTTTAAGAGGATTCTCTAGTTAGGGTTTCTATTTCTATTGGAGATTCAGATTCCTTCATAGGATAATTATTATTTCTCACAAAATCATCCCATTCCAGAGAGGGTTGAGCATACTGAAGGCCATGTATAACAACCAGTTTGATTAACCCATGATGGGAAAGGAATTTTCATGGCCCTTGAGAAATTAACTACATGAACATTTTAATGAACAATACAAATAATAAGGAACATTAACAAGGATATAATTTCACAAGTGAAACATGAGTCTAAAATGGTGAACAAACACATACTTGTATCTCCCTTCACAGATAATGTATTGAATTATAAATTTGGTGGCATCCTTCCATCGTGGTGGCAGATACTTGCGTTCAACACCTTGGCCTTGAACGACCTTCACAAACTCTCCTCACTAAAGAAACTACTTGGTTGTTATAGAAGGAGCAAGCACATTATCTAGATTGTGTTCCATTCTACCTAGGTTTTACTCACCAAACAAACATATTGGGGGTTTTGGGTATTTTCCTTTTTCTACATCATTTCATCCTCATTTCCTTTTTGATGCCACACATTTATTTCAACCTTGTCCCACTCATGCTCTTCCTACTCCAGTAGCTTCACATAACTATATCCCATCTTCGAGCTCAAATTCTCTATCTTTTATGTTCTATGAAAAACCCTAGGTTATTTTCTAGAGTCAATTCCATCCTAACCACCATATGAAAGATCACTTGGCCTTTCTCATTTAGGAGGTTTCTAAGGGGAAAACATGTAGGTAGTCATTGGATAGACAGATTACCATAAATTTACCATATGATGATAGTAATAAGGGGATCTCTATGTAATATTGATTGGCAAATTTACCATAATCACATGAATTAAATCTAAATAATCTGAAATTTTACCATAAATTTTTAGGGATAAAATAACACTTACCTAGAGAAGTCACCTAGAAATTATTGAAAGCCCAAATTGAGATCCATACATCTACAGGCATATGAGAAAATGTCAAACCTTCTGCTCCTATTTTCTTTCGTGTGAACTCTGTTTTCAAACTACATCCATGAAAAAATGATTTGTTTTTGTATTTTTTTGTTATATTTCTTGAAACCGTCGCAATTACGATGGTAATCAAGACATTACCATCGTAATTGCGACTTTATTAGGGAAAATTATTTTAAAAATTCCAAATTCACTAAAAGGGCATCCTTTGTTGGAAGTTACCATTAGAAAAAGCCCCCAAATGTATTAGTGGGTCCATCAGGTACCTTTATAGTCTCCTTAGAATCGACTGTAATGAAATGCTCATGCTTTGGATTAGGTTTAGGTTTGGGTTGATTAATAAGGTTGACAACATTGTTAGCCTGAATACAAATTATGATCCAAAAAGTGTGGCCACTTGTATAAACCCTTATATCCAAGAGATCCAATGAATTTGAAGTCTTAGAAGGTAGATTATAGCTTCCTATCCGTAGTGTACAATAATAATGTAGATAAAGATGGTGGGTCTCAAATGAACCCAATAAGCAAGATCCCTGCAAGGTGCACCATAGAATGGAAGATTAAAGTAGATATCAAGAAATGAGAGTGCAATTATCCAAGATCTCCATGATAAATGCAAATGCAAAGTAATCTAAGATGAGATGCAATAGATGCAAGATAAAGCTAAGATGAAATACATGAGTGTAAAGAAAGTAAAACTAAGCTAACAAGATGAAAGATTAATATACATGCTAATTAGACTAGATTAACTAAGCTAAATGCAAGAAAGTAAATAACAAAGCTAAGCTAAATGATAATGCAATATCTCAAGATGTAACATAAGCTAAGATGCAAGAATGAGCCAAGATGCAATGATGTCAAGAAAATTTTCAAAGTACCAAGATTGTAAGAAGATGCAATAATGAGGAGAGAGTCTCCTTTTAAAGAAATTAGAAATGAGTGGAAGGTCAAGATTAAGAGGAAAAATAATGAGAAATAGTGGAGATTAAGTCTTGGTTGATCTATGTGCTCATTTCTTTAAGAGGCAAAAAGAAAAGGCTAAGATTAAGGGGCAAAACAATGAGTGGTTGAGATAAGAGGCAAAAGCCTTCTTCAAAAGTCAAAAGATTCCATCTCATTGGAAAGTGCACTTTTATTTTTATTTTTATTTTATTTTAGAAAATTGATTTTCATGTACACTTAGGATAAAGGGGTTTCTTATTATTTAATTAAAAGGGAGCATGTTATTTTAATTAAATAAACATAGAATAAAGTGGAAAAACTTTAGGATAAAATCAAATAAATGATTAATTAACCAAGCAAAATTAATTTGATGCAAAGCAATGATCTAATATTTTAATTTATTTTTTCAAAAAGGGGGCTTATAGTTTACTAGACCAAAATTGGATGATTACATTTGCCCCTCTTTGAGTCAGTGTGTGAGCAAGAACATTGAGTCAAAGAAAATGATGATAGGAAGACACTTGATATGAAGTGATGAACTTTCCTGAGAAACACTATCTTTGAACGTGATCAAACAAAGAACATCAAGGTAGCAAGAGTTTCAATGCATAGTTTGATGTGAAGCGATGAAACTGAACATTGAGATTGAGGTTGAAAGATACGACGATACCAAAAATGATATGATTCAATGAGAATTGATAGGTCCAAGATCAGATTAAAGTGACTTGAATAATCTCAACTTGATGTAAAGGGATGAAGCTGAGATTCCCCTAGAAATGATAGCATGGTCAATTTGCAACTTTGAAAGATCGATGATAGATTATTCTTGCCGCCTCTGGATCAAAATTGAAATGATGTTGAGGAGATGCAAAAATGAGATAAGTTTGATCAAATAAAGATTAGATGGGGTCCAATATGATTGATGATTGATTAGAGAGATTAAAAAAGAATTCGGACCAAGTTTGACCACTAAGCGATGAGAATTTGCCCTAGTTTGAATAAATTTGACCAAAAAGGTATAGGATTAGAATTAGGTCAAAGTAAGTGATTATGAAGAAATATGATCAATTTTTTCCTCAAAGGATGAAAATATAAGCCTCAGAAGAACAACAAAATGAACTTGGATTTTGATTTTGATCCTGAAAATGAATTGATGGAGCTAAAAAAAGATGACCAAAGTTGTCCGATAATAATTAGATGAAGACTCTCTCCTCACTCAATGAAAGATGCAAAGATTAAGATGAAACCTAGGATGAAGATGCAAGTGCAAAGTGAAAGAATCTTACTCGGTCCTTATTTTCTTCATCGAGCCTTATTAAGGGACAACGCAAGATCATACATGATGTAAGTGTTCCAAGGTGCTTGCATTGCCACTTAAGAGACCTAGCTTGTCTCTTTTAGGTACCTAGTATCCCCTAGGTCCTGATTGGTTTAGATAATTAAATAATCCAAATCCTAACTCCTCTCCAAGATTTTTATCCTTTTTTCTTAACCTTATAAGACTAACACCCTAGTTTTAGTACTCTTGTTTACACTCACTTAGAAGGCTCTAAGTGCCAAATCCTCTAATTATTCACATTTCCTTGCAAGGGTGTTATCCATGTTGTAAACATCCATAAATTGATGAATTTGATCCATTTTAGTGGGATCTTGTGCCATTTTCTTATCGGAAGGAAGATTTCTCCATTGGAGACCTTAAAAGTAGGCTATTTCCTTGTAGCCTTCACTAGTCCCTTTTTCCCCTTTTTGGAAAAACTTTCCCAAACAACTTGTCAATCTGAAACTTGATTTGGATACCCTTTTGGAAGTTTTAAAACTTTTATAAGGGTTTTGGGTCTGACAGTGATCGTACAGTGGGTTCCTACAAACTAGGACAATAGGCCTAATAGGCCTAATTTCTAGGATTGAAAAGTGAAACTTGTTTGAAACTTGCTCAAACCTTAATGTGACTGATTGGTATGAATCCAATCTTCATAGAATAACTAAATATGAAGAACACCTTCTTGAAAAAGTATGGGAGCCATACTGTACCTTCATACCCTGCAATATCTCTTCAAACTTTCATCTCTAGACCTCTAACCGGGTTCCAAATGCTCGCCTAGGGCCTAGTAATAAAAATATCTCTCCACTCTTTGACTCTTCCTAAATCCTATAATTATATACACTACTGACTCCTCTACCATTTCCATCTAACATGAACAATTTTCCATGGCTAGATTTCATGGGGGAGCCATGACTCCTTAAGATGCTCAAAACACTAACAAAATAGACTCCCTAAGCTAGATCACTGAAAATCAGAAGGTAAACGACCTCTACACTACTTTCTCTTTAAATTAAAAAGTCTTCAAATATTCTATAGAACACTAGTTAATCATTAGATTCAGCCTTTCAATCCATTAAGCCTGACTGTATACACAAAAACACTAGATATTCACTGTAAAACTTGCAGAGCTCTATTCACTTGTTTTCAAAAACTATTACAATGTAACTTCTAACTTGAGATTTGAGTCTCTCATAGCATTAGATTCCAACTCCTTGATTGTAGGGCCTATTGGCTGAGCACCATCTCCTAAACATTAGGGAATCCAAAGATACCCGAATTGCATGTCACTTTTGCACTAATTGCAAATGTTGATGACAACTTCTTTTGAACACTTGGCAATTTTCACATATGCCTCAATCCTATTTCTTAGGACTCTTAACCTCCACCATTTTGAGAATCTAAGTCCATTAAAGACCTTTGGCATCTTTACTATAACTAAATGTGTAAGAACAAATTTAAGACTCCAACCTCATACTAAGCTCCTAGCACTAAGAATTTAAATAAACAACTAATAAAGGCTAATATTGTGACCTTAGTCATGTTGACTAACTCACCTAGCCAACATTTTCAAATGACCTTCTAAGGTCTTTAAACAACTAATCTAACTTCTTGACTTGGCTATAGTCAAGTACATGCCAAAACTTATAAAACATGGAGGTAGCCTAGGTGTGCTCCTGCACCATCCTCCCCAAAATAAGAAGATCAATCCACCCTTGGATTGATGATGGTAGGATCAACTCCCATCTTCTTGAACTCTGACTCTTTTATCCAAACTACATCAGCATGAATCTATCCATGTCTCTTGATGAGATGTTCCTTGTACTCTCTTGTTCTAGTCTTTTTATAGACTCTTGTGTCCAATATGATGTCCGGGACTATGACTCAAGTAGTAGGTAATTGTAAATCATCCACATCTCTGATTACTTCATGAATAGTCTAATCCATGTCTTGTTGTGGTCCTCTATAATGGACTAAGTCTGCAATGTTAAAGATTGGTGATAGTCCATTGTCTTCCAGCAGTTCAACCTTGAATGCATTGTCACCATATTTAGCCAATATAGGAAAGGGTCCTATCCTCCTCATTTGCTGCTTGTGAGGGACTCCCTTTTGTAGTCTTGACTTGTTGAGATGCACCATAACCAAGTCACCAACATTGAACTCAACTGTCCTTCTACTTTCATCCACCTTGGCTTTATGTTTCATGGTGTTCTCTGTCAATTTATTCCTCACTGTCTCATGTATCTCTTGCATAGCATATGCAAAGTCATCTACATATCCACTTCCTTTTACTCCATCTTTCAAATCTCTTAGTTCATAGACACCTCTAGGATGTAGTCCATAAACTATCTCAAATGGACTCTTCCCTATTGATCTATTGATAGTATCATTGTATGCATATTCAACTTGTCCAATCAACTGATCCCATTTTTGTCCATATTCCTTAGTCAAACATCTTAGAAGATTTCCAAGGCTTCTATTGACAGCCTCAGTTTGACCATCAGTTTGGGGATGGTAGGCTGATCCAAAGGACAAGTTAGTGCCTAACCTTTGTCAAAGAGTCTTCCAAAAATGACTCATGAATTTAGTGTCTCTGTCTAACACAATGCTGATAGGTAACCCATGGATTCTCACTATTTCCTTGAAGAAAAGAGAGGCTATTTGACTAGAATCATTTGTGGTCTTGCATGGCACAAAGTGAGCCATCTTGTTGAATCTATCCACAACCACATATACACTATCCATACCTTGTCTTGTCTTGGGTAACCCAACTAAAAAATCCATACTTAAGCATTCCCATGGTCTAGTAGGAATAGGTAGTGGCTGGTAAAGACCAGCATTTGATGAAGTGCCCTTGACCTTTTGACATACAACACAACTCTCCACATACCTCCTAACATCTAGATTCATTCTAGGCCAATAGTAGAACCTTGAAACAAGGTCTTGAGTCTTAGTGATCCCAAATTAACCACTCAAAGAACCATTATGCTTTTCTTGAATTAAATTATCTCTAATATAGCCTCTAGGAACACATAATTGATTCCCTTTAAATAAGAGATCACTTTGCAAAGTATACTTAGCATATCTACTATGAAAATGATTCTTGTATTCAGCACATACCTTGTATATATCAGCAAAGTCCTCATCATCTTCATATAGATCCTTGAAATGATCTATCCCCATGCTTTTCAACTAAATTTCTTGGAGTGTGAGGGCTCTTATTGACAATGCATCTGCCACCTTGTTTAGAACACCCTTCTTGTGCTTGATATTAAAGGTGTAAGCTTGTAGGTACTCAACCCACTTCATGTGCTTGTGACTTAACCTCTCTTGTGAATTCAAGAAACTAAGTGCTTGATTGTTTGAATACACAATGAATTTTTTGGGAAGCAAGTAATGCCTCCACTTTCTTAGAGCTTGGACCAATGCATACATTTATAGGTCATATGAGGAGTATTTCATCTTAGCCTCACTCAACTTTTCAGAATGGAAAGCCACCGATCTTCCTTCTTGGCTTAGAACAGCCCCAATTACTACATTTCTAGCATCACACTCAATGGTGAATAGCTTCTCAAAGCTTGGCAGCACTAAAATAGGTTGGGTAGCTATCTTCTCCTTCAACAACTCAAAGCTCTTGTTAGCATCTCCATTCCAAACAAACTTGGTTTTCATTCCTCCTTTGATAGTATCCAACATAGGAGCACAAATTGCACTAAATTGTCTTATGAAATTTCTATAGTATTGTGCAAGGCCATGAAAACTCCTTACCTTTATTTTTGTCCTTGGAGTAGGCCAATTCATGATGGCCTCCACTTTTCTTTTGTCCATTTTTAGATTTCCATGTGATAAGACAAACCCAAGGTACACTAGCTCTATTTTGATGAACTCACACTTCTCCAAGTTGATCATCAACTTCTCCTCATGTAGTTTCTTGAAAAAAATATCAAGATGTTCTAGATGCTCACTCCTTTTCTTGCTAAAAATCAGTATATCATCTAGATATACAACTACAACTTGCCTATGTAGTCTTTGAGGACTTCATTCATGAGCCTCATGAATGTGGAGGGGGAATTTGACAATCCAAATGGCATGACAAGCCATTCATACAGCCCTTCATTGGTCTTGAAGGTTGTCTTCCACTCATTACCTTCATGTATTCTTATTTGGTGATAACCACTTTTCAAGTCTATCTTTCTATAGTACTTGGCTTCACCTAGATAGTCCATTAAGTATTCAATCCTAGGGATAGGGAACCTATACCTTATGGTTATCCTATTGATAGCCCTTGAGTCAGTACATAGCCTCCAAGTTCCTCCTTTCTTAGGTGCAAGTATCATGGGTACAACAAATGGACTAAAACTCTTCCTAATTAGGCCTTGGTCTAAGAGCTCTTGTATTTTTCTTACTATTTACTCATTTTGTTGAGGGGTCATCTTGTAAGAAACTTTATTTGGTAGGGTGACTCCTGGGATTAGGTCTATCCTATGAATTATGGCTCTTTGAGGGGGTAAGGTTGATGGTTGTCCATCACTTACAATACCTTGGTAAGTCTGCAACATACCTTGAATCTCCTTTGGTAATTCAGTCTTCTTGGCTACCTTGCCTTCATCTCCCTCTCTTGGTTTCAACACCAATGCATAGCCTATGCCTTCACTCTCTTCCATGGTTTTCAAGAACTCTTTTTCACTCACCGTAAGTAAATTTGGACCTGCTGTCTTCACCTTAGCATCCTCCAACAATGACTATATTTTGAAGGTTACATTGTCCTTCTTGAAAGAATAAGAATTCTTTCCTCTATCTTGTATGGCTTGGCGATCAAATTGCCAAGGTCTACCTAGGAGAAAATGGCATGCATCCATAGGCAACACATCACATAAAACTTTGTCTTTGTATCTACCAATGGAGAACTCCACCCATGCTTTCTCATTCACTAACACATGTTGGCCTTTGTTAAGCCAAGTAACCTTGTAAGGATTGGTGTGGGATATCCTTGTCAACTTTAGCTTGTTGACTGCTTCCTCTAGCATAATGTTGTCTGTGGAGCCTGAATCAATGATGACCCTACATACTTTCCCCATAATCTTGCACTTAATCCTAAACAAAGACCTTCTTTGGGTTGGCTTCTCCTTCACCAACTCCTTGATTAGAGTCCTCCTCATCATGAGGTTTTCTCCTTCCTCTGAATTTAGTGGTACTTCGACATGCTTGTCTGTTGCATTTGACTCATCTAGGACTAGGTTAGTCCTCTTATCACCTCCTTGTGATGAACCACCTTTCTCTGAGCATCTATAAGCATGGTGCCCCATTTGATTGTCATGGTAGCACTTCATGTTGGCAAATTAATTGCCTCTTCCTCCTTGTGATGAACCACCACTTCTTCCTCTAAAACTAAAGTTAGAATTTCTTCCTCTACCACCTCTAATTGAGCTTCCTTCTTTCTGCTCACTGAATTTTATCTCACCTTGAGCCCTTGAATCTGAACTTATTCCACCATAGCCACCTCTTTTCCCTTTGGTATCTTTGCCTTTACCTTTACCTTTGGAGGTTTCTTACTTCCTCTTGATTTTCTCTTCTATCTTCAAAGCCATTTGATAGCACTGCCTAATGGACTTGAAATTCACTAGGCTCATCTCTTCTTGAATAGACCATTTAAGGCCATTCAAGTATCTTGCAAGCTTGATGCTATCTTCTTCAACCACCTTAGATCTCAAACATAGCTTTTGAACTCCTCGATGTAGGCTTGGACATCTAGTTCCTTTTGCCTAAGATTGTGTCTTCTCCTATGAAGTTGAACTTCATAATCATCAGGAAGGTGTATGCACCCTAAAATGGTCGCCTAGACTTTGGGCCCCATTCTTAGAATTTACCAATTTCCTGAATCAATGATTTGCAATATTTTCAAATTAAATCAATTTCCTTGATCAAATCTTAATTATATCATTTATTTGATTATATTCTATGTGCTAACCATTTTATCCTAAGTCTTTATTTAATTAAAAGGAATTCCCTCCCCTTTTATTAAATAAAAAGCCCCCACTTTCCTCTTATCTTAAGTTGCAAAAATAAAGCATTATTCCTATTTTATAAAAAGAAGAAAAGGATTTTTTGTCTCACATGAGGCACAAAAGTCAACACTTCACTCTCATTGGAGGAGACTTGTGCACATGGATTGATCCCAATTTCAAACTCCACCCTTGATCAAATCTTTTACCCCTTAATCTCCATCATCGATTGATTCTCACTTTCTATAAAAGAAGAGCTCTCTTCTCATTCTAGGATCCCACTCTTTATACTAATCTTATGCTACAAGATTTCTTGGTGACTTTGGATCTTTGGAGATCTTCTTGCATTCTAGCTTTCATTCTTGCATTATAGCCTAGTTTCTTTCATGGCATTTTAGTTTACTTTCCTTTCATGTTCTAACTTAACTCACATAGCTTAATTAGCAAAGGCTTGTAATAATTTCATTTTCATAGCTTAGTTACATTTCTTGCATCTTCATTTCTAGTATAGCATTGCATTACATTTCCATTTTGATTCTTGAGGATATTGGCATTCTTGCCCTTGTCTCTTTGAATCTCCCATTGCATGGTTTACTAGCAAGGTTATAGGCTTAATAGCTCTAGCTGAGAGCATTCTAAACACCCTTGTGACTCCATGCCTAGGGAGCTCTAGGTCGCTTTCTCAAGGTTTCCAATCCATGGATTCTCTTGGAAGTAATGACTTAGAGAAGTGCACATTTTGAGTGTACATTTTTGGCGCCCACTGTGGGGCAGAACAGCTTTGTTTTGTCTCTCTTTTCTTGTATTTTTGTTAATTTTTCATCACTATTTTTCTTGTTGTTTTAACTATTTTTCTATTCTTTTTGACAGAGTATCATACGACAGTCTTCCAGTATTGTACGACAGTTCTTTACATATCCGTGCAATACTTTTCTAGTAAAAGTATCGTACGCCCATACAGAACTCTATCACACAGATATATAACATTTTGTCACATGGAAGTAGTGCTAAGTATAGCACAAAACAGAAGTCTAGAACCACTATACTACGAAGTGTAGTATGAACTTCTACTGACAAAAACTATCATACTACCATACAGAAACTGTCGCCCGGCTATATAACATTATGTCACATGGAAGTAGTGCTAAGTGTAGCATAGAACAAAAGTGTAGCACCACTATACTATGAAGTGTAGTACACAACTTTTTCTGACAAAACTATCATCCGGGCCTAGCAGTGACTGATTTTGATGCTTTGTTTGCAAGATTTGGTTTGTTTTCTTGTTGGTTTTGATTTGTTGTGTTAGGATAGAGATTCATTTACATATTTTATTTGGTTTTTGTTGTGCTAACCTTTGTGGGGCTAACAAGTTGTGCTTGTAGGCATGCCCTAATTTCTTGATTATTTTCTAAAAAGAATGCATGTCAAAGCTTCAAATGCACAAGGGCTACTAATCCTTTCTTGTAGGGCTACCCAAAGCATAAAAATAATCAAGTGCTTGTTCTTTGCTTTCATTTTTAAGTGCGGCATATACTAGTTCTTTCTTTTTTAGGCACTTAATATCTTGTTGTAGGAGTCTTTTGGTGGTGGGAGAGTATGCTCTTCACCCTTGTGGTGAACCATAAATCTTGACCCATCTTTGGATTTTGAAAGTAAGAAGGCTAATTGAACTTTTCTTGGTGTGTTTGGGAAGTGTTTTTGAGATAGGAGAGTATGCTCTTCACCCTTGTGGTGAACCAGAAATCTCAACTTTCAAAGGTTGATTTGCTTCTTGTTTAGTTTAGAATCCTTTAGCAGGCCTACTCTTGAGAAATCAAGAGGAACGACCTAAGTGGGGACAAGCTAATACCTGGCTATTCCAACCCACTATAAACTCAAGGCTATTAAGGACACAAAACCTTGGTAGATGTAGTACTTTTCTTCGCTTAGTGTGAGTACTTGTGGGATTGTAACCATGAGGAAAATGCTAAGTAAGAATGCTTAAGGTACTCTTGTGGCCACAAGGTCCATTACTTGCCGCAAGGTAAGGAGTCCCTTTGGGGAGCAAGAGGGGTATTGCAAACAAAAACCCTTACTATGAACCATAGATAGAAGCTACCCAATTTTGCCGCTTAACATCTTGGTGCAAGGATTGATCCTAGTGGACTAACCTAGATCACCTCAAGATTACTCACCATCTGTGTTTCTTTGGTTGTGTCATTGGCACTTCCATGACAAAGCCAACATCTATTGTGGGAAACCACTTTGTGTGAGGTGATGGGACATCAAGTGTGGGCTAAGTTGTTGAGTATTGAGCCTTTGTCTTTCTAGGCTAGTAAGTGCTTGATTTGTCTTCATTGTCATCTACCTATGTAAATGTTCTTGAACATTAAACATCATGGTAGTGTTCATAGAAATTTTCGCTTTGATATCCAAATTGCATGTCTTGACAAGGTTACCTTTTCCCTTGTGCAAGTGTTTTATGACACGTTTGATCACTTACTATTTGCAAAACTATCTATCTTCTACTGTTATTGTGTTTGAAATCGAGAAATTGAGATTGGCAACCTACAACTTTGACCAATTACTTTCAAAATTGAAATTTACACACTCACTGCCTAAATATTGTACGATACTAAATGACTGTTGCACCACCTACCTAGATTCTATTGCATCAACTGCCTGGAAACCATCGCATGACCTTAGTGTGAAATATCATCTAGGAAAATTGTATCGTCCCGATACCCTGCGAACTATCACACAGAATCAATTTTTTTTTTTACAATCTGAAGCTGACTCATGTTATCTCCAGTCTTCCTTGGTCGATCCGGGTCAGATCTTAGGTGCTATGACATGTTGCTCAACATCCAAATGAACTCAAATTGTATCAAATTGCACAAAATGACTCTTGGTCTTCTTTCTTCCACATCTCCCATGTCTTCCCAGTCTCCCATTTCCATTCTTTCTCTTCTTCCATCATGCTTCTTCCTCTTCTTCCTAAACTCTTCAAGTCTAATTGATTCTTTTCCTCTTATTATCTAGTCTACCTTCTTCTATTCATCTCTTCTGTCACTTCCATGCTTCATTCCTCCTCTTGCAGAACCATGAATTTCAACTATCTTGTTATGGAACCTCTCTTGAAAATAGATGATCTCGAACTCATTGCTCAATTTGAAGAGTATTATTCCTCCAAAAATCTCATGAGTGATAAATTTATAACAAAAATAAAAGAAAAATTGATTAAATCACATGCCTATTCTAGAATCATACACATGATCCTATCATGACCTCCTTCTTCCAAACATTTTTCATCTTCTAAGTCTTCTCATCCTTCCTCATCTTCCAAGTCTTACCATGACTCTTCTATACATTATTCACATTCCTCATTATCTAAGTCTTCTTCTTCCACTAGGTCTTCAGTTTCCTCTTCGTCACGATCTTGTTCCTCTTCTACTTTTCCCAAGAGTCTTACTCCTTGTCTCAATACTTACCATGATGAGAAATATGATAGCCCTTGTGATACCTCCTCCATAAAGAGTGATATGCCCATATTTGATGACTATGATGATGGACAATGTAGTGATACCTATGACACCTCTATTCCTAAGAGTCCTCCTAGTCGTGTGCTCGTGCTTACTAGAAATGGGTTGTCACATTGGATAGATCGTGATGGTGATCCATATGATTCTGATTTTGAAAGAGACTTTGATGATTTATGTGAAAAATACCTAGATGATACATCTACTTCACTTGAGGAAGAGAAAGCTTAGCGTGCTGATTATAAATGTAAATACTATAAGAATCTCTCCTCTAAGAACTCTCATGTTGAAAATAAAGATTACACTCTCAAGAAAGATTATGTTAATGATGTACCTTTGTCTTGTGATGGTTACCTTCCATCCCCTACTTCCTCCAATACCCATACATTTCCTAAAGCTTCCAAGTCTTTCAAATCTTTCACAAATCCTTCATCCAACAAAGGTCCTAATACTTTTCATGCAATTCCCTATCGTTATCCTCAAGGGCTACCTCTTAAAGAAACTCAAGCTAACCTTCACTTGGCTGAAAATACTTTCAATAATGTTAAACCTAAAGAGCCTAAGCCTTTATAGGTTATAATTCCTACTTCAGCTAGTCCTTCACCATCTCTTTCAAAGTCATCCATACAATTCCATCATGCTTCCTTATCCTTATAAGTGGCTTCATGTCAAGAGGACTCTAAAAATAAAGAAAAGAACATAACAAAAGATCAAGATCAAGAGCCCTCCATGTCATCCAATTCTTTTCATGATGTCTCTTATCTGTTTCATGGTTCTTTTGATCCTCTACACTCTTTCTCATTCATTCCACCATGTCTTAAGTCTTCTCCTAAGCAAGGTCAAGCTACTACTTACACCGTTGAGCTTATTGATGATCAAAATAACCTTACTACACTTGTGCTTTCCATTAAGGTTATTAAAAAAGGTGTTGAGCCTATTGAAAATCAAGAGAAAAATTATACGCTTATGCTATCCAAAGCTCCTTGTCAAGATCAAAGCCTTCCATCTTCTTGTTCTACCACTCTATGTTCGCTTCCACTTTCTACTCTTTCTAAGTCTTTGCAAGCTCTGAACAATCCTATCAAAGAAGTTGCTCCTATTCAAGATGTTCATGATCCTATTGCAAATCCTAATGCTCACACTAAAGATGTTGATGTCCTTGGTTGTCATATAGATGTTGATGAACTTATTGATTATCCTTTTGTATCTTCCACATCCATCCTTGGACCTCCTCCACCAATACTAAGGGCTTCACATCTTCCTTCCATCTTGGGCCCTTATGTCCCTTCACTTTCCCCTCCTAACTCTCCTAATTCATCATCCATCTTGGGTCCTTACATCCCTCCATCTCCTATCTTTCCTCAAGATCAACATAGATGCATACCCTTGAATCCTTTTCATCCACCCACCTATCTAAACTAGTCATATCCTCCTTCTTCTTCTACAAGTCCCAAGTCTTTTGGAAGTAACTTGAATGTTCAATACAAGAAAAAGAAGCAATACAAGAATCCATCAAAAAAAAAAGATCACCATGTCTCCTCTAATCGACATGGAGACATAAAGTTACAAGAGATATCTAAGAAGAAAACTACAAGACAAGTATGGGTTCCAAAATCCATCATTTAAGATATTCTCTCTAAATCATCAAAAAGAAATGAAAAACCTACGGCTATATGGATTCCAAAGTCTCTCTTGAAAGAGTTTGATGTCGAGAAACAAGTAAAGTTGACATTCAAGCTTCCAAAGGCTTCCACTTCATCTTCTTCCAAAAACATTCTTCCATTCCATGCGCCTAAACCGCAACCTCTACTATCCATTCACCATATTCCTTCACATATTCCTTCATTCACGTTTCCTCCATCCTCTCGCCACCCTTCAAGGTGTGTTGATGTTGATCTTGCCTTCCTTTCCTCTACCCTTTCACAATCCTTCCATTCATTATCCTTCTACCTTCTATCATTTTTCCTCATTTACCTATTCCTCCTATCTTCCAACCTCACTCGCTTTACACAAAACCTTATCCTCCATTTTTCTCTTCCATCTTCCTTTCCCTATCAACATCTTTGAGCATATCATTTTGAATCCTTGGAATATCATGGTTTATCCTTTCAAGGAGCATTATCTAAAAAGCTTGCCTTCTTCCAAAAAAAAAAATTTAAAATATAAAAATTCAAAAAGAAAACAAAAAAAAACAAAAAAAATTGAAAATGTGCCTTGGTGAAAATATGGAAATAGGCACCTTGGTAGAAAAAGTAAAGAGAAATAAATTATTCCTATTGTGAAAACCACTCCCTTATGGTGCCTTGGATAAGTACCGTGATGAAAACCTGGCAATTAGGCATCATGAGTAGTTCTTCTACATATTTCATCCATTCTGTCTTCTCTCTTTGATCTTGACAATGTTGACCTATACACGAACATTTGGCTATCTTGTGAGCTATCTTACAATGATCTTGCTTTCATTCCATTCATGTTTAGCCTTCATATTTATTTTCCTCCATTCATTCTAGCCTTTCGCTATCATTTTCCCCTTTGGTCTTGATCTAATAAAAAAGAGTAAAACATGATGTTATGAAGCCTCTTGACATGTCTAATCCTTTGGACTGCATCATTTCCTTCTTTTGCATTAAGCTTTTGTGACTTATCCTATGTTGGCCTTTCATTGCTTGTCCAAATGTGCTTTATGTGACAATTCTTCCCTAGCTTGGGTACTCTTGAGGATTTTGCCCTTGAGGATTTCTTCCCTTCATTTTCTTTCATTCTCTTGTCTTCCATCTCTTTCACCAGCTTGCTAATCCCTCTTGTCCTCCACCTTGCTTGACGTTGGGACTACACGATGTGATCTTGCTTAGGAGTTTGATGCCCATTCTGTCTGGGGGAATCCTTTGTACATATTTATTAATCCTAAAAAATTCCAAAAAAGATCATATATGATGCTGAAAAAATCCTAAAAATCATATAAAGTCCTGAAAAAAAATTGCAAAAAATTTTAAAAAATATAAAATAAAAAAATAATTTTTTTTGCAATAAAATCCAAGTGGTGAAAACTTGGAAACAGGTGCTACTTGAGGCCTTTGCACACCTATTTCTTAGCACGCGTCCTCGACACTTAGCCTTTCTCCATCATGCTTTGTCCTTGTTGCCTTGCTTTGGAATCAGTTTTTGTCTTTGTCTAGGGGGCATAACTATGTTAGCTTTGGCCTTTAGATGCGTTAGTCTTTAGGACATCTTGCAGATGTAGTTTTAACACTACCCCAAACTATGTTTTTCAACACTTCCCTAGCGTCAAGTGTTTCTTAACACTTATCAAATATCCTACTCGCAGTCTAGAATGATGCGATATTCCTCATTGGCAAATACGATAACTCAAAGTTTGACTCTATGACCTACACACACGCACTTAAACACTTGACTCGCTGAGACTTGCTTGACTTTATTTCTTTGTGTTGTCTATGATGATTTCTTTGATAAAGTGTTCTCTCCCTAATAGTTTTCAATGATGCCTAGCTAGAAGACTAGGGGCATGAGGACATGTTTTATTTATTTTCTGCTTGTGGGTATATCTTGTTGATCTTAACTGTCATGATCATTCATGCTTGTTCCACTTGACATTAGGATCTACAATGTATTATCCTTGACTATTTTCCACAAGTGCATGCTTGTAGTCATCCTGACTTTCTTGTGTCTCGATGCGAGCATAATCTTGCTATACCAAACTTAGAGAACCTCACTACACTAGTCATCTTGACCTACATGTCTTTGATGCTTAGGTGGGATTCCCACATACCTATCTAATACAGATCATATTCCTATACCCATAGTCATACTAGTGTGTATTTTATGATCTTGTGATGCTACCAATAAAGCTCGATGATGATTATTAGAGTCTAATGGCTTTGTGACCTTGCAAGTAAACCACTTTTCATTGTAGCTTGCATTGTTAGACTTCATGTTAATTTGCATTTTTAGGTTGCATTATGAGTTTGAGAGGGTTTCCTTCATCTTTCTTTGGAATTTTAATCAACTGTGGTCACATTTTGATCTTCATTTCCTTATCTTCTTTCGTGATCTCAATCAAAATTTCCTATCTTAAACATTTCATTGATTTTGAGGCATTCTCTTTCTTGAGGCAAATTCTCTTTCTTCTCTTCATTTCTTTTCACCTCTTCCAAACTTTGATCTTCCATTCGCTTTCACCCCACTTCTTTTCTTCTAATTCAACCTTGGGGCATAATCATTCTTGATTATCTACCGTGGTTCTATGATCCTTATATCTTTCATCTTACATCAAGAACCTTATCTTATGTTCGATTCGATCAAATTTATCAATTTACCATCTCTCCTCAATCTCATTTCAATTTTGATCACGAGGGGGCAGTACCTATCAAACTTCAATCCTTTATTCAGCTTTATCAAACCTATCAATCAAACCTTGCTTGAGACTTGACAATTGCCTATTTACAGGGGTGATGGTCTTGTCTTCTTCAATCAACTTATCTTTGTCCTGATGTGTTCCCATCCATCGAACACACGTCTGGGTTGTTTTACGATCCCAAATTGATCTCACATTTTTACTTCATTCTTTGACTACATGTGATCCCAAATTGATCTCACATTAGTCAAAGAGGGGCAAATGTATGCACCCTAAAATGGTCGCCCAGACTTTGGGCCCCATTCTTGCAATTTACCAATTTCCTGAATCAATGATTTGCAATATTTTCAAATTAAATCAATTTCCTTAATCAAATCCTAATTATATCATTTATTCGATTATATTCTATGGGATAACCATTTTATCCTAAGTCTTTATTTAATTAAAAAGAATTCCCTCCCCTTTTATTAAATAAAAAGCCCCACTTTCCTCTTATCCTAAGTTGCACAAATAAAGCATTATTCCTATTTTATAAAAAGAAGAAAAGGCCTTTTTGTCTCACACGAGACACAAAATTTCACTTCACTCTCATTGGAGGAGACTTGTGCACATGGATTGATCCCACTTTCAAACTCCACCCTTGATCAAATATTTTTCCCCTTAATCTCCATCGTCTGTTGATTCTCACTTTCTATAAAAGAAGAGCTCTCATCTCATTCTAGGATCCCACTCTTTATACTAATCTTATGCTACAAGATTTCTTGGTGACTTTGGAGCTTTGGAGATCTTCTTGCATTCTAGCTTTCATTCTTGCATTATAGCCTAATTTCTTTCATGGCATTTTAGTTTACTTTCCTTTCATGTTCTAGATTAACTCACATAGCTTAATTAGCAAAGGCTTGTAATACTTTCATTTTCATAGCTTAGTTATATTTCTTGCATCTTCATTTCTAGTATAGCATTTCATTTCATTTCCATTTTGATTCTTGAGGATATTGGCATTCTTGCCCTTGTCTCTTTGAATCTCCCATTGCATGGTTTACTAGCAAGGTTATAGGCTTAATAGCTCTAGCTGAGAGCATTCTAAACACCCTTGTGACTCCATGCCTAGGGAGCTCTAGGTCGCTTTCTCAAGGTTTCCAATCCATGGATTCTCTTGGAAGTAATGACTTATAGAAATGCACATTTTGAGTGTACAGAAGGTAGCTTTGCTTCACTTTGGATACCATACCCTTCCATGTCACAATAGGACCTTTTCCATCCTTTTCTCTCTCAGTTTGCACAAACTTCCACCAAGTAAGAGTTGATCCTCTTAGTCTAGACTTGGCCACCACAACGTTTTGTGCCTGAGAGATACCATCACATTCAAAATGGTTCTCAATGCTATATATCCAATCCACAACTGAATTTGGATCCATTTGTCCACTAAATAGTAGCACACCTTCCAAAGCTTTACCACTCAATGCTTTTAGTGCCTTTAAGAATGGTTCTTCAGAAAGAACAAGGTCAAGTGTTGGTGCTTCCTCCTCCAACTCTAATTCCTTCTCTATTGCTTATTTTTCTTCCTTTAGGTCAATCTTCTCTTTGACCTTATCCGCTTTGTCTTGGACTTCACCCAAGAGCTGCTCCATTTGAGCTAGTCTTTGCCTTAGCAATTTGTTATCCTCCTCTTGTTCCTCAACCTTCTTAGCTAATTCAGCATTAGTCACCATGGTTCTACCTAGTGTATTCTCTCCTACTAATTTAGGAGGCTACAACATCAAGCACAAGCCTGATCAATTCAAGCTTTGATACCAATATGATGTAAGTGTTCCAAGGTGCTTGCACTGCCACTTAAGAGACCTAGCTTGTCTCTTCTAGGTACCTAGTCTCCCCTAGGTCCTGATTGGTTTAGATAATTAACTAATCCCAATCCTAACTCCTCTCCAAGAGTTTTATCCTTTGTGCTTAACCTTAGAAGACTAACACCCTAGTTTTAGTACTCTTCTTTACACTCACTTAGAAGGCTCTAAGTGCCAAATCCTCTAATTCTTCACATTTCCTTGAAGGGGTGTTCTCCATGTTGTAAAAATCCATAAATTGATGAATTTGATCCATTTTAGTGGGATCTTGTGCCATTTTCTTATCGGAAGCAAGATTTCTCCATTAGAGACCTTAAAAGTAGGCTATTCCCTTGTAGCCTTCACTAGTCCCTTTTTCCCCTTTTTGGAAAAACTTTCCCAAACAACTTGTCAATTTGAAACTTGTTTTGGATACCCTTTTGGAAGTTTTAAAAATTTTATAAGGGTTTTGGGTCTGATAGTGATCATACAATAGGTTCCTACAAACTAGGACAATAGGCCTAATTTCTAGGACTGAACAGTGAAACTTGTTTGAAACTTGCTCAAACCTTAATGTGACTGATTGGTATGAACCCAATCTTCATAGAATAACTAATTATGAATAACACCTTCTTGAAAAAGTATGGGAGCCGTACTGTATCTTCATACCCTGCAATATCTCTTCAAACTTTCATCTCTAGACCTCTAACCGGGCTCCAAATGCTCACCTAGGGCCTAGTAATACAAATAGCTCTCCACTCTTTGACTCTTCCTAAATCCTAGACTTATATACACTACTAACTCCTCTACCATTTCCATCTAACATGAACAATTTTCCATGGCTAGATTTCATGGGGGAGCCATGACTCCTTAAGCTGCTCAAAACACTAACAAAATAGACTCCCTAAGCTAGATCACTGAAAATCAGAAGGTAAACGACCTCTAAAATACTTTATCTTTAAATTAAAAAGTCTTCAAATAGTATATAGAACACTATTTAATCATTATATTCAGCCTTTCAATCCATTAAGTCTGACTGTCAACACAAAAACACCAGATATTCACTGTAAAACTTGCAGAGCTCTATTCACTTGTTTTCAAAAACTATTACAATGTAACTTCTAACTTGAGATTTGAGTCTCTCATAGCATTATATGCCAACTCCTTGATTGTAGGGCCTCTTGTCCAAGCACCATCTCCTAAACATTAGGGAATCCAAAGATACATGTATTGCATGTCACTTTTGCACTAATTGCAAATGTTGATGACAACTTCTTTTGAACACTTGGCAATTTTCACATATGCCTCAATCCTATTTCTTAGGACTCTTAACCTCCAACATTTCAATAATCTAAGTCCATTAAAGACCTTTGTCTTCTTTACAACAACTAAATGTGTAAGAACAAATTTAAGACTCCAACCTCATACTAAGCTCCTAGCACTAAGAACTTAAATAAACAACTAACAAAGGATAATATTGTGACCTTATTCCTATTGAATAACTCACCTAGCCAACATTTTAAAATGACCTTCTAAGGTATTCAAACAACTAGTCTAACTTCTTGACTTGGCTAGAGTCAAGTACATGCCAAAACTTATAAAACATGGAGGTAGCCTAAGTGTGCTCCTGCACCAATACAACTATCACTAGTACAAGTGAAACTATAAAGATATGAATATGATCTATATCAAATAGAATATAGGAAACACAAGTAAGAATTTAGGCATAAGAGCCAAGATGACCTGAACATAGTTTCCAAGTTAATGTTGCAAGATTATACCAGTATCAAAGAATAAGCATCAAGATAACCATGAGTACAGTCTTGCATAAAAAAAACACAATACAAACAGTCAAGGATATATTTCAGACTCACCTAAGTGTTCAAATGAATTAGGTTAAGGTATATGTGGCATTCCAATTGTGATGGAAGCACTTATCATAGACACTTGATGCATCAAAGATATAGGATCATTGCAACCACACCCACAAGTATAAGACAAAGAAAATATGCCCCATGCCCCTATTCCTCTAGTCAGGTGACATCTCGGAGAGACTAAAGAAGGATCATCATAAAAAAATCATCAATAATAGAGAGCATTTAAAGAAAATATCATTAAGCATAACTCAATCATTTTAGTTTAAGTGCAGTGTAAAGATTGTCAATGATATTTTTAAGACTTATGCCTACATGTACAATAGAAATATATGACTTGGATTGCTAACAAGGTGTCGGTTCAAGATAAGATATCCAAAAAGTGTTGATAAAAACTCGATGTCTAGATGGGGTAGTGTTGAGAAACACTGGTGTGTCTTAGAGACAACGATGACATGGGATTACCCCCCTAGTGAGACTTAGATGAAGATCGGTTCTAGACCATAGAGACAAGTGTTGTGAAAGTCAATTGGTTCATGGTCAAAGCCAAAAGCTGATAGATGGAGCACAAAGGTAAAAGTAGCACCTATTTCCAAGTTTTCAACACTAGGAAGGACTATTTTGCTACCATGACGCATGTTTTCAAGTTTTTGCCAAGGCACTTTGTTCTTTATTTATTTATTTATTTATTTATACATCAAAGTTCTTGTTTGCTAGGTTTTCACTAAGATGATCATTTTTCAATACATTTTATGATTTTTAAGATTTTCTTCGGACCACATATCAATTTTTTAGGATCATTTTCTATGTACAAGAACTCTGGATGAAAATAATGTCATGCATAGAATTTCTTTAGGTGGAGAGTATTGATAGGCTCAAGGAGTTGTTCTCTCTCTAGGGTCGAGACCTAATAAGAACCAGATCCAAAGGTAGTTGTAATTATATAAGTACCCAGCCATTTAGGTTCAAAATTTCCTTTATGTTCATGATTCTATTGATTCTTAGGATCATCTCTTAAAACTAGATCACCAAATTCAAAAGCTCTATGGTTTACTTTCTTGTTGTATCTTTTTGAAATTCATTTTTTTTATACTCACATGCGATCAAACATAGCTGGCATGCATTCATCCAATAGTTCTAGTTCTTGGATGTGTGTTATGTGATTGATAGTTTTCATTTGTTACAAACTCTTTTAGAGAGACTCTAAGTGAAGTTATTTCTACCTCGATAGGTAAGATAGCTTCAACCCCACAGATGAGGGGAAAAGGTGTATCTCTTGTTGGTGTGTGTATACTTGTTCTATAAGCCTATAAAGCAAGATTAATTTGAAGATGTCAATCCCTTCCAGATTTACTAACAGTCTTGTGAAAGATTTTCATAATTGTCTTATTTGATGCTTTAGCTTGTCCATTTCCTTGAGGATAATAGATGGATGACCAATGTTGTTTGATCTTAAATATCTTACACAATTGTTTTAGGTCCTTGATCTTAAATTTTCCTCTATTATTAGTAACTATAGAGGATGACACACCATATCGATAAATTATGTACTTCAGGATAAACATGGACACTTGTTTTCCTATAGAAACAGAAAGTGATATAACTTCAACCCACTTAGTGAAATACTTAGTATCAGTGATGATGAATTTTTGTGCTCCTAAGGAGTTCAGATATATCTAACCTACTAAGTCAAAGGCCCACTGCTGAAAAGTACAATGTGTGATAGATGGAATAAGCTCCCTTCTTGGAGTATGTATCAAATTTCCATGCATTTGACACTTCTTATAGGATTTAGCATATCTGATAGCATCGGTTTTCATAGTAGGCCAATAGTAACTAGCCCTAAGTAGTTTTTGAGCTAGCGTAAGGCCATTAGAGTGAGACCTTCATATGCCCCCATGGACTTCAGCTAGTGCACATTTAGATTCCTCTCTCTCTAGACATCTAAGAAGTGTTATGTGTAGACCCCTCCTCAATAAATTAGTAGAAATGATGGTATATTGGGAGGAATTATGAATAAGTTTCCATTTTTCATTATTGGCAAGGTTATCAAGTATAATTTGATCACATAGGAAAGAATATATTTTAGCATAGCGGGAGGAGTCATGACCAACAATGGTACAAATGACATGGTTATCAGGAGAGTCATATGTGGGGAATCATATCTCTTCCACTAGGAATTTATATTGAGATTCATGTTCTTGCAACTATAGAATGGAAGCAAGTATAGCCATAACATCAACAACTTTGTTTTCAGCTCTAGGAATCTATTGGAAGGTCACAAAGGCAAAATAGTTCTTAAGATCATCAACCATTTTCTTATAGGGCACTAGCTTCTGATTCTTGGTTTGATATTCATTATTTGTTTGATTGATGATGAGCTGAGAATCTCCAAAGATATGTAATTCTGTAATCCTCCACTTAATAGCCAATTTGATCCCATTCATTAAAGCCTCATATTCAAAAATATTATTTGTGCAAGGGAACAACAACTTGTATGCTTTAGTTACGATGTATCGTTGAGGTGTAACAAAGAGAACTCCAACACTTGAACAATTTTGTGTACAAGATCCATCAAAGAACATTTTCTAGGTGCGCTCAGTCATGTAAATGATAGATGAATTAGGAAAATCAATCTGCATAGGTGCATTATCTTGTAAAGGGAACCCAACCAATTGATCAATAATTGCTTTCCCTTTTGTGGCCTTAAAATCAACATAATCAACATCAAATTCAGATATAATCATCATCCATTTAGCTATCTGACCAGTAAGGGTAGCTTTACTTAGTAGATATTTCAATGGATCAACTTTTGCTACAAGTTGTTTAGTATGTGCCAGCATATAATGTCTAAGTTTTCATGATGCAAACACCACTGCAAGGCAAGATTTTTTAATATTGTTGCAATTGATCTCATAATCTACTAATGTCATGTTGATGTAGTAGATAGCTCTTTCTTTTCCTGTTTCATCTTGTTGTGCCAATAATTCTCCTAAGGATGTAGTTGTAGCCTAAATGTATAGAATAAGAGGCCTTTTAGGAATAGGAGGCATCAAGATAGGTGGATTAGACAAATATTCCATAATCTAATTCAATATTTTCTCACATTCTTCATTCCATACACACTTAACTCCTTTATGAAAGTTCTTTTTAAACAGATGTACTATGTCAACAAGTTGAGAGATGAACCTCCTAATAGACTGTAGGCATCCTTGTAGACTTCTCATTTGACTAATATTTCTTGACAGTGCCATATCCATGATAGCTTGAACTTTTTCAAGTTCAGCCTCAATTACTTTAGCTAATATGATATAACCAAGTAGTTTTCCATAGGTAACCCCAAATGTACACTTTCTAGGATTTAGTCTTAGCTTAAACTGTTTCATACTATCTATGATTAATCTCAAATCTATAAGATGTGTGTTTCTCTTATGAGACTTAGCCAAGGTGTCATCCACATAATCCTCCATATTTTTATGCATCATGTCATGAAATATTATGGTCATATCTCGTTGATATGTATCTCCTGCATTTTTAAGTCCAAATAGAATAACATTCCAACATAAATTTCCCCATACACAAGTGAAAGTTGTTTTCTCTTGATCTTTAGGAGAAATTTTTATCTAGTTATATCTCGATAATCCATTCATTAAAGAATGTATCTCATAGCCCGCCTTCATGTCCACTATCATGTCAATATTAGGGAGTGGAAAATCATCCTTAGGGAATGGTTTGTTTAGATCTCATAAATCAGTGCATACTCATATAGATTTATCTAGTTTAGACATAGGTACAATGTTGGATATCCACTCAGCATAATCAATAGTCCTTATGAATCCATCTTGAAGGAGATTTTCTAGTTAAGATTTGACAAGGAGAGATACATGTGGATGGATTTTTTATAGATTTTACTTCATAGGTTTGACACCAGGAGCTATGGATAAGTGATGCATTATAAGATTAGTGTCAAGCCCTGGCATGTCTGAATATGTCCAAGAAAAATTTATCTTCTTTCCTAGGAATAAATTTGTGAATTGCCTCTTCTCTTCCTCTAACAAAGACTAAGCTAAGTGTATTACATGAGGTGCTTCATCTATCCCAATCTTGATTAGCTAAGTAGATTATATAAAAATGATGATATTTCTTGAAAGTAGCTGGGTAGACCACCAAGTATGTCATTTGTAGGCACCTCGGAGAGGTTTCACCTTTAGATACATCTTTTATTTTTACTATTTTTGGCTCTAACATTTCCACAAAGTGGTTTTTGCCATCAGAGTGCCTATTCTTTTTTTATTTTATTTTTTATTTTGTGACTAAGATGCTTGATTTATGACTCAGTCATACTTGTTTCTATCTCACTGGTGGAAGTGACTACAGGCTCAAGAGCTTTTAAGTAGCAGGTAATCTCATGGTCATTTTGAAAGTCTAGAGCTTACGGTGTTGGTTTTATCGTGACCAGTCAATAAGGTTGGGATGTATAAGTGAAAGGGATGTAGAAGGTTCCAAAGTATTGAAGTGGTGGGAATAATTTCTAGTGACGAATAATTTATAATCTATAATATCTAAATTGATAAGACTCCTAGTGTTGTCAACTTGGTCAACAAGAATGATATGCGGATTCCAATCATCAAACCCTACGGGTGACTCATCTTCTATCTCGAGTTGATTAGCATAGAAGTGAATGACATCAAATCTTACCTTTGTAGATGAAAATAAGAGAGAATCCCACTCATATTACCCAGGGTCATTGCTTTCAGTTTTATGTACCAATATAGAAATAGTTGCATGTATGTATTCTTCCTTAGGATCTTCAATATCTAAAGCATAGTTCTGGTGAGAAGTAGAAGCTTTAGAGGTGTGATTAGTATATTGTTCAACTTCTCCCCAAAGAAGAGAAGTGGAGGGGACAAAATCTTCTCTCTCTTGAGAAATAGTGTGTAATGGGTTTAGTGTCATTTTCAAATTCTTGTGTGTCATCTGATTCTTCATCTAGATATGGTCTATTATCAGTAGTAGAAAATCCCACACTAGTTTTGTCTTTAGATTTATGTCCCTTAGTAGGACTTAGTGGTTCAACCAGAGCATGTTTCTGATCACTCAAAGGACCATGACCTAAATATCCCATTTTAGCTAGCAACTCATATCCATTGCCATATTTTTTTGGGATGATTTTGATAGTAGATGTAGAATTCTTAGTGTCTTTTTCATGGTATATACATTCCCTAACAAGTTTTTATTCATTTTCATCTTCCATAGGAATTGAGGATTGAACAAAAGTGTCATAGATAGTCATAGCGGAGGAAGATGGTTTCATACCCTTAGAAGGTTTACCATAAGACCGAGGAGAAATGGAAAGTGATGCAATAGAGTCCAACCGATATTTCCCCATCCTAGTATTCATAAGTTTCATTTTCTTTTCACATTTAGCTAGTGTGCTTTTAGTTTATTTAGCTGTTGTATTATGTGGTACATAATTTTTAGTAAAGAGAGCATTAACTATCATAGTGTTATCCCATGGAATAGAAACCTTAGTTCCATTGTAAGGAAAATTGATACATTGGTGATATGTAGATAAAACTACTTGCATGTCATGTATCCAAGGTCTTCCTAGAAATATTTTGTATGCAAGAGGTGGATCTAGAACTTGGAAGATAACATATTTCTCAACTAGACCTACTTGAATAATAAGTAAAACAAGGCCCTTAGAAGATCTTTCTTCTTCTTCATAAGAGTTAATTGTGATTTTTACTCTAGGATCGATGGTGTGTTCACAGAAACCAAACTGTTGCAACAATTTGTATGTACAAATGTTCAACCCTATGCCTCCATTTATCAGCATGTGCTTGACATGGGTTTTATGGATTTTGACCTCAATGGTAAGGCTAGATTGTGTGGATGGTTGAGTGACTTTTCATCCTCCGCATAAAAGGAGAGGCAATGAGGTGTAGCGAGATGGTTAACCATGGTATGGAATCGATCAACGTCAATGTCCTTAGGAACATTTGTCACGAGTAAATTTTTCTCTTGGATCTCCTTATGAATAGAGGAAAATTGTAACAACTCCAATATAGATATCTAAGCAGGAGTACATTACAATTGGTCAACTAGACTATAGCTTGACTTGATTGATGTAGATGTGTGCTTAGAAATTGAGGTCCCTGACTATCTAGGTGCTAATTACTTGGAAGAATGAGGCCCATTAAGCATGATTTTTGATTGACTTTGAGTCACAACATTCAAGTTCACAGTATGTGTATGTGTTGGGGATTAGACTCCTTTAGGGAAAATCATAGGATGTTACACTTGTGTGTTCTCATTTTCAAATTCATAGGACTATGATCATGTATACAAAGAACCAATACTCCCAAGGATAATTTGAGGTGATTCATCAATATCTGATTTGTAGTCTTCCTTCTTACCCTTAATCATATTTATGCTCTCATAAGCTGGTTCAAGCATGTGTATGACGTTGTCATTATCCATGTAAGTGTAGTTGATCTTAGCACCCTCATTCTTATGTTTTAGATCCTTCTCCTTGTTTGTACTTGGGTAGTATTTCAGTATAGACCTTGTGATCAGCATTAGTCATGTGCCAATCCACCCTAACTTTCTTATTATCAATAAGGTCTTGAATGAGGTGTTTAAGTCTCATATCATTGTCATTTTTATGACCTTTATTCCTATGATAGTTGCAATAATGGTCATCATTCCACCACTTAGGCTTAACTTCGGGTTCATAAGGTTTTGAATTGTTTGGTAATGTGATGATCTTGTTTGATACCAAAGTTTTCAACACTGCTTCAAGTGAGTCTCCTAAAGGTGTAAAAATGTGCTTAGGTTTGGGTGTCCATAATGATTTACCCTTGCTAAAGTCATTGGACCTATTTAAATTATAAGGTTTGGAAGCCTCTTTTTGTTTGGTAGCTTGGATGCCACTAGTCAAATTGAAGATAGGTTCTTTGGGCTTGTTTGTAGGTGTGTTAACTATACCATCATTCACTACATGATTATTTTTGTTCCATGATTATGATTTACCCTTATCTTTACCATTTGCATTTTTATGATTGTAGTTGTTGTTGTTAGACTTGTCCTTGTTAAAACTAAGTTCTCCCTTCTTGATTGGAACATCTTCAATTCGTAGGGAAAGTTCTATCATCATGTCAAATATGGAAAATAGTTTCTTTCTAACCTCATAGTGTAATTTAGGAAAACGGTTATTGACAAAAATGTCAATCTTCTCAGTTTTGGGAATTTATCTAGGGTAATGTGATTAAAGCTTCCTCCTTCATTGCAGGAAAGCCACAAAGTATTCCCCTTGGCATTGTTTTATATTGCATAGATCTAGAATGGTGACAATATGTTGAATGTTGTAAGAGTAATTGTTGCCCAAAATTCCTTATCTTTCATTTTTCGGCCACAGCCCTATTTTCCAAGTGAAATGCTCAAGTGTCGAAAACCCAGTGTGTTTTCAACTTCCTCTCTGCAAGCTCGAGATGTTCTGCCTTTTGCTCCAAAAGTCTGGTGTGTTTTCAACCTCTAAGATCTGAAAATTTGGTGTGTTTTCGACCTTCACTCGAAAACCCTCTGTGTTTTTGGCATCCTCTATGTTTTGACCCTAAGTGTGCAACTCTGATCAGGCGGGTCCTAGTGCCTAGGGCCATTTCAGTGCAGTCAAGATCTGACAGTTGTCTCATGATCACATGGGATCTTCTGATCCCATGAGATCATACGACAACTATTGATGCGGTATCGACAGTCAGGATTCGACGGTCAACTCCAGTGGTTTGCGGTCATTGGTTAGCATCACGCAGTTGGTCGCATGATCGCATGGACCTTCCTGGCCGCATGCGATCATGCAACAAATGGTAAGCAATCAGGCAAATAGCGAGGTGGCGGTCAGTGCTAACATTTTATAGTTGGTCGTATGATCACATGGGCTCTTTCGAGCCCATGCAACCATGTGACAAACCGTCAATAGTTTCAGTGGCGGTGGTTTGCGGTCCAGTAGTTGGTCGCATGATCGCATGGGCCTTCCTAGCCGCATGCGATCATGCGATAGGTAGTTAGTGGGGCCCAAGGTTTTTTTGCATTGGCACAAGTGCGATGAAGATCAACGGTGGTCGTATGATCTCATGGGATCTTCCAATCCCATGTGATCATGCAACAACCATTCAATGGGCATCTCAGTGGGTGGTGGGTCTGGTTTTTTTTAAAAGGCAAAGTGGCAGTCAACATTGATCCAACGGCGGTCGTGTGTGCGTAGGGTATATTCTTCGGCCATGCGATCTTACGCCCACCGTTAGATGGGAATCTGGAGGTTGCAGTGGGTCCGATGGTAGGGGTTGCCGAGGTGTTGCTGATGTAGCGACTGGGATGAGTAAAGGAGTGACACATGGAGGTTCTGGGCTTGGGGTTGGTAAAGCTTTGAGTGGAGGTGGACTTTTTAAAAAAGGTTGTCACATGATCGTATGAAGCCTTTCGGGCTCATGCGATCATGCGATCGCTGACTTTTTCAAGGTAGTATGGTCATGGGTCCAGCCGTGTGTTCGGTTCTAGTTGGGCCACGTGGCAAGGTTTGGCAGGTGGCAAATTTTTTGGGGCCCAGATGTCTTATGTGGCAAGGTGGAGGTAGGTTTTCAAAGGGTTGTCGCATGATCGCATGAAGCCTTTCAGCCTCATGCGATCATGCGACCATTGCTTTGGCAAAGTGGTGGCAGTTTCAAAGGGGTGTCGCGTGATTGCATGAACTTTTTTTAGCTCATGCGATCATGTGACTAGGTTCATTTCAAAGGTAGTGCGGCCCTTTTTTAGCTTTCTTCTGAGGGAGATTTGTGTAGGTAGCTGAAATTGATGATTTCTAGAGGCGGTAGTAGCTAAGAATTTGCAGAGATCTTTTAGGCTACCATTTTTTTTTTAGTCCTTTTGAGGATCTGATCGGATTTTTCTCATTCATGGCAGTATGGGCTTGTAGGGAGGTTGTTGAATCTAGGTTTTTGTGTCTTCAGGTTAATCAATTCAGAGATGGGCATGCAAAGAAAGATATCTGATCTGTTGAGATATTTTGAAGAGCACATTTATGATCAGAAGTGACTGGTTTTAGGGGTGATTATTCTATTGCAGATATTTATGGCCCTAATTAGGTTTGATTCCTACCTGTGTGCAGGGATGTATATAATTTGTTTTTGGAGCTTTTTGAAGCTCAGAATTGACATGTTTGTAAAAATAGAAAGCCCTCTTTCTTGGGAAGCTATCTGTGGCATTTCTTTTTGTCCCTTTGGCTTTTCCACATCCTGTAGATTCTCATTGATGAATTCAAGCATTGCAGAGGCATTTTTGTGACGATCCTTCATGTCCTTGTATCTTCCCTGCTTGCATTATCTCTTATTGGATTGAGGTTTATGGATGCATGTTTTCAATGATGTCTTAGTTTCCTTGATTCCTCTTACTTTCTGTAATTGTGTGTGTTATTGTGTTGATCTAATTTAGATGCTTTGTGGGTATATTTCAGCCCCTAACAATCTTGTCTCAATCCTACACCGAGTTATAGGAGAGAATGTCTGCTTGCAGGTCATAATTTGTGTCTAATTTTTTGGCCCTCTTATGAAATACTCATGCAAGCCTATTCGGTAAGCTGTGATCTCCTAGAACTAAGCCTCTCATTGATTTCATTCCTCTATACTGAGATTCGAACCCTAGTTTCGGTGCATCACCTAGTAGGATAGATTTTCTTTCAGTCATTTCCTTTCATGCACTCCTTCTACCCCTTTCCCCTCAAAGTTTACTTTCATGTTAAGAGCAAATCAGGGTGATTATCCAAGAGGAACCAGCCTAGAATCTGGAAGTCTCATCTCGGTTAGCAAAAGGTCCCACAACCTTGAGATGATTCCCTTGTTATACTGAGTTATCAAGACTATGAGAGCTTGAACTAAGGGTGCAAATTTAGTGTATAACAGTAATATTGAATGAATCTTTTCACTAGTTGGTCAAATGACGTATGTGGAGGAGATAGTTTAGTGAACCACTCCATAGCTTGACCACTAAGACTCCTAGGAAAGAGTCTTGTAAGATAAGTGGGTTTGTGCTATAATTCCATAATTAGTGCACAAAACTCCCTAACATGGTCATGAGGATCTCCATTACCATCATACTTGTCATATTTTTTAAATTAAAGCTTACGAGAAAAAGGATGCATGTATAAATCTTTGTCAAAAGAAAATGAACATATAGTCTCAAGTGAAAAGGATGTCCTTGGTTGTTCCTTCTCCTTTTCCAAGTGTAGCATTTATTTCTACATCTCTTCCATTTGTTTCTTCATAACCTCTAATTCAGATGGTTCCTCTTTTTTTATCAAGTTGTCAACATCAAATTTGTGAGGTAACTTAACTCCTTGTGAGGCTAAGTGCATGAAGTATTTTTCTTTGTCTTGATTCAAGGTCAATTTCATGAGTTTTTGTAAATGTTTGTCTTGTTATAATTGTAGGATGTCTTCCTTAGTTATCTCAACATTTGAATCATCAATTTTTGAACCATGTGAAACATGTCTAGTATGTTGAGAGGCATGTTGTGAGCCATGTATAGAGGTGTGATGATCAAATTCTTTGTCCAAATGTTCTTGATTTCCTTGTCCAAAGTGTTTATTTCCTAATTGTTTCAAAAATTCATTAATCCTCCTATTTTTCTCTTCCATGATTAGAGTGTAAGAAACACCATTTTCTAACCTAGGTGAGGATAGAATAAAATCATTAAAGGTATTAGCAAAGGGATTAAAACCCCAAGGTTTAGGTTCTCCTCTAGGTGATTTGTCAAAGTTTGTTTTGGGTTGCTTCCCTTGGCGGATCTGATATCTAGTTGTAACTAACATGAAAGAAGATTGTCAAGAGCTAAATAGGATGACTTAGAATGACTTTATTTTCAAAATAGGTAAGCAAAGTGTCTACTTCATGTACAAAGTGAAAAAGCATAAAAAGAGAGAAAAGATAACTTGCCACAAGATGCCCAAGCTACGGGTAGATTCCCTATATACAACACTTGTGAACAAGCAAAGATAAGATAAATAATCCAAAAGAGATGATGAACAAGTGAACAATCTGCTAATCAAGAGTGTAGTCATGAGATCCAAGTAATCTATTTTAGATAAAGGTGACTCCTAACTTGTTGGAATGTACCAAATAACAAGAAGAGCTAAGGATAACAATGGAGAAGATATGTTGACAATGTTTAAGCTTAACTTGAAATTTTGACCCCAAAGGATTGTGATCATTAACTGATAAGTTTAGAGTATTTTATAGACCAAGTTTAATTGTTTATGTTGAAAGGAAATGATGTGAACAAGCAATAGTCTCCAAATAATCCAACAAGGGATAAAGGAACCTTACGGATACAAGCACTTGTGAGGTCTAAATTTTGTTTGCAATATTCCAGGAGCATCAAGTGTATGTTCACAAAGATTCCCATGGGTCTCAACACAAATCGAAAACACATTAAGCAAGAACTACCTAAGGAAATGGATAGTATCAAAACCTTTGCTCACAACTTGATACTCTTTCACCTCACACAAAATGATGTTGGATTTGTCATGGATTTTTATCCAAGGGAATACACATGGTGAGTAATCTTGGGGTGATCTGGGTAACTCCACTTGGACAATCCTTTCACAAATATTATGATACTTTCAAAAGTAAATAGGGAAACCTCTAACTTAAGGTATTTATTAAGGACCTTTGTTTATGACTACCCCTTGTAGTTCCACAAGATAAATTGAGGCCTATAGCCCTACAAGAACCCAAAAAGTATAGTGTCACAAGAAATATTGAGATCTCTCAGACCTATACAAGTTGGATGTACTTCCCTTGTAGTCTTGTCAACAAGTTTGAGACCAAGATGACCCTTAAGTGCCTAAACAAGTGTAGTCTTGCTTAGAAAGATTGAGGCAACTAGGCCCTACACATGAAGAAACATTAGAAGTAGATAATAGCCAATTCTTCCCTCTCTTTGGATTGAAGGAATATTTTGATTATAGTGGGATGGAGTGGCCGGTTTCGCTTGTTCCCCACTTGAGTCGCTCCCAAAAGATTACTCTCTTCGTAGGCCCTCTGAAGGTAAATGCAAGAAAGTAAAATGGATAGCTAATGGAGGTAAATATTTCTAATTTTCCACAAGGAAAAGAGCATACTCTCCTATTCCATAGTTTCTCCCAAACACATCAAGCATGTGCTCATTTACCCAAGATTCCTTTTACAAGTGACAAACTAAGTAGGTCAGGATTTCTGATTCATCCTCTAGGAGGTGAAGAGCATACTCTTCTACTACTCAACTAATCACAAGAAAATAATCTTTTCTAATTAAAACTAGGTGCCTAGAAAACCAAATCTATAAAAGCACAATGTTTAGTTGTGTCTCTGAGGCAACCTACAAAACCAATGAATTAGTAGTCTCAAATCTTTTCAAGATCTTCAAACAACGTCCTACAAAACAAACTGATTAGTAGTCTCAAAAAAATTTATTCTTGGTCAAACATTCTACAAAACCATTGTTAGAAGGTAGTAAATATCAAAGACTTGCAAGAAAAATCAATCATGCATTGAACTATGTGCAAATAAAGTGCAAGCTCATCACATTTTTTTATTTTTTTTGCTTTTGATCTAGTAAAAAGATTTGACTTTTTTGCTATGATTTAGGACCCAAAAATATAAATGCAAAGAATAGACCCCTATCAAAAATCTGAGAGCTTTCGAAAAATTAAAAAATTTCAGAAATATCCCATAATTTGTGCTCTAGAGACCTATTTTACCAAAACATAACAATTTTCACAAATCGACTATTTGAGCCTTGTTCTTGCATCTAAATTAAAAACACAAAGGAGTAACCCCCTGTAGAATTCTCATACCTTTCCAAAACTATAAATTATTCTAAAAAGTCCTTTGATTTGTGACCAAAAACAAATTTTCATGAAAAATAAAATTTTTTATAACTCATGAAAAAATGATCCGAAAAATATGATTTTCATATTGAGACACCTTTGATCCATCCCCAACCTGCAAAAAATAATTCAGATGAAAATACGAAGAAATTTGAAAGATATGACCAAATCTTTAAAAAATGTAGGGTTTTTGCCTTCAACTCAACCTGCACAAGGGTTAGCCTTAAAAACTAAAGTGAGTATCCAAAAATTGTGGGTTAGTCCCACGGTGGGTGCCAAAAATGTGATCCAAAAAGTGTTGTCACTTCTATAAACCCTTATATCCAAGAAATCCAATGAATTTGGAGTCTTAGAAGGTGGCTTATAGCTACCTATCCATAACATGCAAGAATTATGTAGATAAAGATGGTAGCTCTCAAATGAACCCAATAAGAAAGATCCCTGCAAGGTGTACTATAGAATGGAAGATTCAAGTAGATATCAAGAAATGAGAGTGAAAATATCCAAGATCTCCATGATGAATGCAAATGCAAAGTAATCTAAGATGAGATGAAAGAGATGCAAGATTAAGCTAAGATGAAATGCAAGAGTATGAAGAAAGTAAAACTAAGCTAACAAGATGAAAGATTAATATCCATGCTAAGCAGACTAGATTAACTAAGCTAAATGCAAGAAAGTAAATAAAAAAGCTAGGCTAAATGATAATGCAATACCTCAAGATGTAACATAAGCTAAGATGCAAGAATGATCCAAGATGCAAAGATGTCAAGAAGATTTCAATAAAATTTTCAAAGTACCAAGATTGCAAGAAGATGCAAGAGTGATGAGAGAGACTCCTTTTAAATAAATTATAAATGAGAAGATAGTTAAGATTAAGAGGAAAAAGAATGAGAAATGGTGGAGATTAAGTCTTGGTTGATCCATGTGCTTATGTCTTTAAGAGGTAAAAAGCAAAGGCTAAGATTAAGAGGCAAAACATTGAGTGGTTGAGATAAAGAGGCAAAATCCTTCATCAAAAGTCAAAAGATTCCATCTCATTGGAAAGTGCACTTTTATTTTTCTTTTATTATTTTATTTTATAAAAGTGATTTTCATGTGCACTTAGGATAAAGAGGTTTTTTAATATTTAATTAAAAGGGGGCATATTCTTTTAATTAAATAAACATAGAATAAAGTGGTCAAACTTTAGGATATAATCAAATAATTAATTAATTAATTAAGTAGAATTGATTTCATGCAAATCAATGGTCTAATATTTTGATTTAATTTTTCATAAAGGGGGCTTATAGTTTACTAGACCAAAATTGGGTGATTACACAAATATTATCAGTATTTATAGTAATAATCATGGGAGACTCAACAACATTGGTTGAAGAGGAAAGGAAGGAATGGGTAAGTTAAATTGTGTTGGTCAAATAAGAAGGTAAATGATTGGTGTAGATTTGCAAATTTTGATTGGGATGGGAAACAAATTTGTTTCATTGATCATTAAAAACCTTAATAGTTATGGCATTGGAATGAATAAGGTCTTAGATTATTATCTTCAAATGGAAACATTTCTTAGTATTATGGCTAGGTCGATGATGGTATTGACAAAAGGTTTTAGGATCATAGGATTTAAGAAAATATTTGGTAGGGTCAATTGGCTTTATGGGAGAAAGTGTTAAAACATTATCATTAATCAATTTCAGCATCACATTATGCAAAGATTTAAAAAGAAGCATAAAATTTTGAGATGGTTGGAAAATAGATGACAAAGGAGCCCTACCTTTAGTTGGAATTGTCACTTGCACATCAATGTTGTTTAATAACTTGTTGATCTTGATGAATCCTTTGGGTTTTTGAAAAATTTGAAAGGTTTGTGAGGCAACACCACTCTTATCAAGTAGAGTCATTGGATTGGAGGTCTCAAACTAGATCACTTGAAGCTGATAATTATGAAGCACTACACACAATTGGTCAAAGGAAATAAATTCATAAAGAAATATCTTATCTCTAATGTATTTTTTCAAATTAAAAATTAAAATATGTTGAACATCAATATTAGACAAAGGATAAGAAATTTGAGCATGCAAATGTTTGAATCTACCTATAAAATTAGTCACTATTTTCTTAGCACCTTGCTTACAATAAATCAAATTAGTCAAAGAAATTTGAGGACCACTATTATTTTGAAATTGTTGAATGAAAGAATTAGAAAATTCATAAAATGATTCAATAGATTACAGAGGTAAAGAACAATACCATTGGAAGGCCTTATCTCAAAATGTTCTAGTAAACAAGGTAGCCATAAGCTTATGATCATGAGAGAAGTCACTACATAAGGTTTGGAATATTTTCACATGAATCAAGGGCTCACCTTTTCTGGTATAAATTTATAAATGTGGTATCTCCATGTATTGAGGGATAAAAACATGAATGATATCTAAGGACAAAGGATTGGAAATGTCACAAGTGGGAAGGTTGAATTTGGATTGATTCATAGAGGAAATGTGTTATTGCAAAGATGACATAATTTGGGAAAGGATATTAATGGCTTGTTTGGTAGATGTATTGGTATTTGACATATGTGAAAGTAGAGGATTTGGAACATTGTATGAAAGGGAAGGAGAATTATAATATGAAGGTGGGATATTATGGTAAGCAATTATAGGTGATGATTTGGAAATACATGGGACACTTATAGGAGGAGGAATGATAGGATTATGAATACTTCTAAGACTAACACATATAGGATTAATGTTTGAAACATATATAGTCATTAGACCTATAGAGTATATGTAGGAACACTGGGTAATGAAGTAGGAATGAAAATAAAAGTCTCAACACTAGTTTTAGGATAAGAGAGACCAAGATCTTGAGAACAATTTTTGATAGGCTTAACATTGTCATTGATAAGATGAGAAATTTCATATAATATATTAAAACCATTCTCATCATTGTGAATAAACTTCCTCAATCCTTATACCAAGGAGATGGATGCCCTTTTAGAATGATCTTGACCTAACCAATGTCATGGGAAATGTTTTGCCCTTAGGTAGAAGACACTCTTAAGGTTTCCTCTTCATCATGAGAAAAGAGGGAAGAGAGATTCTCAACATTAGGAGGAATTTTATTGGTAGGTATAATGATATAATTTGCATTCATACCAAATATATTAGAGGACTTAGGATCAAATGAACCCATAATTCTATGACTTCTCACTGAAATGTGATAGGTAGGACTTAAAATTATGACATTCATGCATACAATAATGAAGGATGGAAATACCTAAAAAAATGTAAACTAGTAAAGAATTGATCATTTAAACATTGCATGCAAAGAAATAACTAACATATAAATTAGATCTGAAATAAAAATACAAGTATTTTATAAGTTTATACAACATGGATGTAACTAGGACATAGAGGTAACATGATTTCTCATGAAACCTAATGAAATGAAATTACAAATAAGAACTAGACACCAAATTAGAATGGAAATTTCATTTGTTAGGTTCACCAAAATGTAACATAAGAAATAGGGATAATGAATTATGTCTCTATCTCTTTAGTCACTTCAAAAGGATGATGACCCACTAGGCTCAAGGAGGTCCCAGCCTAAATAGGTGAAATGATTCTTCATTATGTAAATGCTGGAAATGGAAATTGGAAAATGGAATAATAAATGCAAAATATAGGGAAAAACATTTTTTAAAAAATTGACTATTAGGAAAAACAAACTAACAGAAATCAGACAAAAAGATTATGCTATCGTAAGTATAACCTAAAGATAGTTATTGACTTGTAACTTCAATTTGAAGAAATTTGGAGGGATCAAGTTGACTTGGGTTACTTGGTATAGGACCAAGTTGTTTTGGATGAATTTGTCCTAGTGTTTATGCTTATTTTGAGTCTCAGATTGTAGGTAAGCTCCTATATTGTCCATATTTTCTCACTGAATCAACACCACCTATTTTCATAGACAAAAAAGAGAGAAATTGTTGAGTATAAAAGGGTTTTCCTTAGTCAAACTTAGTTGAGGAATCAACCTTGAAAATGCAATGAAATATGCATGTAAGGAAAGCATGCCAATGTAAAGTATATGCTAGATCTAAAAATGAAATGTTTATACCTTCACAAATGGATTTGGAAGATGCTTTAATATTGTTGTAATGTATTAAATTATTTAGAATAATCAATGATGTCTTTCACAAATGCCTAGATCTTCAAATACTCCTCAAAAATATAATATTGTTATGCTTAATATCACTTGCCTTAAAAATGAATCAGTTCACACTTATATTCGTGTAGTTAAAAGAAGGATCTTTTTTCATGATTGAGGTCTCCTCTACTTGGCCTTCAATGAGGGAGATAAGATTGGTACAATGGAGAAAATTTATTTGAAAAGATGCCTTGGATTCTTGAGATCATGTGTGCATGAATGATTGGTTGCCTTCTTGGTTGATTAACTGCTTAGATCCAAAAATGAGCAGAGGTAGGTTTCTTATATACCTCTCTCAAGAATTTTCAACGCTCAAAACTCAAAGAAGGTTGATCAGAATTTGGATTTCCTATTTAACCATTGAGATCTACCCCCAATTAAAATTTTAAGGAAAATATGGGGGACCAAGTTGGCTATGGTGACTTGGTCCAAGACCAAGTCAGTTTTGGCGACTTAGTCCCACCAAAAAGCCTCCAAATTTGTTCTAGAGGTCCCAAAAGGAGCAGGGATGATAGAATGATAAGAAAAATTAGAGTTGGATCAAGCATAACAAACACAAAATCCCAAGGACACTAAAATAGCACCTAATTGAGCATCCAATTGTAGGTAAGTATAATTTAGGATGGTATAGTGGGAAATGTTTTTTCTAAGTAAAGATGCATGATGCTAATATTAATGATATATAGGCAGGGCATTGGACACCATCATTAGCCTAGGACTTATGGAAAAGTTTACTATTAGAATTGGGTGTTGGTAGGGTTGATGTTTGAGTAGCTCTTGGTGTATTTGGTGAATGATTAGTAGGATTAGGTATAATGACTAATTCTGTAGGTAATGCTTCTTGTTGTTGTTGTTGTTGTTATCGTGGGTAACTAGTATTGGGATTCAACCAAGGCTGATTGACTCACCATTTTTTTATTTTCATGTAGACTAGGGAGGTTGTGGGTGCTAATTTCGGATTCATGGCTAGTATTGTTGTTCTAGCCATATTGCTTATGAATATCCATAACTAGAATGTCCATAATTTGGCTAAAATATCAATTTTATAAAGGAGCATTATAAGACATAAAAACTAAGAAATACCTTACCTTTGATTCCATGATTTTTTTGATCTAGGTAAAATAATTAACTATCTTGATCCCCCAATGCTTAAAAATTTAGTTTATCGTGTTTCTCTTCAATGCTTGTCACACACTTGTACTTATAGTCTCTTTTCTTATAGTAGAAGCAGTGACACTAATCTAGCAACACAAAATCCAGAACTTCTTATTTTTTCTATATGTAATGTATCAGGCTAATTTGGCATATGATTGATAATATACCACTTCGTGTCTTTTAATAGGTTATAGAGGTCCATCCTACTCCTACAACTACTTTGTCAATTTTCTTAACTGATGTGGGTATTTTTCATCATGGCCCTTGAATAATTCTTGCAAAGTTAACACACATCTTTCTATAAAACTTGAGATATATTACCTAATCCAATAAGGTCCAAGGCATTTAAACAATTTTTACTATTTCCTCTTAGAAATTTATTAGCTTCAAAGATCCCCCTGTTAATCTATTTTTCTTATATTTCTACAAAAAATAGTATAATATTTCAACATAGTCCTCTAGAGGTTTGTATTCCTTTTGAATCCTCTTAAATATGTCATCTCCTCTTATACCCCCTCCTTTTTAATAGTCCTTATATCTATTTAGGAACTTCTATTTCATAGTATCCCAAGTATCCACTACATCTTTCCCAAGCCCCATAAAGCATCTTAACATTGATTCCTTAAGTATGGTAAAAAAATATTTTTTTATTTATGTTCATCTATTGTATAGCCAAAACTTCAACAAAAAAAATCAAATTTTTAAAGAAAAATGGGTTAGGGTTTTTTTGCTACAGAGCCATACAAATTGGGAAGGGTTGTAGAAGGTATATTTCCAATTGTCACATTTCTCTTTTGATTAATGATAAGAAAGTTAAATATAATGATTTCATTATCTTGGTCTTCATTTTCTAAGTTTCCTATTGTATGATGGGATCCAATAAACTACAAATGAGTTAGAAAGAAGGAGCTAGAACTAGATATAAGAGTTGGTGCCAGAGATTGATAGGGTGAATTATTTTTAGGATAATGTGTCCCAAATGATTGTCCTTCTCTCATCTTTTCCATGAAACCTAAATTTCTCCTTCTAGTGGTATTAGTTAAAAGAAATATTTTGAAGGGATCTCTTCTCCTTTGCATGGATAGATGTGGAGAACTTTCTAAATTTCTTATATGTTGTGGTGGTAAAATTTTTTTTAATGAGCTAATAGAGAATATGCATCGGACATCAACTCAAAATGACCACTTTTTTACTCTTGCACACATAATGAACCCCATTGTGTTCTCGACATAACTATACAAAAACCAAAACAATAGGTATACACACTTAAGTTGCATACAAAGAAACCAAAAAAATAATCAACATCTAATAACCATTTAGGAGCTTAAGGTGCACAAAGTTAGCTGTAATGATGACTGGTACCCTTCCCCTAATATAATTTATAATATTGTTATATCCTATATTTTATAAATGTAAATTTTTTTTAAAAAATGTTGTTGTTATATTTATAATTATATTTTATATTTTATAATAGAAATGATTAGATATAAATAATATAATATATAATATTATAAAGTAAAAAAACCTAAAATTGTGTTCTCTATATTTATTTATTGGGAACATATTGTCAATTGTTATATTAGGAAATAGTAACAAGGATTTGTTATGAGTGCCATGATTATTTGAAGATGTGAGAGAGCATTTGAGCCATGAACCTAGTGATCAAACTACTTTGAATTCTTCTCCTACCAATGAAGAAATTTGGGACAAGGTGATTTGTTCATTTCCTTCTTGAGTAGGTACATTCCAAATGAGGCATTAGATCATTGAAAGGTAAAATAATTTGAATTCTAAAAACTTTAGTTAGCATAGCTACATTAGATTGTTCAATTAACTTTTATTAAAAATAGAGTAGATTATTTAATGAGAACGGATAACCTAGTATATGAGAGGATCAAAAGACACATACAACATATTTTTTAGACTAATATTACCACTAAATTTAAACATGTAGAAGTATGATCTTCTATGCTGTTTTGAACATCAAAAAATATTGAATTCAAGGCTTTCAATTTCCTTCCAACCCAAATCATTCTATTGATGAAAATATTGGACTATTTTGGAATAACTTCTCGAGTTGTTAGTGTGGCTAGTGATTCTGGTTCTCTATTAAATCAAATTATTTTTACAACCTTCTATTCAAAAAATTGTTTTTCATGCTTACATATCAAAGTTAAACACATTAATTTTTTTCTTCTCTAGACTTAAAGATTTGTTTTAGTCTCTTGTTTGACATACTTCAAACCAAGCGTACCTATGTAGTTTTTTGGTCATCTAAGTTCTATGTTGGATCAAATTTTTATCATAATTTTCAATGAAGTAAAAAAAAATTCATGCTCACATATCAAAGGTAAACAATTTATTTTTATCTTTATTGGACATATCAATGAATTTAAGGTATCAATTATCTATCCCTGTAAACAATACTAAATGTAAGTCAATAATTTAAATTTATCTTGCATGGAAAGTCCTATTATTTTGTTTAATTCTAAATGTACCTTGTCAACACCAACCAAATAAATAATCCCCATAAACATATTGTATACATTCATATTAAAAAATAATGTGCAACATCAAAACATCACACATAAAATAACAAGACAATGTTTGGTGTAGATTCATTCTCAAAACACCCAAATATTCCATACAAATAACTCATCAATATAAGTTATAGATTCATTTCATAAATATCAAAACATACATATATATCTTACAAATAAGCAATGTAAGATGTAGATCCATTTTAGAAACATTCAAACTTCTCACAAAAATAACCAAACAATGTTAGATGTAGATACATTCCAAGAAACCATAATATGTCATACAAATAACCCAATAATGCATAGCATAGGGTCACTCAAGGCACACCCAAATGTTTTACACAAATAATCCAACATTGCAAGGTGTATATTTATTTCAATATGAAGCATGATTTCTTTCCAAGAACACCAAAACAAACTCACAAAATTATAGAACCCTAGTAACTCAAGACAAAATTATCTTAAGTCCAAATTTATTATATAAAAACTTAGCCTTGAAAGCATAGACGGTATAAGTTATTTTCTTGGTGACAATCATGGACTATTTTGGACTAACTTCTCAAGTAGTAAGAGTAATTAGCACTTTTGATTTTGTGTTAAGTCAATTTTTTGTTACAGTATGCTATGTTGGACCTAGAAATATGTTTTAGTTGCCTTCTTGTCAAATTTCACACTAAGTGTATTTATATAGTTATTTGTTCATCTAAGAACGAAAATAGACATTATTTCTACTTATGGTTCACACATTCCAAATCTACAACATATGGAAAGTTCATTAAGTCATATGACAACCATGTTTAGAAATTGTATAATTATTTGTTAAGAGAAAATAGATTTCTACAAATCCATGAGATCATCTGAGCTATTTCTAGATTTGATTGTGTGAATATGTTTGCATCAACGTTTCAGGTCACATTCTGTGACCCATCACTAGGATGATACTGTTGGAATGGAAATATAAGGGACTGAGAAGGGAAGGGTGAATCGGTACCCTCAAAAACTTTTAATTGAATACTCAATCTGTAAATAGTAGTTAACTAATCTATCCAACTGAATCCATTATTTGCAACATTCATTCAATTGACTTGTAAATATAAAGTGCATGAAAATAAACAATAATTCAATCACATAACACAAATATTTTGGTTACGCAGAAACCCTTGTTAGAAGGTAAAAACTACGGTGGGGATGACACCCATAAATTCTTCACTACTGCAAATAATAAAGTATGTCGGTTAAGGCTAAAAGTTTTGATCACTTCTGGTGATCTTACCCTGTTAGGAGTAACAATCAGATCGACTAGATCTACCTTGTTAAAGGATTTAAACAACACTACTTGAGTGTGTACTCGGTTAAGAGATTTACAATCAGAATGTTAAGTCTACTTTGTTAAGAGATTTTTCCAATTCTGTTACAATGATTAGAGAATAACAAAAAGTATTTATAAATGACAACTATACTTTGTCTGAATCAGATCTATGATATACTAAATAAATATCACCTCAATGTGTAGTACTTTGTCCTCTGTTCTGCTTGGTAGCCTTGATTGATTATGAATAACCTGAATTTTATCTCTGCTTACTACTCAAATCATGTTTGAATTCTGATGTCTTGAAGGTGGCTACTACTTCAAGATCTCCTTGTCATCCTGCGCCTTTCATCCTTATGTCAAAATGACATGAATTACAATTATATAGCATATTGCTATGATTTCCATAACTGCCATGATCTAATTAGGTTTACATCTTCTTAGGAAAAACCTAAGATCTACAGTATAGAAAATTAACCTAGATCTAACTATTACATAGGGATCATAATTACAATTAATGATTACATCTACAATAAATAATCCTCGATCTTGGTAAAACATTTTATGAATTTGTTGTAACCCCCCCTTTAAGAAAGGTGTAAAAAAGTGGTGAAAGTTAGAAGGGAAAAAAAAAAAATTGGCGAAATTATTTTCTTTTCAAAGAAAAAAATAATAATCTCAATTGGCGAATCATTGATGCTCCCTGAAGCTAGGTGGAACTATCTTGGTGAATTGTGTTTTTTTTTCATAACTACTAAAATATAAATTGGCGAATATAAAATAGTATTTCTATTATAAAAATTATACATTGGCGAATATAAAATAGTATTTATATTATAAAAATATAAATTGGTGAATATAAAAGAGTATTTATATTATAAAAAATATAAATTGGCGAATATTTGTGGTGATTGGTAACAGTGTGCATAGTTTTGGCAGGCTAAAAGGAGGGTCGATGCTGATAGTTACGAAGATACGTAATGGTCAGGTTGACGGCATGCGTGACTTCGGTGGTTAAGCTGGTAGGTTGTAGTTGAAGGCCACGAAGATATGCAAATGACAGCTTGACAGTATACGTGACTTCGTAAGTTATGATCGTAGGTAAGATATGGGAGTTCCAAGGCCCCGTTGGCAGTCTGCGTAACTTAGCTGCGAAGTTGCAGTGACATTGATCACTGAAGTACAATTAATTAGACTTAACGACAACAAGATTTTGATTAGATGTAAAAAAAGGTTAATTTGTACAAAATCTCAACTATGAATCGTAAACATTCATTATCTTTCTTTTCAGAGCCAAGTCACATTATGTGAAAGTTTAATGTGGCTGCCAAGTTGTCAGTTCAAAATTTAAAATCCTAGCTAGGATATGGTGGTTCCAAGGCAACACCGACAGTTTGCGTAACTTGAGTGGTACATAAATCCACGCTAGGATTTTGATTAGACATTAAAAAGGATAATTTTATGAGATATGAGCTATGATTCATCGACATTTATTATTCTTCTTATCAACTTCAGAGCCAAGTTATGTAGGACATTACAATGTCTACAACTTTTCTTTATCGATATTCATTAATTTCCTTTTCCCATGCAAGCCACCCGACGTGAAACATTCCTTCAAAATTTATTGTGGCTAGCAAGTTGGTGATTATTTTCTTTATATACTCCTCAGTAGTGGAATTCTAGAGCATAGGAGCTTTCTAAATTTCTAAATTTGGATGACAAGTTAAGTTGGTGATTATTTGTATCTGTATTTTCTGGGCGCTTTCACAGAATGGGTCTTCCAGTAGTTGACGGATCATCAAACGAGAACCTAGAACCTATTATCCAACCAAAGTTGGATATGGAGGAGGAGATTCAATAGGATGTCCTCAGTCATCTAATGTTTGCAGCAAGGGATCATCATCATGCTACCAGTTATGCCAGTTACCTGAGTGACATGTTCGAACTTGAAGTAGAACATGACAAGGTGGAGATGCACGCCATTTTTGATGATCATGGCTTTGACCAGGAGGTGTTCCAGGAGGAGATGAATCAGATGATCCTATTATTTGCTGGTCTGTGCATCGACTAATCTTTTTTTCTTTGTGGATCTTACTAAAATTTTTGTTACTTGTATGTTGTAATTTGTAAATACAAACTAATCGAATGTAGTTTTCATTTTGGTTTTGAAAATGGTTGGTCCACAGCCGTTTAGTGAAATTGTGAATCAGTGAATCAATTTAAGTTACCAGGGTCTAGTATTATGTATATAATATATTGTATACCTGTTTTTGAATTAAATAGTAATACTATAGTCTGTAAATTTGTAATACTGTATAGTGTATACAAATGAAACAATGAGAAGTCAGAAGACTCTTTTGTAAATAGTGTTACTGTGTTACTATTTTTAGTTTTAAGTAATACGTGTTTGCCGTTATTTGCTAATACTTTAAATTTCAATAGTCAATACACTAAATTCTAATACAGTAACAATAGTTTTATTATTTATAAGTTGAAAAATATGTAAATTGTAATTAGTAAATCAGAATGCTAAATCAAAGTATGCCAAAGTCACGCATGCCGTCAACCTGACCATTATGTATCTTCGTAACTGTCAGCATCGACCCTCCTTTTAGCCTGCTGAAACTACGCACACTGTTACCAGTCACCACAAAATTACAAATATCACTGCAATTTCACGGCTAAGTTACGCAGACTACCAACATGTCCTCGGAACCCCCATATCTTACCTATGATCATAACTTCTGAAGTCATGTACACTGTCAAGCTATCCTTTGCGTATCTTCTTGGCCTTCAACTACAACCTACCAGCATAACTACCGAAGTCACGCACGTCGTCAAAGGCTATTTCGTAACTTCTCAACAGTTAATTTTTTATGATGGTGATCAGTTCTGAAGTTACGCCAGGCTATTTCGTAACTTCTCAATGTTTAATTTAATATGATGGTGATCTATTATGAAGTTACGCCTTCCTGTTTCATAGCTTCTCAACATTTCAAACTTTAATTTATTATGATGGTTTGGGTTTTGAAGTTACGCCTGGCTGTTTCGTAACTTCTCAACAGTTAATTTATTATGATGGTTTGGGGTTCCGAAGTTACGCATGGCTATTTTGTAACTTCTCAACGGTTAATTTATTATGATGGTTTTGGGTTCTGAAGTTACGCTTGGCTATTTCGTAACTTCTCAATGGTTAATTTATTATGATGGTGATCGGTTCTGAAGTTACGTGTGGTTGTTTCGTAACTTCTCAATAGTTAATTTATTATGATGGTTTGGGGTTCTGAAGTTATGCCTGGTTGTTTTGTAACTTCTCAACGGTTAATTTATTATGATGGTTAGGGGTTCCAAAGTTACGCCTGGCTGTTTCGTAACTTCTCAATGGTTAATTTATTTATGATGGTTAGGGTTCTGAAGTCTTGAATAACTTCATGCGTAACTTCATAAGGGGTTGAAAAGTGAGAGATGGTCTGACAAAGAGTAAGTTGCATGCCACGTGGAAAGTGGGAAGTACAAGTGTCATCATTCATGCGGCATGCCAGGCTGTGTCGTAACATCTCAAGGTTTCATTTTTTTGGTCAGTTTAACAGTCCTGAAGTTTCGAATAGGCGTTGCGTGACTTCGCAAGTCTCAAAGTTTTCAGATTTCAAATTCAAATGGCCAAGGGCCAAGGCCCCTGATTTGCAGGTAGCAATTTAGCATAGTTGAGATAGGGTATTAGGGACCTAGGGTTAGAAACTTAGATGTACTGTTATCGTCACTTCAGCAACATGCTAATTATTTGCTCTTGGATCGCCGCCAAATCTATGCTAGAAGAGTGGAAGTGACAGTTGATAGTGACACTTTTTTGAAAAAGGTAATTACTAATTTCATGTGTGGGTGACTGTGCTTGATGAGACATTGAGATTTTAATTTATAATATAGTAGGTGGCCTGGTGGTTGGTAGCCTGGTTGTACTTGTGAGTTGTTTGTTACTTGTTAGTTATTAAATACAGTTCACACTTTAGAGCATCCATAATTTCTAGAGTCAAAGAGAAACCAGAGAGTTTAGTACTTAAAAGAATGGTAGAACAAGGATCTACTGATGTTGTTGCAGTACCAGAAAAGAGTGCCATTGTGCATTCAAGAACAAAGAGGCCAAACATATACGCTGAAGAATGGATGAAACTGTTGCCTAGATCCTCAAATTTGCAATCAGCTAACGCTTATGAATGGAGGGACCCTTATACATTCTGCAGGGATGCAGAATGCCCAAACATAACTGGGTATGAGCTCTTCATGTTTTTCTATAACAATAGAATTAGAGGCCCTCCTGTTTCAAACCCATGGGACATGAACTTGGAAAAGTTGATAGTACCTAAGGTAATTTTGGATGTAGACCTCATGAAAGTGCTAATTCAAGCATACAATCTAGTGACACAAGCTTTCCACAAGCATGACAAGTCTATACTCTGCATGTTAGATAGAGCATCTTTTACTCAAGCTTTCAACCTTCAGGGACCTATGAGCATGGAGATTGACCTAGCAGGAGAGGAGGCCCTGTTTAATAGACAAAGAAATTACTACCATGGAAGAGTTATGAGGAGGCATATTCCTAGAGAAAACAAAGAGGCAGGGTTGTTGCCGAAGAAGGTTACAGATTCATTTGATATTGAGCTTTTCTTTCCCTATTTCCATAATACCATCTACAGTCTACACAAAGTTATTGGACTAGATGGAGGTTTGACAGTGACTCTTGACATTTTTGTCATGGCTACAGATGTTTAGGATCAGTACACCAACAAGGAGTTTGATTATGTGGGGCACATAATCAATGTAATGCACTCTGAGTTGACGAATGCAAAGAGTGATTTGAAAAGCTTCAAGTTCAATCACTACTCCATGCTGATGCACCTAATCCTCTATTTCAATATTGGCTACATCAACCCAGGGTTCATCGATGAAACCCAGAATGAGGGAGGAACTATTTCAATTCAGTTGTGGACCAGGTTATGGGATAGAACTTACCATTTCTCTAATTCCATTGCTTTTTATAGTGATTTTGTGGATCCAGTAGTGAACATGTTAGGTATTGTGAGGGATAGATTTCCTTTACTTGTTAGAAAATTGCTTAGACCCGTAGTTTTTAAAATTGACAATGACATCAAGCACAATTGGGGTGATATGTTTTTTTTTAGAATTTTACTGTTATAAGAGTGTATGCTTGCCCTCAACCCCCACACATACTGCCAAATTTGTCCCAGAAAGATTGGCAATAGTAGAATTCTTGTGGCATCTTATCATGATGGATAGAGAGCACTTAGGCCCTAAAAGACATAAGGGAACCTTTCTGCCAAGGAGGTTCCATATAGGGGATTTCTCTATAGGTAAAGATGTTGTGGACCAAATCCATGAATTCCTCAGACAATTCAAATTACCCTTTGGTAAAGCAAGGATGTATGACCCTGAAGACTTTGTTAGAGGAGCATTGAGAGAAATGAGGAATCACAATTTGTCTCTAAATCAGCCTATGGAAGAGGAGGATGTTATTAGAAATGTTTATAACAAAGTTAACTATGAAGAGAGAACCTATAAATGGGAAAATATTGTAAGGGTAGAGGAACAATTGAAAAAGGCAGACCCTACCTTTCCTGGTTTCTTTCCTCATGTCAAATACATTAAGAAAATTGAAATGTGTTTAGAGAATTATGAAGATATTATGTCTAAATTGCTAGACATCCCTGAGGAGAAGGAGGAGGATAGAATAAACCCTAAAGAAGTTGAACTTGATGTGGAGTTTATGGGAGAAACTGAACAAGCTGAGCCATCCACATCTGAGTAGGGGCCATCAAAGAAACAAAAGTTGATGAATGTACAACAAAAGGCAAGGGAAAAGGCACTACAAATCCTCCCAGGTAATAGCCATTACTTTTCTGACTTAAGAGAAAATTTTTTTGACATCAATGATAGATGAGGGAGAAAAGGTCGTAGATGAGTTAGAATGGCTATAGCTAGATTGGATGACAGGGTCATCCAAGCTAAAGAGTTTATAGATGATGATGAATTCATCAAGTCCATTGAGTTTAAAAGTTTTCTCTTTAGAGTTAAGCAAAATGAATTAACACTATCTTTGAAAGTAAGGGAATCACAGGAAAAAACTATTCAAATGATTGAAAAATTACGGGCCTACAATCCCAACAGTGAAACATTAAGTGTCGAGGAGGCAAGAGATCTTGTAAAGAGAAGTGGCATGTTGTTGATCCCTGGATGGGACTTGGAGTCCTCATTCCTAATTGACCAAATCAAGAGGCAAGATAAATTTGTAGCTTATGAAGCTTTTGGCCCTGATGGACTCACGAGGGGTTCTGGATTCAATATGGACACTAAGACACTAGCAGTATGGTGTGTGGCCCCAGAATCTAATAAGCCCAGATTGGTTGACATCCAAGACACCGCACAGGGTAGCCAATTAATATGGAGGTTGTAGGACACTATAGGATCAGAGATAGAAAATCTCCTACATCATGCATCCTCCATGAATAAAGCAGTGGTTGAGGACTTGGAGAATAGGCTAGCCAGGACATTTAGAGATTATGTGGCATCTAGAAAAAAGTTTGAAGAGGAACTGAAGAAGAATTATTTGCTGGATAAGACTGTGAAGGAGCTAAAAGATGAAATAAATACTCTAAAAAATCATTCCAGGGTATTTACAAAGGTCTGTGATGTAGGGGTCCAAACTGAGCATGAGGGGGGCTTAGCTCCAGAACTTGCAACAGAAAAGATAATAATGGACATTGATCAGCCTGAGCCTGCTGATACTGGAATTGTTGAAAAGGAGACTTTGAAGAAGGTGCTATTACACAGAGTAAATATTTTAAAAGGGAAGTCTCAAATCCTTCATAGTACTTTCATTTCTTTGCAGGGGACAAAATATCAATGTTCTAATGCCTTGTCTGTACTAACCCCATTATTTAATACTTGGGGCCCATACTTGCAATTCTTTGATAGATTAGTTTTACTAATGGGGAAAAAAATGGAGTTACCTGACAAAATAATTGATGTTAAGGAAATGGTGTTAGTAGTAAAGGATTTGTATGCATTTTTCACTGGCAAGTTACAAAACATTCAGGCAAAGCTTAAGGTTTTAGCTGAAGAGTCTAAAGGATATATCCTTGCTATTGTGGACAAAGAGGGATAGTTGAAGGAATGCCAGGAGTGGGCTGATTCTTTCAACTAAATTATGGAATGTAGGAAGGTGGCTTCTTATTTTGTTGGTGATGCTAACATTTCAACTTTTTATGAAGTTGTGGATGAATTGTACAAGCAGGGGATTGACATGAATAAGTTTGCTGCTAAATCTCGAGCCATAATGGATGCCAAGTGGAACAAATAGCTTGAAGACTTGGAGATAGTTAGAGAGGTAACTTGGCCATCAAAGAGGGACATTGTGGTGTGGGAAAACATTGCAGAGATTCAAGCCTTTGTCTTGCCATATTGACATGGATGATGGAATTAGTTGAGACAGTTCTGGTATTAGATGAAGAGCCAATGGAGGGAGGTCAGTTAATTCGAATAGGGTATCTTATGTTTATGGTTCACCTATTGTGGATACACCTTTGGTGCAAATAAAGACTGATTTTGAAGAATCTAGGCTGCCAGCTGTCACTCTAATAAGTTAATAACTATTTCCAATATTGTTTAATTTGACAAATTCCAATGTTAGTTTTTATTTTCTGATCATTGATCATATTCATTGATCATTGACATTGATGTATAAATTTGAAGTAAGTTTTAGTTAATACAAATATAGAAGGATACTTTGTAATTTTTTGATAGATCATAGATCATACAAATATATCAAGGATATTTTGTAATTTTGTAATTTTTTGATCATTGATCATTGACATTGATGTATAAATTTGAAGTAAGTTTTAGTTAATACAAATATACAAGGATATTTTGTAATTTTCTAAGAATTTGACAAATGATAAATTGACCATGTTGGTAGTATTTTCAGTTTTCACAATTGTTTTCAGAATTTCCTGCAATTTTCCTCCTGAAGGCCTTGTTGGTCATATTTTTAGATCTTCAAGGTTTGTTGTTCCAAATCCTGGTTTTCTCCTTCTGCAAGTTATCTTTTATGGTTTAGGTTTTCAAGGTTCATCAAATGTGCAATAACCAAGTTTGAAAACCCTTGCCCTAGGTGTAACCCTTGAGAAAATCTTGTTTTTTATGTGTAAACCCTTGTGTTGGCCCTACTTTTTATGTTTCATCGTTACCTTTTTGGAAACTTAAGTGTCTTGGCCTTGCACATGGTCATTTCCATCAGGCATTCACTGAATCACGTAATACTTTTTCATGTCTCAAAGTCATTCAGCGAATTGGCAAAATTTTCTATGCCTTTGTCATGTCTCTTGTTGGTCGCTAAGTCTCTATGTTTTTCCACGGTTATCTCTACCATTGAGTGAATCAACAAATGTGTTGTCTCTTGATAGCTTATTTCCTAGTGGTTACCTATTAACATTCATCGACTTGGCATGGTAGTGATCTCTTGTTCTCAAAATCAAGCGGCTAAGTCTTGTATCATCCAGCGATCTAGTGAGGACCGCTTATTTTTGTAAGATCGGCGGCAATGTCTTAATCTCTAAATGTTTGGGTCTTATGTAAAGTCATTTGGCAATTTGGCGACTATGTATAAGTTCAATATCCTCTAAATTTGGCAGTTCTGACATTTTGGCTTAGTAGTTTTTGCCAAAGTGTGTTTCTCTTTCATTCGCCTGATCTCGAAGTGAAATGGAAAAGTTCTAAGTCTTCTGGCGACTTGGCGAATGAAGTGGTCACGTGTTCTCATAAATGGGTAGGTTAAGATAAAAGCATTCAATGACTTAGAGAATGGATTTTTTTCCAAGTGTCAGAATGAGTCAGTGGGTTACCAAACCATTAAGCGAATGGGAGAAGACCTTAGTTGGTGATTCTCCAGATTCTCATTGCTGACTATGGTCAAGTGCTTAGGTGTTATTTTCTTTGTTTACGGGTTCTCTAAATGAAAGATGAGTTATGGATTAAGTCTCGAGAACTAGCAAAGTCTTCAGTCACCCATTCTCTTGATTCAACCTTGGGTTAACATTCCCTTTTGACTCATCCTTAGTTCCTTTGTTTGCGTGGTTACTGAATTTTGCCTGGTTAAGTTTTCATACCATACCGTACCAAGTTGGAAAAAGTAGAAAGTTGTCTAATCAGGTTTTAACGAGGGTTTACATCAGTAATTAAGGGTTTTTAATGCATAAAGCTATGATCATTTCTCTCGCGCCCTGTTCTTGATTTTTTAAATCATCCTGTCAACATCCACGCCACGGCTAGCTCTGATTTGAAAGTTGGTAATGCACAGAATTAAATGCAGATGTGAGTTAGGTTGGATTTGCTATGATTTGGAAATCACACGCATGCAAATTTCAAGGTATATAGATAGGACAACATTGCTTTTTGTGCTCATAGTTATTCTGAAGACAGTTGAGATCATTGGTGCTGTAGCAGAAGGTGAATAGTGCAAAAGTTATAGAATTAAGAGTTTCCTATTCTATCAAGATGAGTCATCTTGCGGTGAGTGGTGCATCTTCCAGTGGGGCTACCAAAGAACAGAGTGGAGAGGAGAAAGGAAAGCTAAATTTTTCAGACGAGTTTGTCATGTTTCTCCCTGGTTCTAATCAAAACAAGAAGGCCATTGACACAACATTTGAAGATCTCATGGACAAATGTAGGGACCCTATCACTTATGTACGTTCTGGTTTTACCTTGTTCTCATATTTTTACAATAATAGGAGTAAAGCTATACCTATTTGCAATGCTTGGGTGTTGGGAATGGAAAAGTTAATTGTGCCTGATGTGTTTCTGGATGTTGATTTAATCATTGAGCTAGCTAGGTTGTATGACCCCATTTCTAGATGGATTAGGTGTGAGGACCAGTCTGTGTTTATCTCTTTAGATAGGGGGTCTTTCATGAAAGCTTTCAATTTCTATTCCTCCTCCACCAAAATTGACTTAAAAAGGGAAAGGGAAAAATATGCTAGTAGTATAGGGTCAGTGAAAAGCCAAATTGTCAAGCATATGCCCAAGCAGGATAAGTACATAGCTCCCCTCCCACTAGGTATGAATGCCCCTTATTCATTTGCTTCCCTCAATCAATATATAAAGTTCTTGGGTCATGGGTTATGTAGGGTTCTGGGAATAGATGGGGATGATGAGAGGTTTCCTGTTGATCTTTTAATGATAATCCTAGATATTCATAATTCCCACACCAACATTGATTATGATTATATCCAGTATATAATTGACAAGATGCATGAAGGGTTTATGTCTGTTAAGGAGAAGAATAGGCCTATTAGGTTCATGCATTATTCCCTTCTTATGCATTTGATTCTGTACCACCATGTTAATGATTTTGATGCAAGAGTATTGAAGATTAAGACCCATTTTAGGGATACTCCCAACCTAGTGCAGTATTGGATGAGGGTCTGGAATATTACTTCCAATGAGTGTGATTTCACCATTTTTCAAAATTACTTTGTCCATCCAATACTTCAAATGTTAGGGACAAATGTTGTGAGATTGTCAACCAAGTTGTTGAGGGTTTTAAGACCATTGCAATATTAGGACAAGTGGCCAGGAAACCATAATTGGGGAGATTTCTACTTGGGGGACAATTCCACAGTTATTAGAGTATATGGGTTCCCTCAGCCTCCTCACCTGCTTCCAAGATATGTCCCTCCTAGGGTGGCCATGATGGATTTTATTTGGAAATTAATGTGGACTGACAAGGAGCACCTAGGACCTCATAGGAAGGGTGCCTTCACACCCCGGCAGTTCAGGATTGATAGTTTTTTTATTGGAAAAAGAGCAGTGGATCAGGTTAGTGGCTAGCTCAATCATTTCAAGATGACTATAGGTACCTATCGGTATGTTGATTCTGAGGGTTTTATAAGAATGGCTAGAATGAATTTGATTCCTAGCATTGGAACAATTAGAGAACATGAGCCCCTGAATGAGAAGGATGTAATTAGAAACATAATGGACGTTGATGAAGTGAAGGGAAGATGGACTAAGTATTTTGATTTATTGGATTTAGAGGCTCAATTGCACGAGGCTAAAATTCCTTTTGGTGGCTTTTTCCCTGAACTCCCATTCTTGCAGAGAATGGAAAAAATGATAGAAATGCATGGCACCCTGTCTAGCCAGTTGGAAGGGTTGCTTGAGGAGAAATTAGATGTGCCAAGGGACTATTCTACCTCTAAAAATGAGGATTTCACTGATGATTCATAGGATGAGGAGGGTAGTAGTCCACCTCCAGTAGGGGAGGAACCAATTGTTGACCTAACCCAAGAATCAGCTAAGGTGGAGGCTATTCCTGAGCCACCATTGAAAAAATAGAAAATTGAGGTTGGTGAACCTTCTGAGAAGAAGAAACAAAAGAAGATATTGGAAAGAGCTTCAGTCCTTGTACCTGGTAAGAGGGCCTATCACCATTAATTAAGGAAGGCTATTAGGGAAGGAAAGAAGATGATGACACAAGAAATAGGGGACATGATGTTGTTATTGGGGCAAGATGAGAGAGAATTATACTAGGAGGAATTTCTCAGTGATGACCAATTTGTCCAAAGCAAAGAATTCAGAGATTTCCTTATCTGGAGGAAGCATGAAGAAGTAAAGAGATCATTGCTTGATGGTATGGAACCAAGTGAAGAGACCCTTAGGGCTCTTACATCATATGATCCTAGTCTTGAAAAGATCACTATGGAGGAAGCAAGAGAAATGGTTAAAACAAGTGGTATGCTTCTGACTCCCAGATGGGATTTGACTTTTGCCTTCATTATTGACCAAATTAGAAAGAAACCAGAGGGAATCTTGTCATATGAAGTGCATATTGATGATATGATTAGAGGGAGTGGTTATGACCCTAAGTCACAGGTTGTTGCACTTTGGTCTTTAGCCCCAAGAACTCAGAAACCATCTCTTCTAAGCATTGAAGACAAAATGGAAGGTAACAAAATTGTTTGGACAGTCCAAAATACCACCGATCTTGAAGTGTCAAAGGCAAAAACTCATTTGACCCACCTCAATGAAGCTAAGACTATCCAATTGTCTGAGAGGTATAATGGGTTATTTTAAAACTCAATGAGGGTTGCAAAGGACAGGGATTCAAAGCTTATGTTGATTAAAAAGATGGAAGGTGAATTGGAGGAGTTAAAGGAAAAGTTTGAAGAAGTAGTTAGAATAGTGCCTCCCCCACCTTTGCAAATTGAGGCCCCTCCTTAGCCTGAGGCTGAGATCCCTGACCATCCAGTGGAAGATTTAAAGAAAATTAGATTGGAGGCAGCCCTGGAAACTATGACTGGTGTCATGCAACATAGGTAGAACAAGATAAAAGAAAAGATGGAATCAGTCCATCAATCAGTTATTATGTTGCATAAGACAAATGATAAAGTTAATGACTCACTGGCTACTTTGGAGCCACTTCACAGCATTTGGGCAGGGAGGAGTCTGTTATTGATAAACTTGATGGTCTGCAAGAACACAGGCCTGATATCCTCGAGGTGGTAACTGAAGTGTTTGAAAAGATTGGGTTGGTAATTTCTGTTTCACAGTTTTTCAAAGGGAAGTCCAATCAAGTGAGGGCCAAGTTGGCTATTTTTTATAAGGATTACAGTAAGTTTTTACCTTCTATTTTTGCAAGTGATACTGATGGAGGTATAGTCAGTTTGGGTGAATGGAAGACATCAATGGATCAATTGGTGATTAGGCAGGAGGCTCTCCTCAATGATGATAATGTTTTGGATCTGGATGGGTGCAATGGAATAATTAACAATTTGTTCAAAGTTGAAGGTGATTGCACCAGGTTTGTTGCAGAAGTTAAAGCTATAACTGATTCAAAGTGGGACCTACATATCCAATCATTGCAGGAGCTATAGAGTTACAGTTGGCCATCTGGTGATGATGTGGAAGCTTGGGACAAGATGATAAAGAAAAAGAAGAAGAAGCCAGCTGTCCAAGAGCTAGAGGCAGAGGAAGAAGAATAGAGTACACCTGGCACGTGATCCAAAATTCTAGGGAGAGCATGTAGTGCAAGTTATTTTGATAGCCATCCAAATCTTGTTGCATCCTTTCAAGGATTCCAAGATGGTTGTGGGTATATATAGTAAGTTTTGCCTTTTGTTAGAGGTGGTCGAAGTTTTTTGTAAAGAAGACTAAATATAGTTTCTCACTTCTGTTTATGTTTTTGCTGAAATTGTAATGGATACATCTGAGAATTAATACAAATATACTAAATTTTCATTGCCATTTCTGATGGTCTTTATGTATGGATGCTTTGAATTTCTTATGCACTAATTAGTAAGGCTAGTTTAATGCATTGCTCACAAGGTGAGTATAGGGACTGAACTCGAGTTTCTCTCAAGGAGGGAGTAAAATCTTCAAGCAGGTTTCTGGGATTTGAAAGTTTATGCATGAGTCATAAGTCTAATAAATTTCTAAATATTGGAACCATCTGCATATTTAAACGGTAATAGGCCTAGGCCCTAAATTTCAATCAAAATGTTAAAACCCTAAGTGCTAGGTTGAGATATGCTCTAAAAATCCATTAAACCCTAGAAAGCCTCAGATTGGTTCTATTTTGTCATTACTTTTTCAAAATTTCAAGTCACTTAAAAGAACCTTTAAGCATGTGTGCATTACTAACAGACCACCGACAATGTTCCAAAGTAACGCTGGGTTGTTTCATAACTTCTCCACGATTAAGTCGTTAGGATGCTAATGGGTTCCAAACTTCTGAAGGACTCCCAACTAACAGCGTGCATAACTTCAAAACACTTTGTCAGGAATATTTGGTTTACGAAGCTTCACGAGGGTTTGTTGGCCATTAGTGTCGATGGTTACAAAGCTGCGTTGAAGCATCTGGCAGAAAGGCATAACTTCGAAAAGGTTAATCAGTTACAAGATTAAACAGCTGAGAGGTTATGAAAGGTTTTGTGTGGGACTTCACAAGGTTATATCAAATTACATTATTACAAATTTATTGAACATTCTACAATTACAAAAATCATATATATCCTTGCTATTGTGGACAAAGAGGGACATTCTAGTTCTACAATCTACATTACATAAAGCATGAATTCAAAATTTCAAATTACAAATTACAAAAATCAAAATTCAAATTACAAAAATCATGAACAATACTTATTACTTGTACTCGTAGGCTTGTAGCTGAATATGAGTTAATTAATAAATTGTCAATAAATTAATAAATATTTAGAATCAAGTCCAATTCCATTATCAATTTATCCAACAAGTAACAGTAATAAGTATACAGTGTATAAAATTATAAATACCTATTAATCGAATGCTAATTCTAAATCACTTCACTCTTCACTCAGTGTCAGTGAGTAGTCTGCCTCGCCCTCCTCTATATTCCACATGGAATCCAGCTCTTGAAATTGACTACTACTACTAGCAAGAGGTTCTTCTTCATTCTGAGTTGGGTATTCAAAATCAAAATATTCTTCATCTTCATTCTGACTCTGAGTCTGGGACCAAGATCCGTCATTTCTCTTTGAACCACCATGTTTTGAACTAGCGTTCAAAAGCCCTCATCTTTCACCCAAGGAATTCCAAATTGCCAATGCCCTATCATAAGGAAAGTCTGTAACATTGTACTGAGTTACAAAGAATCTCAAGCAAGTTTCCAAATTTCTGTCTAGTTTGTTTTTTATCTTTGATTTCAAAAACCCCAATGCACTGAAAACTCTTTCATCTTCCATCGACCCCAATATCATTGTTTGACATAAATCAGTAAGTTTGAAATATTCTAAAATTGAATCACGCAGTACTTCACTTTTCTCTATCCTTTTCCAAAGCCTAGTTATTGCACCAGGTTGAAATGGATTCTCCAAGTTTTTTAACTGCAATTTCATACATGATGCAAATTGTCTACATTGTTTTTTAAGATTAGCTGAATCTATAATTCCATCAATTGGTTGTCCATTGCAATCTGCATGTTTTGAAAACTCTCTGATCAATTAATCAATTTTTTTATGAAACATATGAGCATCAAGTTGTCTATCTCTGATGTTTTTCCAAAAATGAGGAAACACACAACCCATGGCCTCAAGAATTTCTTCTCTAGGGAATCTTTCACGAATCTCACTTGAAAGTTGGTAGGAAATTGACTTCAAATTCTCACTAACAGATTTAACAAACATGTCAAAATCAGCCCTTTTAACTGGAAGTAGTCTGCCTCCCTTGCCCGTCTTAGATTGGTGCATTGGTATTTCATATCCTTTCACAAACACACATAAATCATTTTTTGCATTGAATTGTAAAAAATTATCAGCATGGTTCAAATCTGTAATTATTTTCCACCTGAAAAAATTTGGGCTTTGAAGTGTTATCATATCTGAGTATAAATTATCCAGGGCAAGGCATGTCATTCTACGTAAATTTGAGTACTCATGGATATACATAGTCCTATCTTGGGCTTTCTTAACAAGCTTGTTCATTAAATCCAACATGGGGAGAAGATTGGCTAAAGTTAACAGAGTCTCTATATCACTTAAATTATATAACAAATCAAGAGCTTTGTCTATTGTGAGGCATTGCTCATATATTACTATGATCAAGGATTGATATTCTGTTAGAACTCTTTCTACTGGTCCATGCAAAGAGATCCATCTGGTCTCAACATCCTTGAGAAGCTTGTTTCCTAGTGTTACTCCCTTTGAGAAAATCTTAAATTCTGCAAAACATTTATGACTTCTGCAAACGTAAGAGTATATGTCGCGAACTAGATCTTCAACTTTTGATACTGTAGGAAAATCGCTTACAATTTTATGTGCTAAATTCATTCGATGGGCCATGCAATGTATGCCAAGCATGTAAGGTACAATACTAGTTTGTAATCTTGCATAAAGACCATTCCTTTGGCCTTGCATTACTACAACTCCATCAGCTCCAACACACACTAACTTCTTTCCAATTGTCAAATCATCCATACCAGCAACTTCATTCAAAGCATTCTTCACTTCAAAATATAAGTTTTTTGTTGTTGAATTACCCCTCATTTTATGAACGTAGAGTAGATGAGCTTGACAGACATGTTCTTTTACTGTATACACATGCATACAAACCTAAGAAGTGTTATCTACTATAGTAACTTCATCTATGGATAATGAGATGAATCTAGACTGTTTTACTTTCTCCTGTAAATTTTGCTTTTGCACCTTAGAAAGATAGTTTGCCATTTCCCATCCAACGTTTGTTGACCAATGTGACATGGGATAGTGAGGAACTTTCAAAAAAGATAATAAATTACCATATTCTAAGAAGTCTCTCATAGGATGCCCTCTGGACATAATATGAAAAACAACACTCATATGAACAGTCTTTGCCCAAGTTTGCTTCATTGGCTGCATGTTTAAACCCAGCCTTGATTGGATTTTCACTACTAGCAATTACTGCCATTCTCTTGTTATGCTCTTCATATTATATGGCATACTTAACATGAAGACATTCTTACTTTATTTTCCATCTCACTACTGATATTTCTTGTTCGTCTATGGTCTGTTTTTCATAAACCTTACCAATATGCTTTTCTATAGTGTCAAGCTTTAGCTGCAACTTCTTCTCTCTTTTAAGTTTACAGGTATAAATCTTACACCTGCATTCTGTTGGTTGTTCATCATTGCTTAGGACTAGTTCAATGAACCAGTACTTTGCTACCCAATCAACCTTAAAATTTCTTGCCATTTCCCACTCCCGCCCCATTTTTACTTCTCTTTTTCTTTTCTTCCTACCAACATTATTATTATCTTCATTGCTAGCATTTTCTTCCAACTGGTTCTATGTATCCCTTATAACATCTTCTCTCATGCCACCATTTTTATCCTCATTTGATGCATTTTGATTTTCATTTAACTCAATGACAACCCCAGCTTGTGGTACTGGTATTGGTGAGCTACTGTGAATGGATTTTGTACTCGCAATTGCAGATGTTGATGGAGTAGAAACATTCCCAACTCCAAAGAAAGCCTTTATGGTAGTATCTTTAAGTTTTGGGCATTTTGATGGCCTCCCAGGCCCTTCACTGCCTTGAGGAGTCTTAACCTTGTCTAGATTTCCAATCTCTTCACTGCCCTAAGCACAGTGAGAAGTTTGAGTGTCAACTTCCCCTGATATCTGAATCCCTTCAGCAGTAGTAGCCTGAGGATACTCAATCTCAGGATAGTCACCCTTGTCCAACATCTTTACCCAATGACCTCTCACTAGTCACTAGGATTCTAGCCTCTAGGAATTAAAATTAATAGCAATACTGTAAAATGTGAACAAATAATTGTTTACCTTTGTCTTGCTTCCTCTGATTTTTGACTCTCTGAAATGTTGAATCCTCTATTTACTGTTGCAAGATTGTTATTTGTAAATCTGGCCCTCCAAGATCTGGCTCCAAAAATTTGTAACGACACATGATAAGACTACTTTTAAGTTTTCTAAACTTGATTTGAATTTATATCAATCCATGAATCCAAATTCCAAATTTCCAATTTTTATTTATTTTCAAATTCTCAGGCTTTTGGCGAAAATGTGTCGAGTGCTGACCCGATCAATACTATTTTTGGTGAAAAAATAAATATAACGTGGTGGTCAATAAAATAATTAATTAACAGGTTGGTGAAATACATCATGGACCAATAAAATAATTAATTAGCAGGGTGGCAAAATACATCGTGGACCAATAAAACAATATAAACCATATGACTATTTCAAATTTTATATGCAATTCATAATTAATATCGCTGGCGAATAAGAGACTGTTAAAAGAACCACATCACATTAATTATAGGCGAATATGATGGTCAACAACATCAAACACCAAATTTGATTGGTGATTCCAATTAATATTTAGCGATCACCGTGTCAAGATTGGGTGAATATTTGCCAGCCTATACCTATGCGATTCGCCAATTTCATGAAACGTATATGCCTAGAATTTGCCAAAAGGTGAATATTCACCACTAAAAATTAAGCTGCATAACAGATTACTATATCATTTCCTAGATTGCTTGGTAAACATAGCCAATTATGCTTGGTGAATATACTGGTGCTCGATGTCTAGTGTGCTTAGTGTTTACTGACGCTCGGTGCTTGGTATACTTTGATGCTTGGTATAACTTCTCTGGTGTCTAGTTAAACCTGTTTCCATTTATCTCTCGGTACTACCTTATGAATACTCGGTATGAAGGCTTGTTTGTTTAACTGACTAGCATATTTTATCATGAAGTTCTTCCTTTTACCGATTGATTAGCATAGATAACCGACTAATCCACTTTGATACTAATGACAACATATAATGTTCAAATAGAGATAACAATCTCCCCCTTTGTCATTAGTATCAAAACTTGTAATGTATATACACCAATATATCTTTCACTATCCTTGCTTCATATATACATGACAAAATTTATTCAAAACTTACATAACTCCCCCTCGGTGCATGCTCCCAGTATGTATGTAATACACTTATCATATATTTATACAATTTGACATATACATTATATTTCCCCATTTTTAAGATTAATGCCAAACTCAAAAATATGTACTTGCATCTTGTCAAAAATGTGCTGATGGGTTTTCTTCAGAGAATCTAAGAGGTTTTCCCATTCCTCTTTCAAGTTGGTGAGAGAAATATGCTCAAGACCGACTTGTGCATGCATGTCAAATATGTTCTCCAACATTGAAATTTCCAGTGTTGCAACTAAAGCTTGCGCTTTGACAATATGTAACCGCTCAATTATTTTCAGGTGGAGAAGCAACTCTGCTTGTATCTCGGTGACTTGGTCACTTATTTTACCCTTCCTTCCTCAACTCTCCTCTTAACCACCTGAGTTCTTAAACTTTAAGGATATGCTTATGAAAAGAATCTGGCTCGGTTAAGGAGGCATTTGCACTTGCTTGGATTTCATTATCCATCTTTTTAATCTTCTCACTAATCTCAGTAGTGAAACTCTCCACAGTGAAAAGCTTAACTAACATCTGAATTATGTTCTAAGTAATAGATTAAACATTGGTAATTACCTCAGAAAGCTTTATCTTGTTTATTGCCACTTCCTGGCTGATCTTTTCTGCCAATTTGTCTTGTATCTTAGATTTTACCCTTTCTTCAAGTCTCTTTTCTGCATCAATGTCTGGGGCATTTATTTCTTGTACAAGAGTGGAAAGCTGGTCCATTATCGGTGTCTTCATTTATCTGGACCTCAGGTACAACTTGTTGCAAGATGTCTCTTACATCTTCAAGAATCTTCTTTCCCTTGCACTCTTTCCTCAGCTTCTCCTGAGCTGCCTTCCTTGTGCATAGTTCCCCATATTTTCTTAACTCCTCAGGGTCTAAGGTCCTTAGGTCACATTCAGGTATTTCAATGACTTCTTCTAGTGTGACTAGACCTTTACCATGCTTTTTCTTCTTTTGTTTATGCTCTTGTGGCGAACTCTTGACAAAAGGAATAATATCCTTTACCTAAAAACTCATTTTTTCTTGTCTGATAGATACATTATCTTCCTTCTTTTGCTCCTTGGTAACCTGTGTGTCAGTTGATAGAGAGGGAGTTTTGGATGTAGTGTCTGGTGGTGTTGTCTCGGTAGGTTTAGGGTCATCTTGGCCCTGTGTCTCTGCCTCTTTTTCTTTTGGTTCTTTTGTCTCTATAGGTGTCCTAGTCCCTTGATCTCCTAGTGTGTCCTTTGGTTGCTCAGGGATTGAGCCTTTGGGTTCTTCCATAGAAATGAGTTCAACTACTTCCATCAGGATAGGAAGATCACCCATTATAGAGCTTATTGCTGGCTTGGTTATGTGTCCCCCTTCTTGTGATTTAGCTCCAACAATAATTATATCCTCATCATCTACAAAGTCATTAGGATCACCATTTGTGATGTCCTCAATGAGTACATCTAGTGCATTATTATCAATCCCTTAGATTTCAACTTGATCCGGTGCATCTTGAGTTAGACTCATCTCCTTGGTGGCATCTGTTGTATCAGGTACCTCACTATCTGATATGTCAATTCTCTATTTTGGTGCTAGATCTACATCATCAATATGAATTCCCTTACCTTTTATTTTTAGTTTATTCTCAAGAATAATGGCTAAGGCCATCTTTTCTGACTCTTCTCAAGCTTGTATAATTGAAGTCTAGATGATTTGACTATTCTCATCTATGTCTTCCAGATGTTCATCAAGTATCTATAGTGTTCGATTCTTTACTCAAAATCTCTTTGAGTACTGTATCGTCGGAAAATGGAAGCACTTCCATTTAGGACTAGTTTAGCCCTTTGAGTAGGTGGTTTGGGGTCATGTTAGATGCTTTCATGGGATATTTGGCTTGGATCTTGTTTTCCCCCCTGTTCTGTACCTTTCTCCACCTCTTTCCAACCTATTTTTGGCATCCTGACCTGAAACCCTGAGATTCTTAACCTCAAGGTCAAGGTTGACCTCGACCTTGACCTAGGTCAAATTTGACCTCGACCTTGACCTAGGTCAAATTTGACCTCGACCCTGACCCTAGGTCTAGATTTCAAAATCTAGAAGTTTCTGGATGTCGGGTTTCAGAAAGATTTATTTCCCGCTTTCGGGTCAATTTTTTTGGATTTCAGAATGGTAAACTCTTAAATTATATTTAATCTAGGTCTATTTCTAGGGGTTAAGGTTTAAATGGGAATTTAATTCTCCTATGTCAGCCTCTCTAGAAGTTTATGCCCTAGACTAGTATAAAAGGAAGCCTTCCTCTCTCATTTCAAATCATATCTTTCAATCATATATTTCAATCATCAATCAAGTGTGAAATCAATCCATTTTTCAAGCAAGCATTCTCAATCAAAGAACCATTCAAGAATTCATCCACATTCAAGCATTCCAGTTCTCCATTGAAGATCAAGGATTCAAGCATTCAAGCCTTTGGAGGGATTTGGTTCAAGCATTCAAGATTCATCATTCAACCTTAGATCTATCCATCATGGTGGTGTGATCTTCCTTCAATATCCTTTGTTCATCTTCAAGATCTAGTCATTCTCTCTTCAAGGTGGATTCCAAGCATACAATCATGGAGGTTTTGATTTACATTTATTAGTGTTGAGTCAAAGCTTTCATATCAACATACTTGTTTACATTCCAAATACAATTGCATATCTATTGAATATCATAGCTTCGTTGTTAGATCTACTTCTACTACTTGATAGCATTCTCTATTTCAATTCCATTTTTAAGGTTGATTCCAAACTGGGTTTTGACCAAGGAAAACCTCTCATCCAAAAAAAAAACCCTTTTTCTTGCATGTACAGGTGCGGGATAATGAATCATAGATCAGATTTGAGCACCCCTTTTGGAGAACATCTAGTATCTGTGAATAGATTTTCTGTCAAAATAGTGCAGGTCAAGGTTGACATAAAGGGGTAAGATTATACCCCGGGGTAAGATCTTACCCAGGTGTTTTGGGTCAAGGTCGACCTTTCTTAGAAGGACATAAGGTTTGTGGATTTTCTCTATCTCTGTGTTTTTAGGCCAGATGTGGTTGCAAAATTTCCCGAAACTGAGTACAGATGCCAAAAAATAGTGATTTCTGAATCTACTCCTTTTCAAAGATAAGTATTTATGTTCTATTAAGTTTTGTATGTCCACAACATTTTCCACACACATCACACATAAACATAGATATAAAAATATATCATAGATATATTTTTATATCTTACATTTTGGTGAACCTGTGATAGATAACTCTTTCTTTTTGGTGTTAGATGCTTTGCTTTCTTCCCTCAAGATTAGACTTCTTTTATGCTTTTGTATTTTAAAAATTCAAAAAAACAAAAAAATCTATATATTCTACAAAATACAAAAATATTTCCTGCATTTCATTTGCTATGAAGATCTTTCAGATGCTTTGGTGTGTGGTTATTATCCCCTTCTTATCATCTCTTTATCATACTTATGATGTTTATGACAATATCATCCATTTCATTATGTTTTTCACTCTTCATGTTTCACTTGCCTATGCTATTGTAAGATTGACTGATACTAGTCTGTTAGAATAACTGAGAGGGGGGTGAATCAGTTATCCACATTCCTAGTCACAAAATGTATATCCAAAACAATTGACTAAAACTTCTGCAGCTCGGTAACATAAAATAGTATTATGTTTGTACTTTTACCGATTACTAGTTAATAACATATAGTTCTTACCGATCAAATCCAATATGCAACATGTAAAGTATGACAACAAAAAATCATCACAATCAACACATAACACAAGAGATTTAACGTGGAAACCTTGTAAAGGGAAAAACCACCTAGGATCGGCAACCAAAAAATTGTTCACTCTTCTGAAGTGAGGTCAGTGAAGACCCAACCCTATTAAAGGTTACAAACACTATGAGGTGTGACCTTGTTAGAGGATTTTAGACCAACCATTATCATCCAACTAGCATTCACTATGGGGTTGACAGGATAACAAATGTACACTCTATGAATGACATTACAAGGCTTTCTAGTCCACTCTGTTAAGAGATTTATCTATTTACAATGGTTAAAATGTAACAACAGGTGATCTGATTACAACACAACTTCAATTGCATATTATTAGATCTATGTTAAGCTCATTCAAATCCTCTGATCAATATATCAATTCTATTTCAATCAATATTCAATAACTTACTATCGCTCAGTTATAGCTTTCTGACGCTCGGTAATATCTGCAGTCTCCTTCTTCTGGCATGATTTCATCATGAAATCCTAGTCTCTTAAATAGATGAGTAAATCATTTTAATTCCATCCATCAGATTTTTCCACTTAATCTCCTTTGTTGATTTTTTTGCTTAAACCTTCCTCGGCTGATGTGTTAATAACACATTTTATTTCAATCCCTTAGATCTCGTTCAAACATTATCTTTAACTCTGTAATCATAACACTTTATAGCTCATCAACTTCCATCGGCTAAACTAATCAGTTAGTTCTTTTCTCCTGCTCGGTTAACAAAGAAATGTGTCGGTGAACACAAGCTCTATTTATACTATGCTTAGTATACACTACACTACGCCAGTGTATACTGAAATGCTTCTTTAACCGACAACATTGCTTTGTGCATTTTTCTCTATCCTTCATCATAGATGAATGCAAAATAATCAAGTCAATAACATAAGGTCATAGACTAATCCATAAGCTACCCAATGTGTTCCTTATCCTTATCTATCATATCCATCTTCCTCATGTAGATATATTTGTTCTTCATCTCTTTTCTTCTTCTTTCTATAGACGTTTGGATATAGTAACTTACAAGATAAGTATTGTCAAAATTAGTTGACATCAATGACAACATATTACTAATTTAATCATCTTACATATCTAATCAGCAACTCAATGATCTTAAATCACAGATCTTCAAGTCATACAATTTATTCAAATCAGTTGTAGTTCATCAATCTCTCCCTTTGGCATTGATGGCAACACAAGCAATATGAAATATGCCATACACATACCAAACATGTATTCTACAACTTTTTCAACAAATTTTGTAACTCGGTACAAGCTCTCCCTAGCTTAATATATTTAATCACTATGTTACATAAAAGCATTTGCAAGTGCAGACTAACTTCTGCAGATATGATCTTTTCAGCTCATAGGTTTTCTTATGTTCTTAGTAACTGATCTTCAATGCTCTCCCTTTTTTTGTATCTCTCTCCCTTTGTCTTTGGCTTCATATTCTTCATATTGATCTCTCTCCCTTTGACAACAATGCCAAAGAGCAATAAAAACATATAGCTCTATAGTAGCCATGTAACTCTATGTTGTCCGGTGCATTCTTTGTATCTCGGTATAATGATGTGCAAATATGTTCCAGTACTTCATCCTTTCACAACCTTAGACAAAAGTCCAAAGTGTGAACTCTGTGGCATCAACATGTATGATCTCCTAATAAGATTAGGTTGATGCAACCTCCAGATCACCTTAGTGACCGGTAGATAGGGGACAGACCCCAAGTCTAGTCCTCAAGTATTCATATGTATCCTTCAGTAGAGGTTTTGTAAATATGTTAGCAAGTTGTTCTTTTGATGTAACAAATTATAGCTTCACTTGCCTCTCCTATACTTGTTCCCTTAAGTAGTGATACTTAATAGATATATGCTTTGTTTTAGAATGCATCATTGGATTCTTTGAAATATTAATAGCACTAGTGTTATCACAATATATAATCATCGGCTCAATGATTACCTCATCCATACCTTCTAACACTTGCTTGATATATGAAATATTTGAATAGTTAGTAGCAATAGCAACATACTATGCTTCAACTGTAGACTGGGAAATGCAAACCTATTTCTTACTTGTCCATGTAACAAGTCTTTCACCAAAGAAGAATGCTCCTCCGGTGGTACTTTTTCTATCATCCACATTTCCAGCCCAATCAACATCAGTGTATACCTTCAGTTCAAACTTGCCTTTATTAGGATACCACAGTCCATAATCTTTGGTTTTCTTCAGGTATCTTAAGATTCTCTTTGTAGCAACCATGTGTGACTCTCTAGGATTTGCAAAAAATCTAGCAACTATTCCAACAACATGTGCTATATCAGGTCTACTGTGAACTACATACATTAACTTACCAATCATGGATTGGTATAGTGTCTATTTTACCTCAGTAGTTCCATCTTCTTTAGTCAGTTTACATCCATTAGCCATCAATGTTCCCATAGGTTTAGCATCTTTCATGCCAAATGTCTTCAATACTTCCTTTATATATTTAGATTGTGTGATGAATATACCATCATTCTGTTGAATCACTTGTAAGCCTAGAAAGAACTTAATCTCTCCAAACATAGAGATTTCAGATTCACTTTTCATTTTATCAGCAAATGACTTATAGATATGATCTTGTCCTCCAAATATTATGTCATCCACAAATATCTCAGCAATCAAGATAGTATCATCAAAATTTCCTTTCATGTACAGATTACTGTTCTCACTAGTTCTAACAAATCCAATACTCAACAAATAGTTATGCAACCTTTCATACCAGGCTCTCAGTGCTTTCTTTAAACCATATAAATCTTTATGTAATCTACATACCATATCTTTGTTTTCTAGATCAACGAACCCTTCAAGTTGTTCTATGTAGACTTTTTCTTCAAGTATCCCATTCAGAAAAGCAGATTTAACATCCATTTGGTAAATTTTGAACTTTTTGTGTGCAGCATATACAAGTAACATTTTAACTCCTTCTAATCTAGCAATAGGTGCAAAAGTCTCACCATAATCTATTCCTTCCTCCTGTGCATATCCCTTGCATACTAACCTAGCTTTGCTCCTTGTTACCTCTCCATTCTCATTAAGCTTGTTTCTGAATATCCTCTTAGTACCGATGACATTCTTGTCTTTAGGTTTGGGTACTAAACTCCAAGTTTTTTTCTTCTCTATCTGTTCTATTTCCTCTTTCATTTCATTAACCCATTCATTATTTTCTAATGCAACTTTTACATTCTTCAGTTCATATTCACAAACTAGACATGTACCTTGTCTTTCTTTACTTCTTTCTTGCATGCCAGCTTGTCTGTCTCCAATGATTTGTGTCTCGGGATGATGTCTTCTAAAAAATCTTGCCAGTATCTGATCTCTTCTTTCTTGTTCATCCTACGCAAGTGCATTTTCTTTCTCGATAGGTGCTTCCTGCTCGTCAGTTTCTTTTTCCTGTTCCTCGGTATTGTTTTCCTATTGACTGATTATCACTATCTATGACATCGATAGGTACTCTGGTTGTTCAATGTAACTGAATCTACCATAGTCTTCTAGTTCCTTTGTGCTTTCCTCTACATTCTTATCATCAAACTCATCAACCCAAACATTATTACTTTCAATCATTTTATTAGTTACTTTGTTAAGACACTTGTATGCTTTACTTTTAGTGTAATATCCTAGAAATATCCCTTCATCACCTTTTGAGTCAAACTTCCCATTTCTTTCATCTTTCAGAATAAAGCATTTACTTCCAAAAACTCTAAAATAACTTATAGTGGGTTTGTGACCAAACCATAACTCATAGGGTGTCTTATTAGTGTCCTTCAGTTGTACTCGGTCCAGAACATAAACAGTTGTGTTGATTGCTTCTCTCCAGTATGTCTGAGTAACATTCTTTTGTAACATTAGTGTTCTTGCATAGTCAACTATTGACCTATTCCTCCTTTAAGTTATTCCATTTTGTTGTGGTGTCCTTGGTGAAGAGACCGGTCTTTTAATACCATGCTCATTACAAAAGTTAGTAAATTCATCATAAATAAATTCACCACCTCAGTCAGATCTTAAGCATTTCAATTTGTTACTAGTCTCTTTCTCAACTTTTGCTTTATACCACTTGAACATCTTAAATGCGTCTGATTTTTCTTTCAAGAACATGACTGTCATTAATATAGTATAATCATCAACAAAAAGAATTAAATATTTATCTCCATAGTAACTTTGAGTTCTCATAGGACCACATAGGTCGGTATGCACTAACTCAAGTAATTTCTTTGTTGAATAATCTTTTCTTTTAAAACTAGATTTTGTCATTTTACCTTTCTGACATTCATGACACATAACATGATCAGGCTTAGATAAGTTAGGCAGATCTCTAACCTTTTTCTTTTTACTGATCTTAATCATGTTATCAAAATTCACATGACATAACCTTTTATGCCACAACCATGCATCTTCATCTTTCATCATTAAACAAGAAGATTGATCGTTATCAAGATAAAACAAATTACCTCTCGATTGTGTTCCAGTTCCAATAAGACTTTCTCCATCATCAAATATCTTCACTTTCTTGCTCTCAAAAGAAACTCGGTGGCTTGAATTGTTCAACTGTGCCACACTTAGCAAATTATAGTTTAGACTGTTTACCCAATAAGCATTGTCACATCTAATTTTATCATTTATCATCAAGGATCCTTTTCCTCTAACCATACAAGGTGCATCATTACCCATTCTAACAGATCCTCCATTGTGTTCTTCAAGATGATCAAATTTTTCTTCATCACCAGTCATGTGATGTGTACAGCCACTATCTATGATCCATGTATCATTTTTATTAACCTTAGAGATAAGTGATGTTTCTACATACCTTTCATCTTCCTATGAGTCATCTTTCATTGCAACAAATACTACCTCCACATCTTCATCAGTGTCGGTATCGGTGACATCTTCTTCTGCAATGTAGCACACCTTCTTGCCTTTATCATTATTGTCTCGGTTGTCTCTATTGTAGTGTCGGTAACTTTTGTTGCCTCTTCTCCCATAGCTTCCTTCACCAGATTGGTCTTTATTTTTGTCAGCATCTTTCTTGTGTGGACATCTAGTAACAATATGACCAACCTCTTTATAGTTAAAGCATGCTAAAGGTAATTTACCTCTATACCTTCCTTTACCTTTAGGTAACCTTCTGGCCATAAGAGCTTCAAGTTAATCAAGCTCATCATCAGTATTGCTATCACTATCATCATTCTTATTTCTACTACTAGACTTACCAATCTTTAGAGAAGACATAAAATTAGATTCAACAGATGGTACAACACTATTATCAAAGTTATTTAGTTCAAAGGTTGTAAGATTACTAATCAGATTATCAAGAGTAAGGTTGTTACCAAATGCAGACCTAGTTTCATGAATTGCATATATTCTGATTGCATCAACCGACAATAAGGTTCTGAGAACTTTTCTTACCACTGTCTCTTCGTCAATAACACCATCAGATGCTCTAATAGCATGTACTACCTCTTTTAGTCTATTTGTGTACTGCACAATATTTTCTCCTTCCTTCATCTTCATATCATCGAATCTTCCCCTTAAGCTTTCAGCTCTGGCTCTTTTGACATTCACATCACCACTATAAACTTGAGCAAGTTTATCCCACATATCTTTAGCAATAGTGCAATTTTTTATATCTTCAAATTCAACATCTGCTCAAGTAGTAGCAATCTCCATCATAGTAAAATTATGTTCATGCATGTCTCTTAGTTGATCAAGGGTCAAGGGACCAGTGGGCAGTGCAATGTAGCCATTCTCCATTAGTGTGAGGGTAGAATTCCCAATTCTAGATACATGCAGCTTCATTCGAATTTGCCATACTGTGAAGTTATCCTTGTTTAGCTTTGGCACTTCCCTCTTATACATTTTGAGATCTTTGTGCTGAAGTCCTTAAAACTCTATTCCAAGAAACCAATGCTCTGATACCAATTGTTAGAATAGCTGAGAGGAGGTTGAATCCGTTATCCATAGTCCCAATCACAAAATGTATATCCAAAATAATTTACTAAAACTTCTGCAACTTGGTAACATAAAATAGTATTCTGTCTGTGCTTTTACCGATTACTAGTTAATAACATATAGTTCTTACCGATCAAATCCAATATGCAACATGTAAATTATGACAACAAACAATCATCACAATCAACACATAACACAAGATATTTAATGTGGAAACCTTGTAAAGGAAAAAACCACCTGGGACCAGCAACCCAAAAATTGTTCACTCTTCTGAAGTGAGGTCAGTGAAGACCCAACCCTGTTAAAGGTTAAAAACACACTGTGAGGTGTGACCTTATTAGAGGATTTTAGACCAACCGTTATCGTCCAACCAACATTCACTATGGGGTTGATAGGATAAAAAATGTACACTCTATGAATGACATTACAAGACTTTCTAGTCCACTCTGTTAAGAGATTTATCTATTTACAATGGTTAAAATGTAACAATAGGTGATCTGATTACAACACAACTTCAATTGCAGATTATCATATCTATGTTAAGCTATTCAAATCCTCTAATCAATATATCAATTTGGTTTCAATCAATATTCAGTAACTTACTGTTGCTCAGTTATAGCTTTTTGACGCTCAATAATCTCTGCAGTTCGGTTCTCCTTAACCAGTCTGATCAGGCATGCATGAAGCTTGTTCACACAATATCTCTGTAGTCTCCTTCTTTTGGCATGATTTCATCATGAAATACTAGTCTCTTAAATAGATGAGCAAACTATTTTAATTCCATCCATTAGATTTTGCCGCTTAATCTCCTTTGTTGATTTTGCTTTTTAAACCTTGCTTGGCTGTTGTGTCAGTAACATGTTTTATTTCAATCCCTTAGATCTTCTTCAAGCATTATCTTTAACTCTGTAATCATAACACTTTACAGCTCATCAACTTCCATCGGCTAAACTAATCATTTAGTTCTTTTCTCCTGCTCGGTTAACAAAGAAATGTGTCGGTGAACACAAGCTCAGTTTATATTTTGCTTGGTATACACTACACTGCATCGATGTACACTAAAATGCTTCTTTAACTGACAACACTGCTTTGTGCATTTTTGATGCAGGAGCATCCTGGGTGTAAGAGCAATCTTGCATCACCCAAAAATATTTCTATTTTTTTTTTTTTTTTTTTGAATTCAATAAGGGCTATTTTGTGCAGAGCTGCTATTTATAGAAAGTTACTATTTTTGGTAATTTTTGTATGTGCTCAGAATGATCTGATTTCCTTCTTGGAGGTTGATTTTGGTCATATAAGTCTACCAGTAAAGTTTCATTGCCAGATCAAGTGTATATTGGAAGATATTGAAGATTTTCGGTATTGGTAGCAGGGTACAGAAACTTTGAACTCAGTTTTGAAGGCTTTAGAGGCCCCGGATGAGGTCAAAAATTTGGGTGACAGGCGCTTGCACGGGTCAAGTCTGTAGAGCACTTCGTGGCGTTTCCGAAATGGGGTTATAGTAGCCGAGCGGGTCAACTGGTGATGACTTATGGTCTTCGGAAGTTGGGCCACCTGAAATGGTGAAAAATAATTTTCTTCAAAATTTCCGTTCGGGTTTCAAAGGTTATCTTGAGCCGACTATGATGTAATAAAATGTAAAATAAAATAATTCTAAGTTTGGTCGGCCTTATTGGCTAAAATTCTGGAACCTTCCCAGGCGGTGGATAATTGCCTATATAAGGAAGGTTGTATTATTGTCTTAAGCAGTTCAGAATAGTTCTGGGTAGTAGATCTGGGTAATAATTCGAGGCTTTGTCCTACAGAATATTGTAAGGGAATGCCCATGGGGCTTTGGATATTGTAATTCTGAAAGTTTGTAATTCCACATTTGTGGAGATAATAAGAAGCCAATTTTCTGTTCTTGCCTATTGTTGTTATTTCTCTATTTCTGTTATGCATTTGTGGTATTAAGGGGAGCACCCTTCATCAAGTGGTATCAGAGAAAGTTTTCTTGAGTGTGTAAACAGATCGCCGACTGTGAGGTAGTTTGCACCAGGACCGTGGTAAGGGTTTCAGCGCGCATCGCGAAAATGCCTCCACGAAGAGAACATGGCGGAAGACCTGGTGTTGTGACACCTAAGGTTAGAGAGTTGCAGAGACAAGTGCGAGCATTGCAAGAAGAGATTCGTAGAGGAATGAATCTTAATGTCAGAGACGAAAGTGAGGATGAAGCCGAAGAAGAATATCAAGAAGGAGAAGTTGAAATTGTGAACCAGGAGGAAGAAAGACTTTTTCGAGCGATTTCCAAGATTGGGAAAAGACCTAAGATTGAGGTTCCTACATTTTCTGTAAATCTTAACGCAGAGGAATTGATCGACTGGATCAATGAATGTGAGGAATATTTTGAGTATGAAGATGTTGAGGATCCTGATAGGGTCAAATTTGCGAAGGCCAGATTGAAAGGTCATGCGAAGATCTGGTGGCAAGAAATTCAATTGGAGCGAAATAGAAAAGGGAAAGATAAAATCACAAGATGGGATCGGATGGTGGATAAATTGAAGCGACAGTTCATTCCTGTTGATTATGAGCTTGACCTACTGAAGAAAATGTAGAGTTTGAAGCAAGCAGGAAGATCTGTTCAGGAGTATACAGAAGAGTTCTATCGACTTCTCATCAGAATAGGCCATGCAGAAGCTGATAAGGAGAAAGTTGCCCGATACCTTAATGGGTTAAGGCCAAGCATTCAGGAGGAGTTGAATCTGGTTCGAATGAATAGTATTGAGGAGGTATACCAATTTGCCCTAAAAGTAGAGGAAAAGCTGAACAAAAAGTTCGAGAGCAGACAAAATGGAAGAGGTCGCGGTGGACGATCTGGTGGACGGTCATATGGTGGCCGAAATGAAGATCCGAAAAAGAAGGATGAGGCTAGTAACAATCAGAATCAGCGAGGAAATAATTCCAATCGCTTCCAGGATCAGAATAATAGAGATCAGAGAGGAAGAGGAAGAGGACAAGGATCTGGAAGAGGTGGCTTTCGTGGAACATGTTTTCACTGTGGAGAAGAAGGTCATAGGGCATTTGAATGTCCTCAGCGCCAAGGCAGAACAGACAGGAGAAATGAAGGCCAAGCCAGAGTTGCACATGTAGATGAAGATGCCAGATCATCAAATTTTGAAGATGCTGAAAGAGGAGAAACGTTGATTAACAGAAGAGTCCTGTTGAGTGGTGAGAATGAACCTGAGCAAAGGAGGAGCCTGTTTCGCACCAGGTGCAAGTGTGAAGGTAAATGTTGTGATGTGATTATTGATAGTGGAAGCACTGACAATTTGGTGTCAGAAGAGATGGTGACAAAGTTGAAGCTCAAGAGACAGAAACACCCACATCCATATCGGATTGCCTGGGTACAGGATGACCACAAGGTCATGGTCAATGAACAATGCCTAGTGAAGTTCAAGATTGGCGGATACCAAGATGAGGTATTGTGTGATATCATATCTATGGATGCATGTCATATGTTGTTGGGTAGACCATGGCAGTTTGACAGATGTGCTGTACATGATGGTCATGCGAATACCTATTCCCTGACAAAGGATGGAGTGCGGCATAAGCTAAAACCATTGAAGGAGACTGAAGAAAAGGTATGTGGTAATGCAAGAATAACATTTGTTGATGGAAGAAAATTCCTAGATGGTATGAGGCATGAGCATGTGTGTTTTGTTTTAATTCCAAAAGTTGGTAAAGAAGAAGTAGAGGATGTACCTGTAGAGGTTGCAGATTTGTTGAATGAGTTTCAGGATATTGTATCTGATAATGTACCTGATGGATTACCACCGGTAAGGAAGATCAGTCATCAGATGGATTTGATTCCAGGAGCCAGTTTGCCAAAAAAGGTAGCACATAGAATGACACCAGTAGAAAGTGAAGAGTTGAACAGACAAGTACACGAGTTATTGCAGAAGGGGTTGATTCGAGAGAGTCTGAGTCCCTGTGCTGTACCTGCGGTATTAGCACCAAAGAAGAATGGAGAGTGGAGGATGTGTACAGATTCCAGAGCAATAAACAAAACCATAATCAAGTACAGATTTCCATTGCCACGAATGGATGATATTATGGACTGTTTGAGTGGAGCTGTGTATTTTTCAAAGATAGATCTGAAAAGTGGATATCATCAGATTCGGATCAGGGAGGGAGATGAATGGAAGACTGCCTTCAAGACAAAGGAAGGACTGTATGAGTGGTTAGTCATGCCTTTTGGGCTAACCAATGCACCGAGCACTTTCATGCGGCTCATGAACGAGGTTCTGAAAGAATTTCTGGGTAAGTTTGTCATTGTTTACCTAGATGATATTTTGATCTTTAGTAAGACATTGGATGAGCATATGATGCATATTCGTATGGTATTTGAGAAGTTGAGAGAAGACAATTTGTTGATTAATTTGAAGAAGTGCAGTTTTGTGAAGAAAGAGTTAGTGTATTTGGGATTTGTAGTTTCAGCAGAAGGTCTAAAAATGGACCCAGAGAAGGTACAGGCTATCTTTGAATGACCTACTCCAAAGAGTGCTACTGAGGTAAGATCTTTTCATGGTCTAGCTAGCTTTTATAGAAAGTTTATCAGAAATTTTAGCAGTATTTGTGGACCCTTGACTGAAACAATGAGAGGGGATAGAAAAGAGTTTAAGTGGACTAATGGGGCAGAAAAGAGTTTTCAATTGTTGAAACGAAAAGTTACAGAACAACCTGTTTTAGCACTTCCAGATTTTAATAAAGTTTTTCAAGTAGATTGTGATGCTGGTGGTACTGCAATAGGAGCTGTTATGAGCTAAGAAGGTAAACCTGTTGCTTATTTCAGTGAGAAGTTAAATGATGCCAAGAAGAAATATTCTGTTTATGATCAGGAATTTTATGCTATAGTTCAGACATTAAAGAAGTGGAGACATTATCTACTTCCTAAGGAGTTTGTTTTGTATACTGATCATCAAGATTTGCAATATTTGAATAGTCAAGGAAAGTTGAATCAGAGGCATTTGAAATGGGTTGAGTTTTTGCAGAGTTATACATTTGTTTTGAAACACAGGAGTGGAAAGTTTAATAGGGTTGCAGATGCTTTAGCAGAAGGTAACTATTGCTGAAAAAAATGCAGATTGAAGTGATTGGGTTCAAGGAACTCAAGAATTTATATCCAGAGGATCCTGATTTTGGTGAAGCTTAGAAAGCTTGTACAGAAACTGTTACTCTAGACAGGACGAAATGGTTGGATTTCATCATCCAGGATGATATGCTATTCAGAGGGAGTCAGTTGTGCATTCCACGAAGTTCTATGAGGGAGAATCTCATCAAGGAGAAGCATAGCGGAGGATTGGCTGGACATTTTGGTCGTGATAAAACCCTTGGTTTGGTTAGTGAGAATTATTATTGGCCACAGTTGCAGCAAGATGTGAAAAAGTTTGTACAGAGTTGCAGAGTATGTCAAATGGCAAAAGGAGTGAAGCAGAATACAGGGTTGTATCAGCCATTACCTGTACCAGAGAAGCCTTGGGAGGATATCAACATGGACTTTGTTCTTGGTTTACCGAGGACTCAGCGGGGACATGATTCGATTTTTGTGGTGGTTGACAGATTTTCGAAGATGGCACATTTCATTCCCTGCAAGAAGACTAATGATGCTATTCATGTAGCCGAATTGTTTTTCAGAGAAGTAGTGAGACTTCATGGTTTGCCAAAGACCATAGTTTCAGATCGGGACACTAAGTTTGTTGGATATTTCTGGCGTACATTGTAGAAGAAGTTGAAGACAGATTTGAAGTTCAGTTCATCACATCACCCACAGACTGATGGACAGACAGAGGTGGTGAATAGGAGTTTGAGAAATTTGCTGAGATGTTTGGTTGGAGATAAGCCAACAGGATGGGATTTAATTTTACCACAGGCAGAATTTGCATACAATAATTCTGTCAACAGGAGCACTGGTAAATCACCATTCCAGATTATATATGGAAGTAGTCCAAGAAATGCATCTGAGTTGAGAAAGATAGATAAAGGAGAAATAAGTAGTGCTGAGGCTGAGGATTTTGCAGAACATTTGAAGAACATCCATGGGGAGGTGAGGACGCATATTACCAAGATGAACACACAGTATAAGACTAAGGCAGATGAGAAAAGGAGGCATAAGGAATTTCAAGTTGGTGATGAAGTCATGGTTCATTTGCGAAAGGAGCGGTTTCCAGTTGGTACATATAACAAGTTGAAAATGAGGAAGTTTGGACCATGTAAGATACTGAAGAAGCATGATTCAAAAAATGCATATGAGGTAGAATTGCCTAGTGAGCTGAATATTTCACCAGTGTTTAACATTTCAGATTTGACAGAGTATCACGAAGGAGGTGTTGAGGATGAGGTTGCAGCAGCACAGTGGAGTATTCCAGCAACCAGTTCAGATATCAAGGAGATTGAAGACATACTGGACAGTCGTGTTGGCAGAAGCACAAGGAACAGGACATATGAAGAGTATTTGGTCAAATGGAAAGGACGACCTATTGAAGATTCATCATGGCTGACAAAGGAGGAGGTTAGCTGTCTTGGTTTTCCTCTGCACACTTGAGTCGTGACAGGGTCACTTCTCAAATTACCCCGGGTGTCTTATGCAGGAGCATCCTGGGTGTAAGAGCAATCTTGAATCACCCAAAAATATTTCTATTTTTTTTTTTTTTTTTGAATTCAATAAGGGCTATTTTGTGCAGAGCTGCTATTTATGGAAAGTTACTATTTTTGGTAATTTTCGTATGTGCTCAGAATGATCTGATTTTTTTTTTGGAGGTTGATTTTGGTCATATAAGTCTGCCAGTAAAGTTTCATTGCCAGATCAAGTGTATATTGGAAGATATTGAAGATTTTTGGTATTGGCGGGAGGGTACAGAAACTTTGAACTCAGTTTTGAAGGCTTTAGAGGCCCCGGATGAGGTCAAAAATTTGGGTGACGGGAGCTTGCGCAGGTCAAGCCTGTAGAGCGCTTCGTGGTGTTTCCGAAATGGGGTTATAGTAGCCGAGCGCGTCAACTGGTGATGACTTATGGTCTTCGGAAGTTGGGCCACCTCAAATGGCGAAAAATAATTTTCTTCAAAATTTCTGTTCGGGTTTCAAAGGTTATCTTGAGCCGACTATGATGTAATAAAATGTAAAATAAAATAATTCTAAGTTTGGTCGGCCTTATTGGCTAAAATTCTGGAACCTTCCCAGACGGTGGATAATTGCCTATATAAGGAAGGCTGTATTATTGTCTTAGGCAGTTCAGAATAGTTCTGGGTAGTAGATCTGGGTAATAATTCGAGGCTTTGTCCTACAGAATATTGTAAGGAAATGCCCATGGGGCTTTGCATATTGTAATTCTGAAAGTTTGTAATTCCACATTTGTGGAGATAATAAGAAGCCAATTTTCTGTTCTTGCCTATTGTTGTTGTTTCTCTATTTCTGTTATGCGTTTGTGGTATTAAGGGGAGCACCCTTCATCAAGTGGTATCAGAGCAGGTTTTCTTGAGTGTGTAAACAGATCGCCGACTGTGAGGCAGTTTGCACCAGGACCGTGGTAAGGGTTTCAGCGCGCATCGTGAAAATGCCTCCACGAAGAGAACGTGGCGGAAGACCTGGTGTTGTGACACCTGAGGTTAGAGAGTTGCAGAGACAAGTGCGAGCATTGCAAGAAGAGATTCGTAAATGAATGAATCTTAATGTCAGAGATGAAAGTGAGGATGAAGCCGAAGAAGAATATCAAGAAGGAGAAGTTGAAATTGTGAACCAGGAGGAAGAAAGACTTTTTCGAGCGATTTCCAAGATTGGGAAAAGACCTAAGATTGAGGTTCCTACATTTTTTGGAAATTTCAACCCAGAGGAATTGATCGACTGGATCAATGAATGTGAGGAATATTTTGAGTATGAAGATGTTGAGGATCCTGATAGGGTCAAATTTGCGAAGGCCAGATTGAAAGGTCATGCGAAGATCTGGTGGCAAGAAATTCAATTGGAGCGAAATAGAAGAGGGAAAGATAAAATCACAAGATGGGATCGGATGGTGGATAAATTGAAGCGACAGTTCATTCCTGTTGATTATGAGCTTGACCTACTGAAGAAAATGCAGAGTTTGAAGCAAGCAGGAAGATCTGTTCAGGAGTATACAGAGGAGTTCTATCGACTTCTCATCAGAACAGGCTACGCAGAAGCTGATAAGGAGAAAGTTGCCCGATACCTTAATGGGTTAAGGCCAAGCATTCAGGAGGAGTTGAATCTGGTTCGAATGAACAGTATTGAGGAGGCATACCAATTTGCCCTAAAATTAGAGGAAAAGTTGAACAAGAAGTTCGAGAGCAGACAAAACGGAAGAGGTCGCGGTGGACGATCTGGTGGACGGTCATATGGTGGCCGAAATGAAAATCCGAAAAAGAAGGATGAGGCTAGTAGCAATCAGAATCAGCGAGGAAATAATTCCAATCGCTTCCAGGATCAGAATAATAGAGATCAGAGAGGAAGAGGAAGAGGACAAGGATCTGGAAGAGGTGGCTTCCGTGGAACATATTTTCACTGTGGAGAAGAAGGTCATAGGGCATTTGAATGTTTTCAGTGCCAAGGCAGAACAGACAGGAGAAATGAAGGCCAGGCCAGAGTTGCACATGTAGATGAAGATGCCAGATCATCAAATTCTGAAGATGCTGAAAGAGGAGAAACGTTGATTAACAGAAGAGTCCTGTTGAGTGGTGAGAATGAACCTGAGCAAAGGAGGAGCCTGTTTCGCACCAGATGCAAGTGTGAAGGTAAATGTTGTGATGTGATTATTGATAGTGGAAGCACTGACAATTTGGTGTCAGAAGAGATGGTGACAAAGTTGAAGCTCAAGAGACAGAAACACCCACATCCATATCGGATTGCTTGGGTACAGGATGACCACAAGGTCATGGTCAATGAACAATGCCTAGTGAAGTTCAAGATTGGCGGATACCAAGATGAGGTATTGTGTGATATCATATCTATGGATGCATGTCATATGTTGTTGGGTAGACCATGGCAGTTTGACAGATGTGCTGTACATGATGGTCATGCGAATACCTATTCCCTGACAAAGGATGGAGTGCGGCATAAGCTAAAACCATTGAAGGAGACTGAAGAAAAGGTATGTGGTAATGCAAGAATAACATTTGTTGATGGAAGAAAATTCCTAGATGGTATGAGGCATGAGCATGTGTGTTTTGCTTTAATTCTAAAAGTTGGTAAAGAAGAAGTAGAGGATGTACCTGTAGAGGTTGCAGATTTGTTGAATGAGTTTCAGGATATTGTATCTGATAATGTACCTGATGGATTACCACCGGTAAGGAAGATCAGTCATCAGATGGATTTGATTCCAGGAGCCAGTTTGCCAAACAAGGCAGCACATAGAATGACACCAGCAGAAAGTGAAGAGTTGAACAGACAAGTACACGAGTTATTGCAGAAGGGGTTGATTCGAGAGAGTCTGAGTCCCTGTGCTGTACCTGCGGTATTAGCAGCAAAGAAGAATGGAGAGTGGAGGATGTGTACAGATTCCAGAGCAATAAACAAGATCACAATCAAGTACAGGTTTCCATTGCCACGAATGGATGATATTATGGACTGTTTGAGTGGAGCTGTGTATTTTTCAAAGATAGATCTGAAAAGTGGATATCATCAGATTCGGATCAGGGAGGGAGATGAATGGAAGACTGCCTTCAAGACAAAGGAAAGACTGTATGAGTGGTTAGTCATGCTTTTTGGGCTAACCAATGCACCGAGCACTTTCATGCGTCTCATGAACGAGGTTCTGAAAGAATTTCTGGGTAAGTTTGTCATTGTTTACCTAGATGATATTTTGATCTTTAGTAAGACATTGGATGAGCATATGATGCACATTCGTATGGTATTTGAGAAGTTGAGAGAAGAGAAATTGTTGATTAATTTGAAGAAGTGCAGTTTTGTGAAGAAAGAGTTAGTGTATTTGGGATTTGTAGTTTCAGCAGAAGCTCTAAAAATGGACCCAGAGAAGGTACAGGCTATCCTTGAATGGCCTACTCCAAAGAGTGCTACTGAGGTAAGATCTTTTCATGGTCTAGCTAGCTTTTACAGAAAGTTTATCAAAAATTTTAGCAGTATTTGTGGACCCTTGACTGAAACAATGAGAGGGGATAGAAAAGAGTTTAAGTGGACTAATGGGGCAGAAAAGAGTTTTCAATTGTTGAAACGAAAAGTTACAGAACAACGTGTTTTAGCACTTCCAGATTTTAATAAGGTGTTTCAAGTAGATTGTGATGCTAGTGGTACTGCAATAGGAGCTGTTATAAGCCAAGAAGGTAAACATGTTGCTTATTTCAGTGAGAAGTTAAATGATGCCAAGAAGGTAAACCTGTTGCTTATTTCAGTGAGAAGTTAAATGATGCCAAGAAGAAATATTCTGTTTATGATCAGGAATTTTATGCTATAGTTCAGGCATTAAAGAAGTGGAGACATTATCTACTTCCTAAAGAGTTTGTTTTGTATACTGATCATCAAGCTTTGCAATATTTGAATAGTCAAGGAAAGTTGAATCAGAGGCATTTGAAATGGGTTGAGTTTTTGCAGAGTTATACATTTGTTTTGAAACACACGAGTGGAAAGTCTAATAGGGTTGTAGATGCTCTTAGCAGAAGGCAACTATTGCTGACAGAAATGCAGATTGAAGTGATTGGGTTCAAGGAACTCAAGAATTTGTATCCAGAGGATCCTGATTTTGGTGAAGCTTGGAAAGCTTGTACAGAACCTGTTACTCTAGACAGGACGAAATGGTTGGATTTCATCATCCAGGATGATATGCTATTCAGATGGAGTCAGTTGTGCATTCCATGAAGTTCTATGAGGGAGAATCTCATCAAGGAGAAGCATAGCAGAGGATTGGCTGGACATTTTGGTCGTGATAAAACCCTTGGTTTGGTTAGTGAGAATTATTATTGGCCACAGTTGCAGCAAGATGTGAAGAAGTTTGTACAGAGTTGCAGATTATGTCAGATGGCGAAAGGAGTGAAGTAGAATACAGGGTTGTATCAGCCATTACCTGTACCAGAGAAGCCTTGGGAGGATATCAGCATGGACTTTGTTCTTGGTTTACCGAGGACTCAGCGGGGACATGATTCGATTTTTGTGGTGGTTGACAGATTTTTGAAAATGACACATTTCATTCCCTGCAAGAAGACTAATGATGCTATTCATGTAGCCGAATTGTTTTTCAGAGAAGTAGTGAGACTTCATGGTTTGCCAAAGACCATAGTTTACGATTGGGACACTAAGTTTGTTGGATATTTCTGGCGTACATTGTGGAAGAAGTTGAAGACAGATTTGAAGTTCAGTTCATCACATCACCCACAGACTGATGGATAGACAGAGGTGGTGAATAGGAGTTTGGGAAATTTGCTGAGATGTTTGGTTGGAGATAAGCCAACAGGATGGGATTTAATTTTACCACAGGCAGAATTTGCATACAATAATTCTGTCAACAGGAGCACTGGTAAATCACCATTCTAGATTATATATGGAAGTAGTCCAAGAAATGCATCTGAGTTGAGAAAGATAGATAAAGGAGAAATAAGTAGTGCTGAGGCTGAGGATTTTGCAGAACATTTGAAGATAATCCATGGAGAGGTGAGGACGCATATTATCAAGATGAACGCAAAGTATAAGGCTAAGGCAGATGAGAAAATGAGGCATAAGGAATTTCAGGTTGGTGATGAAGTCATGGTTCATTTGCGAAAGGAGCGGTTTCCAGTTGGTACATATAACAAGTTGAAAATGACGAAGTTTGGACCATGTAAGATACTGAAGAAGCATGATTCAGGAAATGCATATGAGGTAGAATTGCCTAGTGAGCTGAATATTTCACCAGTGTTTAACATTTCAGATTTGACAGAGTATCACGAAAGAGGTGTTGAGGATGAGGTTGCAGCAGCACAGTGGAGTATTCCAGCAACCAGTTCAGATATCAAGGAGATTGAAGACATACTGGACAGTCGTGTTGGCAGAAGCACAAGGAACAGGACATATGAAGAGTATTTGGTCAAATGGAAAGGACGACCTATTGAAGATTCATCATGGCTGACAAAGGAGGAGGTTAGCTATCTTGATTTTCCTCTGCACACTTGAGTCGTGACAGGGTCACTTCTCAAATTACCCCGGGTGTCTGATGCAGGAGCATCCTGGGTGGAAGAGCAATCTTGCATCACCCAAAAATATTTCTATTTTTTTTTTTTTTTTGAATTCAATAAGGGCTATTTTGTGCAGAGCTGCTATTTATGGAAAGTTACTATTTTTGGTAATTTTCGTATGTGCTCAGAATGATCTGATTTCTTTCTTGGAGGTTGATTTTTGTCATATAAGTCTGCCAGTAAAGTTTCATTGCCAGATCAAGTGTATATTGGAAGATATTGAAGATTTTCGGTATTGGCAGCAGGGTACAAAAACTTTGAACTCAGTTTTGAAGGCTTCAGAGGCCCCGGATGAGGTCGAAAATTTGGGTGACAGACGCTTGCGCCGGTCAAGCCTGTAGAGCGCTTCGTGGCGTTTCCGAAATGGGGTTATAGTAGCCGAGCGGGTCAACTGGTGATGACTTATGGTCTTCGGAAGTTGGGCCACCTGAAATGGCGAAAAATAATTTTCTTCAAAATTTCTGTTCGGGTTTCAAAGGTTATCTTGAGCCGACTATGATGTAATAAAATGTAAAATAAAATAATTCTAAGTTTGGTCGGCCTTATTGGCTAAAATTCTGGAACCTTCCCAGGTGGTGGATAATTGCCTATATAAAGAACGCTGTATTATTGTCTTAGGTAGTTCAGAATAGTTCTGGGTAGTAGATCTGCGTAATAATTCGAGGCTTTGTCCTACAGAATATTGTAAGGGAATGCCCATGGGGCTTTGCATATTGTAATTCTGAAAGTTTGTAATTCCACATTTGTGGAGATAATAAGAAGCCAATTTTCTGTTCTTGCCTATTGTTGTTGTTTCTCTATTTCTGTTATGCGTTTGTGGTATTAAGGGGAGCACCCTTCATCAAGTGGTATCAGAGCAGGTTTTCTTGAGTGTGTAAACAGATCGCCGACTGTGAGGCAATTTGCACCAGGACCGTGGTAAGGGTTTCAGCGTGCATCGCGAAAATGCCTCCACGAAGAGAACGTGGCGGAATACCTGGTGTTGTGACACCTGAGGTTAGAGAGTTGCAGAGACAATTGCGAGCATTGCAAGAAGAGATTCGTAGAGGAATGAATCTTAATGTCAGAGACGAAAGTGAGGATGAAGCCGAAGAAGAATATCAAGAAGGAGAAGTTGAAATTGTGAACCAGGAGGAAGAAAGACTTTTTCGGGCGATTTCCAAGATTGGGAAAAGACCTAAGATTGATGTTCCTACATTTTCTGGAAATCTTAACCCAGAGGAATTGATCGACTGGATCAATGAATGTGAGGAATATTTTGAATATGAAGATGTTGAGGATCCTGATAAGGTCAAATTTGTGAAGGCCAGATTGAAAGGTCATGCGAAGATCTGGTGGCAAGAAATTCAATTGGAGCGAAATAGAAGAGGGAAAGATAAAATCACAAGATGGGATCGGATGGTGGATAAATTGAAGCGACAGTTCATTCCTGTTGATTATGAGCTTGACCTACTAAAGAAAATGCAGAGTTTGAAGCAAGCAGGAAGATCTGTTCAGGAGTATACAGAAGATTTCTATCGACTTCTCATCAGAACAGGCCACGCAGAAGCTGATAAGGAGAAAGTTGCCCGATACCTTAATGGGTTAAGGTCAAGCATTCAAGAGGAGTTGAATCTGGTTCGAATGAACAGTATTGAGGAGGCATACCAATTTGCCCTAAAAGTAAAGGAAAAGCTGAACAAGAAGTTTGAGAGCAGACAAAATGGAAGAGGTCGCGGTGGACGATCTGGTGGACGGTCATATGGTGGCTGAAATGAAGATCCGAAAAAGAAGGATGAGGCTAGTAGCAATCAGAATTAGCGAGAAAATAATTCCAATCGCTTCCAAGATCAGAATAATAGAGATCAGAGAGGAAGAGGAAGAGGACAAGGATCTGGAAGAGGTGGCTTCCGTGGAACATGTTTTCACTGTGGAGAAGAAGGTCATAGGGCATTTGAATGTCCTCAGCGCCAAGGCAGAACAGACAGGAGAAATGAAGGCCAGGCCAGAGTTGCACATGTAGATGAAGATGCCAGATCATCAAATTCTGAAGATGCTGAAAGAGGAGAAACGTTGATTAACAAAAGAGTCCTGTTGAGTGGTGAGAATGAACCTGAGCAAAGGAGGAGCCTGTTTCGCACCAGGTGCAAGTGTGAAGGTAAATGTTGTGATGTGATTATTGATAGTGGAAGCACTGACAATTTGGTGTCAGAAGAGATGGTGACAAAGTTGAAGCTCAAGAGACAGAAACACCCACATCCACATCGGATTGCCTGAGTACAGGATGACCACAAGGTCATGGTCAATGAACAATGTCTAGTGAAGTTCAAGATTGGCGGATACCAAGATGAGGTATTGTGTGATATCATATCTATGGATGCATGTCATATGTTGTTGGGTAGACCATGGCAGTTTGACAGATGTGCTGTACATGATGGTCGTGCGAATACCTAGTCCTTGACAAAGGATGGAGTGCGGCATAAGCTAAAACCATTGAAGGAGACTGAAGAAAAGGTATGTGGTAATGCAAGAATAACATTTGTTGATGGAAAAAAATTCCTAGATGGTATGAGGCATGAGCATGTGTGTTTTGCTTTAATTCCAAAAGTTGGTAAAGAAGAAGTAGAGGATGTACTTGTAGAGGTTGCAGATTTGTTGAATGAGTTTCAGGATATTTTATCTGATAATGTACCTGATGGATTACCACCGGTAAGGAAGATCAGTCATCAGATGGATTTGATTCCAAGAGCCAGTTTGCCAAACAAGGCAGCACATAGAATGACACCAGCAGAAAGTGAAAAGTTGAACAGACAAGTACACGAGTTATTGCAGAAGGGGTTGATTCGAGAGAGTCTGAGTCCCTGTGCTGTACCTGCGGTATTAGCACCAAAGAAGAATGGAGAGTGGAGGATGTGTACAGATTCCAGAGCAATAAACAAGATCACAATCAAGTACAGGTTTCCATTGCCACGAATGGATGATATTATGGACTGTTTGAGTGGAGCTGTGTATTTTTCAAAGATAGATCTGAAAAGTGGATATCATCAGATTCGGATCAGGGAGGAAGATGAATGGAAGACTGCCCTCAAGACAAAGGAAGGACTGTATGAGTGGTTAGTCATGCCTTTTGGGCTAACCAATGCACCGAGCACTTTCATGCGGCTCATGAACGAGGTTCTGAAAGAATTTCTGGGTAAGTTTGTCATTGTTTACCTAGATGATATTTTGATCTTTAGTAAGACATTGGATGAGCATATGATGCATATTCGTATGGTATTTGAGAAGTTGAGAGAAGAGAAATTGTTGATTAATTTGAAGAAGTGCAGTTTTGTGAAGAAAGAGTTAGTGTATTTGGGATTTGTAGTTTCAGCAGAAGGTCTAAAAATGGACCCAAAGAAGGTACAGGCTATCCTTAAATGGCCTACTCCAAAGAGTGCTACTGAGGTAAGATCTTTTCATAGTCTAGCTAGCTTTTACAGAAAGTTTATCAGAAATTTTAGCAGTATTTGTGGACCCTTGACTGAAACAATGAGAGGGGATAGAAAAGAGTTTAAGTGGACTAATGGGGCAGAAAAGAGTTTTCAATTGTTGAAACGAAAAGTTACAGAACAACCTGTTTTAGCACTTCCAAATTTTAATAAGGTGTTTCAAGTAGATTGTGTTGCTAGTGGTACTGCAATAGGAGCTGTTATGAGCCAAGAAGGTAAACCTGTTGCTTATTTCAGTGAGAAGTTAAATGATGCCAAGAAGAAATATTCTGTTTATGATCAGGAATTTTATGCTATAGTTCAGGCATTAAAGAAGTGGAGACATTATCTACTTCCTAAGGAGTTTGTTTTGTATACTGATCATCAAGTTTTGTAATATTTGAATAGTCAAGGAAAGTTGAATCAGAAGCATTTGAAATGGGTTGAGTTTTTGCAGAGTTATACATTTGTTTTGAAACACAGGAGTGGAAAGTCTAATAGGGTTACAGATGCTCTTAGCAGAAGGCAACTATTGATGACAGAAATGCAGATTGAAGTGATTGGGTTCAAGGAACTCAAGAATTTGTATCCAGAGGATCCTGATTTTGGTGAAGCTTGGAAAGCTTGTAGAGAACCTGTTACTCTAGACAGGACGAAATGGTTGGATTTCATCATCCAGGATGATATGCTATTCAGAGGGAGTCAGTTGTGCATTCCACGAAGTTCTATGAGGGAGAATCTCATCAAGGAGAAGCATAGCAGAGGATTGGTTGGACATTTTGGTCGTGATAAAACCCTTGGTTTGGTTAGTGAGAATTATTATTGGCCACAGTTGCAGCAAGATGTGAAGAAGTTTGTACAGAGTTGCAGAGTATGTCAGATGGCGAAAGGAGTGAAGCAGAATACAGGGTTGTATCAGCCATTACTTGTACCAGAGAAGCCTTGGGAGGATATCAGCATGGACTTTGTTCTTGGTTTACCGAGGACTCAGCGGGGACATGATTCAATTTTTGTGGTGGTTGACAGATTTTCGAAGATGGCACATTTCATTCCCTGCAAGAAGACTAATGATGCTATTCATGTAGCCGAATTGTTTTTCAGAGAAGTAGTGAGACTTCATGGTTTGCCAAAGACCATAGTTTCAGATCGGGACACTAAGTTTGTTGGATATTTCTGGCGTACATTGTGGAAGAAGTTGAAGACAGATTTGAAGTTCAGTTCATCACATCACCCACAGATTGATGGACAGACAAAGGTGGTGAATAGGAGTTTGGGAAATTTGCTGAGATGTTTAGTTGGAGATAAGCGAACAGGATGGGATTTAATTTTACCACAGGCAGAATTTGCATACAATAATTCTGTCAACAGGAGCACTGGTAAATCACCATTCCAGATTATATATGGAAGTAGTCCAAGAAATGCATCTGAGTTGAGAGAGATAGATAAAGGAAAAATAAGTAGTGCTGAGGCTGAGGATTTTGCAGAACATTTGAAGAACATCCATGGGGAGGTGAGGACGCATATTACCAAGATGAACGCACAGTATAAGGCTAAGGCAAATGAGAAAAGGAGGCATAAGAAATTTCAGGTTGGTGATGAAGTCATGGTTCATTTGCGAAAGGAGCGGTTTCCAGTTGGTACATATAACAAGTTGAAAATGATGAAGTTTGGACCATGTAAGATACTGAAGAAGCATGATTCAGGAAATGCATATGAGGTAGAATTGCCTAGTGAGCTGAATATTTCACCAGTGTTTAACATTTCAGATTTGACAGAGTATCACGAAGGAGGTGTTGAGGATGAGGTTGCAGCAGCACAGTGGAGTATTCCAGCAACCAGTTCAGATATCAAGGAGATTGAAGACATACTGGACAGTCGTGTTGGCAGAAGCACAAGGAACAGGACATATGAAGAGTATTTGGTCAAATGGAAAGGACGACCTATTGAAGATTCATCATGGCTGACAAAGGAGGAGGTTAGCTGTCTTGATTTTCCTCTGCACACTTGAGTCGTGACAGGGTCACTTCTCAAATTACCCCGGGTGTCTGATGCAGGAGCATCCTGGGTGTAAGAGAAATCTTGCATCACCCAAAAATATTTCTATTTTTTTTTTGAATTCAATAAGGGCTATTTTGTGCAGAGCTGCTATTTATGGAATGTTACTATTTTTGGTAATTTTCGTATGTGCTCAGAATGATCTGATTTCTTTCTTGGAGGTTGATTTTGGTCATATAAGTGTACCAGTAAAGTTTCATTGCCAGATCAAGTGTATATTGGAAGATATTGAAGATTTTTGGTATTGGCAGGAGGGTACAGAAACTTTGAACTCAGTTTTGAAGGCTTTAGAGGCCTCGGATGAGGTCAAAAATTTGGGTGACAGGTGCTTACGCCGGTCAAGCCTATAGAGCGCTTCGTGGCGTTTCTGAAATGGGGTTATAGTAACCGAGCGGGTCAACTGGTGATGAATTATGGTCTTCGGAAGTTGGGCCACCTGAAATGGCGAAAAATAATTTTCTTCAAAATTTCCATTCGGGTTTCAAAGATTATCTTGAGCCGACTATGATGTAATAAAATGTAAAATAAAATAATTCTAAGTTTGGTCGGCCTTATTGGCTAAAATTCTGGAACCTTCCCAGGCGGTGGATAATTGCCTATATAAGGAAGGCTGTATTATTATCTTAGGCAGTTTAGAATAGTTCTGGGTAGTAGATCTGGGTTATAATTCGAGGCTTTGTCCTACAGAATATTGTAAGGGAATGCCCATGGGGCTTTGCATATTGTAATTCTGAAAGTTTGTAATTCCACATTTGTGGAGATAATAAGAAGCCAATTTTCTGTTCTTGCCTATTGTTGTTGTTTCTCTATTTCTGTTATGCGTTTGTGGTATTAAGGGGAGCACCCTTCATCAAGTGGTATCAGAGCAGGTTTTCTTGAGTGTGTAAACAGATCGCCGACTGTGAGGCAGTTTGCACCAGGACCGTGGTAAGGGTTTCAGCGCGCATCGCGAAAATGCCTCCACGAAGAGAACGTGGCGGAAGATCTGGTGTTGTGACACCTGAGGTTAGAGAGTTGCAGAGACAAGTGCGAGCATTGCAAGAAGAGATTCGTAGAGGAATGAATCTTAATGTTAGAGACGAAAGTGAGGATGAAGCCGAAGAAGAATATCAAGAAGGAGAAGTTGAAATTGTGAACCAGGAGGAAGAAAGACTTTTTCGGGCGATTTCCAAGATTGGGAAAAGACCTAAGATTGAGGTTCTTACATTTTCTGGAAATCTTAACTCAGAGGAATTGATTGACTGGATCAATGAATGTGAGGAATATTTTGAGTATGAAGATGTTGAGGATCCTGATAGGGTCAAATTTGCGAAGGCCAGATTGAAAGGTCATGCGAAGATCTGGTGGCAAGAAATTCAATTGGAGCGAAATAGAAGAGGGAAAGATAAAATCACAAGATGGGATTGGATGGTGGATAAATTGAAGCGACAATTCATTCCTGTTGATTATGAGCTTGACCTACTGAAGAAAATGTAGAGTTTGAAGCAAGCAGGAAGATCTGTTCAGGAGTATACAGAGGAGTTCTATCGACTTCTCATCAGAACAGGCCACGCAGAAGCTGATAAGGAGAAAGTTGCCCGATACCTTAATGGGTTAAGGCCAAGCATTCAGGAGGAGTTGAATCTGGTTGGAATGAACAGTATTGAGGAGGCATACCAATTTGCCCTAAAAGTAGAGGAAAAGCTGAACAAGAAGTTCGAGAGCAGACAAAACGGAAGAGGTCGCGGTGGACGATCTGGTGGACGATCATATGGTGGCCGAAATGAAGATCCGAAAAAGAAGGATGAGGCTAGTAGCAATCAGAATCAGCGAGGAAATAATTCCAATCGCTTCCAAGATCAGAATAATAGATATCAGAGAGGAAGAGGAAGAGGACAAGGATCTGGAAGAGGTGGCTTCCGTGGAACATGTTTTCACTGTGGAGAAGAAGGTCATAGGGCATTTGAATGTCCTCAGTGCCAAGGCAGAACAGACAGGAAAAATGAAGGCCAGGCCAGAGTTGCACATGTAGATGAAGATGCCAGATCATCAAATTCTGAAGATGCTGAAAGAGGAGAAACGTTGATTAACAGAAGAGTCCTGTTGAGTGGTGAGAATGAACCTGAGCAAAGGAGGAGCCTGTTTCGCACCAGGTGCAAGTGTGAAGGTAAATGTTGTGATGTGATTATTGATAGTGGAAGCACTGACAATTTGGTGTCAGAAGAGATGGTGACAAAGTTGAAGCTCAAGAGACAGAAACACCCACATCCATATCGGATTGCCTGGGTACAGGATGACCACAAGGTCATGGTCAATGAACAATGCCTAGTGAAGTTCAAGATTGGCGGATACCAAGATGAGGTATTGTGTGATATCATATCTATGGATGCATGTCATATGTTGTTGGGTAGACCATGGCAGTTTGACAGATGTGCTGTACATGATGGTCATGCGAATACCTATTCCCTGACAAAGGATGGAGTGCGGCATAAGCTAAAACCATTGAAGGAGACTGAAGAAAAGGTATGTGGTAATGCAAGAATAACATTTGTTGATGGAAGAAAATTCCTAGATGGTATGAGGCATGAGCATGTGTGTTTTGCTTTAATTCCAAAAGTTGGTAAAGAAGAAGTAGAGGATGTACCTGTAGAGGTTGCAGATTTGTTGAATGAGTTTCAGGATATTGTATCTGATAATGTACCTAATGGATTACCACCGGTAAGGAAGATCAGTCATCAGATGGATTTGATTTCAAGAGCTAGTTTTCCAAACAAGGCAGCACATAGAATGACACCAGCAGAAAGTGAAGAGTTGAACAGACAAGCACACGAGTTATTGCAGAAGGGGTTGATTCGAGAGAGTCTGAGTCCATGTGCTGTACCTGCGGTATTAGCACCAAAGAAGAATGGAGAGTGGAGGATGTGTACAGATTCCAGAGCAATAAACAAGATCACAATCAAGTACAGGTTTCCATTGCCACGAATGGATGATATTATGGACGGTTTGAGTGGAGCTGTGTATTTTTCAAAGATAGATCTGAAAAGTGGATATCATCAGATTCGGATCAGGGAGGGAGATGAATGGAAGACTGCCTTCAAGACAAAGGAAGGACTATATGAGTGGTTAGTCATGCCTTTTGGGCTAACCAATGCACCGAGCACTTTCATGCGGCTCATGAACGAGGTTCTGAAAGAATTTTTGGGTAAGTTTGTCATTGTTTACCTAGATGATATTTTGATCTTTAGTAAGACATTGGATGAGCATATGATGCATATTCGTATGGTATTTGAGAAGTTGAGAGAAGAGAAATTGTTGATTAATTTGAAGAAGTGCAGTTTTGTGAAGAAAGAGTTAGTGTATTTGGGATTTGTAGTTTCAGCAGAAGGTCTAAAAATGGACCCAGAGAAGGTACAGGCTATCCTTGAATGGCCTACTCCAAAGAGTGCTACTGAGGTAAGATCTTTTCATGGTCTAGCTAGCTTTTACAGAAAGTTTATCAGAAATTTTAGCAGTATTTGTGGACCCTTGACTGAAACAATGAGAGGGGATAGAAAAGAGTTTAAGTGGACTAATGGGGCAGAAAAGAGTTTTCAATTGTTGAAACGAAAAGTTACAGAACAACCTGTTTTAGCACTTCCAGATTTTAATAAGGTGTTTCAAGTAGATTGTGATGCTAATGGTACTGCAATAGGAGCTGTTATGAGCCAAGAAGGTAAACCTGTTGCTTATTTCAGTGAGAAGTTAAATGATGCCAAGAAGAAATATTCTGTTTATGATCAGGAATTTTATGCTATAGTTCAGACATTAAAGAAGTGGAGACATTATCTACTTCCTAAGGAGTTTGTTTTGTATACTGATCATCAAGCTTTGCAATATTTGAATAGTCAAGGAAAGTTGAATCAGAGGCATTTGAAATGGGTTGAGTTTTTGCAGAGTTATACATTTGTTTTGAAACACAGGAGTGGAAAGTCTAATAGGGTTGTAGATGCTCTTAGCAGAAGGCAACTATTGCTGACAGAAATGCAGATTGAAGTGATTGGGTTCAAGGAACTCAAGAATTTGTATCCAGAGGATCCTGATTTTGGTGAAGCTTGGAAAGCTTGTAGAGAATTATTATAAAACCCTTGATTTGGTTAGTGAGAATTATTATTGGCCACAGTTGCAGCAAGATGTGAAGAAGTTTGTACAGAGTTGCAGATTATGTCAGATGGCGAAAGGAGTGAAGCAGAATACAGGGTTGTATCAGCCATTACCTGTACCAGAGAAGCCTTGGGAGGATATCAACATGGACTTTGTTCTTGGTTTACCGAGGACTCAGCGGGGACATGATTCGATTTTTGTGGTGGTTGACAGATTTTCGAAGATGGCACATTTCATTCCCTGCAAGAAGACTAATGATGCTATTCATGTAGCCGAATTGTTTTTCAGAGAAGTAGTGAGACTTCATGGTTTGCCAAAGACCATAGTTTCAGATCGGGACACTAAGTTTGTTGGATATTTCTGGCGTACATTGTGGAAGAAGTTGAAGACAGATTTGAAGTTCAGTTCATCACATCACCCACAGACTGATGGACAGACAGAGGTGGTGAATAGGAGTTTGGAAAATTTGCTGAGATGTTTGGTTGGAGATAAGCCAACAGGATGGGATTTAATTTTACCACAGGCAGAATTTGCATACAATAATTCTGTCAACAAGAGCACTGGTAAATCACCATTCCAGATTATATATGGAAGTAGTCCAAGAAATGCATCTGAGTTGAGAAAGATAGATAAAGGAGAAATAAGTAGTGCTGAGGCTGAGGATTTTGCAGAACATTTGAAGAACATCCATGGGGAGGTGAGGACGCAGATTACCAAGATGAACGCACAGTATAAGGCTAAGGCAGATGAGAAAAGGAGGCATAAGGAATTTCAGGTTGGTGATGAAGTCATGGTTCATTTGCGAAAGGAGCGGTTTCCAGTTGGTACATATAACAAGTTGAAAATGAGGAAGTTTGGACCATGTAAGATACTGAAGAAGCATGATTCAGGAAATGCATATGAGGTAGAATTGCCTAGTGAGATGAATATTTCACCAGTGTTTAACATTTCAGATTTGACAGAGTATCACGAAGGAGGTGTTGAGGATGAGGTTGCAGCAGCAGAGTGGAGTATTCCAACAACCAGTTCAGATATCAAGGAGATTGAAGACATACTGGACAGTCGTGTTGGCAGAAGCACAAGGAACAGGACATATGAAGAGTATTTGGTCAAATGGACAGGACGACCTGTTGAAGATTCATCATGGCTGACAAAGGAGGAGGTTAGCTGTCTTGGTTTTCCTCTGCACACTTGAGTCGTGACAGGGTCACTTCTCAAATTACCCCGGGTGTCTGATGCAGGAGCATCCTGGGTGTAAGAGCAATCTTGCATCACCCAAAAATATATCTATTTTTTTTTTTTTTTTTTTGAATTCAATAAGGGCTATTTTGTGCAGAGCTGCTATTTATGGAAAGTTACTATTTTTGGTAATTTTCGTATGTGCTCAGAATGATCTGATTTCTTTCTTGGAGGTTGATTTTGGTCATATAAGTCTGCCAGTAAAGTTTCATTGCCAGATCAAGTGTATATTGGAAGATATTGAAGATTTTCGGTATTGGCAGGAGGGTACAGAAACTTTGAACTCAGTTTTGAAGGCTTTAGAGGCCCCGGATGAGGTCGAAAATGTGGGTGACGAGCACTTGCGCCGTTCAAGCCTGTAGAGCGCTTCGTGGCGTTTCCGAAATGGGGTTCTAGTAGCCGAGCGGGTCAACTGGTGATGACTTATGGTCTTCGGAAGTTGGGCCACCTGAAATGGCGAAAAATAATTTTCTTCAAAATTTCCGTTCGGGTTTCAAAGGTTATCTTGAGCCGACTATGATGTAATAAAATGTAAAATAAAATAATTCTAAGTTTGGTTGGCCTTATTGGCTAAAATTCTGGAACCTTCCCAGGCGGTGGATAATTGCCTATATAAGGAAGGCTGTATTATTGTCTTAGGCAGTTCAGAATAGTTCTGGGTAGTAGATCTGGGTAATAATTTGAGGCTTTGTCCTATAGAATATTGTAAGGGAATGCCCATGGGGCTTTGCATATTGTAATTCTGAAAGTTTGTAATTCCACATTTGTGGAGATAATAAGAAGCCAATTTTCTGTTGTTGCCCATTGTTGTTGTTTCTCTATTTCTATTATGCGTTTGTGGTATTAAGGGGAGCACCCTTCATCAATTTTGCTCTATCCTTCATCATAGATGAATGCAACATAATCAAGTCAATAACATAAGGTCATAGACTCATCCATAAGTTACCCAATGTGTTCCTTATCATTATCTGTCATATTCATCTTCCTCATGTAGATATATCTATTCTTCATCTCTTTTCTTCTTCTTTCTACAGATGTTTGGGTATAGTAACTTACAAGATAAGTATTGTCAAAACTAGTTGACATCAATGACAACATATTATTGATTTAATCATCTTACATATCTAATCAGCAACTCAGTGATCTTAAATCACAGATCTTCAAGTCATACAATTTATTCAAATCAGTTGTAGTTCATCATTCTTCTTACTTTCAAAACTTACATTAAGGATTTATGTGGTAGACTTATTGCTCTTTTGGATTATGTGAAGAATTTGGTAGATGATACACCATCTCCCAATCTTCCTAATCCTAATCCTATCCTTCCTAATCTAGTTCCTAATCATATCCTTCCTAATCCGATTCCTAACATTCCTAACATGCCTAACTCTCCATCTGCTATCCCTAGTTCTTCCCATACTTATGATGAGATTCAAACTATGGTTCATGATGCAGATGTGCAAGAATTCTTGGATTTACCTTCCCCTTCTTATCCAATCCAAAATGATATTAAAGGGAAGAGAAAAGAAACTTCTTCTAAACCTATTATTCCACCTTATACAACCTTTACTCATGAACATAATAAACAATCACCTCCTACAGAAGCTTTACATGATATATACACTACATGATATAATATGATGGCTAAACAAGGATATAAAGGTTTAGGGCTTGGTGTTAATGAACATGGTATTAAGTATCCAATTTATATATCCCCTAAACAAGATATGTGTGGTCTTGGTTGTTCACAATATCAATTTAAGGTGGTTGATTTTGATCACCATCCTCCTCTTCATCTTCTTCTTCCAACACCTACTTTAGATTACCCTGATGCTCCTCAAGATGTGGCTAAGAAGGTGTATGTTTAGTTAATGAATTCCAAGAAAGAAATCTTTAAACCTATGCTGAAAGATGCTCTCTCCAAGTACAAATGTCCTTTTCATTATAGTAATACACATTTACTTGCTGATTGTGTCCATTTCAAATTGTATGTGAGAGAAAGAGCTGCTTTAAGAATTATATCCCACTCTCATGCGGTTTTACAATTCCTTCATAACTTTGATAAGGGGCATTCCCTTGACTCTTCCATAATATAGTTCTTTTATCCTCTTGTCTTTTGATTGAGGGGAAAGAGGCATTTCATCCAGTCTTCTAGGATCCATTAGGCTCTTAGCATATATTTTGTCTTTAGCTTAATTGGTATTATTTCTATCTTTCCTCCCTATGGTTTTGTATTATGTCCATAATCATCCATAGATTCTCTTTTATTTCAAGATATCTTTTCTGAAGACATTTGTTTTTCAAAGGTGTCCCTTTTGTTTCATCTTTGGGGGGAAAGGTCTTCCTTCTTTCTCTTTATCTAAGGATTTGCTTTCCTTAGTTTAGTGGAATTTATTTATTTTGCAACATTATTTCATTATACTGACTGAAGTTTTGGCTATGGATATCCTTTTATGTGAGAGGTTGTTGTCCTAGGTCATCACCTCTTCTTTATTTTGCAAATTATGTTCTTTATAAATTCTTTCCCTGGCTCTAGGGTTAGATTTTGATTCTTTTGTTCAAAGGTTCCTCTTCCTCTTGATTAGAGGGGGCTGGATGATCGAATCTTTGTTTCTCTTTGAAAGATGATATTTTATCTAAAGCACTCCTCTATGGTGGGGGTCTTGTTGATAAGATATCTTTCTTTGAGGATCCTTTTTCCATAAGTGACATATCCTTTTCATGATTATCTATGCTCTTGGGTGTAAGGGTCAATACCCTTCACTAAGAATATAGTGTACATTGTTGTTAAACGAGATATCTCCTTACTTTGTGAAGTAGGTATCCTCCTTCTCTTCCTTATCATGTCTAGTAGACAACCACGATAGGGAGGGGGCATATATAGGGTCTCCCTTATGCTATATTTTTTCAATTTTCAATATGCTAAATCCTCAGAAGGTAACGCACATAAGTTGCTAAATACTAAAGAGACACGCATTTTTCAATTTTTAATATGCTAAATCCTCAGAAGTTAATGCACATAAGTTGCTAAATCCTAAAGAGACGCACATTTTTCAATTTTTTAATATGCTAAATCCTCTGAAGGTAATGCACATAAGTTGCTAAATCCTGAAGAGACACGGATTTTATATTCATGGTGACACAAGAATGTGGATCTATGGGTATTTCAAAAGTTGTCAGTGTTATTTCTATGGAGCATTAAGTGTTGTCATTAGTATCAAAGTAGATCAGTTAGTTATCTATGTTGATCAGTTGGTGAAAGGAATAACTACATGCTACACTATGCTAGTCAGTTAGACAAACAAGCCTTCATACTGAGTATTCATAAGGTAGTACTGAGAGCTAAATAGAAATAGGTTTAACCGGCCACTAGAGCAGTTTTACCAAGCATCAGAGTATACCAAGCACTGACCATTAGTAAACATTGAGCAGACTAGACACTGAGCACCAGTGTATTCACTGAGTAGATTGATAGTGTTTACCGAGTAATCTAGGAAACAACATAGTAATCAGTTTTGGCACATTTATCTATGTAAATGGTTAGAACATAATCACAAAACATTTTACCAAGATCGAAGATTATTTATTATTGATGTAATTATTAAATGTGATGATGATCTCTATGTAATAGTTAGATCTAGGTTAATTTTATATACCGTAGATCTTAGGGGTTTCCTAAGAAGATGTAAACCTAATTAGGTTAGGTGGTCATGTAAATCATAGCAGTATGCTATATATTTGTAATTCATGTCATTTTGACATATGCATGCAAAGGACAAGAAGGAGATCTTGAAGCAAGTAGTCATCTTCAAGATATCAATTTTCAGACAAGGTTGAGTAGTAATCAGAGATATTCAGTTTATTCAGAATCAGTCAAGGCTACCGAGCAGTACAAAGGAAAGATATCTACACATTGAGGTGATATATATTTGATATTTCATAGATCTAATTTAGACAAAGTATAGTTGTCAATTACATATACTTTCTATTTTTCTCTAATCATTGTAATAGAGTTAGAAAAATCTCTTAACAGAGTAGACCTAACAATCTTGTTGTAAATCTCTTAACCGAGTACACACTCAAATAGTGTTGTTAAAATCCTTTAACCAGATAGATCTAGTCGATCTTATTATTACTCCTAACAAGGTAAGATCACCAAAAGTGATCACAACTTGTAGCCTCAACTGGCATGCTTTATTATCTGCAGTAGTGAAGAATTTGTGGGTGTCATCCCCACCACATTTTTTAACTTCTAACAAGGGTTTCTGCGTAACCAAAATAACTTGTGTTATGTGATTGAATTATTGTTTGTTTTCATGCAATTTACATTTACAAGTCAATTGAATGAATGTTGCACACAATGGATTTGGTTGGCTAGTTTAGTTATCTATAGTTCGCAAATTGAGTATCAAGTTAAAAAATTTTGAAGGCACTGATTCATCCCTCTCCTCTTAGTACCTTATCTCTCCATTCCAACAATTGGTATCAGAGGAATGGGAGAACCTCTTAGATTCTTTGAAGAAAACCCACCAGCGCATATTTGATAAATTGTAAGTACATATTTTTAAGTTTGGCATTAATCTCAAAAAGGGGGAAAACATAATGTATATGCCAAAATGTATAATTCTATGTTAAGTGTACTACATATATACCGAGAGCATGCACTGAGGGGGAGTTATGCAAATTTTGAAGAGTTGTAAATTTTTTTTGTTATGCATATATGAAGTAAGGACGGTAAAGGTTATATTAGTGTATATACATTACAAATTTTGGTACTAATGCCAAAGGGGGAGATTGTTATCTCTATGGAGCATTAAGTTTTTTCATTAGTATCAAAGTAGATCAGTCAGTTATCTATGTTGATTAGTTGGTAAAAGGAAGAACTACATGATACACTGTGATAGTCGGTTAGACAAACAAGCCTTCATATTGAGTATTCATAAGGCAGTACCGAGAGCTAAATGGAAATAGGTTTAACCAGGCACCATAGTAGTTTTACTGAGCATCAGAGTGTATCGAGCACTAACCATCAGTAAACATCAAGAAGATTGGACACCGAGCATCCATGTATTCACCAAGCAGTATTGATAGTGTTTACCGAGCAATCCAGGAAATGACATAGTAATCAGTTTTGGCACATTTATCTATGTAAATGGTTACAATAGAATCACAAAATGTTTTACCAAGATCGAGGATTATTTATTATTGATGTAATCATTAAATGTGATGATGATCTCTATGTAATAGTTAGATCTAGGTTAATTTTGTAGACTATAGATCTTTGGGTTTTCCTAAGAAGATGTAAACCTAATTAGGTTAGGCGGTCATGTAAATTATAGCAGTATGCTATATATTTGTAATTCATGTCATTTTGACATATGCATGTGAAGGAAAAGAAGGAGATCTTGAAGCAAGTAGTCATCTTCAAGGCATCAATTTTTAGACAAGGTTGAGTAGTAATCAGAGATATTCAGTTTATTCAGAATCAGTCAAGTCTACCAAGTAGTATAGAGGAAAGATATCTATACATTCAAGTGATATATATTTGATATTTCATAGATCTGATTCAGACAAAGTATAGTTTTCAATTAAAGATACTTTCTATTACTGTGTAATCATTGTAATAGAGTTAGCAAAATCTCTTAACATAGTAGACCTAACAGTCTTGTTGTAAATATCTTAACCGAGTACACACTCAAGTAGTGTTTTTAAAATCCTTTAACTAAGTAAATCTAGTCGATCTTATTGTTACTCCTAACAGGGTAAGATCATTAGAAGTGATCACAACTTGTAGCCTTAACCGACATACTTTATTATCTGCAGTAGTGAAGAATTTGTGGGTGTCATCCCCACCGTAGTTTTTACCTTCTAACAAGGGTTTCTGCGTAACCAAAATATCTTATGTTATGTGATTGAATTATTGTTTATTTTCATGCAATTTACATTTACAAGTCAATTGAATGAATATTGCACACAATGGATTCAGTTGGATAGTTTAGTTATCTACTGTTTATAGATTGAGTATCAAGTTAAAAGTTTTTGAAGGCACTGATTTACCCCTCCCCTCTTAGTACCTTATCTCTCCATTCCAATAGTCAGAAGATGCATTATAACTACAGAGAAATTTTTTTGGGTGAACTATCAGGTTTTTCTACCTGTTGGGCTCTCCCTCCTTGGTGATTCATGGTAAGGTGGGCATCTTACTGGGCGAGGTAATCACTTTCTCTTTTCTTTCTTTTCACTTTCATGCTAGTAGGATTAGATCATGAAGCTATGTTATTTATAGTGTTTCTCTTGTCTTTCTTATGTAATCATTTATGCTTTTATGATAGCTTTATAAATATTATATTAGTATAGGAAGCATTTCTTAACAAGGTTTCCTTCGCTAGTTGATTTAGGTTTGTTTTTGTACTAACCCTTCTTTTTGTATCTTTTAGTTTTCTCTTTGTTTTTGCACCCTCATGCGTATATGTTGAGTTAGAATCCTTAGCCTGGGGGCTTGTATCCTTAACTAAGTGCTATTCTATCTCATTGCGAATCCACTTGGATCTTTTATCTCCTTTACCAAGAGTTTGCATTGAATCCATACTCTTGCTAAAGTGGGGGCTAAATGTATCATTGAAAAATGGAAGTACTTCCATTTAGGACTATTTTATCCCTCTGAGTAGGTGGTTTGGGGTCATGTCAGATGCTTCCATGGGATCTCTAGCTTGTTTTTTTTTTCCCCCCTGTTATGCACCTTTCTCCACCTCTTTCCAACCTATTTTTGGCATCCTGATCTGAAATCATGAGATTCTTGACCTCAGGGTCAAGGTCGACCTCGACCTTAACCTAGGTCAGAGTCAACCTTGACCATGACCCTGGGTCTAGATTTCAAAATCCAGAAGTTTCTGGATGTTGGGTTTTAGAAAGATTTATTTCCCGTTTTCGAGTCGACTGTTTCGGATTTCAGAATGATAAAATCTTAAATTATATTTAATCTAGGTCTATTTCTAGGGGTTAAGGTTTAAATAGGAATTTAATTCTCCTATGTCGAACTCTCTAGAAGTTTGTTCCCTAGACTAGTATAAAAGGAAGTCTTCCTCTCTCATTTCAAATCATATCTTTCAATTATCAATTAAGTATGAAATCAATACATTTTTCAAGCAAGTGTTCTCAATCAAAGAAGCATTCAAGCACTCATCCACATTCAAGAATTCAAGTTCTCCATTGAAGATCAAGGATTCAAGTATTTGGAGGGATTTGGTTCAAGCATTCAAGATTCATCATTCAACCTTAGATCTATCCATCATGGTGGTGTGATCTTCCTTTAAGATCCTTTGTTCATCTTCAAGATCTATTCATTCTCCCTTCAAGGTGGATTCCAAGCATACAATCTGGAGGTTTTGATTTACATTTGTTAGTATTGAGTCCAAGCTTTCATATTCACATACTTGTTTACATTCCAAATACAATTGCATATCTATTGAATATCATAGCTTCATTGTTAGATCTACTTATACTACTTGCTAGCATTCTCTATTTCAATTTCATTTTTAAGGTTGATTCCAAACCAAGGTTTGACCAAGGAAAACCCCTCATCCAAACAAAAAAACCCTTTTTCTTTTAAGTATAGGTGTGAGACAGTGAATCACAGATTAGATTTGAGTACCCTTTTCAGTGAACTTCCGGGATTCGCAAATAAATTTTCCATTGGAACAGTGCAGGTCAAGATTGACATAAAGGGGTGAGATTGTGCTCGGGGGTAAGATCTTACCCCTATTTTGGGTCAAGGTCGACCTTTCTCAAAAGGACAGAAGGTTTTTGGGTTTTCTTTGTCTATGTGTTTCCAGGCCATATTCGGTTGCAGAATTTACCAAAATTGAGTACAGATGCCAAAAAATAGTGATTTCTGAATCTGGTCCTTTTCAAAGATAAGTATTTATGTTCTATTAAGTTTTGTATGTCCACAACATTTTCCACACACATCACACATAAACATAGATATATTTTTATATCTTACAAATACTTATTCATTAATTCCTCAATTTCAGAAATTGTCAATGTAGGAATTGCCAAAACTAAAGATTGTTCCCTCATTCTCTTCTCAATATTCAAGGCATAGGACCACTTCTGTGAAAATTCTTTCTTCTAATGCCTTGGGTAAGTATTTGGAATACTCAATCGGTACTCTCTTGAATCTAAATTTGTATGATTGCCTCTTCAATTTTATTCTGATCCTTAATTGATAAGTGCTCAAACCGACTAATTTTAGTATCACTTAATCCACCATTTTCAATTATCTCTTCAACTACCTCATCAATTGATCGAATCATATTTAAAATAACTTTGAACTGATCATTATCATCTTCATCATCATCTAAATCATCTTTTCCTCTAATTAGTTTTCTTCTTTTCTTAGGGGCCTCTGTAGTAGATTTAGTACCTCTCTTTTTGTATGTTTTCATCGGTGTAGCTGTTGTTGGCCTTGATATCTTTACAACTCCTTTCTTTGGTGGAGGTGAAGTTGTAGTAGTTGACCATGTACGTGCCCTTGTTTGCACTTCTAACTGCTTCTTCTCTGGAGTGAGGGAAAGAGAAACCAATATAGTATCTACATTATTATCTGACTCGATTTCCTCATTGTCATGTGGTTTGTCAGAAATAAGTAACTAACCTTTGGTTTCTACCTCAACCGATGTACTATCAGATGATCCATCATCATCACCAAATTTCTTTACTAGATGTTTCATCATTTTCTTTGACTTCTTTGTTATTTTACCGATAACTAGGCCTATTTTAATTGTTGTCTTGGCCTCTTCATAAGTTCCAAACCTTTCTACATTAACATCCTTAGGTACAACCAACAAAGCTTTTATTGATTTGGAAGCAAAATCAATGTCTATTTCATATCCCATGGGGGCTAACCATTTTGTCTTAGGCTCTACAACCTTAATCAATGTGTGATATGTGTCAACTAGAAAACATATATCATGCTCATATTCTTCAACTAGACACCTTGGAATTCTGTTACAAGAATTCATTTTGCTTTTGAATTGCTCAAAATAACTGTCTAAAATACTATTAAGATTTTTTCCCAAACTCTTAATCAAATCTAAAATTTGTACTATGACTAGCTTGTCGGTTGACCACTCTATATTACCGACCAATGGGAAAAATCTTTGCACATAAAAGAATATGCAAACCAGCAGGGATCCAAAACTTACATGTGTTAGACTTCACCGATTGGATTGTCTTCATGTTCTCTTCAATCTGCTTCAAAAGAAGCTTGGCAAGGTCCAATTGATAACCTTTCTTGACCATTCTATAAGCTATGTCAACAGCTCCACATGGCACACTATTTAGTCTTCTCGACTGGTAAATCTTATAACCGATGACATGTGCTACATATTTTACCTCTGGGTCTTTGATTGTGTTGATCTTCATAGCTCGACCGTCCCACTTGGCTCCCATGTTCTTCTTAATTTATGTCCTAGATGCACTCCAAATTGCTTTAGCCTTATCAGTGGTAGGATACCCGATGACGTCATGAATCATTCTCTTGGTTATTTTAACAGGCTCATCCAACCAAAACTTTCCATCATGGAACTGACTGAGAACAACCCTAATCCATTCGCTCTTGAATTCTCTTGGAAAATTTAGGGTATTGACAAGACCTATTACTTCCAGTTGCTTGTAATCAGATTTTAGTTTTCCATCTTCTCCACATAGCTTTTGATAAGTTGCATACACATCAAAATCTTAAATTTCTCCTATCTTGTAGTGAATGTATGATTGTACATCCTCGACCAGTAGAACCCTAGGTGGTATGCCTGAGAAAGCTCCCATTTGATCAATTTGCGATGCAACTTCAGGATGAAGTTTGTATCAGGGTTCATTACATGTTTCAGAAACAATAAAGTTGACTTCTTCCTCCTCTGCAAACTTAGACTTTTTCGCCTTTGATGCAGACACCATTAAAACTTAAAATAGGGTTTTGGTAAGTACGAGTATGAACAGCTCGATAATAACAGTACTTACATGAAAGTGTTGAAGAAATCACTAGGAAGACTTTGAAACTATGCTCAAATACTTTGAAAATCCTTTGCATGAAATCACTCTGGAAACTCTTTGCTCTTCATAAACACTGGTGAAAGAATGAACTAAGTTCATCACATATTTATAACCTTTTCAAATTCTCACTCAAACCTTTTGCAATAAATGCTCGACCTACTCACAGCTCGACAAAAACTATCAAACTCAATGAGTACCACAAAATACCAATAGCTCGGTTAACATATAACTTTTCACTCGGTTAATATTGATACTCAGTTAACCTTGCATAATAGTCACCGACGGGTAACTTCTTACTCGGTCTAGCATATACCAATTGTAAACTCTTTAAAGTCCAAAACTTGTAAAACCATAATGCATCTCAATTCATGCGGATTTGGTATGTGCGCATCTAATATAAGGAACTATATGTAAAATGTGATCAACTTGAAATGTCAGTACCATACATACCTTTTTCAGCTTAGGTGGAGGTGCCGATGTCACCTAATCCAATGAATGAGGTTTCACCGACTGCATTTCTTGACTCAACATTATCATATGATGCCTTTCTCCTCATAGTGTTTCTTATTCTCATGATATTTGCAATTGTATTTTCATTCTCAAAAACTTGTTCTTTTGGTGCTCGGTCTTTGCAATCTTTACTTAGGTGACCAACTTTGTGACAGTGTAAGTATGCCATACTAGTTCTTGCCCAGCTTTGGGATTTTTGAGCCCATCTCTTCCTCATGCAATTAGCTGCAATATGTCCATACCTTCCACATATTGTGCTGTTAACCCATGTGTTGTAATGCCAAGTGTAAGCATTACCTTGTCTTCTCGGTTGATAGATTTTATTCTATCCTTTCAGTGTCCAAACTTGCTTCATCTTTGTTCTACATTCTTGTGAGGTGTTTCCATGCATGTTGCAAGTGTGAAAGTGTTTCTCCATGTAGGGTTTGTTAGGAGTTCTATTAAACTTAGATCTACATTCATATGCTCGATGTCCAAACTTGTTACAATTATAACAATGACCATTAAACTTAGGAGTGGTTTTAGGTTTACCTTGTGTTTTACTCCTGCAAACATTTGAAGTGTGGCCCAGTTTACCACAGTGATAGCATGTCAGTGTCTTAGGTCTTTGATTGTAGTTTTTATTCATATGTTCAACTTGCTTAGATGATTCTCCTTGCTTGGTGTAGCCTAATCCAGTAGTACTTACAAGTCCTCTTTGACTAATCAGAAAATCATCAATTTTCTTAGAGCTATCTTCAGCCTTTTTCATCATCTCATTATGCTGTTGCTGCATCTTCACTTTATTTCTTAGTTTTTCATTTTCTTCCCTAAGTACTCCAATGTCTTCAAGTTTCCTTGATAACTCATTATTCACTCGGTTGATCTCCTAGCTTACAACAATCATCTGATTGGATATTTCGAAGTGATGCTCAGTAAGTCTCAGTATCTCAGTTTCCTTCACTTGTAGTTGTTCAGTCATTTGTCTTATGTCTTCAACAAACAAATTTATCTCTTGTTCAAATTGTCTGGCATTGTTCATTACATCAATCATTCTTACCATTTATGTCTCTTGATTGATCTCCACGGCTTTCACTTGTTCAGTCAAATGAAGATTTTTCTTAGATAAATTAGAAATTGCACTTTCAGAACTATCAAAAATATTGCTTGAACTAGATCCAATATTCTCAAATGGGTCATCAATATCTTCTTCATGATAGTTAGTCTCACATTCCCTAATAGCCATGTCCTTTCTCTGAACCAGTAACTTTTTCAACACATCCTTAGCTGGCTTGTATTGCTCAATAAGAATCTGCATCTGAATCTTTTGATTCTCTATAGTTTTGTCCAACTTGTATCTCTCCATGTTTATATCTTTCCTCTTCAGCGGTTAAACCTTCCAATAAGATATATAGCTCTGATACCAATTTTTGGAATGGAAAGATAAGGGACTGAGACGGGAGGGGTGAATCAGTACCCTCAAAAACTTTTAACTGAATACTCAATCTGTAAATAGTAGTTAACTAATATATCCAACTGAATCCATTGTTTGCAACATTCATTCAATTGACTTGTAAATGTAAAGTGCATGAAAACAAACAATAATTCAATCACATAACATAGATATTTTAGTTACGTATAAACCCTTGTTAGAAGGTAAAAACTACGATGGGGATGACACCCACAAATTCTTCACTACTGTAGATAATAAAGTATGTCGGTTAAGGATACAAGTTGTGATCACTTCTGGTGATCTTACCCTATTAGGATTAACAATCAAATCAACTAGATCTACCTTGTTAAAGGATTTAAACAACACTACTTGAGTGTGTACTCGGTTAAGAGATTTACAATCAAACTGTTAAGTCTACTCTGTTAAGAGATTTTGCTAACTCTATTACAATGATTAGAGAATAATAGAAAGTATCTGTAAATGAAAACTATACTTTGTCTGAATTAGATCTATGCTATATTGAATAAATATCACCTCAATGTGTAGTAGTCTATCCCTTGTTCTGCTTGGTAGCCTTGATTGATTCTGAATAACCTGAATTGTATCTCTGCTTACTACTCAAATCATGTCTGAATTCTTATGTCTTGAAGGTGGCCACTACTTTAAGATCTCCTTGTCATCCTGTGCCTTTCATCCTTATGTCAAAATGACATGAATTACAATTATATAGCATACTGCTATGATTTCCATAACTGCCATGACCTAATAAGGTTTACATCTTCTTAGGAAAAACCTAAGATCTATGGTGTACAAAATTAACCTAGATCTGACTATTACATAGGGATCATCATTACAATTAATGATTACATCTACAATAAATAATCCTCGATCTTGGTAAAATGTTTTATGAATCTGTTGTAACCATTTACATAGATAAATGTGCCATAATAGATTACTATGTCATTTCCTAGATTTCTCAGTAAACACAACCAATTCTACTCGGTGAATATACTGGTGCTCGGTGTCCAATGTGCTCGGTGCTCGGTATACTCTGATGCTCGGTAAAACTGCTCTGGTGCCCGGTTAAACCTATTTCCATTTAGCTCTCGGTACTACCTTAGGAATACTCGGTATGAAGGCTTGTTTGTTTAACTGAATAACATATTGTAGCTTGAAGTTCTTCCTTTTATCAACTGATCAACATAGATAAATGACTGATCCACTTTGATACTAATGACAACATCTAATGCTCAAATGCCAACAACTAAGAGGGGGGGGGGGGTGCATTAGTTGTTCCTAAGATCTTAACCTTCAAACCCTTAACCCACCAAAACCCCTAAACTTGTGTACCCTTAAATCTGATCTGATTAGATAGAACATAAAACATGCATGCATATACAAATCAAAAACACATCCACACAACTTGACACAAGATTTTTATTGTGGAAACCCTATTAAGGGGAAAACCATGGTGGGGTTGATTACCTACAATAAGTAAATACATTGTTAGAAGTATTAACCTATTACAATGTATGGGGAATGCACTTGCATTCAGGCTCACTGCCTAGAGTTCACTGCTCAAATGAAAAGCCTCAGGATATAAACCTAAGGAAGGCTCATTGCCTTACAAACTGATCACTTCAATGATCTGAGATTTTCTGAATTGTGAAAATGATATCTACCTCATGTTTGATACAACTCCAATGTAGCACAATGCAGATCCCTATTCAACCTCTTGTTGAACCAATTCTAATCTTCACATAATTAGACTTTTCCCCTGCTAGAACCCTCTAGCATCCACATCCATGATCCACAACTAAATATTGCCCTATTTCATCTTCTTATATTAAGAATCAGGTCACCAAACCCTAACTCATCTTCTTTTCAAATCATCGTGCCAAATCCCATGTTCAAATCCATCTCTAATCGTCAATTCCAAATAGAAACCTTTAGCAACCACTTATAGATCATAAATCTCTTAGATTTCATGATTTACCACTTTGCAACATGGTTTACCAACCTAGTTAGTCAAGAACAAAAATAAAAACAAAAATATTATTGACTGAAAATTCCACTAATTAGACCCTTTTGATCCATGTATATTGCCAACTCATCAAGCACATACTTCAAGAACATCAGGTGGACCCACAATAGTGGGTTACACATTTTTTCCTGAATGGACATTGAACTGTACATTTTGAAAAAAACTTTCACTTTCAGAGGCATATTATCGCTAAACTGTTACAAATAGGAAGATGAAGTAAATTAGACTCTTTTACGATTTTCTGTCTAGATCTAAATATACTTTTAAATTTTTTTTGGGAATTGATTTGAATTAATTTTTCTTTCTCCCACGAAAATTGGTATGTTGCTGAAAACATCATTTTTAAAGAGTGACACTCTTTTCGTAAAGCATAACTTTTTTTTTCTAAAATAGATAAAAATGTGATTCTTTCAAATTTAGTTTTGTAACACCCATACCTAGTGCCCATAATTGGTTTCATGAATTTATCATTAGTATTTCATATTTTATTAATTTTTAAAGATGACTTAACCGTAATTTTGACATACATACTTTTTGTAACTTGTAACTTGTCATGTATTTGTCCAATTTCATTTTTTTTTGATAGAAAGAAGACTTCAATACCAGGTGCATTATTATTTTTCAATTATTTTTCTCTTGTTTACTATTTTTCCATGAACGTCGAACACAAAGGTTTATTTTTGGTAAGAAACCTACATTTGATTGGCATCAAAAAATATGTACATAATAAACTCAAAATTTATCAAATTTATAACCATTAGAAAGCTTGTTCTAAGTACTTGTGTCATGCAAATGGTCTTGTCTTTACCGTTCCATTTTAGCCCTCTAATTGAGCCCCAAAGCCATGAAATCTTTAGAAATTTCTTGGCCTTTGCAAAATGGGCCTAATTAGGAGGTTTAGATAGAAAGTACTTTCGATCAAAACTAATAGGTTTCTATCAAAAGTACTTGCCAATTTTGGCATGGTTAAAAGATGAACTCATGTACTTTAGTTTAGTTTCTTTCGATTGAAAGTATTAAACTTTTGATCGAAAGTTGTAGGGAGTTTCTATCAAAACTACGTGATATGATTTTTGGGTTTGATGCTTTTTGGAAGAAATCCTTCATCCAAAAAAGTGTAACCCACTATTGTGGGTTCAACCCATCCCATAGCATCATGATAAACATTCATATATACAAATCCATCGCTGTCGTTAGATTTGCCAACCCTTTTCCACTTGTTCCTCAAGAACACTAACATCAACCTCTGAGACAAAAGAATTATGCCATGCGAACCTCTAAAGTATTAACCCTTAGAGTGTTAGGATTAACAAGACAAAAATACCAATTACATGCAAATATAACCAATATTAGAACAACCATAAACCAAATAGAAGATAACAAAAGACACAAAGATTTAACGTGGTTCACCCAATCCCCGGGCTACGTCCACCAACAATGAGTTCAATATTTTATTATCTAGTGATTACAACCTAATTACAATACGTAATCCCTTATGGCTCAATACCGCTGCAAGAAGCTACTAAAACATGCATTATGAAAACCCTAACCCTAAGCCATATTATACAATATTTTGTCACTTTAGGGTTAGAATGAGTTACAACATGTCAGCCTAGAATTAGCCGAAAATATGTCGGCCCTAAAAAAATTTGCCTAAACCCTAGCGAGGGCAGGAGGAAAAGTGTACATTACTTTTCTAATTAGTCACCACAAGCTAACATAGAGTTGAGGACACTTGAGTATGTCCCAAATACACTCCTAAGTGCACTCCAATAGATTCCAACTTGATTCAACACACCATACCGCTTTCTATCTTCCTATCAACCCTGCTTGTCACTCTTTTTGCCAATCACCAACTTTGAGATTGAATCACATACAAATCTTCATGTTATCCTCTGAAACTTGGAGTGAACTAAGTATTGACCTTCATCAAAAATCTCCCACATGTGCGAATTTATATCTTCAATACCCAGAACTCACCGGACCTATGAACATCCTGTTCCACTGGCTAACTTGCAATAGTTTAGTTAGCATCCAACAAATAGATCTTCTAGTCAATTCCAATGACTTCTTCTCACATGTTGACATCCCTTTGATGCCTTTGATATGTTGACATCAATGACAACACATCCAACATGCCAATTGCCAACAAGTGAAATAGAGCATAAGGATGAGATGAATAGAGTATCAGACTCACCCAACTAAAATGAGGGTGAAAGGTGGAAATAGGGAGAGAGAGAGGAAGTAGAGGGAATGAGAGTGACACCTAAAAAGACCAAAACCAATAAATAATAACTAAACATAAATAAAATAAAACAAAAAGTTTTATTTTTAGGTCTCTCTCTCTCTCTCTCTCTCTCTCTCTCTCTCTCTCTCTCTCTCTCTTATTAGTGCTAACCTTTATTTTAAAAAATAGGATTAATTGGGAATTGGAAAAAATATATAGTTTTCCCCTATAAAATGTGGTTTTATAAAAGGTTGATCTACAATTTGAACTTGTTTTCCCATTTTCTACATATTTTTCTAAGGACATTTTTTAATTTTTTGGAGTTTCATGTGCTAGATTTGAAAGGAAGAATACCATCCTCTTATTATTCATTCAACAAAATAAGCTTAATCAATCAACAATTATCACTAAAACTATCTTCACATATTTGGACAATCCCAACAAAAAAATCTTTCCTAGCTATTCAATGATCTAAAAATAAACCATACTATGGAGGTTTTATCTTCTAAGAAGACTATTATTGATTCTTTACACAAGTACAATACCATGTCTCCAACATGAAGCTAATGCTCAATCTTGTGTTCTACATTCACAATGATTGCAACTTGCATACAAATTAGCACCAAAATTCATGCCCACACCATGTCGTTTGACACTTAATGACTCCTATTCCCTTAACACACACACACACACACACACACTCTCTCTCTCTCTCACACACACACACGCACACACAAAAAAACAAAAAACAAAAAAAAAACAACAACATAAACTTGCGTACAATTTAGCACCATCATTCACACCCATTAATGACCCCTATCCCAATATCTCTCTCTCTCTCTGCACCAATATTTACGACCATTAATGACCCTATCCCAATAGCATTGATGAGCCCCGCCCCCCGCCCCCCTCCTCCTCCTCTCCCCCTCTCTATATTTCTATCTTTATCCCTCCCTTGTACCCCTCTCTCTACTTTTTGTCTCCATCTTCGTCTCTCACTCTATCTTCATCTTTACCTCTATAGTCTCATCCCCCCTCTTCCAATTGAAAAGATAACATGAGCTTGTTGGTAATGGATGTATAGTTGGTTTAAAGTTATCACTTCTTGTTGCACAAACAATATTATTTACTAAAAAATCTACTTATTGACCTCATCTACTCAAGGTACAACAAGTGCCACGTAGTGGCTAGTACTTGCCTTTAGTTTTATAATTAATTATAACTATAATTTATATTTGGAATAATATTTTTAAAATAGAATAAAATGTAGAATATTACAAATTGTTTCAAATTTATGAAATTTAGAATGTGAAGCTTTAAAATATTAATTAGGTTGTATTAATAATGGCTGTTGTTTGAATAATAGATAGGTGTATTGGATTATGAAATAATTAATATATATTTGAAAAAATATAATAATTATAATTTATTTGTTGTACATATTAAATTTAATAAAAAATTATATTAAAATTAAAAATATAAAATTATATATTAAAAATATAATCTATAATAAATTTTTTTATAGATAATTTAAATTTAAAATAAATATTTTTAGTAATAATTCTATTTTTAAGAGAATAAAAGAGTATTTACTTTGAGTTTGGTGCAATGAGAGCAATAGAATTCCCGACATTTGTGTATAAGAGGTCAAATGATTTAGCCAATCAAATTATCAATAAATAATTTTTACATATTATAAACTTAAAAAATATTGCACTTTCATATACAAATATGAAATATATAATAAAATAATAAATATCCTAATTTGTAATTGGCCCATACACATTATTTTAATCACGAGTTAAATCAAAAAATTCAAAAATCATTACAATAGTACTTACTTAACCTATCGGCAAGTACTAATAGGATAAATGAAATGTAATAATAGAAATTTTATTGGTAACTATGAAAGCAGACCAAATCATTTCAAACTTCATTATAAACTACTAGCTTGAATCCAATTATGCGCAAGCACGAGTACGCCCATAAATGAACGGAGCACCTCATGATAGTTCAAAGTAAGATAAGGTGGAAGTAGTAATGGCCGCAATGCAGACGGCAGGAGCATCCGCTCTTGCAAATACCAATTATCACAATGCAATTTACAAGCCATCCGTAACGAGTTCGAGTGTCAATCCAAAATTTAGTGGTTTCAGTAGAAAATATGTAAATGGAAAGCACAATTGCCTTGTCAGAGCCTCCATCGAAAAAGACCAACAAGATATACAAATAGGGAGGAGACAATGGTTAGCTGAGACTGTTGGAGCAGGTTTGTCATTTTCATTGGCTGCTCTTTCCCAAGGAATTGAAGTTGCAAAGGCAGAGGACGTGGGTCTATCAGAGTGGGAGAAAGTGCCCCTTCCCATTAATCCAGGAGTCGTACTCCTTGATATTGCTTTTGTTCCAGACGACCCCAACCACGGTTAGTTGTTCATGAATTTGCTAGGCAATTTGTTGAAAACTTGTAAAAAAATACCCATGGTCTGTAGTTTTTGAAATTATGGAATTATGCTTCAGATTAAAATTGTATTAGTGGCAACTTATATACTGTCTCCACTGGCTTGAGAGATCACTGTTCTGATTTGGAAGGGATCAAGGTTGTACGCTTCAACAGGACAAAACATTTTCCTTGTACAGAACACTGGCACAAGGAAGATTTCATATTCCAAATCAATGTCTTGCTTGACCGTGATCTAAAAACTATCTTTATCCTATTTTAATCCTAATCATCTATCTTTATCCTATTTTAATCCTAAACAATGTTAAGGAAGAAAAATAAAATCCATTTTCTGTCTGTTAGAAATATGTTGATTTGTGCTCAGAATAAACTTATATACTCACGGAAACTCCAATGTAGAGACTAGGACCAAGACTCTATCCCCACACCGTCTGCACATTTTCAGATGACAGCGTCCTTGTTTCCATTGTTGTATCCACATTTTGTGATGACTATATTCATATATAAATATAGCTGTACCATTATTCGTTTGCTCACACACTCCCTGATTTGAATGGTGTCCCGATCATTACACTAATTGAATCTCCACCTCAATGTCACCAAGTAAATTTGGAATAAGAATGCTGATTTTGTTGGTAATAGGCTAAACATTTATTAAGTAATTGGTGTTAGTAGTGTTTAGTAAGCTATTGTCAGGAGCAGTGCTCAGGTCTCCATATAACCGTGGAATAAGAATACTATTGAATAATTTTGAAGGGGAGTTTGTAGCATTCAATAAGCTATTTTTTATGGGTAGGCTTCAGACCCAAAGTATGCAGACACCTTTAGGCAATGATAGTAAAGTGATTTTTTTATTGGAGTGATTTTGGAGAGAATGCATGCTAATTGTTCAACCTCAAAATGTGTGCCCCATTGCCTGCCTCCACTTTGGAAAAACACGTGAATGCAATGCTTTAGAAGCCTATCTTGTCTCCCATTTGTTGTCTATGTGGGCATAATCACATACAACTTCCAGGTGTTCATTCCAGCACTTGTTTTCTCTTTGGCAAAACATTTTGGTGCATATCATCCCTGCAAAGTCTGCTTCATCTCCCGATTATTATAATGTGGGAATAATCACGCAACCTCTGAATTTTTCTCCAATATTTACTTCCACTTTGGACAAAATTTGGTACATGTAATGCATTAAAAGCATACCTTGTTTTGTAGTTATAATCAATGTGATGATAATCACACTTCCAAGACTTGGAATAATCTTCAAAGAAATTTGTACTGGTATATGTGCTGTAAATTGTAAAAGGATTTTTGGATCGACACTTAGTCTTACCATCTCAGCCATCAAATCCTAAAGTTTACAGCTCACAGATGATTTTTAGGGCAGTAGTTTAGAATCACCAGCCTAAACTTGGAATCCTCAAGTTTACAATTTATAGCTGAATATTAGCTGCTTCATTTCCAGATTCTCTTTGCATTCAATTGGAGGCTTAAACAATAATTTAGTAATTCCTTTCTCATCATATTTTCAATGAGAATGAACCAGTTGTTTCAGCTTCCGGTGAAGGTGACTAGGATTCTCCTTTTTAGAAGGAGACATTAGTGTATTAGGAAGAAGTTTTGGGTGTTCCTTTATGTTGGGGATTTAATACCATATTGGATTCTACCAATAGACTAGGATTAAGAGAAATAAGACTAAGTATTTAGAAAGACATTCAACAACAGTTTATCTAATCATGGTATGCATCCACAAGATTACATACAAGACTCCAAGATCTATGTGGGAAAAATTTTCGGGAGGAAACCCAACCCTAAGAGATGTTCAAAGTTATAATATTCTGAACCAAAACAGATTTGATATAACAAGGTCTTTTATAGAGTCTCAATCTACTGCATACTCTTTTGCGATCGCTCTAAGATTTCACGCCAACAATGTACAAATTAATTTTATCCTTGGAGTCTGTACAGCCTTCTCTCTCTCTCTCTCTCTCTCTCTCTCTCTAACCTCAGCACATTCACATGAAGCAATGCATATAGATGCATTTGTGGAATACCAATTGAATATCAACTGTCTAATTGTCCAACCAGCCAATGGGATATGAAGAGTCATGCAACTATAATCCGTCCATGCCTAACATCAACGTACCCCACTTACTACCTTGCACGATCTCTCCACATGGATAATCACCTTGTATACCTTGCCGCTGCTACAAATTATGAGTCAATAGTTACAACCTTTACACTGTTGTTATTAGTATGTTTCCAACATAGCCATTCCTTGCTTGTGGTAGCACATACAAACATTACATCAATTCTAACTACTTGTGATACCTTAGAACACTTTATTGAGTATGACCGTGGCCTTGGATTACATTTCATGGACTCTAGCTTTGCTGCAAGTGCACTTGCATTGCCATTGATGCATCCAATAACACTATTTTTGTATGTAGTAGTACTTGATTCTTTTAGATGTCTTGTGGTTGCTACCACAATGTACCCACATAGGAACCAACATGTATGATGTTCTGCAACACTTGCAACATCATTATCACATGTAAATCAACATGCCTGCAATACCACATCTAAAAGCTCATCATATTTCACCACAATCAAGTATGTTGACAAACTTCTAAATGAGGGACTCTCTCAAGGTGAATATCACAAAAATCCTAGCATTCTTCCACTTGATATTTATTGTAGGACAAAGTACAGTATCCATCTTGAGAGATTGACTTCATGCTTAGGAATGGGGCCAAACCCATCTCATTGCTACACCACTCAAACTTTGCAAGTATTACATTTTTTGTCAAAGAATCATCAATATTTACTTGAGTGTTAATCTTCTCCATTTTAATTCTCTTGCTCCCAACCATCTTCCTCAAAATGATATTGAATATCCCACATGGTAAACAAGACTTCTTGCCAGCAAATTACACTTTGCGAATCATAATTCATCACTATATGAATCTTAAAACCAATACTGCCACATAATATCTTTATAAGCCTGAGTACCTACGAAATACTCAAAATCAGGTGAATAACAACCACAACATATTGCTAACTCATTCAACTAGCTATACCTTAATAATAGGCTACATACATCATAGGGAGATTTTTTTCTATCAACATATCCGGTGGAATACACTATTGCAAGTCCCTATATATTTGTTGTCCTGCCCAAGGTCTATTTTAATTGGTAACAACTACGTAGACATGAAAGAAATTACTTGAAGACCCTTCCACCATAGTGCAATGACACATATATCTCTTAGGACTCCCACTACATGGGCAATGTCTAGTCTAAAATTGACCAAAGCATCGAAAGAATGCACCAGTAGTGTTGACACAGAGAATTTAAAGACTAGTGTAAGAGTATTTAAAGTGGTGAGCTGGGAAGGCCTTTTTCCCACTTCAGCATTGTAGGTGAAAATAGAAACAGAGGCTCGTTCAACACTTTTTTGGTTGATCTTAGTAGAACTCCAACCTATTTGTTGACAGATTTTTACCAATGAATTGTTCTAAAAAAGTCAATTCACCAGCTTTCTTCAAAATAATTGTAGGATTTACTATAGTTTTCTTTATTCTTGAATCTTATTAAAGACTTCAATATTATTCTTTTTAGTCAGTAAATCAGGGGAATCTTTTTCATGTATTTCTTTCCAATTGATCAATGGCTTAATCCTTAAATTGTTTACCAGGCTTTCTTCTTGGTACGAGACAAACTCTGTTGGAAACAAAGGATGGGGGCTATTCTTGGTTTCCTCGATCAATCCCTTCAGCAGAAGATGAGGATTTCAATTACAGATTTAACTCCATAAGTTTTAAGGGAAAGGAGGGTTGGATTGTTGGAAAGCCAGCCATTTTACTTCACACTTCTGATTCTGGAGAAAGCTGGGAGCGTGTACCTTTAAGTTCTCAGCTTCCTGGGGACCTGGTAAGGTGCTTTTAGTTAACCTTGAATTTTATCCTGTTGAAGGATCTTGTGGCCGATGTAACTTCAGATTATATATCCATGCAGGTATATATTCAAGCGACTGGTGAAAAAAGCGCAGAGATGGTCACCAATGAAGGAGCCATTTATATAACTTCAAATAAAGGCTACAACTGGAAGGCTGCTGTGCAAGAAACTGTTTCTGCTACCTTAAACCGGTAGATCGCCATGTTAATAAACTTTTGCATAAATTTCATCAATAGAGTTTTTTGGTTTTTAGCGAGAATGAATGCTACTTTTTTGTTGTAGATGAATTGACATAATAGGGTTTGGCATCTGATATTTATTGCATTGCTCATGTGCTTGACACCTGAAATTTTTTCTATCTCAGTCATGATTATGTGTATAGGTGCATGGATAAATGTGTGTAAGTGTGCAATATTGGACCTCCTTGTTGCACTCTACCCAGCCTCTTTATTTTTATATCTCACTTTTTACAAGTAAGCTAAAGGGGCCAAACAAGATACACACTCTCATGGTTCCATGACTGTGCTGTTTGCTGTATTGGTTTTAATGCATCTCCATCTCTTTCCTGTACATGTATTCATATCAATATCCTGACAATGGGGTCATGGCAAGTCCTTGTGTCCAATCACTGTAGACTGGAAGTAAACATATTCTGCAGACCATGCTGGAGCTGGTACAACAAACTTACAAAGTACAAAACTTTGGGTCAAAAGACTTTTATCTTCTTCAATACAAAGTCAAATGACTGCCCACTAGCTTGGCTGAATGGATTACCTGCTTTGCTTATCCTCAAACAGCAATTTATCTTTTAAGTATGGATGAGAGGAGAGAGAAGGAATGTTGATTATTAACCTCACCAAATATTTTATACATTGAAGATACAAAGTATGCTTGCCTCAAAAGAGTTGCATTTTGTTCTGTTACTTGTTAGAGACTACTTTCGTATATCTGTAACCTAGGGAAACAACCCAGATTAGGAGTTTTGCCTTGGTATTTGGTACCCCCTTTTCAAAAGCTTCATTTTATTAATTTCATGGTTAAGTCTATGTGTAAAGGTCTTAAAAGTTTCCTCATTGTGTCAAATTTCCAATTTTTCAAATATACTTATTCATTTGGTTTAAGTCAGACTTTTGCATTGATTTCGCAACTGATGTCGGATCTCGATGGGGTTCTCACAACCTGCCTTGAACCCGACAAAGCTTTTGTCTTTGCATTTCCGCTAAGAAGTCATAAGTCTTTCTTTTAAATCCGTTGGTCTTCAAAGTTGGTTTCATAACCACTGTGGGATCACGACGAGGTTCTCACAACTGGCCTCGGGCTTGACAAATATTTTTCTTTCTTAACTGTCAAAAGCTTTCAATTGTCACTTGTTTTTCTAGAAGTGTCGGTCATAGTGGATGTTTTCACAACCTCTTTAGAAGTTGTTGAGGTTTCCACAACTTGGCGACTTTCCAAAAAGTTTCTCTTCAAAGGACAAAGACTTCAAAAGACTTATGTTTCCTTCACAAGGTGGCCCACACACTTGGTTTTGAAACCAATATCGGGAGTCGGGCTCCAACACATAATTAATAACTTTAAAAGTTTCCAATTGAAGAAGAAATGAAAAGAAAGATTTCAAAGTTCGATAAGTTATGTGAGTTGTGACAACTTTTTCAAATGTTGAGGAGGTTTCCACAATGTTATTGACGACCAACACATAACTCCCTTCATTTCTCCAAAGGCTTTCAAAGGTGAAGAAAGAAAGAAACAAACAAAGACAGAAAGAGAGTGAAAGAAGATAAAGTTGAGAGTGAGGTTTCACAACCTCTATCAGAATTTGATGAGGTTTCAAGAACTAGCTAAGCCCTGACTCTTTTCGAAAGGGCGGATTTGAAAGTTGGCGCCAACAAATGACGGCTCCCATGCATTGATAGTTGTCAGAGCTAAAGTTGTAATGTCCCCTCCTAAGTGAGAACTCAGTCATTATCAGTTTTAACTTAATTTAATATTCTTTCATGACTAAGCTAAATTGTCAATAAATCAACATCAATAATACAAGAAAATTGGTGCTTTATTAATGACTTAAGGAATTGACTATCTCTGATCCATTTTATAGGATTGATCTTATTATTACTTCAGTTCTCAAGAAGGGATAAGACATTGGAGGCAAACCAAAGTGCTTAGAGACCATTGATAGGCTCCCTCAAAGTTTACAGATCCAAGCCCTCCCTTGGGGCTTTTTCCCTCAAGGATTAGACGGTCGCTGATCCCTACCCTATCTTGGGAGCTATCCTATTGGATTTAGACTGCCCCTCTTTGGCAGCCCCAGCCCTTCCCCTCTCACATACCAAAGTAGCAATAAGATTTGAGTCTAAAATATGTTAGAATCTTATTATTATAATTCAGATTTTTATTCTTCTTAATATATGCTCACATGTATCTATATATATCTATATATAAAATTCTGATTTTTATTATTATTAACATACTTATATATAATCACAATCTCTTATATCTACTGTATATATAACATAACTTATATATATAGATCTTCTATCAGATTTCACTGTTCTATATATATATATGATTTCACTGTTCTATATATATACATATATATATATATATATATATATATATATATATATGACTTCACTGCTATATGTATTTATCTGATTACACTGTTATTAATATATATAATAATATGTATGTATCTATATATTTGTACATATATATTAGATCATTAAAAACATTCCTTATTCATAACATATTCACTATAATAATAATATTTAATTCATAATTGATTCTTAGATAAGCTACAGTATTTCCATATACTGTCAAATGATACTTACAAGTTTATAATATATATATTCTGCAAATCAATAGTAATGCATGGGCTTCAGCGTTCCACTGGCTGTCACTCCATTTAAATATAAATTCCATTCTCTTCCTTATATTCTTCGATGCCTAATTTATATATTCTCCTTATATCCATTCCCGTCCCTGAATACTCCCGCTTTATATCTCCTACCATACAAGGGATGTGCCTCTCCATCGTGTCTTCTGGGTGAACCGATGGCATTACAAATTAATGTTTATTTAACCTCCAACGTAATCCGCCTATGTGGATTTGTGCGGAATGATCCCTTGACCTGTGCAAGAGTTACTATTGTGGATGCAACATATGTTAATTAACATAATAGTTATGTTTTATATTAAACATAATATTACGGGGATGTGCAGTGATAATATATTAAAGGATGACCATTCATAAATGTGCAGCGATGATAATTATTTATTATCATCTGTTATTTATTTATTGATTAATAATTATTTATTTAATGATCAATAAATGTGTATATATGGTTTATATCAAAGATTCGAGAATCAGAATCGGATTGGAATCGGCAAGGCCGAATCGAATCGTGAATCGACCATGAATCGGAATCGAATCGGCAAATTTAAAAAACCCTTGAAATTTAGAGATTTTAACAATTTAAAACTTATTTCATGCACCCTTTATTGAATATAACTTAAACACACTATAACATCATCAAATAGAAGCTAATATACAAAAACAAGGAACATAAATGATAAATCCATCAAATACATTACACGTAAAATGTAAATTGTAGCTAAAGTAAATAGAAATCATAGGATCGTAACGAGTCAAATCATAGAATGTATGTAAGATGAAGATCCATAAGACATCAAATCAAAAATGTATGTAAGATGAAGATCCATGAAACATATGTCTATCAGTATCTGTAAGATCCATAAAACTAAATCGTTTCGTAGTATGAATTTGTGATGCTTGATCATTGATCAATGCCAAATGTCAAAGTCTTCATAACTAGATCTTAGGTAGTCTTTGTTGGTGGCTGTTTTCAAGTCCCTAGGTTCGGCAAATGAGGTTTGAATGATTTTGGCTTGTTGGGAAGTCATGTCTGTCTGGGATTTGGGCGAGAGCTAAGCTAAGTTTGTCATAGAGATGGGGTCGAAACCAAGTGATTTGTGATAAAACGAGTTAAAACCCTTTGAGACTCCTTTTGCCAGCTTTAGTTTGACCTTAGAAAGCCATGATGGATTTGTGGGAGGTAACCCTGCTAAAGACTTGTTGAATCCTGAAATTTGGTTAAGTCTGGAATTTTTCGAAAACCCCCAAAATCTAGAATCTGCATCTTAACTCCTATGAAGCTGGAACCTATCTCAAACATCCTGAAGTATTTATATTTTATAATTTATACAAATATAACTTAAAGTATAAGAAATTAAATAAATCAAACTTATACTTAAATGTTATATTTGTATAAACTTACAACAAATAGGAAAGGCAAAAAAAAACATTGAAAATATTTGTGTTTTTTAAAAATTTGACTTGACTTTTTAGCTATCCGCCAATTCACGCCAATTTCCCGACCGATTCAGGCGATTTTATGCCACGAATCACTGATTTGGCGATTCAGGCGATTCATGGGAAAAATCGTTTGAAATGATTCCCGATTCAAAAAAAACCATTTGGCATGAACCGAATCGCCAAACTGGCGATTCACGCAGTTCAATGGCGATTCTCGGATCTTTGGTTTATATATTTAAATAACTACTCAATAATAACATTGATGTTTTGTTCAATATAATTAATATATTCCTTAAAAATCTATTACTTAATTAATTAATTTGTTAAATATTTATTACAAATAGGGGGCTATTACAAAAGTAGGTGAATTTATTATAGAATGTATAACAAAGGAAAACACCCAATTTGAGTCATTCAAAACATTTGCAAACAAATATCGTGGGTTTGGAGAGCATGTGGAGCAGAATTGAAGCAAGGAATTGGATGACAACTATAATAGAATTTCTTCACCGAACTGTCTTAGAAGCATTGCAATTGGTAAGTACACGTCTCTATTGAAATATGGACAGAGAAAGAAGCTGAAAAAATAAACACAAATAATACTGTGCTTCTCACCACTATTCATTCAATATACTCTACATATTTATAGGATTCTCAAATCCTATTATTTAGGAAACAACATAAATGACATCCCTAAATATATTGAGTTGTTTCAACATCTCAATTGCAAACAAACATTCTTGCCACTAATATACCAACCTATAAACAAACTCTAACAAATAATCACAATTATAATATATACGTGAGCTGTGTTAACAACTCACATTATGTGAACACTAACAATATATTTTCCAACAGCCTCTGATACTCAAATAGGGGTCTTAGCGCTTGTATTGGGCAGTTCTCTTAAATTTTTCATAGACAAAATCAAGTACCCTAGGTGACACTTTGTCAAAATTTCTCTAGACTTCAAGGGCACAAGTTAGAGCTAGAAACTGCAAAAAACCAATAAAGACTTAGGCTATGAGCATTTGTCTAGCCTAGATAGTATATTGCCAAAGGAGACACAAGGCTAGGATATATCAATCTAAGGGATTTCTGGGAGAGAGTAAATAGTCCAAATACACACCTAATCACTTAGAGACTTGTTGAGGGATCGACTATGCTTCTTTCAAGTTGCTATATTAGTATATTCTAGATAGTTGGTGTAGTCCTATACACTATATGCTCTCACCTTGCCCATCTTGGGAACTAGGGGTGATCAAAAGTGATAAGGAGTCAAGACATTGCATTGTAGGTCATTTCATCTGTAAAATTTTCAAAATAAGCTAGGGTTGTTATTACAAGCTGCTGCTAAGTCTTTTTCCTCTTCTAAGGGAGGACCACATGTGAAGGAGAGACCCAAAGGTACATATAGCAAAGATGGGGACATGATGAGCATCGATGTTATGAAAAATAGATTGATGGGACACTCATACATGTGTTCTTTCCCATAATTGTTTGAGTGTTTCTACAAATCATCGTCATTCCCCAACCATCATCTACCTTTTTGTCTTTTATGAAATTGGAAAAATGGATAGTCTTTGATGAATGAAGAGGAATTCCCTATTAGAGGAGTGATTAATTTAGCTAGATAGGTGACAAGTTGTAAGTTGGGGAATTGGTGGCATTAAAATTTGACTTGAGAGGACTGTTGGTCATATGAATTTTTGGTACGCAATAGATGTGTAAGATGATTTCTTTATCTGGCAAGGGTTACAGTGTCAGCCTAATTGCATGCCCATAAGCACTAAGGTATGTAATATGTTAGGCTTAGTATAATAATAATATTCACACAATTTTAGGAAACTAACAATATCAAGATAGGCTAAGGTTTTGTTTGCTAGAATATCCTTAGTCCTATATTTTTTTGTCTTTTTGATACTTATGGACAATTCAAGTAGGCTATCTTGGAGGGCAACCTTGTAGATAAAATTTATCCACTATTATAGGTAAAAATAGGCTTCAACAAATATACTAAAAGAAAGGATTAGGCTTTGCAAGGTTCCATAAGCTACAATAATGTAGTTAATCTTGCAAGCTGTAGAAGGAATAGGGATGGGAGTTTCTAGACAAGTGATATGGCCATACTCTTCTCTGCAAGTGTAGAAATCATCAGTGGACAGGTTTTATTGTGTGCAGGGTCAAGGGCTATAATGAGTTATGATAGATGCAATGAAACCACAAGCTAGACATGTTTCTTGCTAAGATAATTTTGTGAACATTAAGGTTCTTGCAGAGCATCCTTTGAGCTAATTATAGGTTGCACAAGTTGTGTCATCAAGGCTATGGTTGATGTGGGAATATCATTGACAGAATGGGTTATCCTATGAATTGATGTTCATATTTAATGCATTTTTGATTTTTCTATAACATAGGTTTAAGTTGAATAAGCATAGTAGCATCACTTTGTTATTTGTTTGGAGAGGACAGATGCATGAAGAAAAATCACCTTTTATAGAAATGAGAGGAACATAGCTGCAGATCTTCAAGTTGTTGCAAAAAATAGTACTCTACGTGTACTTGATAATGGATGATTTGTTAGCTCCTTGGACTCAGGCTAATCCATTTGTTTAGGTGGCAAATAAAAAAGATTGGATGAACAAGCATGCCATACCAATATTAGTCTTAGAAATACACACACGTAGAAAAAAAGAAAAGAAAGAAATAATGGATGGAAGAGACTGTATAGTACAATTGGGTATTCAGGAAATTGCAAACAAATAGTATAATTTTCTTTTGGTGTTGGTTGTCCTTTGCAGTGATGTTTGAAGTGATATTCAGAGTTATAAGAATACTTTTTTGGAAAGGTCAAATATTTTTATCATAACATTTTCTGTCATTTCATTGTAAACCTTATAAGTTATGTCACTTGTAAGTTTTATTCTCGACCATTGCCCAAGGTTTGTGACATTTTTTTTCTTGAGGCATGTTATTATGGCCTTTTCGGCTAAGATCAATTAGGACAAGTAAGTTGATAATAATAAATTATGGATATATATTTTTATTATCACACCTTTGGTTAATTAATATATATGTGGAAGTGTGATTTTATAATAATAAATAATAAGGCATTTATTATTTTATTATAAATAAAATAAATTACTTGGGAGGGCCCAAGTCGGCCACCTTGAGGTGGAAGAGTTTATTTAATGATGCTCATATATATTGGAGTTTTGATGAAGGACAAACATATAAAAAACATAACATGTGAATGTCCTCTTCATCAATGCTTGGAGCGAATCAATATGCAGATTCATTTAGTATATTATGGAGTGAATTAGTTCAACATTATGGAGCGAATCAAACCAACATTTATGGACCGATCTACACCAGCATTGGTGGTGATAATCATCCACACTAATAGTGAATTAGTTCTGCCCTTATAGCGCGATCTATACATAAATAATAAGGCTTGAAATCTAGGTGGACTTGTCTATTGATGAGGTGCAGATCTAGGGCAGATCTAGTGCGATCTAGGGCAGATATAGTTCGATCTATACATTCAATGAACTAGGGCTGATCTGAAGCAATCCTAAGATCAGATCGGTGGCAAATTTGGAGCAGACCTTGATAGTGAATTAAAGAGCAGATTGGAGGCTCCTAAGAGTAGAATTCAAGGACAAATTAAGCAGCCCTAAAAGGTTGAATTAGGGCAGAATTGGCGCAGCTCTAGAAGAGCGAATTGAAGACCTTCAAGAGCTGATTCATAACAGTCATTGAGGGCAACATTGAAGGACTGATTTGAAGAATACAAGTATAGATTTGAAGCCAACAAAAGGATAAATTCAGACCTTCAAATCCGGGTATTATCTTTCTTTACTTGAGAATATTTTTTATATCCCATGTCTTAGTATTTGAAAGACCTCTATAGATTGTATATTCCTTGCTATGATCTGAAAATACTAACATGGTATCAGAGCCTAGGTCGAGCAAAAGATCAATTTTCAGATATAGGAATTCAGTCTAACTCTTTCAAAATTAAGAAATCTATGGCAACTAGGGGTTGGTCTAAAAATAATAATTTAACCTTACATCTTATGAGGGTTTTGATTTGCATCAAGATCTAGGATTCTGATTATGCAAATTCATTGGTCTTTTAGCCTTCTACGCGTAATATTAGTTTCTATGTTGTGAAACCATCTCATGATTGGCTGAAAAGATATGGGTAAATTTTGAAATATCTGGAAACATACATTCACAAGGAGTCTAACCTTGTGAACATTATAAGGTAAACCTAAGCTTAAGAGGGAGTTTAATCATGGGCTCACTTAAACCTAGTTTTGCGGTATAAACTCCTTCCTTGCTCTTTGTATGAATGTGTGGGATCATTCCTATTGACATGGCTGTTTGACATAGCTAGTTATTTATTATTAGCTGATTATGAATGTGTAGGAAGCACATTCTTTTCTTTAGTATATTGTGATATACTTTACAGTATTATGTATGTGTGACTGCATACTTCACTTTGGTATATGTTGTGAATGTGTGAGAACATTAACTGTTTATATTGGATACATACATTATGATACCTTGAATTTATGCATACTTTATGTACGGATGCATACTTTGCTTGGACATATGTTATGTATGTATGGGAATATACACAGCTAATTAGCATAGTTGTTTCTTTGCATATCTAGTTGATTATCTGTCATTGGCATAATTGACACATACTTGTGAGAAGCATACATTATGTTGCAGAGTATCTTACATTGATATATTTCTATTATGTATGTGCATACTTTGCGCACATGGTTGATTAACTTGGATGGCAACATACATTGCTTTGTTTGTATGCATGGGAAGCATACTTTACATTGGCATATGTTTTACATTACCTTGCTTATGTTATATACATATGAGAACACATTTCTTTTATAGTGGGAAACTATATGATATATGCTAGCATTGGCTTATGTTGGCATATGATTACATTTGCATATTTTATGTGTAGGAGCATACTTTCTTTATAGCTGAGTCTATATTCATGATATATTGCATTTAGTTTGCGTCTGGTTATGTTGGTTATTCTTATGCTTATGTGGATTCATAAGATAAGATCTATGTTGGATATTCTTATGCTTATGTGGATTCATAAGATAAGATTTATGTTGGTTATTCTTATGCTTATGTGGATTCATGAGATAAGACTTTGATTATATGATTCATTCGATTACACTTATGAATTGGAAATTTAGAGAATATCATGGATTTGATATTCTTCCCATGGATCAGGGATCCATTGCTGAGTAGTGGGTGGACATCATGGACTTGATGTCTGGAGACCATTACTTTGAGCATTTGGTGAATATCATGGACTTGATATTCGTTAGACCAATTGTAAAGAGCTTGCCTGGCTCTTAGCTGATGATGATATTTATTCCTGTATTTGCTGTTTTGCTGGTTTTGATATTTTAAAATGTGTATGTTTTTTGTTGCTTTATTTTCCTCCAGAGTTTAAATAACATACATAACAACAATTTCAAATAACACTGAATGCACATCAATAATAGTATTAAAAAAAATTCGTTGTTCATAAATATCAAATATTTTATTCATGCTATGGGCACCTGGCAAATTGTAATAACCAACCAACCAATGCTGACACAGCCAAACAATGAATTGCAGTCACAAGAAGATGAACTGCAGCCTCTCTGGTATTCACGCGGCCTTGTGGAATTCCCACAACCTCAGAAAAAAGTACGGCAGCCTTTGGAAGAGACACGCTGCCCCTCTCACAAGTCACGCAGCCTCTTGGGAAGAGAGCGCTGCCACCTTAATTGGTCACGCAGCCTGCTAAGGAGATGACACAACCCCTTGGTGTGGCACAAGCTTGCTAAGAGCTGTTACACCAGCCTCCAAAACATAAAACGCAGCTTCTTTATTGAAGTTTGCAACCTTCCCATGCCATACACTGCCTTCAGATGCAACCACAGCCCTTGTAGAAGATAAATCAGCGTTCTACTCACACAATAAACACTTGGAAGAAAAATTGATCCAGCTTGGAAACGCTCTGTATCAAATATAAATTGATAATTCTTCCTCCAATTTGGTATACCTCAGCACCAAAGTGAATTCACAGAATCAAAATTGTATTCTCAGAATTTCAGAAGCAAAATTCACCATTAACACGTAATGATTCAAATTGCGAAAATGAGGAATCAATCCTCAAACCTTGGCTATTCTTCTTCACAACCAAATTTTATCAAATGATCAATAGATGTCTAAAGTGCTTTTTCGAGTTCAATAAATAGCTTTTTGAAAAAGCTTAAACTTTACGCTTTTCATTAAAGTAGCTTTTTCATCACAACATTACTTTATAACATTAAAGTTATAAAGTCGTAAAGTTATTAAATTAAAATAACTTAATTTAATCACGATAATTAAAACATGAAGCCACTGAATCCATCTGACTGCAACAAACTAATTTTTGACAACAGAGCCTCCAGCTCAAACTGCCCTACCAGAAATAGCCATCTGCCAAACATAGAATTACTATAAATAGTAAGTCTCTCAAACTGGAGGTCCCTGATAAACGATCCTGCAATACATGATGACACTATGCAGGCACCCTGCTATACCAAGCTAAGCCCAAAATAACACTTACTATAAATAGTAAGTCATCCAATCTGGCCCAAATGACAAGCAAACTTGACAACCAGAACCTCCAGAATGGAATCCAATCACTGGCTCTGCCAATTGACCCCCTCTGATCACCTGATTAGCTTACGAGGGTCACCAAACTAAGCTAATCACAAAAGACTGAAAAATGGGGACATTACATGTAATGCTCTGAACCCGGACCGACTCTCTTACTCCGGAGGTATACTGTGCAAGGAGCAACAATGGCGTTTCATGCCAGAAGTGGTGTATGGTACAGGAGATGACCGTACGGTGGGATGGCTACACAAGTCGTACGGTAGACAGGCCGTACGGTGAGGGAGATTTGGAGGGGCCAGCACAATAATTGCCAGAGGCAGTACGGTACACAGGACCATACGGTGATTGTTGCCTAGGCCGTACGGAAGTAGGAGTCACGACTGGAATGGTCATATGATTGGTGGCTTGGAGGCCGTATGGAGAGGGTGACCGTACAGAGGAGGTTGTCTAGGCCGTATGCTGATGATACCGTACGCTGATTGTTGCAGACCGTATGAAGATAGAGGAGTCTATACAGTATGTCCAAATGCTTACGTCTGCTACCTTGATGTGCCCAGACCCACTTTACTTCCTTGGCCCCGATGCTGAACTGAGATAAATCTCCAAAACTCGACAATATTGGAACAAGTAATGCACAGTGGAAGTAACAATATGATTATATATCTCTCGATCACCCAATTAGAGATAAAATGCTACATGCTAATGATGCCAAGAGTAATTCAACAATAATAGTGCCACAGGATACCGAATGCCAAGTACCAACGATGCCACCAGTTGCATTAATGCCAAAGATGCAAATAGATTTCGCAAATGTATAAAAAGATGGTGTTTCAGATTTGCCAAATCTGAAACCAACAAAACACAACAGATTCGACGCACAGTGAAATATCGGAGTGATATTCCCGACGGCAGACTAGGGTGGCTGTGAACCACTGAAATTGCAATAAACCAAATAGGGAGGGTCTTTCACCTCCGAAATGGCGAACAACAAATTCCAACAGGAATTCGCAAATACAAATCAAATATAAATCTCCACATGAATACATCCTACACGCCGGTCATAAATACCCCTTCGGAGAAACTCTTGAGGGTTTACAAAATAATGCCGACACGACAAACACCTACGGACAATAATAATAAAAATGGGCCCCCCTTTATTAATTAAAGGTCCATTTATAATATTATTTAAATTCTGGGACCAATAATTAATAAAAAATAATTTATTAAAAATGGGGACATTACAAATCCTCGCCGCCCAAAGATTGCTTGTCCTCAAGCAAACCATCATCAATACTCCAGGATTCCAAACTAAGCGCGAACACTGATAACTATATCCACTAGAACCCTCAAGCAGCAACATGACCATGTGCTTGGAAGAAAGTGAGAAAAGTAACTCTCCATCAAGCTTCCGCTGCTCCACTCTGATATAATTGTTGCCATGCCCAGAGTCACCAGGATCCCAATGAAACCAAACATCAAACTCATCGATGCTCAAATCCCAAGCCAAGTGTAGACATTGGTAGTAATATCCGTTGAAAATTTTGTGTTGCTTTTGGACCATATGCATATAGCTGGATTTAGTTGGGACGAGTAAATCATCATCAAGCGTTAACTGCGTTACTCTGATATAAATATTGCCATGCCCTTCACCAGGATCCCAATAATGCCAACCCATGAAATCTTTCACACCCTCAAGCTCAACAATCTCTTCCAGTATGGGCACAGACACGGATGCTGACGCCGATAACACTGTAATGTTTTGAAGGCGATCTCTGCTCAGAGGTAATTTTGTTAGATGTCTGGAAGACAATCTCAGCTCGAAGGGAATCTCAATCTGAAGGCAATCTCGGCCCGAAGAGGATCTCGACCCGAAGGCAATCTCGACCCGAAAGCAATCTCGGCCCGAAGGGAATCTCGACCTGAAAGCAATCTCAGCCTGAAGGGAATCTCGACCCGAAGGCAATCTCGGCCCGAAGGGAACCTCGATCTAAAGGCAGTCTCGGTTCGAAGGGGATCTTGACCCGAAGGCAATCTCAGCCTGAAGGGAATCTCGATCCGAAGGCAAACTCTGCTCAAAGGGGATCTCGGCCCGAAGGCAATCTCGGCTTGAAGGGGACCTCGACCCGAAGACAATCTTGGCGGTGAACAGAGTCTCGGCGGCAAACGGAGCTTTGACAACATACACAGCCTCGACGGCGGATAGATTCCCGATGGTGATGGTGATGAAGAGAGCCTCAGCGACGAATAGAGTCTCAGTGACGATGGTGATGGTGACGGAGAGAAGCTCGGCGACAGACATAGCCTCGGCGGCGATGGCGACAGCGACAAAGAGAACCTTGGCGGCGACAGTGATGGTGACGGAGAGAAACTAGGCGACGGATGGAGCCTCGATGACATACACAGCCGTGGCGACATACACAGCCTCGACGGCGAAAAGAGTCTTGGTGGCGGCAACGGCGACGAAGAGAATCTCAGCGGCGTGCAGAGTCTCGACAGTGATGGTGACGGAGAGAAATTCGACAACGAACAGAGTCTCAGCGTCGAACAGGGTCTCAGCGGCAAACAGAGTCTTGGTGACAAACACAACGTCGACAGGGAATAGAGTCTCGGCGGCGACGACGATGGACGGAGCCTCTGCAACAGACAGGGCCTCGGCAACTAACACAAACTTGGTGATGGATAGAGTCTCGGCGACAGACATAGCCTCAATGACGGACATAGCCTCGGTGGCAGACAGAGCTTTGGCGACAACAGAGCCTCGGTGGCGGACAGAGCTTCAGTGATGGACAGAGCCTTAGTGACAGATAGAGCCTCGACGGCAGACAAAGCCTTGGCGACAGACACAACCTGGGCGACAGACACAGCCTCGGCGACAGACATAGCCTCAGCGATGGACACAGTCTCGGCGATGGACAGAGCTTCGGCGATGGACAGAGCCTCGACAACCGACACAACCTCAGCGACCGACATAGTCTCGGCGACAAATAGAGCCTCGGTGACGGACACAGCCTCGGCAACAGACAAAGCCTCGGCGACGGACATAGCCTTAGTGGCAGACAGGGCCTTGTGTAAAGCATCACCTTTATCCCCGTCATCAACTTTCTCCCACTTGTGCAAATGAGATATTAATTTTTCTTCACAATGCTTGAATACATTACTGACCAATTTACACGCTGCCATAGACGGGACACATTCAAGATTACGAAAAGCCCACAACATAGATATGATAGGTTGGGATATTTTATCCATCTCTTCAATGCACGAAATCATAAGGCTCTCCATAGAAACTGAAACTTTAGTATCATGACACTCTTTGATTGTGACCAAGAAGTGATGAAACATATCATGGATCAAGTCTTGCAACTCTAGATCTAAGAGGATGTTACTTTGACATTTGTGCAATTCTCCAATATTGTATATCTCCTGCCAAAAGGGTCACCATTGAAGTCATCAAGACTCTGAAAGCTGTCAATGATCAAATGCAATATCTCTATCATGGTGTTGTCATCATACGGTTTTCTAGGAGCCCAGATTCTCAAAATCTCACTAAGACATGCTGCAGCTGCCAACTTTATTTTGTCATGGTGTCTCAAAAGCCTGGGTTGACTTAAGGCATCCTTAATTGGAGAAAGGATCCTCTGTATAACTCTTGAAGGTAATTGGTCAACCTTACACAAACATACTTCCAATATATCTAATGGAAGATCAATACCCTCGCTGAGCTCTTTGCTAATCCTTTGTAGTGCCTTCAACCACCACTGTCCGTCACTGCTGGGTGCCATAGTGTGATCCAAATTCCAAAATCTGTCAATCATCCCAATAGGCTGGCAAGATCACCAACTCTGATACCACTGTAATGTTCCAAACCTGGACGGACTCTCTTACTCCGGAGGTATACCGTGCAAGGAGCAACAATGGCGTTTCCTACCAGAAGTGGTGTACGGTACAAGAGATGACTGTACGGTGGGATGGCTACACAAGCCGTACGGTAGACAGGCCGTACAGTGAGGGAGATTTGGAGGGGCCTGCACAATAATTGCCAGAGGCCGTACGGTACACAAGACCGTACGGTGAATGTTGCCCAAGCCGTACGGAAGCAGGAGTCACAATTGGAATGGTCGTACGGTTGGTGGCTTGGAGGCCGTACGAAGAGGGTGACCGTACGGAGGAGGTTGTCTGGGCTGTACGCTGATGATACCGTACGGTGATTGCTGCAGACCATACGGAGATAGAGGAGTCTGTACGGTATGCCCAAATGCTTACGTCTGGTACCTTGATGTGCCCAGACCCACTTTACTTCCTTGGCCCCGATGCTGAAATAAGATAAATCTCCAGAACTCGACAATATTGGAACAAGTAATGCACAGTGGAAGTAACAATATGATTATATATCTCCCGATCACCCAATTAGAGATAAAATGCTAGATGCTAATGATGCCAGGAGTAATTCAACAATAATAGTGCCACAGGATACCGAATGCCAAGTACCAACGATGCCACCAGTTGCATTAATGCCAAAGATGCAAATAGATTTCACAAATGTATACAAAAATGGTGTTTCAGATTTGCTAGATCCGAAACCAATAAAACACAATAGACTCGACGCACAGTGAAATATCGGAGTGATATTCTCGACAGCAGACTAGGGTGGCTGTGAACCACTAAAATTGCAATAAACCAAATAGGGAGGGTCTTTCACCTCCGAAATGGCGAACAACAAATTCCAACAGGAATTCGCAAATACAAATCAAATATAAATCTCCACATGAAGAATACATCCTACACGCCGGTCATAAATACCCCTTCGGAGAAACTCCTGAGGGTTTACAAAAGAATGCCGACACGACAAACACCTACGGACAATAATAATAAAAATGGGTCCCCCTTTATTAATTAAAGGTCCATTTATAATATTATTTAAATTCTGGGACCAATAATTAATAAAAAATAATTTATTAAAAATGGGGACATTACATTACAGTTCTCCCTTCCCAAGATTGCTTGTCCTCAAGCAATCAGGAAAAACAAGCAACATCATAGACCACCTGGATCCCAAGGATGGTCATAAGTAATGTCCTGATCCTCACCATACTCCTGTGAAGAAAATTCCAACATCAACAGTACAGACACCAGCATCTGAGAAACTGCACTCAACACCCAAATAACTGACATCACTGAAAACATCATGTGAAGACCAACTGTAGATGCCGATGCAGAAAACAACCCAACGGAACTCAACCCAACTAAAACATCAACTCTGTCAAAACTCGAGTCTTTGTCTAACACTCACACCCAACCGCACTGTGGATATGACAACAACCATAGGTACCTGAGTCACTGCCACTAAATCCAACCTTTGATAAACTGTCCTGGGTGTGTCGATACTACAAGTGGTCTAACTTACACTGCCAATTCCATCTGCAAAAAATGGTGCTAATCCATCCCATAATGGATGGTAAGAAACTGGAACCAGTCTACAATTGCGTGAGACGAAATCCTCCACCCGTGGGTCAAAAGAAAAATGATGAACATACCCCATTGTATAATGCCAGTAGAAAGCCGCAATCTCCGTCAATAGCTCATCATTACCAAACTGGGAATCATGAGATGGCTCCAATCTCTGACTCTGTATAACTGCAGGCTGGGTAGATCCTTAGCCACCCTCTCAGCAAACCCAACCTCGAAATACCCGTGGGGAAGTATAGTAGATAGAGTCTCTACAATCTTTCCTACCAACCTTCTAATAACACAAGAGCCTCGGATAAGAGTACCCTCAGACACTCTGTATGAATTCTCTCGCACATCTGCACTCTCATGTAAATACTCCATGAGTGACTTGGTGCAGTAGAAATTATATGTGGAAGTGTCAACTTGCTCCCCCGCAACCCACAGCTGATCCCTCTAAAAATGTGGCACTGCCAGCTGTCCCATGCTATCAACTATATGAGATGAAGAAATAGATTCACTTCTAGCAAAAGGAAGCAAATCCACATGAGAGCTTGATTCCACTGATACTCTTACCTCATTCATACCTACTGCACCCATATCCTGAATAGGTGTGTCTACCACATCATCTTGTCGCTCATCCCCAACCGTAGAAGCAAACTCACCACCAACCACCTCAATGTGCAACCAAACTGAATCTGGGGCTGGTGTGGACCAAATATGCTCCAACTCCACAGTCACCTCCTCTAACTGAAACTACGACTCCTAAAGAGCTCGCTGAGTGCCCTCTAAAGCCTCAGAAGTCGTTGTGAGCTCCTGAGTAAGCTCAATCACCTCCTCCTCTCTGTCCATCAATGCCTCGTATGTCGTACTCCCCCACTCAACTAGGTGATCTCGGTCGACTACCAACTGTAAATAATCCTGTCTCAAAATCCTGATAGCCTCACGCAAAGAATGAATCTTTGTCAAGGAAAGGTAACCACCCCTCTGCTCATCGGTAATAGGAGCACCCCAATCATAAACAGCCAACAGCTGACAAACGACATCAAAATGCTCGGGAGTAGAAGTAATATCTCTCTCACCAACTCTCAACTGGCTAGTCACATGACGACTCTGCACAACGGGCCTCCTATGTACAATCTCACTACTGTCCACACTATGGAAGGAAGCTGCATCCAACAAACTCCCCTCAAGATCACCGTATCTCTCTGTGTTTTCATCCGAACACACATCTACCAATTGAGTATTGACATCGAACTCGTCCTCATCTACCTTTGAGGAAGCTGCTATTGAATTCGATTCAACACAATCCCCAGCTACCTTGTCTTCTGCAACCACCTGACAATCCAGATCCTGGGATCCATTCTCACTCACTAACAACTCAGAGTCCTCCCCTAGGGTTTGATAAATCAAACATCTCTCGCTGCAGGAAAAATCATCCTCTTGACTCACCGAAGAAGTAACCCCTTCTCTAGAAGTGGAAGCCCTGGCTGTAACAAACTCTTGCCACTCATATGCTTCCCAATCCTCATCCATGAGTCCCTGTAACAAAGAATCCTGGAACCCACCCCCACTGTATGACAACGCTGAGTCCACACCCAAAGTCTGATATAAAAAGCTAGAAACATTGCAACACCCATCATCCTCACTATCAACATCAGAGATATCTGTGATGTTGGTGTCCACACCGCCTATCCGTGACTCCTCAACTAACTCTGGCTGCATACATGACTCAATGTCGTCATGTGAATCAACTACACTGTGGTATGAATCTATGTCATCCAACTCAACTGCAACACTCCCATCATGAGTGTTCATCACTAGATAGCTCCATGCTCACATCCTCAATACAGGAAAAGACCACTGTCTCCTGTACAGATTCCACACTGCGACTGCTATCATAAACCTCAGAGCTGTCAGAGCTCATACACTCCTCGCAGTCATCACCCAATGTCATACCCAATGCAGCTCATAGCATCCTCAAATGTATCATTAGATGTGTCTATACTATCTGCATCCACATCTCCTACTAAAGTCTCAACTGCTGGCACCTGACTCTGCACGCATGACTCAATGTCAGGCTGTGCACCAATAATGTTGGAGCATGAACCACCATCTACTAACTCCGCTGTAACGCCCAGATCACCAACATCACAGCTAGGTGACTCCATACATGCATCGGTCCCATATGAGGAAGCAGCTGCCTCCTGCACTGAAGCAACACTACGATAGCTGACATAAAAGTCTCCAATAACAACTCCCTTCATGGAAGAGTCTGAACACTCACTGAAGATGAATTGCAGCCTCTTTGGTATTCACGCAGCCTTGTGGAATTCCCACAACCTCAGAAAAAAGTATGGCAGCCTTTGGAAGAGACACACTGCCCCTCTCACAAGTCACGCAGCCTCTTGGGAAGAGAGCGCTGCCACCTTAATTGGTCACACAGCTTGCTAAGGAGATGACACAACCCCTTGGTGTGGCACGATCTTGCTAAGAGCTGTTACACCAGCCTCCAAAACATAAAACGCAGCTTCTTTATTGAAGTTTGCAACCTTCCCAGGCCATACGCTGCCTTCAGATGCAACCGCAGCCCTTGTAGAAGATAAATCAGCCTTCTACTCACACAATAAACACTTAAAAGAAAAATCAATCCAGCCTAGAAACCCTCTGTATCAAATATAAATTGATAATTCTTCCTCCAATTTGGTATACCTCAGCACCAAAATGAATTCACAGAATCATAATTGTATTCTCAGAATTTCAGAAGCAAAATTCACCATTAACACGTAATGATTCAAATTGCAAAAATGAGGAATCAGTCCTCAAACCCTAGCCATTCTTCTCCACAACCAAATTTTATCAAATGATCAATAGATGTCTAAAGTGCTTTTCGAGTTGAATAAATAGCTTTTTGAAAAAGCTTAAACTTTACACTTTTCATTAAAGTAGCTTCTTCATCACAACATTATTTTATAACATTAAAGTTATAAAGTCGTAAAGTTATTAAATTAAAATAACTTAATTTAATAACGATAATTAAAACATGAAGCCATTGAATCCATTTGACTACAACAAACTAATTTCTGACAACAGAGCCTTGAGCTCCAACTGCCCTGCCAGAAATAGCCATTTGCCAAACATAGACTTACTATAAATAGTAAGTCTCTCAAACTGGAGGTCCCTGATAAACAATCTTGCAATACATGATGACACTGTGCAGGCGCCCTGCTATACCAAGCTAAGCCCAAAATAACACTTACTATAAATAGTAAGTCATCCAATCTGGCCCAAACGACGAGCAAACCTGACAACCAGAACCTCCAGAATGGAATCCAATCATTGGCTCTTCCAACTGACCCCCTCTAATCACTTGATTAGCTTACGAGGGTTGCTAGACTAAGCTAATCACAAAAGACTGAAAAACGGGGACATTACACCAATGCTCATGATATCATGCACTTGATATCTCTTGGATTAGGGATCCACATCTGAGTAGTTGGTGGACATCATGGACTTGATGTCGATAGACCATTACTCCGAGCACTTGGTGAATAGCATGGACTTGATATTCGTTAGACCAATGCTCTAAACATCATGGATTTGATGTTATGTTGACTTGTGGTAAACATCATGGACTTGATATTCTATCTCTTGAGTCGTGGAGACTCGTGGATCTAGGAAATCCACATTTGGTTGGTAAGTATCATATGACTTGATGTTACCATGGAAAGATGATTCTCATATGGATATGAGATGAATGGTTGGGGAATGATGAAGAACATATGTGTTCTCATCTGGTAGATAGAGACCTACCTTCATAGATGTGAGATCTATGATATCATTGGATAAGATATCCACTATGGTTATGTTTTTGTTACCTCTATCAAGGATAATAGACATGTTCAAAGGTTGAGTCCTATGGGTTGATCTTTTCCTCAAGTCCAAGAGGGAGTGTTAATATTATGGCCTTTTCGGCTAAGATCAATTAGGACAAGTAAGTTGATAATAATAAATTATGGATATATATTTTTATTATCACACCTTTGGTTAATTAATATATATGTGGAAGTGCGATTTTATAATAATAAATAAGGCATTTATTATTTTTATTATAAATAAAATAAATTACTTGGGAGGGCCCAATTCGGCCACCTTGAGGTGGAAGAGTTTATTTAATGATGCTCATATATATTGGAGTTTTTGATGAAGGACAAACATATCAAAAACATAATATGTGAATGTTCTCTTCATCAATGCTTGGAGCGAATCAATATGCAAATTCAGTTAACATATTATGGAACGAATTATTTCAGCATTATGGAGCGAATCAAACCAGCATTTATGGACTGATCTACACCAGCATTGGTGATGATAATCATCCGCACTAATAGCGAATTAGTTCTTCCCTTATAGTGCGATCTATACATAAATAATAAGGCTTGAAATTTGGGCGGATTTGTCTATTGATGAGGTGCAGATCTAGGGCAGATCTAGTGCGATATAGGGCAGATATAGTTCGATCTTTACATTCAACGAACTAGGGCTGATCTGAAGCAATCCTAAGATCAGATCGGTGGCAAATTTGGAGCAGACCTTGATAGTGAATTAAAGAGTAGATTGGAGGCTCCTAAGAGTAGAATTCAAGGACAAATTAAGCAGCCCTAAAAGGTTGAATTAGGGCAGAATTGGCGCAGCTTAGAAGAGCGAATTGAAGACCTTCAAGAGTTGATTCATAACAGTCATTGAGGGCAACATTGGAGGACTAATTTGAAGAATACAAGTAATGATTTGAAGCCAACAAAAGGATAAATTCAGACCTTCAAATCCAAGTATTATCTTTCTTTACTTGAGAATATTTATTATATCCTGTGTCTTAGTATTTGAAAGACCTCTATAGATTGTATATTCCTTGCTATAATTTGAAAATACTAACAAGGCAAATGTTTTCTGAACCTTGTTCTAGAGTGAATTGTAAATATTGATTGTTTGTTTGATGCTTTCTTTTTTTATTTGAAGGATGTTCAACCATTTTGATATTTCTTCTTCTACTTGCTCTTTCCAATGCTGCTGGAGCTTGCCATACTCACCCAAAACCACAAAGTTGGCCACACAATCAAAAGGCCCCACCAACTATGCAGACACACCACCAAATGCTGAGCATAACTGTAATTGCCTTACACCAGACTTCAAAACTTGTTCACATGTGCAAATACTCCTTGTTTAATGCTGCTGTAAAATTCCGCCATACTTTGCATCTTCACCCTTCAATCCACCAATGTTTAGCCTTCCTCCTACAGCCTTGTACAAGTTATTGAAGCATACTAGCATACCTTAATGGACCAGCAGAAAATGCTCACATACATTCTACACCATTGCCACCTTATTGCTTCTGGGTGGTGTCTTGCATGTTCCTCTAGATCATTGCAAGTATTTGGGTCATGATTGTAGATAGCCGTTTAGGCTCTTGAACAACTCTTGCATTTGTCTATAGATTTTCTGCTGCATTTAACTTCCTCTTGCAATGAACAAACATGATGCTTTCAAATCTACATTTTGGCCCTTTCATTTCTTCTACATAGCTATTGAATCTGCAATTTGGGCTTGTATCAGCATGAGCTGCATTTATAATATTTGAGAACCTCCTTTAACAACCAGCTGTGGCAACTTAGGAGAGAGTGCATCCACTATGCCAGCTATAAGAGCTTCCCATTCAACCAAATTTTCAAATTTATACGTAGGAATAGAGAACCTCCATGAAGGAACTCTCCATCTGCATTTGGAGTACCATACCTCTTGCTGCTAATCCTGGATTGCCTTTGAGGCTCCATTGAAGTTTAGTTTGGTGTAGCCCTCATGAGTAGGGCTCCACACCCATTCCTATCAACTTGTGCAGACACGATACTTGAATTCTTTTTTCTTACAGTATAATTGCTGTTTATCCTTTGAACTGGAACAAGCAAATGGATATTAAATTTTTTAAAATTTCATTTAATAGTTGCTATCTTTTGGATCACCAAGAAAAACCATTTTCTAAATTGTGATAGTGCGGATACCCAGAAATGTTAAGTACTAACAAAAGGAAAAGGAATCAGTTTCAAATCTTATTCCTCTCAGCTTGCTCAGCCAAGATACCTCAATTCTTTTTTCTTAGTTGAATTTCTGTTTATCCCTTCAACAAGAACAAGCAAATGGATTTAAAATACTTTAAGTTTCATTTTGTAGTTGCTATCTTTTGGAGCAGCAAGACATTTTCTATGTCATGACAGCGAGGATAGCTAGCAATGGTAAATACTTATTACAAAAGGACAAGGATACCTCATGGATGCCCTTTTTAGGATGGATTAGGAACAAGTTGAGGATGTGAGTGATTACGTTTTTATCACTAGTACTGCAGGATGTAAGATAAAATATGAAGCTGCTCTCTTTTCCACTTCCCACCAATCTAGTTCATTAATCCAGTATCCACCTGCCATTAGACAATTGTTTTGATGGTTGCTTTAAATTCAAGAATATTTATCGCCAAATTTTTAAGCAATCTGTTAATTTTATGGGATCGTATCAAACCCAATGCATTTAATGGTGGTTAAAACTTAAACCTATAAGTAGTGAGGTCACTTGTAAACCCTAACATGAATTAGTGTTTTGCAAGACAATTCAAAGCAAATAATTACGTGAGGTAAAACCTCTCTTCAAATTATAAGGGAAGCTTCCTGAAAACTAATATTAGCCCTGCATACTAACCTATAGACAAAATATACAATTCCCAGTACTTAACACAATATCTTCTAGAGTTTTCCAATGGTAAAATATTCTGCCCTATCTTTTCACCTTGGGTGCAGGCATAACACCTGAATCAGTTCTTTTCTCACAAGTTAGAGTTTATGATTATATGCTAAGAATGAAAGCAACTAACATTGAATGCCACAAGGCCTTGCTACTGGCTTAAAAGAAAAAACCCAGCAAGTTGATGGACACAAGATTTTGAAGGAAAATTGTTGTAACAAAACATCACACAACTTTACGAATTGAACAGCTAAGTTGCAAAAAAAGATCCAACCTAACTAGATAAACAACATCAATACAAAGTTTTCCTTTGTCCAACTCCTAAGATATTAAACAAAATTATTAGAAACACACAAACAAAAAAGCCATTCACTCAAACAATTATTTCAGCACCCTAAGTGTAACATCAACTATCATTAAGAAATATTGTGCTCAAAGCACTTATATGGCTACAAAAGTCAATTTTTGATATTTAGGATAATAATCAATTTATCCCAAACATCAATGTTTGGATAATAATCTGAGATACCGGATCCCTCTCAAAAGCGCCGGATCCTGATTCTAGTGCGATCCGGATCCCTCTCGGATTCCTCTTGGATCCCGACAGGATTCCGGAATGGAATCCGGATTCTTTGTGGATCCCTCATTGAGGAGTCCATAGAGAATTTGGATTCCATTTTGGAATCTTGCCAAGATCTGGGTGGAATCCGGACGTCTGGGCAAGGAAAAAGGGGCCCACTTTGACTTTTTTTTATCTATATATTTTTAAATTAAAGTAAAACTCAACCCTAAAATGACCCATCTAAACCCTAATTCGACCAATAAAGGTTGCTTCAAGTCATTTGATGTTATTCATTCATCTCTCAAGCATTTTTTACCATTTTGGTTTTGTTCTACAACTATAGCATTTTTCTTCGAAAGTGAATGCTCTAGAGGACTAAGACCCACATATCGTTTATTGTTTTAATTTTTAAATATGAAACATTGAAATATGGCTTGTGATTTAAATTTTCAGCATGTAATGACATTTTGAGACTTTTACAAAGTATGAATATGATATAATCATATATTGACGATTATGGATTTATCATTTTATGAGAATCACCATTCTAACTTATTATTATCATTATATGTTTGAACTTTGAAGTTTTCAACTAATGATGAATGAGCATTGGCATGTTACATGTATGGAATCTATGAATATACATATATATATATACGAAAATATCTATATATGTTGGAATCATTTGTTGTTGCACCAAAAGCTCGAACTGTCAATGCTCGATACATATGCCAGATTTAACCCGACCCACGGGAGGCAGTTAAGCCATGTCACGAATCTCCAAGGAGGTGCTGACCACCACGTCAACAATCTCCCCCTCAGCACCGATTGAGCCTTCAGCACCCATTGAAGGGAAACTTGAACCCGTGACCCAAGGCTCTGATACCAATTATTGGAATCATTTTCTGTTGCACCAAAAGCTCGAACTATCAATGCCCGATACAAATGCCAGATTTAACTTGACCCACGGGAGGCGGTTAAGCCATGTCACAAATCTCCAAGGAGGTGCTGACCACCAAGTCAACAATATATACCCGCGGAATCAGAATCCAACCCAAATTGTTTTTTGCCAAATCCTCTAATCCGAATCCAAATCTGAACCAGAACCAGGATCGGCTACTTGGATAATAATTGATCTATCCCAAAAATAAACATCTTTAATCCGAAACACTAAAAAGTAAACCCTATTATAAATGTGGGAAATAAAGCACTTTAAGACTAAAGTGTTGAGCACACAGTTATACTGAGAGGGGGGGGGGGAGGTGTGAATCAATATAACAACATTTTTTATCAATTTAACCTTTATCACCCACGGTAGCATCAATTACAATGATCACACGCAAATTACACAATAACACAAAATTTATGTGGAAACCCTAAAAAGGGAGAAGACCAAAGCAATATGTTTCCTTTATATAAAAATTTGCTTCCAAATTTTGAGGCACCAACCATTCATTCAATTTGTGAGCACCAACTCACTAGAGGCACCAACCCCGTATTCAAAAATTTAATAACAAGAGTTACGAGTCTCTTCTGAATCTGCAATAAACCTTTACTTGATGTGCTAAAATATGCCACAGAGATCACAATCTCCTCTTCAAGATCTGCTCACGAACTCCTTGAACACAAGTCTGCTAGATTATTTCTCACAAATCTGCTGTATGATTTTTCACAAATTGCTTATAATCTGATCTTGAATTTATCTCAAGAAGATCACATTCACTTCATATAGAATCTGCAATAAATATCTAATCTATATCTCCTTAAATCTGGACGGATCTTCACTTGAATCCTTCTCTTCTCAAATTGGTGTATGTACTTGATTAGTCTTTTTCTTTATTCACTCACAATACACACACTTCTCAAACTCCAAAATTGATTTCTATATATATCTTTTATTTCTAAAGATCATGCCCTTTTAAAATGAAGAAACATTCCCTTTCAGACTGAAGACACACACCTCAAATCAGATCGCACTTCTTCAAAAGATTAAACAATAAGTCTTTGTCTTAATTGCTGCCCTTTAAAAATGTGTGTAATGAGGTCATACTTTATTAAGGGGATTGTACCTTTTAAATGAGTCGGCCCTTAACAAATTTTTATTTGTTTTACAAAAGGTGGTAACTAATCTTAACTAAGTCGGCTAGATAGATCACACCTTTATTTCTATAATGATTTTCTTAAACATATTAAATCAACAGTAAGTCAGCCACTTCTAATCTTAAACCAGTTGGCCATATAAAAGATTGCACCACAAAAAATGTTTACTATATAAAGTCGCTGTCGTTATCTTCCTTTTCATTAAATCCTCTTCTTAATTTCTGTTAAGGAGGTCGCTGGTTATTCTTAGCACTGTTGTAACATCACAAAGTTGTCATTCTTTCTATAGGAGACTTGTCTATACCATCTACTGTTGTGTATACTATTGCTGTTCAACTGAATTGCATCTTTCATAATATCTCTGTATATTGACATCAGTGACAATTTTCTAACATTAAGGTAATCTAGACATATGTTGTAGAGTTATTTCCATTCTTTGTATATGCAGACCTTGGATCACCCATGGCTTACAGTTTATCTACCATTTTCTCCCTTGAATGGCTTTGCTGACCAACAATCTCCATTCTAGATCACATTTGGGATCATCGATCAACTTGAGAACTAGGTCTTATGGGTGTCTGGACCAAAAAATAAAAATAAAAATAAAAAATGACTTGGGTTTTTAATCGTAAAAGTTAATAGAACACAATATTTTGAAATTCTATCAAATAACATTATAACAACTAGAAAGAGGTTCATCTCCTTATATAGAGATTGGAAGATGGATCCGTGCAAAAGGATCAACATAACATGACACACCCAACGTTATATATAGAAATACACTTGCCACTAAGGTGACTATTACAACTGTAAGGTTTATCTTCTAATAATTATTTAATATTATTCTTATACCCCCCCTTAAGGTTTACTTCATTGAAAATAAAACATATCAAATTAATAACACCCTAAACTCTGAATTTTCTGTTCTTCAAAAGCTTTTCTTTGAATACAGACCATACATTAGGTAGAAACTCCATCAAGCTTCCTCAAACCTTTGTAAAGGTGTAGCTTTCAAGCTGAATCCCGAAGTTTTCTGATTACCACCTTCTCAAACTCCCATATCACAGATCCCTTGAACCATTGGACAACAATCTATGCCTAGCTACACTCATAGAGCTCCATCAAGTTGTCTCATAACCTTTAGAAGGGTATGATTCCCAAGATCACAAACTCCAAGCTAACTAAGCAACCATCCATTTTGAGCTTTATCTACACTGACCTTCTACTTGTCTTCAAAGTGTGGACTTTTTAGAATATATGAAATATAACATTCATCTTGGTATAGTAATCCTTCCAGGCTCTTGTAGAAATGCATCTAGAGGATCTTCAACATCATGACAAAGTTTGTTGGAATTAGCTTTAAGATGTACCTCATCACATTTTACTTCAAGATAACCATAGACAAAGTGCATGGCTGTCCAGCCTTTTGGAGTTTGCTTCATCTCCATGTCACGTTAAGTAATTGGTAAAAAAATTGATATATTAACAAATGATCAAGACAATCATTATAAAGAATTTACAGATGAAGGAAATAGAAAGTTTCTAAAAGAAACTATAGAAGATCGAGTAATCAATCATATCTATCTAATTTACATAATATTACAAAAGATGACCATTAAAATAATAAACTAATATAATAATATTCTAATACCTTCCCTTAATGGTCAATTTGTCAACAACACCAAGCTGACCCCTGAATTTAGCAAACTTATCTGGACCGAGAGGCTTGGTGAGAATGTCTACTGTCTGATCCACAGTCGGAACATACTGCAAATGAACTGTCCCATCTTCAACCAACTACTGAATGTAATGACAATGAATGTCCACATGTTTGGTTCTTTCATGGAAGACTGGGTTCCTGGCAAGCTTGAAAACGCCCTCGTTATCAACAAACAAGAGAGTCAAACCTACTTGAGACATCTGCATATATGTAAGCATTCGACGAAGCCAAACTGCTTCGCAAGCTGCCTTAACTACTCGATATTCTGCTTCTGTCGAGGAGAGAGATATTGCCTGCTTCTTTTTACTAGTCCACGTGACTTCACCAGATCCCAAACTAAACACATATCCAGAGGTTGGCTTCTTATCATCAACTGAACATGCTCAATCTAGATTTGTGAACCCACTAAGTCTAGGATCATGTCTCTTAGTGTAAAGAAGTCCATATTCAGGGGTGTCCTTCACATAACGTAGCACACACTTCGCTGCTACCCAATGATCAGCCTTGGGGGCTGTCATGAATCATGAAATGTAGCTCACTACAAAACCGAGATCAGGTCTAGTGGCAGTGAGATAGATGAGACTGCCCACTAGTTGCCTGTAAGTGGTTTCATTAACAGGAGGAGAATCAGATTTGGCTGACAACTTCAGTCCCTTCTCCATAGGTGTGGAAGCAGGTTTACAATCCTGCATTCGAAACTTGTCAAGCAAGTTCCTCGCATACTTAGATTGAGAAAGAAAAATACTATCATCAGTCCACCAAACCTCAACACCTAAACAATAATGGAGAAGTCCCAAATCTATCATATCAAAATTCTGCACAGGTCTCGTTTGATTTCTGTAATCAAATGTATTGAAATGCTAGTAATGATCAAGTCATCCACATAGACAACAAGAAAGAGAATATCATCACTAGAGCGTTTGATATACAAATTACTGTCAAAAGGACAATGTTGAAAACCATGAGCAACCAAGTACTGATCAATCTAGATGCACCACGCTCGAGGAGCCTATTTAAGTCCATAGAGTACTTTCTTGAGTCTACATACTTGGTGCTCTTTGTTGGCATCCTTGAAACCAAGAGGCTGCGTCATGCAGACTTCTTCTTGCAACTCACCATTGAGGAAGGCACTCTTAACATCCATTTGATGGACTTTCCATCCAAACTGAGCTGCAATGGCGAGAAGAAGACAGATTGTACTCATCTTGGCAGTAGGAGCAAAAGTTTCGTCATAGTCAATGCCCTCCCGTTGTGTGAACCCTCGAGCAACTAATCTGGCCTTGTATTTATCTAAGGTACCATCTGCATGATACTTGACCTTATACATCCATTTGCAGCTAATGGGCTTCTTCCCTGGAGGAAGATTAGAGAGAACCCAAGTGTGATTCTTCAGAAGATCTGGTATTTTGCATCCATTGCCTGTTCCCACTCTAGAATCCTTGTTGCCTCTTTAAATGTTCGAGGCTCATAAATACTACGAAGGTTAGCCATGAGAGCAAAGTTAATAGTATTTTTCTGCTTGCCCTTATTTCTAGAAGATCTACTCTCAATGAGCTCATCAGGACGAAGATCACTGATGGTCTTAGCTCACCATTTAGGCCAGAGAGTAGATGTGCCAACCTCAAGAGGAGGAATAATTGGAGCTAGAGGTGGAAGAGGATTCACAATAGGTAGAAGATCAACATCATTTGGAGAAAATTCAGGTAGTGCATCATCAAATACAAAATCTGCATCATCCCTCCCATCAGGTGAGTCCAATGGAAGACAGACACCGAAATTAGAAGCCTTCAAAGGCCGGTCCTCTGAATTCTGCTTAGACAAGGAAAGCTAAAATGGTCCTCGTTCTTCATCAAAGACAACATCACGACTGGAGATAAGATGATCTGTGTCTACATCAATTAGATGATCTGTCACAATAACTTGTAAACATGAGCTTTTGACTCTTGGATTCCAACTTGGAGCGCTGGACATCTGGAATCCATAAATATACTAAAGAGCCAAAAACTTTCAGATGGATGATTCGAGGTTTGCGACCAATCTGTTAGCCGGAAGACTACTTTATTATATGTCGAGTATTAGTTATGTTGTTCCAACGGTAATTAGTTATTACCGAAGGGTAGTTGGGTTGGGCGGTGATGTTTGGTCACACCCCTTCGGGTAGATAAATATGTACCACCTATGGGTGAAGGGACGACAATGATTATAAGATGAATGTACTCATACGTTGGAATGATTAATGAAAGTATATATTATTGTCTGATATGTTCTGTGTTTATTATATTTCTTGCACTATGTCTATGCAATATTAAGTTTACCTCATCGGGCAAACATTTGGCGCCGTTGTCGGGGAACAACATAACTAATTACTGTCGGAACAACATAACTAATACCCGACATATAATAAAGTAGTCTTTCCGGCTAACATCATCCCCCCCAAAAAGAAAGTCGTCTTCGATGACTCACAACAAAAGGGAGATGAAATACACCACATAGAATAAGACAATCACTGAGAAGGGGTGGAGGGGCGTCCCTGAAAAAAATGGAGTGGCGCCCTCCCCATCAACGTTGCTTCGAGTAGTTCTTTTTCCGTCACATCACATTCCTCCCATGCCTGCACCAAACTGGTCGCCAAAAACACGTTTCAGTTGTAGCCTCTGCTAACACAATACTGTCTCCCTAGCCAATCTGACCTTGATAGCCACCCGCGCCGCCTTCTTTGCTTCCAACTCCTAGGTACGCTGAGCCAAGTATCGCTCTAATGCCTCCAACTGGGTGGTCAGCTCTTCCCGAGTTCTCCATGCATCCACCAAGACAGCCTCACGTCCAGCCAACACCTACTCTGAGTGCCTCAAAGCGTAGTACCCTTCTCGAAAAGCTTGCTCCTAGTGCTCTTTCCACCTCTGACATGCAGACACTCCATGCCTGTAGCAGCTCCGGGTCTCATCAACTGGTCACACTTCCCAAAGGTTGATAACTGAATAATTTTCTCCTGTTGTTCCGATGCCCCAACTCACAAAGAAAATGGGGGTCTAGGGGGCAACGCCCCCAGCAAGGTCGAGTGGCAATGCCCCGCGGGGTCCTGGAGCAGAGCTTCGACTATAGCTGGGCCGTACGGTGCCGTACGGTGTTGTCCTTGCCTTGTGTGTTGCCAGACTCAGATGCCGTATAGAAACAACCAAAACGGAGTGTCCCCTTGGTAAAATACACATTGAGTGCCGTACTGTCATTCCTCCTTGCCGTACGGTGGGGTGTGTAGCCTCTTTATTTCTTGTCGTACGGCCTCTTTAGTTCCTTCATGCATGAACGTCTTCCATGGTTGCTGTACGGTGGCCTCGCACTTTGCTTTGTTTGCCGTACGGTAACTTGACTTCCATTTTGCCATACGGTGACTTGGCCGTACGACCTTTATGTGCCGTACGGTAACCATCGTATGGTGACTTTTGTTTTATTGTTGCTTTCTCGCCGTATGGCCGGCAGTGTCTTTTTTTTTTTTTGGATTTTTGGATTTTTTTTTTCTTTCTCTTTTTTTTTTTAAATTTATTTTTCCATTACCGTCTGGATGCTTCTCCGGTCGCCCGTATGGACGGCTCTCGAGTCAACTGCCTGACCTCCCAAGTCCCTTTCCATCCTCTCGAGTGTTCTGTCCCTCCTCTCGGGTGCATCCTCTCTTGGTAACGTTTCAATTTGGACCTGTTGATGGACTCATGTATCTCCAGTCCGTTGAGAGTCCACAACTTGACAGCCCCGTCATAGCAGACTTCCCGAAATTTTCCTAGCTTAATCTCATTCTTTAGAGTGTGCAGCCGTTCCCTCAAGCTTTCCCTGTCACCGAGTCTGTTTTCAATGGCCATCCAAAGGCTTGGAACCGTAAATTCTACAAGGACCACGACCTCTTGTCCATACATAAGGAGAATAAGGATTTTGAAGGCTGCAGTCGTCAACCCAGTATTCCAATCGTCGCGGGCACGAATGATCTTAGGTTCCTCTTGTATTCACTGTACTCGGGGGAAAATGTTTTCGGCTCTTCTTCAATACTTAGTATATTGCATGTTGGTCGGAAGAGTTCGTAATCCTCTATTTGCTAGTGGAAGAGACCGTTCAGTGAATCTGCATCATCCTCTGAGTATTCCCCCAATCTTAGTACACCTTCACTATTCAGTTCCATTCCATCCCTTCCTGCATCCCTTCGATCGTTTTCTTCTTCGGAGTCAGATTCTGAGTTTGAAGAAGAGGCTATCTCTTCGCTCACCATCTGGGTGCAAAGGTCGATGGTGAACTTCCTCCCCCAATTCTCCATCGAGAGGGTGTTTTTCTTCCAATTGTGGTTTACCTTCGCCGTGACCAGCCACCCTCAACTCAAAATGGCATCGTAACCCTTCTTTTTCAAAGGTATCACCACAAAGTCTAGTACAAATGGTTGCAAGCCAATGGTGACCTGTTGTGCCATCAACGTTCCGAGGGGTTTGATACCCTGCTGATCGGCGCCTAATAAGTTGAAGGTTGGGGGCCAGAGGGTTGGCTTGCTCAATTTCTTCCATGTTTCCTCCGGAAGGACATTCACTCCCGACCCTCTGTCCACTATAGTCTCTGTCAGGATGGTGCCAAGGATGCCCATCTCGACGACTGCTGGGTACCTGCCGCTGTTTACAACAAGTGTCATTGGGTCAGTTGCCAACCTTCCGAGGATGTTCGTACGGGTGGTATTTGGCTTCGTGGTCAAATTCCCCAACAACATCGTTCCCAAGTGTGGCGTGGTGTGAAGGAGGTCCCGAAGTTTCACCGGTACCTCTAATTGTAACATGTGTCAGAATGTTTTGTTTTGCATCCCTCTGGCCCGAGGTGGTGGCCATCTCCCGTGTTTCTTTCTGTGCTTTCATCGTCTTCTCTATTTCTTCCTTACCCTCCTGTGCCCCTTGTTTTGCTTGTGATCGGGTGATGGCTAGTACCCATTCGTCACTTTGTGTTCCCTCGATATTAAGCAAGTTGACCCCGAATTTTGGGCAGTTGGCATCCTCGTGGTTGCTAGGACCACACCAATAGCATAGCTTCTGCGGGGCGTCGCCCTTGTCGCAGTCCCTTGCAAAGTGGCCCCACTGATTGCAAGCTCGGCACTGGATCATCGGCTGACCCTTGGAGTCGTATTGTATTTGACTCCTTGTGTTGGTGTTGTTGGTATTGCCCCTTCCGCCACCGCGTCGGTTGCCTCCGTATCCGCCGGAGGATGCATTATTGTTAGTCTTTGCCCCTGATGTAGATGGTTGCTCTTGGGTAAATAGCACTTGTTGATTCCTCACCTTCATGTTGTATGGGCATTTCTTGGTGGAATGGCCCATGATCTGACAAATGTCACAAAATGCCATTTTGGGACACGACCCCTTTGTATGGCCGCTCACCTTGCAGTCCGTACACCATATGTCAACTTCCCCCTTGTTGGTACCCCCTTTCATGGTCTTGAACTCCATCATTCTCTCCCTGTCCTTTTGGAGTGCCATGACTTTTTTCTTCGACTCACCATCACTGCCATTGTCATCGTTTGAAGTGTCATCTTCGTCGGAAGAGGACTTCCTTTTTTTTCTTCTTGGAGGTTTTCTGTTCGCTCTCCAAGTCCATCTCTCGGTTATAGGCATCTACGTATAAGGTGGGGAGCACTATCTTCATTTTCCTCCGTCAGGTAGATTTCAGGCCCTCCACGAACCATCTTTTTTTCAGGCCATCCGATGGCTGGCTATCCATTTTTCTGACTAACTCTTTCAGTTGGCGACTGTAAGCCCGGACAATCTCTTTTTTCCCTTGCTTGGTTCCATATATTTCAGAGACGATTTCATTATCGTCTTGCAGGAGCCTAAACTCCATTTCAAATGCCTTCTTCAATAAGTCCCAGGTGGTCACTTCGCTTTTGTCTAAGTCAGAGTACCAATCGATTGCTACCCCTTGGAGGGTTGCCGGAAACTGTTTCATCCATTCCGCTTGGTCAGCGACTCCATTCACAGACCAAATTGTCTCACATGTGCGGCAATGCCGAATAGGGTCTTCTTTTCCATTGCCGTGGAAAATGGGTAACTTCTCCTTGTTAGCCGTCATATTCACCCTCCGGGGTGGGACGGTGGTATGTATCGCCTGTTGTGTTGCCGGTTGGGTCACCGAAAGTGTTTGCTGTATTGGTTGTACGATAGGTTGGGATGGTCCTGCCGATGTCGGTACCCCAGAAATGTTTGGTATCGTACCACTTGATGTCCCCGAACTACTGCAATCGTCCAAGCCTGGTGGGCTACTGTGATCCCCGTGCCCCTCTGTCACTTCGATACTCTCGGCGGCAACGGTATCCTGAGCCTCCCTCCGTGCGGCTTCCTCTTCTTCCTTCCTTCGGGCTTCTCTTGCTTCTGTCTGTGGGGTTAAGGTTAAGGACCTGAACAAGCTCCTTGTTTCCTCCAGGCGATCCTCGTCACTTCATCTGGCCTCCCGGTTAGATTCCTCCAGACGCTCGCCTTCACTTACTCCCTTCGGTAGTCCTTCGGCGCATCTTCTGAATCTCTCCCTTAGCTTGGCTTGCTATTGTACGAGTACGACAATTCTAGCGGCTTGTTCTTCTTCGAGTTCCTTCTTTAAATTTCTATTTTTATTCAATTGATTAGGCATAAATTCTATTCAATGATTCCGTCCTCATTCGTCCTCACATTGATATTCTCCTCCAATGGTATTCCCATCCATCCACTCATTCCGTCACTTGCCAAATTCATTTGGAAATGACGCCAGATGTTTGCCTGTTGTGGTAAACTTAATATTGCAGAGACATCGTGCAAGAAATATAATAAACACAGAACATATCAGACAATAATATATACTTTCATTAATCATTCCAACGTATGAGTACATTCATCTTATAATCATTGTCGTCCCTTCACCCGTAGGTGGTACATATTTATCTACCCGAAGGGGTGTGACCAAACGTCACCGCCCAACCCAACTACCCTTCGGTAATAACTAATTACTGTCGGAACAACATAACTAATACCCAACATATAATAAAGTAGTCTTTCCGGCTAACACAGTCCAGGCTTCCTCAGGAGTCTTCCTCTTAACGACATGTGTGGGAGAGCTATTAGGGAGATAGACCGTAGTAAACATTGCTTCTGCCCAATATTTCTTAGGAACATTTCTGTGTTCCATCATTTACCTAGCCATTTCTGTAATGGTGCGGTTGCGATGTTCTATCTCGCCGTTTTGTTGAGGGGTGTATGGTGTGGTTAATTGACGTTTTATGCCATGTGTATCATAGAAAGTGGAGAAACCAGTATTATAGAGCTCCCCCCCATTATCAGACCTAAGAGATATAATAGACCACCTAGGCTCTTTTTCTACTAAGGCCTTAAATTTCTGAAATACAGTAAACACATCTGATTTTTGTCTAAGAAAGTACACCCACATTTTACGACTAAAATCATCGACAAAAAGCAAGAAATACCTGCACCTAGTAACAAGAGTATTCATTGGACCACATACATCAGCATGGACCAATTGTAGTACCTTTGAGGCTCGTCATGAGTCACCATCCTTGAACGTTGTCCTATGCTGCTTCCCAACCTGACAAGCTCTATAAACTCGCTGATTTTGAGTTTGAATTTTAGGTAGGCCATGTACTAAATCATCCTGAACAAGTTGAGCAAGCTAATGAATGTTCAGGTGATCATATCTGTGAAGAGCCTAACCGGCTACTTCGGATTTCTTCTTATTAATTCAAATATTTGCAAACTTATTTCAATTGTTTGGTAAAACAATCTTCAATGATAATTCCATCATAATTATAAATAATAGTAACACAAGAAAATTCCTTCCGAGAAATTAGATAAATCTTATTTTTTTGATTCAAATAACACAATCAAGTATATCATTCAAATTCATTGCACCTGATATTTATTAATAGATGGCAGATTGCAGTGGACTCCAAGGAGAAGTGTGACGTATCAATCAACATTCAAGACACCACCCACAAGGAAAGCCGATCACCACCTCCAAACACCAAATGTCACTTCCAGACAGTCACGTGAGTGACCAGAAATAATAACGTGGCCTGTCTGCCACAGTTACGGCCTCAGCAATTTCGAAACGCCCTTCTAATAGACTCGGGCCCTAGCAAATACTAGAACGACTCCTCTCAAGTTCACGTGAGCTGCAACAGCTAACGTGACTATTTTATTTGATGCACTAGCCTCCAAAAACAGAATTACGGGCCCTGTAAGAAGTCACGTGAGCTATGATTTGTTCACATTCAACCCTCCATACACTCATTCAGTCAGTTGTGGTTGACGTTAACAAAGGTCAACAATTTTTGTTGTCAAAATAAAAACGTCTTCCAATATATATGAAGACACAACGCTGAATGCACAACCATCAATAAAAATTCACTGTTCTTCCCTGGCATAACACCTTGTTGATCAGAAAGCAAATTAACCAGCTTCCCAACAATTATTTCCAGAATTACGAATTGATGAAAACTTAGGCACACTTCCAACAACATTCTTCAATCTTTAAACCTCCACAATTCCGATATACAACATCATCGAATTGTGATTTCTGAAACAATCAGCTGTGAAATTCACCATTATCAGACAATGGTTCAAATCACGAGATGAGGAATTAGTCCTTGAAACCCTAGCTAGGATTTGTCCTTCTCCCAAATTCCAAGAAAATAATGATTGCATAAAATATGAGAAAAGTGCTTTTTCGAGTAGAATATATAGGCCTTTTGGAAAAAGCACTTTTTTTAATATTTTCACTTAATTGGCTTTAAAAATAATCTCACTTTATAACATGAAGTTATAAAGTCATAAGTTATTAAATTAAATCAAAATAATTTAATTTAATAACACATTTAAAATATAAGCCACCGAACTATCTGACTGCAATCAACAAACTTCTAACAAAGCACCAAGTCCAACTGCCCAGCTAGGAATAGGCACTGCCCTGCCAGAAATAGCCACTGCAAAAATAGACTTACTATAAATAGTAAGTCTCTCAAACTGGGGATTCTCTGAAACTCGATCTTGAGATATCTGACGCTCCGTGCAGACACCTTGCTAATCCTGGCCATACCCAAAATATCACCTACTAAAAATAGTAAGTTGACCAAAATGATCAAAACGAAGAGCAGACCTGATAATCAGAACCTCCAGAAAGGAATCCAAATGCTGGCTTCACCATCTGACCCCCTCTGATCGCCTGATTAGCCTGTGAGGGTTGCCAAACCAAGCTAATTCCATAAGTCAAAAAACGGGGACATTAGAATATCGCTGATGCCAGAGACTGCTAATAGAGGCTGATTTTGCTACGAAGGCATGTTCAAGAGAATCACCCGTATCCACAAATTCGTATAAACCATGATCCTCAATGCCAATAGCCATAGTAGTGCGTGTTGCATGATCAACAATCGAACACTTGTGCGTACTGAATACCACATCAAGCTGATGAGAACGCTGCATGATCCGAGTCACTGACAGTAAGTTTAGTTCCATGACAGGAACATAGTATACATTAAGGAAAATGAGATTCCTCCCACCAGACTGTATCTGAATGTTGCCCTTGCGGACAACGATATACTCTTCACCTCCTCCAAATATGACTGAATCAATAAAGGGATAAAACTTTGTAAACCAGTCACGCCTTTGAGTGAAATGCCGAGAAGCACCATAATTTATATATCAAGCAAAAGATCTCACATGGTCTGCAAATCATTAGCCATGAAAACGTAAAAGGAAGACTCTTTCTGCTCTGTGTGCTCAACAACATATGCTTTAGGTTGAGACCCTCCTTGCTTCCGTTGTTCGGAAGCCAAACGATTGTGTCAATCCTTGAGGAAATGGCAATATTTGTGACAATACTTACATTGAACCTTCTTCTTCGAACCATCCTGAGACTGATTGGAGCCTTTTTGCTGAAATGACTGCGATGACTGAGATTTGCCTTTAGCCTTGTGAAAGGATTTGTCTGCAAAGGCATGCTCTGAGGAGGACGAGGTGGCGCTACCACCAAATTGTCGTTTCCAACGATCCTGTTGCAGCAGTTTGGTGCACAACTTTGAAAATTTCAGAACAACATTAGTGGAAGTAATGTTGAGAGTCTCTATAAAGTGCTCATAAGATTTAGGTAGACTCTTCAGGGTGATGACTACCATATCTTCTTCCTCCATTTTTCGACCAATACCTTTGAGCTGATCTCGAATGTCCTTAATCTTCGTGAGATGCTCCTATAAGGACATGCGTTCATCCATCATGATGGAGAACAACTAGTTCTTCAGAAAGAATGCTTTGCTTTTGTCAGATGTCTCATGCAACTCCTTTAGATGCTTCCAGATTTCCAACGTTGACTTGCCAGAAGGAATTTGAGGCAATTGATCATTTGTAACAAAGAGCTTGAGAAGCATGACAACTTCTCGATTCCCATCATCAAACTTGTCTTCGTCTACTTGGATTGTGGTAGGACGAGTCTCGGTGCCCAAAACAAGCTCATCTAGGCAACGATATTCGAAGATTGTCAGCATGCGCTGCTTCCAAGTATTATAATTTTTGTCGTTGAATCTTTGACTGCCTTCCAACATTAAGCTGGTCAATGATGCCATCTTGCATGTTTCCCAATGCACGGAAAATGAAAAAACAGAGAAGAGGCTATAGCATAGAAGCTGTAGCAGAGGCAAATGTAGGTAAAAAATTCAAAAAATAATGAAGTACGATTGGCACAGACTTCGAGAAAATTTTTCAGCTGACCTAGAAAAATATGACGAAGACCCAAAAGAGATCTCAAAAAACCCAAAAAGAATCTGTAATCAAGATGAATTTTCGATTGGTATGAAATTTGAGGCACGAAAACCAAGGTACCCAAAAAAATCTGAAAGTGGCCCAGTTGAGGTCTTGAAAAACCCACCCATGAATTTGTAGTTAGATTTTTAATCCGGCACAGAAAAAGAGAGTTTCAAATGAAACCCTAGCCGACTTTAAAAAACTTAAAAAAATGGCAGAAAATAACTAGTAGTTGTAGAAAATCTACCATTCAAGGTTGAAAGTGATGGATGAATGGGCTGTAACACTCAAGAAAGTGGTTGTTTTTGATAGGAAATGACCAAGAAAGGACCTCTGTTTGTAGAAATGGCCGCTGCAAGAAACCTCAGTAAGAGAAAAAACGTCTTCAACAGGCGAGTTTGACAATAAATAATGGCGAAAACACAGACGTTGCAGAAGTTTTTAAAGGCCAAATACTGTCGTCCAAGCAAAATCGTGAGTAGTAAAAACTAGAAGTTGTAGATTAATGGTGACGGTTGCAGGAAAAAAGTTGCCCAGTAGGAGACACAAGCTGTCTGCAAAAAAATGACGCCAAATAACCATGAAAAAGGAAGAAAAATGGCATCCAAGAACCCCAATTGGGTTTGGCAAACAAGGAAAATATCTTCAAAATTTTTTTTTCGAATTTTTTTTAATAAGCAGATAATTTCGAAAAATGAAATTATAAAACTTTTCGAAAGATGTAGGAGCTAGGCTCTTATACCATTTTAGGCAAAGTAATTGGTAAATTATTGGATGTATTAACAAATGATTGAAAGATCATTATAAACAATTTACAAATGAAAGAAATAGAAAGTTTCTAAAAGAAACTATAGAAGATCGAGTAATCGATCTTATCTATCTAATTTACATAATATTACAAATGATGACCATTAAAGTAATAAACTAATATAATGATATTCCAATAAACACCGGTATAGTTTTGGGTTTATATTGTTTGGGCTTTCAAATACTAAAGTTGAATATTAAATAGCCAAAATATTTGCCTTAACATTTAGAGTTTCTAAGGATTCTGGTAAACATAGTTGAATTTGTCCCTAAATATTGATAGTATTTTCCAGATTTATCAAGGAATGATCAAACTATAGAGGTCTTCCAAACACTAAGCACAGGATATAGAATAATAAACAGAAGAAAGACGAGATGTTACCCGGATTTGGAGACCTTATGATGCCTTCAAATCTGCCCTCAAAATCTTGTTCCTTGGTTGCCTTTAATCTGTCCTTTAAATCTGATTTGGCACTCAAATCTGAATGAAAGCAACACCCAGATTTACTTCGATCTGCACTGTAAGAGTCGTCCAATCTGTCCTACATACAATCCTTTAGTTACATCCGATCTGCATTAATGATGACAGATTCTTCAATGTATTGCATCACATATGCAATGTATTGCAAGTCCTTGCAATATATTGCATCAATGTATGACAATTGTTGATCAAGTATATCGCAGATCCTAATATACATCATGTATATAAATCGCACTTATTTGCCAAGTCTGCTCGCATCATGTGTTCGCACTAAATCTGCTCATTGATCTCCATGGCTGATGTTGTTCATACTCCAAGATCACACAAGGATAAATCGCTCCAGCCCTAATTCGCTCAATGCATTTACTTAATGAATTCGCTCCAGCAGGGAGGATGAATTTGACCTAGAAGATTGCACTTGAATGTTCCAAATCGCCAATCCAATCATCAACCAAAATGCCAATCCAAATACACTTTAATGGCAGACTCGAATGAATAATTTGAAGTCCTAGAATTCGCAAGCCAAGAAGGAAAACGCAGATTATAGATCCTTGAGGAAAATCGCACTGATACTTCTTTCCTCAAGGATTGAAACACTATATACAAGAGTCTTTTGATAAACTCTACCAACTCTACCACCCCAAGGGTGGCCGACTTGGGCCCTCCCAAATAAAATAATAAATAACCTTTTATTTATTATTAAATTGCCACTTATATATATGCATTATCTTATAAACAATAAATAATAAATATCACCCATATTTATTATTATTATTTATAAATTGATTTATAATAAATATTTCCAATATATTTATTATTTCCTCATTCTCCAAGATGGCCGATCTTTGCCGTAAAGGCCATAAAATCAACAAATATAAGTAATAATATCCAATGAGGAGATGACAATTCCTTGCAGGTTCATCCTAGGCATACTTGGGGCCAATAATTGTGCCCTATTATCCATAGTGGATTGCTCTACAAACTTGCTTAGGGAATGAACCAGATCTAGATCTAGGGTATTTTTTGGGTTGAACTAGTAACATAGGTTTGAAGACATGCACTTCTATTTCAAGTCATCCCAAGGTTTCTCTGGATCACCTAGATACTTCTTTGTAAAAAATATAATCCTCACTATAGTGTAATGCCTTGAATGAGGATTAACTCCTAGTCACAAGACTCAAGACAACCTCTTCCCCTTGCAGTGGCAATACTTAACCTTGGTGGTTCAACTTCTATGGTCCAATTTATTGATCATTTGCAAGTTTTATTAATAATGCCATTTTTTTTTGTGGATTTTAGTTTTATGTACTCTGGTGGTATTGATGAATTTTGGTTAGTGTGTTAAGTATTGAAGGCTTTCATGGGCATATAGTGACACATATTAATAGTAGGATTTTACTCATGTCAATTTATGTCATCTCATTACTACCTCCACAAGTAGTTGTTTATGCTAATGACATTTTAATTCCTCATGTATCTTGATAATAATTAAATAATGACAAGTTATGGGAACTCCCATTGCACATACACACACACCTCTAAGCATTTGTTAGTAGGTTGTAATAGAAAATGTTAATCACTTTGGGCTTTTCTCTCTCAAGGTTTTTACTCATGTCAATTAATGTCATCTTATTATTACCTCCACAAGTAGTTGTTTATGCTAATGACATTTTAATTCCTCATGTATCTTGATAATAATTAAATAATGACAAGTTATGGGAACTCCCATTGCACACACACCTCTAAGCATTTGTTAGTAGGGTGGAATAGAAAATGTTAACCACCCTGGGCTTTTCTCTCTCAAGCTTCTTTTTTGTTTATTCTAAATTAATATGCAAAATTTTCTTCTTCTAGTCTCTTTTGGTGATTTTTTCACAGGATGCAAATGTATTAGTGAAGGCTGGTTAGTTGAACATAATCCATGGGTAATTGAATTTTTTAAAATAGACTTCATCGTATATTTTTCTATTATTATTTGTGGTTGAAATATGAATACTTAAATCTGACCCATTGACACTAGTGGATGAAATTGGCATGTTGCTTTGATAATAACCAGAGGCAGATAAAGCCAACTTCATCTGATTCAGCAAGTAACTTGGCTAGGATTTAGTTTCAAAATGCATTTGATAAGTTTATATGGCATCATGTTCCAGTTCTGCTATTATATATTTATCAATAAATGGAGTCAGATACCTTTTTGCCCTATATTTTTGGAAACATTGTTCTACATTGTTAGAGTTAACAACAGAGAGGAACTGTCAACATTAGAGATTCTTGCGTATAAGATTTGGATGCAACATATTAATGTAAAAATGTTGAAAATTAAAATGGAAAGCCAACCTATAATCCTTTTATGCTTGCTTGAAAGCTTTATTCCATCTATGTTATTTGATAGTAGTACCATACACTGAAGCAAATTTCCGAAGTTGAAATTGCAGGTTGATACCTGTTCTAACTTTCTTTCTAATTACTTCTGCAGTACAGTCTCTAGTGGCATTAGTGGTGCAAGCTACTACACAGGAACATTCAACACGGTTAATCGTTCTCCTAATGGTGATTATGTGGCTGTTTCTAGTCGTGGGAATTTCTATTTAACCTGGGAGCCGGGTCAGGTGAAATTTTGTAGCCTCTCAATGTCCCTTATGCTTGGAGTGTGCACACACACACACCTCCCACAATTTTTCTTTTATTCCAGTTTGGTGAATTTACTGAAGATGGATCTAACTAATTTGCACCGACATGTAAAAACTTAATCCCCTGATTACCTCTCTAATCATTTATTTATTTGATTGACAATCCATGCAGCTGATCCAAATTGTAGTGGATGAAGATATTACTTGTTTTCAAAGTTTATAATGTGGAAGATATATCATGTTATTTCAAGGTTGATGCAAAAGTTAGGATGCTTGTATTTGCAAATCTAAAACCTTAATATCAATAATATTAAATTTGAAACATTCACAATTTACTAGATGGATTTCCCATGAGCTCCTAGCTCATCTACTTGTCTTTGCACAGAAAATGAATTGATTGAACACATTTATTTCTTCTCACATATTTTTTCCTATGCAATTCTCGTTACTTGAAAAGATGAACTCATCACATTCATATACTGTTAAATCCACATCTAGATTCAAGTTTTGAAATGCTCCTAGAGTACTATAGAGCTTGCACTTGGCCTAGTGATTTCAGTCTTGCCATAATCTCTGCAAGTCATCCAGGGCTAAATCACAGAGCTTATCTGGTTTCAAAGGCATTATCCAAGCTAGGAACTAAATGTTTGCTTTCGAGAGAATAGAAAGCTTCAATAGTGAAGAGTAAAGATCAAATACCGATAGAGAAAGGAAGAAGAGCCACATAGTGAATGGTTGATGAAATGGTGTGTGAGGTAAAACCTCTCTCAAATTAGGAGGGGGAGCTCTTTTAGATCACAACCAACCTAATTCTAAGCTAAACTAACTTTAGACTGAAAACTATAGACAAGATATTCAAATATGCACACTATACAAGATTCACTGAGGGGGCTTACATAAATGAGAATAAGTACCTTCTTATATTTTTGCTTTGACGACATGCACTAAATTGCTAACATCATGTCCTGCAAATAAGATTTTCAGATATTGAACAAAAGAATGCCAATTGAAACAAGAAAACAACATCTGGCTGGCTAAACAAAGGGCAGCTATTCAATGTAAACAAGTTTTGAAAGAAATACAATACATGATTTCAGAAATAAACAGCTAAGATATGTTCAAAGTGATAAGTCAGACAGATCTCATCAATACAAAGCCTGATTTAGTACAATCAACATTCAATTTACTTGATGAAATTATCAATACAATAAACGTAGAGACAAAATAAGTATTTTGAACAACGAATTTTATAGCATAAGTTTAACATCAACTATCCTCTTAGAGCTTATGTGCTCAAAACCCTTATTTATAGGTTACAAATGCTCAGTCTTTGGGACTTTGAAATGATCTTATTGTAATCCCAAAACACAAGCTCTAAAGGGAAATGCTTAAAGGTTGCTGAAAAGTTAGAAACGAAGGAACTTTAGAGAAAATCTAATAAGAAAGAACAATAAAATAACTTGGACCAACAATAGGCCCTCCTCTTCATTTGAAAATTGAACATGATTGGAAAAGACTTCAAAAGATGCTGAATCTTAACTTTTAATAGAGAAAATCGTGAGGGTGAGTCAATTTTGTAGCACCCGGCATTGAGATTGCTTGAGGGCAAGCAATCCCGGGAAGGGAGGACTGTAATGTCCTCTTCCCAACAGTAGGCCATTTAGATGCCTGATTAGTCTATCTATCCATCCGGATAGGCTAATGGCTTCATTTCAAAGGATGCCAGCCAGTCACAGGTTTGCGTGGGCAAATATTTATTATTTGAGCTCTGTTTCTAAAGTCAAATCACTTTATTTTATGAAGTATTGTTATAAAGTCACTTTATGCCTTATTATAAAGTCACTTTATATTTTAAAGTTACTTTATCTTATAAAAGTGACTTAAGTGAGCTTTTATCCCACATGGCTTAGTTTTGTGTGCTTGCACTCACTTCGAGGTTATAAAATAGAAAAGTACACCTCCGAAAAAGCACCATGAGATAATATAAAACAAAGGAAAAGAAATTTGGTTATAGCTGTGACTGGTTATTCCTAAGGACGCAAACCCTTTGGAATTTGTGGAGGTATTGCACGTAGCCCTAGCATCTCCTCAAGAGGTGGGATCACTTAGATTTCACATTGAGCTCCATTGACTGGTAAGGAGAACATTTCACCTTCAGTTGTTCTGCAGTAAAGAAGCCAGTGATATTCCAGCATTATTGAATATTCTCAGCGCTAGGCATGATCGATAATACCACAGATATTGGTAACAAAGGAAATCTAGTGGTAGCATCTTCTATTGTTTGTACAAAGTCACAAGACTGGTTTATCATTCACGGGAAGAAGAATACTGCTTGTTTGTGGGAGATGCTAGTACGCCAGTCTGGGCGGCAATCACCACATTCATTCTCAAACTCCCCGCAAGTCAAGAAATCGTTCTTTTCCCTATAGCTCACGCATAGACAATAGAAAGTGTCCCAGTTCCTATAAGGAACGACTAACGTCCAATATGCAGTCTACTTGCGAAGTTTCCTTATAAGCGTGCAGACCAAAGAATATTAAGGACGAAGGGAGGAGCTATCATCGGGACTAGAGCTGAAAACGGCCTTCCCAGCTAGTGCGAATCACTTCCAGCATAGGCCGACGGTTTGTAAGGCGGCGTCATTGACAGTCCCAACCGGTGCTGAGAGGGGAGAGGTGAATCAACACTTCTAAAAAACTTTTTCTCACTAAATCCAGTGAAGTAAACTTATAGCACTAAAGGCAAGCAGATTTAAGCAAATAATAACAGTAAGTAAACAATCACAAAGTGACACTAGATTTGTCACGTGGATACCCGGTTAGGGTAAAAACCATAGTGTGAGTTGACCTCACAAAATTTTGTACTCTCCTGGAGTACGCCCTGTTAAGAGCCTTCCCGGTTAAAGGATAAAAAAGCACTTGCTAGATGGGACTTGGTCAAGGGATTTGTTACAAAAGGTCTATTAAGACCTGCCTGGTTAAAGGACTTTAAACACCTTGAAAGATGTCACCCAATTAAGGATTTTGATACAAGGGACCTGTTAGAGTCCACCCAAATACTGGGATTTGTCTATTGTATTTTGTAGAAAACAATAGAAGTATGATCTTTGCAGATGGCTTTGCTTAGTTTGATAAGATCTCTACTTGTGCTCAACTGAGAATCATCATCGATCATCGTAGGTGTATTCTCATCTACTGTTGTGCTACTTTGCACAATCTTCTATCTCTCTAAGTTTTATTTTACCCCTGCTTCTGTAGCATATAGGTTCAGTCTTTTTCTCGACAGAATGAAGGCAACTCTTCTTCTCAACAGGCATAAGAATATATACACTTTTGTTTCCCTAACTGCGCCTCAAATGCATGACCTAATCCTGAGATCTCACGAACTCATCACTCAGTAAAGTGTTGGTTCACTAAGCAAGCATCCGATGCAAGCTCTGGCTTCATCCCCTACATGAAGAAAACAACAGTTGCGTGTCAAGCAACCTTTCTTCATAGGAGATAACATCTTGATTTAAACCCACTGAATCCGGCTTTAAATCCTTCAGGCGCACCTCAAGAAACCATTGATTTCGGCTTTAAATCCTTTACCTGCGCCTCAAACCGATCACCAAGACAACTCAAGATCACCCGGATTTACTGCAATAAATCCCGGTACAAAGAGCTGGTTGGAACAAATAGTTGACAGTTGACTATGACTTCCTTGGTTCATACCGGAGTCTTATAACATATCCGGTTGAGTCCTTAATCTGTTGCAGTCTCTTTCTTGTCTTACCGGTTGCATTGTCCCGGTTGTGTTATAGACACTAGTTGGATATTGCTGTTGGCTGTACTTGTCTATATTGGTTTGTAGTTCGGTCCTTGGTTGATACTGGAATACTCTCTTCCCTAATTGAGTGCATTGCCCGGTTACTGATGCTTAGTGTGGAGACCGGTTACAATGGATTATAGTTTATTCTTTTCTTGCCAAACTAGCCTCTCTTGATGTATATTTTCTTAGAGCTTTAGCTTGTATAGAGATGACAAATCTCTATCCCGTTTTGTCAATCAATGACAATACTAGGACCGGTAGAGAGCTTATCGGTTACTATCATTTGATGCTAACAATCTCCCCCTTTGGCATTGATGGCAAAACTCAAAACTTTGAAGGGTATTTGGAGTCTTGCATTACTTACTCAGTTTGATTGCCGATTGCCAATTGCGACAATCTCTCCCCCTTTTTGACAATAATGCCAAAAGACTAATTAGAAAGATTTCCATTCTCTAATTTGTGCCCCCTACGAGCAGCAGTCTCTTTTCATCAGTTCATAAAAGATAAGGTGTAACGTTCTGTTGAATCATAATGAACCAATGACTCCTTGTTGATGATTACTGATGATCTGAGAGGGGTACAATCCCCAGTCTACCTATGAGATACTCCAAAGTACTCTTTGGTAATGGCTTTGTAAATATATCAGCAATTTGTTCTTTGGTGGGGACATACTCCAATCTTACTTCTTTATCATGTACTAGTTTCCTCAAGTAGTGATACTTGATGGCAATGTGCTTGGTCTTGGAGTGCATAAAAAGATTTTTGAATATGTTGATGGCACTGGTACTATCACAGTGAATTGCGATCGGTTCAGGTACCTGTTCCTGAATACCTTCCAGCGGTTGTCTGATCCAAATCACCTATGTGCAGTTGATTGCAGCAGCAACATATTCAGCTTCAACAGTGGACTGTGAAATGCAATTTTGCTTCTTACTTGTCCATGATACAATTCTCCCACCTAGAAAGAATGCACCACCGCTTGTGCTCTTTCTGTCATCAATGTTGCCAGCCCAGTCTGCATCAGTGTAGACTTTTATTTGGAATCCTCCCTTGTGTGGAAACCACAAGCCATATTCCTTGGTTCCTTTTAGATATCTGAAGGTTCTCTTTACTGCCATCAGATGTGTTTCTTTGGGATTAGTTGAGAATCTTGCCACTATGCCGACTGCATGAGCAATGTCCAGTTTGTTGTGAACAACATACTGCAATTTTCCTATCATGGACCGATACATTGTTTCATTTACTTCTTTGGCATCATCCTCTTTTGATAACTTGAGATTAGTTATCATTGGAGTTCCAACCGGTTTGGATTCTTCTAGTCCAAAAGTCTTAAGAATTTCTATAATGTATTTGGACTGAGAGATGAAGATACCTTCTTTTAGCTGATGGACCTGTAGTCCAATACAAAATTTTATGGGCCCAATCATAGACATCTCAAATTCTTTCTTCATTTCTTCAGCAAAGGCTTTGCTCATCCTATCATCTCCTCCAAAAATGATGTCATCAACAAAGATTTCAGCAATTAGATTTCCATTTTTTCCGGTTTTGAGATACATATTGCTGTTGTCACCGGTTCTTGTGAATCCAATGGTGACAAGGTATGAATGCAACCTTTCATACCAAGCCCTTGGAGCTTGCTTAAGCCCATAGAGAGCCTTTTTTAGTTTGCAGACCATATCAATCTTTTGAGCAGATATAAATCCTTCCAGTTGCTCAATGTAGACCTCCTCCTCCAGTATTTCATTGAGGAACGCAGACTTCACATCCATCTGGTAAACTTTAAACCTTTTGTGAGCTGCATAGGCAAGAAGAATTCTTACCCCTTCCAATCTAGCCAGTGGTGCAAAAGTTTCCCCATAGTCTAGTCCAGTTTCCTGAGCATATCCTTTGCAAACGAGTCTTGCTTTATTCCTGATCACTTTACCATCCTCATTTAGTTTGTTCCTATAGACCCATTTTGTCCCAATGACATTTTTGTCCTGAGGTCTAGGCACAAGTTCCCATGTATCGTTCTTCTCAATTTGTTCGATTTCTTCATCCATGGCCTTCACCCAATTCTCATCTTCCAGGGCTTCTCTGGTGGATTTGGGCTCAACACATGAAAGCAAACAGATGTTCTCTTTGGCCTTCTTCCTGGTCAAGACGTTCCCATGTTTGTCACCAATTATATTGTTAGTAGGATGATATGTGACATACCTTGGAAGAACAGGTCTCTGTTCCCGGTCTGGTTCTTCCAGTTGAGCATTGTCTTCAACATGGTTTGGGATATCAACCAGTTTGCCATCCTGTTGGGTTCAGGTGAATTCTCTTGCTCCAGATGTCTGTCCATGTGTATTTCTCCTTCATCTTTAGTCATAGCTTCATTGAATTCAAAGGCATTGCCTTCGTTTGTGTTAAGGAAATATGATCTTTGGAATATATTTTCTGCTGTAATTTATAATGTCTGATGTGTATATATAATAATTGTATATATATATATAATGCTCCGTGATTGTAATGTGATTGCAGATTGAAGAAACTATGCCGTGGTGATTGATTGTTCTTTCAACCTGCAATCATTACATATAAATATGTTTTATAGCAGTTAGACGTGCCCTTTCATAATGAACAGTCATGACTCTTAACAGTCACGACCCCTTGCAGTCACGACTCCTGCAGTCACGACTCTTTGCAGTCGCTGATGCATTAGCATAAGCGACTGTTGACAACAGTCGCTTATGCTAATGCATAAGTGACTGCAATTACTTGAGTCGCTAAGTAAGTGTTAGTCGATGCTTGGAACATTAATCTGAACATCGAACATGGTTCGATTTATTCAATATGATATTAACATATATATTATTATGTTATTATCATTATTATAATTTATCAATAATGATAATAAGATAATAATATAATCATATCTATTCTTTATAATCATTGTATAATATATATATATATATATATATGATACGAATGAAGCTATAACTTAACACTCCCTCTTAGCGAGTGAGTATTAAACATCAAAAGTCTATCATGACATCCGCACTTCGGGACACAAATTAATGTAGTCTTGTCATAAAATTAGACTTGAATATCATGATCTCCGCACAGTCGGGACACACAATTAAGTAGTCTATCATGATATGGTTTCGTTATTACACATCCAGTAATAACAAGAGTCAACATCTCCGCACATTCGGGACACACAATTAAGTAGTCTATCTTGACACTTTGGTTAACCATTTACAAGATCGTCACCTTGAAATGTTAACCCACACACAAATGATCATTTTACACAATATTGCAATATACATTTTTTTTACATTTATTCATGAATAAAAAACTTATAAATAAGAAGAATTCAGATCATACATCACAACTTGATCATACCGAGTTTGTTCCTGAAGTATTCTATTTTCAGCTTTGCAAGTGGCTTAGTGAAAATATCAGCACTCTGTTCTTCGGTACTAATGTACTCTAGCTTTATGATATTTCTATCTACCATCTCTTATGTAATGATATGGGATCTCAATATGTTTGGACCTGTTATGAAAAACTGGATTAACAGATAACTTGATACAACTTTGATTGTCACAGTGAATCACAGTTGGAGCTAAAGGTTTTCCAAACAATCCAAATAATAGTTTTCTTAACCATATAGCTTCACGTGCTCCCATGGATGCTGCCATATATTCAGCTTCAGTGGAGCTTAATGCTACTGCTGATTGTTTTCGACTAAACCAAGAGATCATAGCCAAACCAAGACTGAAACAGCACCGTGTAGTGCTTTTCCGATCAGTAGTACTTCCAGCCCAATCAGAATCTGAATACCCTTGAAGATTGATTTCTACCTTTTCATACTTTAGCCCAAATCCAATAGAGCCTCGTAGATATCTCAAGATATGCTTAGCTGCCATTAAGTGTATTTTCTTGGGCTTGCACATAAAGTGACTCACAACATTGGTTGCATAACATATGTCAGGTCTAGTATTCACCAAATGCATAAGAGAACCAACAATCTCTCTGTACAATGTAGGATCAGAGGGTTCAGACTCTTCTGCTTCAACTTTGAGTTTGTGCAAATTTGTTTCCATAGGTGTGGATAAAGGCTTACATTCCATCATTCCAAACCTAGTTAGAATATCAATAGTGTATTTTTGTTGATTTAGCAAAATATGGCTTTCCTTTTGAAACACTTCCAACCCTAGGAAATAATGTAAGAGTCCTAAGTCTTTCATGTCAAATTCAGCAGTGAGTTCTTGCTTACATCTTGCAATGAGATGATCCTCTCCTGTTATTAAAAGATCATCTACATAAAGAACTAAGATAACCATGTTGCCATCTGTTATCTTAAAGTAAATGTTAGGATCTGCATCATTTTTAGAATATCCTAGTTTTGAAAGATAGCTGTTTATCCTTTCATACCAAGCTCTAGGAGCTTGTTTAAACCCATATAGTGCTTTCTTGAGTCTGCAAACATATTTAGATGCATCATGTATAATAAACCCTTTTGGCTGCTCTAAGTATACTTCTTCTTCAATAGTACCATTTAGAAATGCTGTTTTCACATCCATCTGGTGTATCTTCCATCCCTTAGAGGCTGCTATAGCAATAATGGTTCTGACTGATATATACCGAGCTACAGGAGCAAATGTTTCTTCATAGTCAATATCTGCTTTCTGTGAGAACCCTCTAGCAACAAACCGAGCTTTATGCTTCTCAACACTTCCATCAGAAGCATATTTAGTTTTGAATAGCCATCTAGAAGAGACAACGGTTTTGTTTTTAGGTCTAGGTACTATGTCCCAGACATCATTCTTTATTATAGATTGATATTCTTCAATCATTGCCTCTCTCCATGCTTGATTAGATAATGCCTCCTTAGGATTTGATGGTTCTGAGTTATTGATTTCAGTTATAAGAGCTGCATAACATTTTTGAGTTCTTGTCCTTTTACTCTCATGAGATATTTCATTTGGTTCTACATTATTTTCTTTAATTATTTGCCTTGCCCATAATGGCCTTTTCTTTCCATTAGTATTCTCATTTTCAATGACAGGAAGTTCAGGTTCTTCTATATCCTCCCTCTCAATTTCAGCAGTGATGTCTTCTTCTATCTCTGGAGTGTTATCTTCTTCAAAGTTTTTAAATGTGCTATTTTCATCAAATTTTACATCTCTACTTATCTCAACAGACTTTTGTCCTGGAATATAGATTCGATACCCTTTTGTGTTTTCACTATAACCAACAAGTATACCTCTCTTACTTGATGGTTCTAGTTTAGTCCTCTTTTCTTTAGGTACATGAATATATACAGGACATCCAAATATCCTGAGATGACTTAGATCTGGCTTGATCCCTGTGAATGCCTCTTCTAGTGTTATATTTTCTAGTATGGAGTGTGGACAACGATTTTGAATATATACTGCTGTATTCGAAGCTTCTGCCCAAAAAGAAGTATGAAGGTTTTGATCGAGTATCATGGCTTTTGCTGCTTCAATTATGGATCTATTCTTCCTTTCTGCTACTCCGTTTTGTTGAGGATTATACGGCACAGTATACTCCCTCTTAATCCCAACAGAATTACAAAATTCTTTAAATATGTCAGATTTGTATTCTCCTCCATTATCTGATCTTAATACTTTTATTCTCTTGTCTGTTTGATTTTCTACTAGTGCTTTGAATTCTCTGAATTTGGATAGTACCTCACTTGATTCTTTAACCTTAAGAAAGTATATCCAGGTTTTCCGAGAATAGTCATCAACAAAGATAATATGGTATAGTGATCCTGTTAAGGAAGGTGTTGACATGGGTCCACACAAGTCAGTATGGATCAATTCTAAGATTACTTTAGATTTGTGCTCACTTGTAGAAAAGGATCCTTTTATATTCTTCCCTAGTGCACAACCTTTACAAATACCAGAATGATCAGCTTTTAAGTGTGGAAGACCTGTAGTGATTTTGTTTATCATAGGTAGGGCATTATATCTTAGATGTCCCAACCTCTTATGCCATAATTCACTGTGGTTTGTAATTTCATGAGTTAGTGCAGCTTTCTGGTCATTACATAGTTTGTATAGACTACCATCTCTTGTCCCTATAACTGTGGCATTTTTTATATTTGAATTTTTAGGCCACAGTAGAACTTTGTCTTCATTAAAGGTGACACGAAACCCTTGATCTGCTAGTCCTGATATAGAAATTAAGTTTCTTTTGATTACAGGTACAAATAGAACATCTTTAAGTTGTAAGGATACTCCATTCTTTATCTTGATAGTACAGGTCCCTATTCCTTTTACTGGATAGGTGGAGTTATCCCCAATAGTTACTTCTTCGGTTGAATAATTTTCAAGTGCTTCAAACTGATTTTTGAATCCAGTTATGTCTTGATGCACCACTATCAATTATCGAAGTTCTATGATTGGAATTTAGTTCACTTGAGAGAGCTGTAAAGAAGAGTGGAATTTCTTTTGTTTCAGCTATGGGGGCTTGAGTCTTTTGCCTTTCAGGACAATGTCGATGAGTGTGCCCATATTTATCACATTTGTAACATTGGATTTTATAAAAATCTCTTTTGAATCCCCTCTTTCTTTTGAAAGACTTTCTCTTTTTGTTGTGGGACTTTGTGTTGAGTGCTTGTGTTTCTCCCTCTTTCTTTAGACCTATTCCTTTGGTAATCAGTCTTGATTCTTCTTGAGTACAGTCGTTCTTAAGTTGATCAAATTTTGGTAGAGGTGGACGTGTGCTTATGCATTGAATAAAATTCTCCCAGGATGATGGTAATCCCCTTAGTGCTATTAGAGATAGTTCCATGTCTTCTACATTGTTTCCAATAGAGAATAGTTGATCTCGAATTTCAGCAATTCTAAGGAAGTAAGATGTAACTATTTCCCCTTTATTCATCTTAATTGACAACAATTGTTCTTTCAAGGTTAATATTCGACTTGTATTGTTTATCTCATATGTTTCTTGAATTTTCTTAAAAACCTCATATGCTGTTGTTAATCTTGCTATGCTTGGAAGTATAGAGTCTTTGACTGAATCAACAATTAACTTCTTGGCTTTATTGTTCCTCCTTTTCCAAGTTGTTTTCTCTGCTTCGTCTGTAGGTATGTCTTTATTTTCTTCTATGAAGGATTCTAATTCTAATTCTTGCAATAGTGTGGTAATCCTAATTTTCCATGATAGAAAATTGGATGCTCCTTCCAATCTGTCTTCCATCCTAATTCTGGTAGTCATTTTTTTAAATGATTTGTGAATGAATCTTTTCTTTTAAGTAATATCTTTCTTCTTCAATCAAATAATAGTTCAGAATTATATTCACTTTAATAAGGCTCTGATACCATGTTAAGGAAATATGATCTTTGGAATATATTTTCTGCTGTAATTTATAATGTCTAATGTGTATATATAATAACTGAATATATATATATAATGCACTGTGATTGTAATGTGATTGCAGATTGAAGAAACTATGCCGTGGTGATTGATTGTTCTTTCAACCTGCAATCATTACATATAAATATGTTTCATAGCAGTTAGACGTGCCCTTTCATAATGAACAGTCATGACTCTTAACAGTCACGACCCCTTGCAGTCACGACTCCTGCAGTCACGACTCTTTGCAGTCGCTGATGCATTAGCATAAGTGACTGCAATTACTTGAGTCGCTAAGTAAGTGTTAGTCGATGCTTGGAACATTAATCTGAACATCGAACATGGTTCGATTTATTCAATATGATATTAACATATATATTATTATGTTATTATCATTATTATAATTTATCAATAATGATAATAAGATAATAATATAATCATATCTATTCTTTATAATCATTGTATAATAATATATATATATATATATATATATATATATATATGATACGAATGGAGCTATAACTTAACAGTTTGGGCCTTGAAGACTGTTAAGATCATCATGATCGGTCTTCACTTCAGGTTCTGAAGATTCATCAACTTTTACATTGATGCTTTCAACTATCTTCCCTGTTCTTTTGTTCAGACACCGATAGACCTTACTTTTGGTAGAGTAACCCAAGAATGTTCCCTCATCGCTCTTGGGATCAAATTTCCCAGAGTACATATCTCTTTTCACGTAGCACTTACTACCAAAGATTTTGAAATAGCCTACACTAGGAGTATGTTTGAACCAAAGTTCATAAGGAGTCTTACCGGTTCCCTTTTTGACTTGAACTCGGTTGAGTGTGTAGACTACAATACTGACAACTTCCCTCCAGAAGTGATGAGGCAGATCTTTTTGAATCAGCAATGTTTTAGCACAATCAATCAACGTTCTGTTTCTTCTTTCTGCTACTCCATTTTGCTGAGGAGTCCTTGGTGCAGATAGTTGTCTTTTTATTCCATGTTCCTCATAGTAGTGAGTGAACTCTTGAGAGGTAACTTCACGTCCTCGGTCTGATCTCAGACACTTCAAGCTTTTACCGGTCTCTTTTTCAACTCTAGCTTTGTAGATTTTGAACATGTGGAAAGCTTCTGATTTCTCCTTGAGAAAGAGTGTCCACATCATTTTGGAGAAGTCGTCCACAAAGAGCATAAAGTACCGGTCTCCATGGTAACTCTTTGTTCTCATTGGTCCGCACAGGTCAGTGTGCACCAGATCTAGAACATTCTCAGCAGAGGACTTACTGTTGAAAGATGTTCCGGTCAGCTTTCTCAACTGACAATCTTTACAAACACCCTGGATGGGCTTTGTAATCTCAGGAAGTCCTCTTACCATTTTCTTTTTGCTCACTTTGACAATACTGTCAGAGTTTGTGGCAGAGCCTCCTGTGCCATAACCAGCCGTTGTCTTCTTTGGTCATAAGACAGATTTTGCTTGATTCTCCTTTGATCGAGGCTATGAGACAGGCTCCTTCCATTGAGTCAAGATAGAAAAGATTACCTTTGCTCTGTCTACCGGTTGCAACATGAGTACCAGATTGATTCTTTACTATATAAGAACCTTGTCCGAATTCTAGCAGGAATCCTTTGTTGTTTAGTTGTGCAACACTCATCAAGTTGTACTTGAGTCCTTCAACCCAGTACACATCTTCACAGATAGCATTGTTGTAGAGAGCAATAGAACCTTTACCTTTGATACCACAGGGAGCATTGTTCCCAAAGGTAACTGATCCGTTGTCATTGAGCTCAAAGTTGATAAACTTGCTCTTGTCACCGTTCATGTGGTGAGTGCATCCACTGTCAATGATCCAGTCATCATACTGATGAGATCTTGATATGAGTGCAAGTTCTTCTATTACTGGGCTCTCCTCCTTTATTGCAACAAATGCAATTTTTGGATCCTCCGAGTCTTCAGATTCGTTATCTGTGACTCCTTCTGCAAGATAGCACTCCTTTGCTTTATTCTTGGACCAGTCTCTTTTATCTTTATGTTTGTTATCAGGACATCTTGCAGCAATATGACCTATTTTATTGCAAGAGAAGCATTTCAAAGGGAGCTTTCCCTTGTACTTCCCTTTCCCTCTTGGGAATCTTCTTGCAATGAGTGCTTCAAACTCTTCTTGCTCCATCTTTTCTGAGAACAGATTCTCAGCAAGGTTGCCAATCTTACCGGTAGAGCAGTTACCGGTTTCTTTTCCCTTTTTAGTTGAAGAGATATTGGCGGAAGACTTGAAAGCTGCTTCCTGAATAGGTAAGCAATTATCAAAATTACTTAATTCAAAGGCAGCCAACTTACCGATTAGGGAGTTTAGAGTGACTTGATCTTTGGTCACCGATCTGAGCTCTTGAATGGCAGAAATCTTGATAGCATACTGAGGTCTGAGAGTTCTCAATATTTTGCTGATTACTTCCTCTTCACTGAGCTTTCCTCCTGTGCATCTGATGGAATTGATCACTTCTTTGATCTGGTTGCTGTATTGCTCGATGTCTTCTCCTTCATTCATCCTCATATCGTCATACTTTCCTCTGAGGATTTCGACCATGGCTCTTTGAAAATTAGGATCCCCTCCATAGACTGTTTGCAGCTTTCCCCACATCTTGCAGGTAGATTCAAAATGTTCAATCTCAGCATAGACATGATCAGGTAGCATGCTAGCTATCATATCCATAGCTGCCGTGTGCTCGGTCTTGATCTTCTGTTCATCAGGTGTCAACGTGCCAGAAGGTTCAATGTACTCGGTGGCAACATGATTCCAGTATTGATCTCCAGTGGTCTTCATATATAGTTTTATTCTACTGCACCACAAGGTGAAATTTTCCTTTGAAAACTTTGGTCCTTCCTTTCTCATCATATTTGACTTTTTTCTTTGAGCGGTTAAGCGGCAAAGAAAACAAGACTTGGCTTTGATACCAATTGACAGTCCCAACCGGTGCTCAGAGGGGAGGGGTGAATCAACACTTCTAAAAAACTTTTTCTCACTAAATCTAGTGAAGTAAACTTATAGCACTAAAGGCAAGCAGATTTAAGCAAATAATAATAGTAAGTAAACAATCACAAAGTGACACTAGATTTATCACGTGGAAACCCGGTTAGGGTAAAAACCACGGTGTGAGGAGACCTCACAAAATTTTGTACTCTCCTGGAGTACGCCTTGATAAGAGCCTTCCGGGTTAAAGGATAAAAACGCACTTGCTAGATGCGACCCGGTCAAGGGATTTGTTCAAAAAGGTCTGTTAGGACCTGCCTGGTTAAAGGACTTTAAACACCTTGAAAGATGTCACCCGGTTAAGGGATTTTGATATAAGGGACCTGTTAGAGTCCACCCAAATACTAGGATTTGTCTATTGTATTTTGCTAGAAAACAATAGAAGTATGATCTTTGCAGATGGCTTTGCTTAGCCTGATAAGATCTCTACTTGTGCTCAACTGAGAATCATCATTGGTCACCGCAGGTGTATTCTCATCTACTGTTGTGCTACTTTGCACAATCTTCTATCTCTCTTTCTAAGTTTTATTTTACCCCTGCTTCTGTAGCATATAGGTTCAGTCTTTTTCTCGGCAGAATGAAGGCAACTCTTCTTCTCAACAGGCATAAGAATATATACAGTTTTGTTGCTCTAACTGTGCCTCAAATGCATGACCTAATCCTGAGATCTCACGAATTCATCACTCAGTAAAGTGTTGGTTCACTGAGCAAGCATCCGATGCAAGCTCTGGCTTCATCCACTACATGAAGAAAACAACAGTTGCGTGTCAGGCAACCTTTCTTCATAGGAGATAATATCTTGATTTAAACCCACTGAATCCGGTTTTAAATCCTTCAGGCGCGCCTCAAGAAACCATTGATTTCGGCTTTAAATCCTTTACCTGCGCCTCAAACCGATCACCAAGACAACTCAAGATCACTCGGATTTACTGCAATAAATCCCGGTACAAAGAGCTGGTTGGAACAAATAGTTGACAGTTGACTATGACTTCCTCGGTTCATACTGGAGTCTTATAACATATCCGGTTGAGTCCTTAGATCTGTTGCAGTCTCTTTCTTGTCTTACCGGTTGCATTGTCCCGGTTGTGTTATAGACACTAGTTGGATATTGCTGTTGGCTGTACTTGTCTATATCGGTTTGTAGTTCGGTCCTTGGTTGATACTGGAATACTCTCTTCCCTAATTGAGTGCATTGCCCGGTTACTGATGCTTAGTGTGGAGACCGGTTACAATGGATTATAGTTTATTCTTTTCTTGCCAAACTAGCCTCTCTTGATGTATATTTTCTTAGAGCTTTACCATGTATAGAGATGACAAATCTCTATCCTGTTTTGCCAATCAATGAGAATACTAGGACCGGTAGAGAGCCTACTGGTTACTATCATTTGATGCTAAAAGTTACTGGCCTGCAGCCAAGACCGTTAAGCCAACCGTGTGGCAAGCAGGAACTATTAGGAGAGAGTCGGGCTGAAGTAACAGACACGCACTGTATGCACGCAATCTGGTGTGCTGCCACACGTCTGTTGAAGGAGTGTGCTTACATATGGTTGGTATTCATTCTCATACCCGCAGTTATATTGGTGTCTTGCACGATATCTGAAATGTGTATTCCAGAGCTAAATTGACTCTATGTTATCATTGTGAAATTTTAAGAAATGCATTTCTGGAATTAAAAATCAATCTTTGTAGTATTTATTTTATGTGTTGTGTATTTTATGCTTGGAAAACATTATAAGTCGAGATACGGAAGGAACATATACAATAGCCACTGGGTAGATGTATCACTGAGAAAATAAACATCTTTAATACTACCGAGTCATTCAAACACACGCATCATCCAGAACAACCAGTCAGCTCAGAATTGCAATTCAAATACATTCACTACAAAACAGAAATTTGTTGAAACCAGTAGTAAGGATATTACAAAAAGAGGAAAGATGCAATGTAGATGACAAAATAGAGGAATAGAGACAAAAATGGAAATAATAGACTAATAACTAACTGTCAGAAACTGGAAATGAGCTGATTAGGAGTCCAAACTGCTGTACTGACCTGCAATTTCAATATGAGCTGATGTTGCAGGGTACAAAACTTTTCAAACATTATGTTCCAGGTACTTTTGCCCAGAATTTTTAGATATCCTTCGTCTGTTTCTGATCTGCCTCGAAAAGTTCTGATAGCTTCGTAACTGGTTCCTGCACACAAAAAAATGGGGAAAAGATTGGGTAAAAGGGGTTTGCCTTGGTCAAACCTTTGTTTAGGAATCAAACTTGAAAATGAAAGGAAATTGCATAGAGGAAAGTATAGAAAAATCAAAAGCACATTGCTTAATTGATGTAGTTACTAAAAAATTAGTTGTTAGTAGAAATGTAATTGTTTATGAAAAGATACCTTACTTTAAGATGATGGTAAACCAATTGAGGGCCCAAATAGTGGTGTATGTACAATTCCATTTGGGATACTTTGAGTTCTTCTCCAAGTCAACCTTTTGACAATCAACAACACATACCCAAACATCATCCAAAATGGTTTGATAAAACCATTAAGGATGTCAAAGAAGATGAACAAATAGATGATTGAACAAGACAAGCTGCGAAAGAGAAAGCCAAAGTTGTAGAGTTTGCAAATTTCGCCTCAGCCCTAGAGGAGTTTGAATTGATCAGATTTGAAGAAGCCTTTGGTAAACCAGAATGGGAATCTACAATGAAATCAAAATTTGATTCCTTGTCAAAGAACAACACATGGCTATGTGAATTGCCTCACGGTAAGAAGCCTATTGGTTGCAAATGAGTGTACAAGATGAAATGCAAATCAGATGGGTCCATTGACAAGTTCAAAGCTCGACTTGTTCCCAAAGGATATGCACAAAAGAAGGCATCGGCTATGAGGAGACATTTTCTCTACAAACAAAATGGTATGTCTTCGCCTTGTTTCTTCTCTTTCAACTCAGTTTGGGTGGCCATTGCACCAAATGGATGTCAAAAGTACATTCTTGAATGGTGACTTGAATTTAGAAGTCTACATGTTTCAACCATAGGGGTTTCAAGTAGCAAGGAACGACCATCTTGTTTGTAGGTTAATTAAGTTCTTGGATGGACTAAAGCAAGCTCTGAGAGCTTGTTATTTTAAGATTGACACTCATCTTAAAAATTCCAGATTCAGCAGAGTCCTTCAGATGCTAATCTCAATGTACAACATTTTGGTGAGGACATTACTATTCTCATTGTATATGTGGATGACCTAGTCATCACAAGTAGTAGAGCTCAGCTCCTTCAAAATGTCAAGAATGATCTTTGTTCCACATTTGAAATGACAGATATTGGGATTCTTCATTATTGTCTAGGTGTAGAGTTTTGGCATGGAAGATGTATGGTTTTCATTTCTCAAGCCAAGTATGCCAAAACACTTTTGGAGAAGTTTCAAATGCTTGATTGTAATCCTGTTGCCACACCTATGGAAGTTGGGTTGAAGTTGTCAGCCCATTCAGATTCCTCTCTTGTCAATGAGACCAATTACAAACAATTGGTAGGTTGTTTGATTTATCTTACTACTACTAGGCCAAACTTGTGTGTCGCAGTTAGCCATTTGTCTTAAGTCATGTCCAATCCAAAGACAAAACGCTGGCTTCCAAAAAACGAGTTTGAAATATATCAAAAGTACCCCTGACTTTGCTATATTGTATCAGCAGAAATGAATTTCTCTTGAGCAGTTACTTAGATGGAGATTGGGCAGTTTTCGTTGATGATCATTGATTGACTACTGGGTATGTGTTCTCTCATGGTTATAGAGCTATTTCTTGGAAAAGCAAATTAGAACATAGTGTTGCACTATCATCTATAGAATCAGAATATAAAGCGGCATGTAGTGTGGGTTGTGAAGCTATTTGGTTACGTCAAGTTCTTTATGATCTTCACATAGATCAACTTGAGCCAACACTTATTCTTTGTGACAATCAGAGAGCTCTCCAGATGGTTAAGAATCTAGTTTATCATGCACACACCAAACATATTGAACTTCATGACCATTATGTCCAGCAACTGACAACCCACATTGTAGTCTGTCTTTAATATTGTCCAACTGATGAACAAGTTGCTGACATAATGACAAAACTGCCCAGCCAATTCAAATTTGTAAAATTTAGGGTCAAGTTATGCATTCTTTTAGGTTTTGTCATCAAGGGAGGGCTGTGATCGCGCTATTTCTCTTAGTTTTTGTTTGTTTGTATTGTGAGAGAGCTATGCCCACATTCTTTAGAGAAGTGCTTATGTGTGTTCAAATTATTGTAATGACAAAATTTGTTAGGTTTGTCAGTGAGGGCATTGGTATATTTGTTAAAGTTCACATAGTTTGTTATAAGTTCGTTAGTATTGTGTGGACTACTATAATATATTTGTTTTACGTATATATGTTTGTTGAGTTGTTAAAACAACTCATATATTTAGAGGTTTTGTTACCTCTAAATTAGGATTTGAGAATCTTATAAATATTGAGTTATTTGATTGTATAATAACACATTTTTTTTGTGTGCTCTCGAACTTAATAGTCTCCACAAAATTCAGTTGTTATGCCTTAGTTTTACTTTGAAGGTGAGCCTGAGGATGAGTTTGTTGGTATTTTCAGACCTAAGGCAGAGAAAAGCAATAGCTAGATTACATCTGTTGTTAAGCAAGTTTGATATGTCTTTAGGCGAATTGTAATTGAACATGTTATGTTTTTGATGTCCTTAACAATTTGCACCTTTCATTACATATATACCTTTAGCCAAAACATAACACAAAAAAACATGTCCATTCAGCTGTACGGCCGACCTAGTCGCCAATACATGTTTAATATATTCAAGACAATTTTCTTTTAAATATTTACTTGCAATCAAGTCGTCCCCCTTTTTGGATTTAATTAAATCGTTATTTGTATGTCATGAATGTTGAATGTAATAATAAATAATATTTATTTATTATTACACTCAAAATTCATGACATTATCTTTCTGAGTAGACCATATATATCAACACTCCCCCTTGGTCTCGAGGGAAGATAAACATAAGAGTATCAATGACGGGTCATTCCCAGAGCTATGCTCTATTATTACACATGAATCAACATCTGAAAGTTCACATAAATCATCAGTAACGGGTCATTGCCCGGAGCCAAGCTCTATTATCTCACACGGATCAACATCCGGAGTACCACATAGGAACATCAATAACGGATCATTGCTCGGAGCCAAGCTCTATTATCTCTCACGGATCAACATCCGGAGTACCACATAAGAACATCAATAACGGGTCATTGCCTGGAGCCAAGCTCTATTATGGATTGCCTCAATCCAGCGCATCTATCCATGCCACAATAGTGGATTGCCTCAATCCGGCGAATCTATCCACGCTATGGATTGCCTCAATCCGGCACATCTATCAATGCCACAATAGTGGATTGCCTCAATCCGGCGAATCTATCCACGCTATGGATTGCCTCAATCCGGCGCATCTATCCATGCCACAATAGTGGATTGCCTCAATCCGGCGAATCTATCCACGCTATGGATTGCCTCAATTCGGCGCATCTATCCATGCCACAATAGTGGATTGCCTCAATCCGGCGAATCTATCCACGCTATGGATTGCCTCAATTCGGCGCATCTATCCATGCCACAATAGTGGATTGCCTCAATCCGGCGAATCTATCCACGCTATGGATTGCCTCAATTCGGCGCATCTATCCATGCACTTAACAATATGCCCATATGTTAGAGAAAGAAAAGTATATGTACTCATAATATAACAAATCATAATACAACAAAGAATCATGACGAAGAATCATTTCTTCAAAATCTTAACAGAATTTATAATTTCCATAAGTTTAAGATATAGGTAGGCCCATATAAACTCTTTTAAGGAGAAATCTACCACTCCCCCTGATTTGATAGATCATATATTTTATGAGACTCTGGATGCTAATGCAAATTATTTAATGACTTGTCTAGATCAATTTTTCCTTGAGGAATGGTAATCTTATTGAATTATCCCTTAGTTATGCATAGATATTCTCCCCCTCAAGGAGAAATTTCCTTTTGAACATTTGGTTTCTTGTAAATTTAATCTCTTGATGTCCTTTGAATCTCAATTTATTGCCTCTATAAAAAAACTGTTGTGATCATAACTTTGTCATAAACTCCTTTTGATGCTTGAACACAAAATTTTTAAGTTTGTATATATATTTCTTATAGGCTGTTTCATATCTCCTTAGAAGATTTAATATTTCATTGTCTATTAATGGTCTTTCTATACTCATAAGTAATACTATCATAGATGTTACTTAATATATATCAATGGAGATGTGATGTTACCTATGACACATACACAACTCTTTTGAACTGGATGAATTTAGGTTCACGCCATTCCTGGTATCTTTACTATGGTTATGAAGATTATACTTCGTTTATCAATGTAATCAACCTATCTGACTGAGAGAGAATTTGATGGTGATAATGCTACTGCTGTAATCAAATGTTATTTCTGAGCATGCAAATATAAAAGCAGAATGTTTAGATCCTATCGCACGTCCATGATTGTTGATTCCCTTGAACTTCAATAGGTTTCATTCTCACTTGAATATCTTATTATTGAAAAATTATAAATTTTTGAACTTGCATCTAATCTCTTGTAACTGGCACACTAGATGCCTTAATGAGATTGTTTTTCTGATTTCAAGGACTCTACAACCAGCCTTTAAATTCAATGCCCGGGTTCGTACAAGGGTTCAGCCTGATGTTATAGACGCTATCACTTCTGAATGGGTTTTCAAATTATTCAAGTCCCCCCCGGTTATCAAGACAAATGAGTGTTCTCTATTTATTGCACTTAGACCAAATTTAACTCATAGTTGTGATATCCCGATTTAATTCTTAATTCATTAACAGAGAAATAAATAAATATATTCTGCTATGTACCTGGAAATGTACAGACGCTCTTGGAAATGATCTTGGATCTGCAAGCCATGGAGAGTATAAATTGCACCACCCCAAATCAAAATGCTTACTGGTGTGAATACCTCAAGGCTGATTCTAACTTGCACTAAATCTGGAAAGTAACGCTGCTTTTATGGGAATAAAACACCTGCCAAAGGCATCGAAAATCACAGTCCTAATCAACTCTAATTTGTTGTCCCTCTTCCACTCGGATACCAGTACCTCTCAAATAAGGTGGGGTCTTCAAGTGTAAGAGGTCCCCCTTCCAAATTTCCAAATGTTCAAGTCCATGTCCCACCTCCCGATTTCCAATTCAGATTTCAAACCCCAAAATGAAAACATGCTGCCAAGATGCCAGTGATAAAATTGCCATTCCAAGACCTCAGATTCGCACATTAAAGAGTGGAGAACAATCACAGTAAGTTCACTCAAAATTATGCAAGGGTGCTGCCATCAAATTAACCCAGATCGCCACCACTTTGGACAGACCTTGCCAGCAAAGTATGAATCAGTTTGCATGCCAAAAGAGACCCCAAATCACTGTTAACATAGATGAATCTTGCTGGCATACAGGTGCGACTAGATGCCTAAAAATCAGAGGCAAATCGTTGCCCAGAAAGAAGATGAAACTTATACCCGAAATGCTGCCAAACCTGGACAATTTCGCACATGAAAAACAAGGAAAGGATTCGCTGTTGGAGACCTGTGATCTTGCTTGGCAAATATGTTTGAAAACTCACTCATGGATCTGCTCCTTTGCAAGCTCGTTCTGCCCTTCAAATTCGCATGTACAGGCCTGGAATTTTCATACCACTCCTACTGCACTTCAAACACTCAAATCCATTCCAATTCGTTCCTCATGAAAGCTATGCAAGTCTGGAAAATTCGCACTATGTAAGCCTTGACTTGCACCTTAAATTCGAATGTAAACACCTGGAAAATTCGCTCCTAATCTGCCCTTCATGAAAGCCTGGGAATTTCGCTTGCACAGGCCTGGAATTTCGCTCCCAAATCTTCAAACTTGGACCTATACCTTTATACACCAAATTCACCTTGGATCTGCTCTCCCCAATGGCCATACAAGCCTGGAGAATTCACATTCCCTTTAGTTTCTGATCTGCTCCTTTCATATTCAAATTCGCCTCAATCTGCCCTCAAAATCGCGTCTGCACTAAGCATGGATAAATTGTCTTGGACCTGCCCTCAAATACAAAAGTATGAGCCTTCAAGCTGGGAAGCATGGGTCTGCAATTCCACTTTCAAATCTGCCTTCAAGCTCGAACGCAAGACTAGGAAAAATCGGTCCAAAACTGCCCTTTAATTCGGCTAGGGTTTGCACCAAATTCTAATTTCGGATCTGCACCTTCATATGCCAAACTTCGAACTCTACTCTGCCCTCAGTCTGAACGGATCTAGCCATGGCTCTGATACCATGTTGGTATTTTCAGACCTAGGGCAGAGAGAAGCAATAGCTAGATTACATCTGTTGTTAAGCAAGTTTGATATGTCTTTAGGCGAATTGTAATTGAACATGTTATGTTTTTGATGTCCTTAACAATTCGCACCTTTCATTACATATATACCTTTAGCCAAAACATAACACAAAAAAACATGTCCATTCAGCTGTACGGCCGACCTAGTCGCCAATACATGTTTAATATATTCAAGACAATTTTCTTTTAAATATTTACTTGCAATCAAGTCGTCCCCCTTTTTGGATTTAATTAAATCGTTATTTGTATGTCATGAATGTTGAATGTAATAATAAATAATATTTATTTATTATTACACTCAAAATTCATGACATTATCTTTCCGAGTAGACCATATATATCAACAGAGTTCACTAGACTAGATGCATCACCTTGGAAGATAAACAAACAATTCGATAACTCTAGAGAATGGCATATTCACTATTTTCATTCTTCACACATTTCTTATGTGCCCACTATCATGAAGCTTTCTCGTGTAGGTATTCCTTCCCTTTTTTGCACATCTCAAGGAACATACTGTAATTTATTGACAAAACCTCTAGATCCTTCCAGTTTAGTCATTAAGGGGAGTATTAGAATATAACAGTGATGTAATGAAGTGTATTCATACTTTAATGTACTTGGGTAGTCTTGGGTCCTAAAATTGTTGCTCCACAATCCTAGAACATAGTTTCACTTTCACGGCCAAGGAGTCATCATCAAGAAGGTAAGTAAAGGTTCATTGATAGATGTGGAAGGTTAAAGGCTAATTGACAAGAGTGGGTAATCTCTCCTCAACTTTGAGCTTAGCTTAGACAAAGGAGGGTATTCCTATGTTTTTAAACCAATTAAAATGGAGCATGATTGCAACAATCAATATCAATAACCAATGTACACTTGACTCCTATACTTTTCACTATGTCAAGACAAACTAGCTTCATAAAACATCTTATATATCTTGTCTTACACCTTGCATATGCACATGCAACTGTAGATTCACTATGTCAAGACAAACTTGTTAAGTTATAGCTTCATTCGTATCATATATATATATATATATATATATATATATATTATTTATACAATAATTATAAAGAATAGATATGATTATATTATTATCTTATTATCATTATTGATGAATTATAATAATGATAATAACATAATAATATATATGTTAAATATCACATTGAATAAATCGAACCATGTTCGATGTTCAGATTAATGTGCTAAGCATCGACCAATAAGTCGATATGTTTACTTAATGACTCAAGGTAATCGCAATCACTTATGCATTAGCATAAGCGACTGTTGTCAACAGTCACTTATGCTAATGCATCAGCGACTGCAAGGAGTCGTGACTGTAAGGAGTCGTGACTGCTCATTATGAAAGGGCACGTCTAACATTTATGAAACATATTTATATGTGATGATTGCAGGTTGAAAGAACAATCAATCACCACGGCATAGTTTCTTCAATCTGCAATCACATTACAATCACAGTGCATTATATATATATTCAGTTATTATATATACACATCAGACATATAACTGGATTCAAAAATCAGTTTGAAGCACTTGAAAATTATTCAACCGAAGAAGTAACTATTGGGGATAACTCCACCTATCCAGTAAAAGGAATAGGGACCTGTACTATCAAGATAAAGAATGGAGTATCCTTACAACTTAAAGATGTTCTATTTGTACCTGGAATCAAAAGAAACTTAGTTTCTATATCAGTACTAGCAGATCAAGGGTTTCGTGTCACCTTTAATGAAGACAAAGTTCTACTATGGCCTAAAAATTCAAATATAAAAAATACCACAATTATACGGACAAGAGATGGTAGTCTATACAAACTATGTAATGACCAGAAAGCTGCACTAACTCATGAAATTACAAACCACAGTGAATTATGGCATAAGAGGTTGGGACATCTAAGATATAATGCCCTACCTATGATAAACAAAATCACTACAGGTCTTCCACACTTAAAAGCTGATCATTCTGGTATTTGTAAAGGTTGTGCACTAGGGAAGAATATAAAAGGATCCTTTTCTACAAGTGAGCACAAATCTAAAGTAATCTTAGAATTGATCCATACTGACTTGTGTGGACCCATGTCAACACCTTCCTTAACAGGATCACTATACCATATTATCTTTGTTGATGACTATTCTCGGAAAACCTGGATATACTTTCTTAAGGTTAAAGAATCAAGTGAGGTACTATCTAAATTCAGAGAATTCAAAGCACTAGTAGAAAATCAAACAGACAAGAGAATAAAAGTATTAAGATCAGATAATGGAGGTGAATACAAATCTGACATATTTAAAGAATTTTGTAATTCTGTTGGGATTAAGAGGGAGTATACTGTGCCATATAATCCTCAACAAAACGGAGTAGCAGAAAGGAAGAATAGATCCATAATTGAAGCAGCAAAAGCCATGATACTCAATCAAAACCTTCATACTTCTTTTTGGGCAGAAGCTTCGAATACAGCAGTATATATTCAAAATCGTTGTCCACACTCCATACTAGAAAATATAACACTAGAAGAGGCATTCACAGGGATCAAGCCAGATCTAAGTCATCTCAGGATATTTGGATGTCTTGTATATATTCATGTACCTAAAGAAAAGAGGACTAAACTAGAACCATCAGGTAAGAGAGGTATACTTGTTGGTTATAGTGAAAACACAAAAGGGTATCGAATCTATATTCCAGGACAAAAGTCTGTTGAGATAAGTAGAGATGTAAAATTTGATGAAAATAGCACATTTAAAAACTTTGAAGAAGATAACACTCCGGAGATAGAAGAAGACATCACTGCTGAAATTGAGAGGGAGGATATAGAAGAACCTGAACTTCCTGTCATTGAAAATGAGAATACTAATGGAAAGAAAAGGCCATTATGGGCAAGGCAAATAATTAAAGAAAATAATGTAGAACCAAATGAAATATCTCATGAGAGTAAAAGGACAAGAACTCAAAAATGTTATGCAGCTCTTATAACTAAAATCAATAACTCAGAACCATCAAACCCTAAGGAGGCATTATCTAATCAAGCATGGAGAGAGGCAATGATTGAAGAATATCAATCTGTAATAAAGAATGATGTTTGGGACATAGTACCTAGACCTAAAAACAAAACCGTTGTCTCTTCTAGATGGCTATTCAAAACTAAATATGCTTTTGATGGAAGTGTTGAGAAGCATAAAGCTGGGTTTGTTGCTAGAGGGTTCTCACAGAAAGCAGGTATTGACTATGAAGAAACATTTGCTCCAGTAGCTCGGTATACATCAGTCAGAACCATTATTGCTATAGCAGCCTCTAAGGGGTGGAAGATACACCAGATGGATGTGAAAACAGCATTTCTAAATGACACTATTGAAGAAGAAGTATACTTAGAGCAGCCAGAAGGGTTTATTATACATGATGCATCTAAATATGTTTGCAAACTCAAGAAAGCACTATATGGGTTGAAACAAGCTCCTAGAGCTTGGTATGAAAGGATAAACAGCTATCTTTCAAAACTAGGATATTCTAAAAATGATGCAGATCCTAACATTTACTTTAAGATAACAGATGGCAACATGGTTATCTTAGTTCTTTATGTAGATGATCTTTTAATAACAGGAGAGGATCATCTCATTGCAAGATGTAAGCAAGAACTCACTGCTGAATTTGACATGAAAGACTTAGGACTCTTACATTATTTCCTAGGGTTGGAAGTGTTTCAAAAGGAAAGCCATATTTTGCTAAATCAACAAAAATACACTATTGATATTCTAACTAGGTTTGGAATGATGGAATGTAAGCCTTTATCCACACCTATGGAAACAAATTCGCACAAACTCAAAGTTGAAGCAGAAGAGTTTGAACCCTCTGATCCTACATTGTACAGAGAGATTGTTGGTTCTCTTATGCATTTGGTGAATACTAGACCTGACATATGTTATGCAACCAATGTTGTGAGTCACTTTATGTGTTAGCCCAAGAAAATACACTTAATGGCAGCTAAGCATATCTTAAGATATCTACGAGGCTCTATTGGATTTGGGCTAAAGTATGAAAAGGTAGAAATCAATCTTCAAGGGTATTCAGATTCTGATTGGGCTAGAAGTACTACTGATCGGAAAAGCACTACAGGGTGTTGTTTCAGTCTTGGTTCGGCTATGATCTCTTGGTTTAGTCGAAAGCAATCAGCAGTAGCATTAAGCTCCACTGAAGCTGAATATATGACAGCATCCATGGGAGCACGTGAAGCTATATGGTTAAGAAAGCTATTATTTGGATTATTTGGAAAACCTTTAGATCCAACTGTGATTCACTGTGACAATCAAAGTTGTATCAAGTTATCTGTTAATCCAGTTTTTCATAACAGGTCCAAACATATTGAGATCCCATATCATTACATAAGAGATATGGTAGATAGAAATATCATAAAGCTAGAGTACATTAGTACTGAAGAACAGAGTGCTGATATTTTCACTAAGCCACTTGCAAAGCTGAAAATAGAATACTTCAGGAACAAACTCGGTATGATCAAGTTGTGATGTATGATCTGAATTCCTCTTATTTATAAGTTTTTTATTCATGAATAAATGTAAAAATATGTATATTGCAATATTGTGTAAAATGATCATTTGTGTGTGGGTTAACATTTCAAGGTGACAATCTTGTAGATGGTTAACCAAAGTGTCAAGATAGACTACTTAATTGTGTGTCCCGAATGTGCGGAGATGTTGACTCTTGTTATTACTGGATGTGTAATAACGAAACCATATCATGATAGACTACTTAATTGTGTGTCCCGACTGTGCGGAGATCATGATATTCAAGTCTAATTTTATGACAAGACTACATTAATTTGTGTGTCCCGAAGTGCGGATGTCATGATAGACTTTTGATGTTTAATACTCACTCGCTAAGAGGGAGTGTTAAGTTATAGCTTCATTCGTATCATATATATATATATATATTATTTATACAATAATTATAAAGAATAGATATGATTATATTATTATCTTATTATCATTATTGATGAATTATAATAATGATAATAACATAATAATATATATGTTAAATATCACATTGAATAAATCGAACCATGTTCGATGTTCAGATTAATGTGCTAAGCATCGACCAATAAGTCGATATGTTTACTTTATGACTCAAGGTAATCGCAGTCACTTATGCATTAGCATAAGCGACTGTTGTCAACAGTCGCTTATGCTAATGCATCAGTGACTGCAAGGAGTCGTGACTGTAAGGAGTCGTGACTGCTCATTATGAAAGGGCACGTCTAACATTTATGAAACATATTTATATGTGATGATTGCAGGTTGAAAGAACAATCAATCACCACGGCATAGTTTCTTCAATCTGCAATCACATTACAATCACAGTGCATTATATATATATTCAGTTATTATATATACACATCAGACATTATAAATTACAGCAGAAAATATATTCCAAAGATCATAATTTCCTTAACAAAACTAGCTTCAGAAAACATCTTATATATGATGTATCTTGTCTTACACCTTGCATATGCACATGCAACTGTAGATAACAAAATTGTAATAATCCCCATGGATAATTTCATTGAATATTTTATACACAATGGCCAGGTGCAGACATGCATGACATGATTCTCTAATGGTTAAGCTCATTGGGTTTGCTTGAGATTATTCCTTGATTTGTGGTAAGAATCATGAACATGTATTGAATTCTAATCTACTCCAACTAACAAGGACAAAAATATTTTTTGAATGAAAAGTGTTGGATCCTTCATCAATATGGACCAGTGCCTATGCCACTGGGCAATTGAGTCATGAACAACAAAGAGGAAGGAAATATATCTAGCAAAATATCAATAGAACCAGATCAAATTTTTTATTACAATCAAATATTACACCATTTGTAACAGATACACTTAATAATCCATCATTAGAACTGCAATAACTCATATCAAATATAAGAACGACTTTCACAAAAGCTTTGCAATACAGTAGATACCATCACGAATTCATCAAACCTTCATTACAATCACACCATCAAGTGTGGGGAAAGAAAATATATAGCCAGAGCTACACATTTCCCCAAAGCATTACAAACAACCATGGAGAAATACCATTACAGGCAGAAGTTCTTTACAATATCCTTCATACACTTAACAAAATGTATTGCTCCATCCCTAGCTCAGGTTGGTAATGTTTGATGTTCTAGAATAACTATAGTCATTTCTGGACCAGAAAATCGGCTTAGTGACCAACCTTTGAATGAATGAAAAACTTCTATTTTTATCACATGGTGTTTCATGCCCTAATCCTTATGCCGGAATCCAATATATATTAGGAGATTCAAATCCAATTCTATATCTTTAGCTCTAGAAAAACTGAGTAGGTTTGGAAATCACAATATGTTTTTTCTATTCTCATTGAAATTTTGAGCGCTTTAGTCACTGCTTTCTGCTAAATTGCCCTTTTTTGTTTACCATTAGATTCTGATACAATAGAAATACAATTTCAAAACACCAAGCTTAACTATATGACACCATTTATATAAAGGATGCCTTTGATGGTTATTTGATGCGAAGTAATTTTTATTTTTGAAGTTTCTAATTTGTTGTTTTAAATATGCTGTGCAGCCATATTGGATCCCACACAACAGAACTAGTGCTCGCAGGATACAGAACATGGGTTGGCGTGCTGATGGTGGACTATGGCTTGTTGTTCGTGGTGGTGGTCTCTACCTTAGTAGAGGCACTGGGGTAATTTCAAAATGCTATTGTTTGACTACCATATATTATTGATGATTCCTTAACAGATGTCTGTTTGGTGGGCCTTTGAGCAGATGGAACTGACTAGAATATTGTGTCTGTTATTTAAAGCAAAGATTTAATACTTTCATGAATAAATAAGTAGGAACCCAGTATTAATGCCATTATTTTTGAGGGAAGTTGTAATAACCACCCCTGATTTGTTTTTTGAAATATATGATGCGAAATATAAACCAATGAAGAGTAACTTGTTGATTGTTAGCTTCAGATTACATGCATGATTGTAAACCCACATATGCAAATGCTCTCAATAACAATCTAGATGAAGTGGGGGTTTGTCACTATTGCCACTCAGCCAGTACACTAGCGTAGAAAATATCATAGCATTACAAAAGAAAGTCTTTCTTCACATCAATCATATGATAACACAATAACAATATAAAAGAGATTTGATAAACAAACTCAAATCAGATTCTGGAAATTAATATTGGATCTTTTCAAAGACCAAATAATGCATTTTCAGTCCTTCAAATGAGCAGCAAACTCATTCCAGCTCCACAAGGAAGAATTAGTACAAGTGCTAATCAATTCCAAACTGTTATTTTTCATAAACCAAAAGAAACAGATTGCAGATCTCTGATAATGCAGATTTAAGTTCAGTCTGAAACCCGAAGACATGAGAAAATGTACGGCCTCCGTGTAGGGGTGATTTTGTCTTAAATCAGTTATTTGACTGTTATAAAACTTGATAGTTTGATATTAAACAATGGGGATGAAGTCTCCTTAAATAAAAAAGTGCAAGACGATATTTCTAATTGAAACAATTGTCAACTGAATACAAAAATAGAAACTAACTAATAAAACTAAATTCACTAAATATGACCATTAGAAACTTTACATTATTATTTTAATACCCTCCCTTAATAGTCATCGTACTAACTACTAGACAAAAGACAATCTATAGGCCTTTTGGTCATGGATGCAAAGAAGGCTGCTTCTTATTAGAACACTGCTCCTATTGAGACCCTCGCTGGATCTGCAGAATGTTAATGACCAAGAGTACCAGAATCCGTCTAACTTGATGTCGGGTAACAAAGCTATCTCGCTAAAATCAATGGTTGGAAAAAAAAGTATGCAGATGTTTGGCCCAACAACTCCAGGTGCAACCCAAAACAGATTCTATGAAAAACCACAATTTTTGTGGAAAAAATCGAAAAAAACCTCCAATGATTTTTTTTTTTGGAAAGAATTGAAAAACCCTGAGACAGCAACACCAATTATGATTTTTTTAGAAAAAATTAGAAAACCCAGAAATGATTTTTTGAGGATAAAATCGAAAAAATCAAACATGATTTTTGAGGGGAAAAATCGATCAAAACCAGACATGATTTTTGAAGATAAAATCAATCAAAACCCAACACAAAATCCAAGACGTAGATCATAATACAAAACTTCATTTTTGAGGAAAAATAGTAAAGCCCTTTTACAAAATGATTTTTAAGGCTAAAAATTGCACAAAACTTAGTAATTTTTTATGGACAAAAATTATAAAACCCTCCCAAATCTTTTTAAGGGAAAAATTATTAAAACCCTCCAATTTTTTTTAAGGAGAAAAAATTATTAAAAACACATCCACTAATTTTTAAAGGACAAAAATTAGAAAATCCACAACAATTTTTTTAAAGGGACAAAATTATAAACCCATAAAAGAAAACTAGTTTGACCTTTAGAAAACCACAATCTGCAAACCCTTCAACTCCGTTTGTAAGAAAAAGCCAACACACAGCCACAAACCATTAGAGAAACCTTCATGTGGAAAAACACCAAACTTCGCGTGGTAAAATACCCCAGAAAATGGCCAAACTTCACCATGTGGGAAAACAAGAAAAAAAAATTGTGTGGAAAATAGCACATGCAAGTACATGCAACTCGCATAACCCTGGGCCTCCCATGAGGGAGTTAGACCCTGACCTACTCTGATACCATGTCTTAAAGCTTGATAGTTTCATATTAAACAATGGAGAGGATGTCTCCTTGAATAGAAAAGTACAAGACAATGTTTCTAAACAAAACATTGTTAATTGAATACGAAAATAGAAACTAACTAATAAAACTAAACTCACTAAAGATGACCATTAGAAACATTACATTATTATTTTAATATTGACAAATACCACAAATGAATAATCAAAATAGGTCACCCAACTATGGTAAATCCAAAGGAACAATACCGAAAATGATATCTCTATGAATAACTGAGTTATGAGCATATATCTGTTTTTTTGCCATTCTGAAAAAGAGCATAACAACACTTAGAAAAAGCTCCAAAACTCTACCAATCTCAAACAACTCTTCAAAAGTTACAAAACACACCAAAACCACAATACACTCTAGCAATATTGAACAACACTCCAAAAGGATACACCACACATCAAAACCACAATACCCACATCAAAATATTGTAAATAACATCATCTTCCTCAAACCCAAAATCACCCACAAAGCTAAAATCATTGTAAATCTTGAACCACAAACACCAACCAGCTAGGGAGGTTCTCTCATCACTGAAACCAACAAACATGAAGAGGGTTTGCGTCCTTAACTAGAAAAATAAGAACCGCTTGAGCTCATTCCAACAACATAACATTATTTTCACAATATTCAACATAAGAAGAATGAGAGCCAAAACTCTATATTATAGAGTTTCAATAAAAAGTTAGGGGAACTCCAAATTAGGGCAACTACAATAATAAATAATAAACTTTAGCGTTTTTAATATTTCACTTGAAAACTACTTAATGTTGTCGGTGTCTAGGCGGTGCCCAAGAGGGTCTTTTGAACACTTTGTTTCACTTAAATCATAAAGTCACTTTATACAATATCTATGTGAAATAATAGAAAAATACTTCACAGTTTTAGGAAAATTCAAGAAAACCTGAAAGTGAAGAAGTTGAGGAAAGGCTAAGATTGAGACCAATTGCCCAAAATAACATCTACTATAATTACTAATACGCTAAAAATAGCCAAAATCATCCAAATACCCTAAAATTGAAGGTACCGCTCTTTGAAGCCGAGGGGATCTATGACTGGGATTTGTCAGGTATTAACAATCGCTAAAAATAGCAATATGCAAAAAACAAAAATGTTTCCCGAAAATCTTGAAATTGAAGATGTTGCACGCTGAAGCTGAGAGGAGGTTGACGCTATGACCAGATGCCAAAAATTGTGTTTACTATAAATAGTAACTACTAAAAATAGTGATTGCTAAAAATAGTAGGCTTGCCCGTACTCCCAACTAACCAATTGGCGTCCAAGTTAACACTTACTAAAATAAGTAAGTTTGGGACAAGTCCGAAATCACTCCAGAAAGTGTCATTCATCTCCATTAATCCGTTTGAACACAATGGCGACATTGAAATACCTCTCCGATCTTGCTAACACCAACCTAGAAAACCAACGCTAGTTGCACCACAAGAGAACCAAAAAATGAGGACATTACAGAATTGCAAAGGTAAATGCTAGCAATTTTTACTTTAGTTACCTAGAGATGTGTGGTACAGGTTGATAAACACATTCGGATGCTAAGAGGGGAGGGGTGAATCAACACAAACTAAAATTCAATCATTTACTGAACTTTAAACCATTAAATCAATTTGACAAAAGTAAACAATACTCAGAGACACCTAGTTTTTTACATGGGAAACCCAAGGAGGGAAAAACCATGGTGAGGATTAAGTCACAAAATATATGAAACATGTGATACAATTGTTTGTTTTAGGTTCACTGCCTAGGAAGTGCATTGCTCCCTAAACTTGGAGGTCAAGGTGCACTGCCTTAGTGCAAAATAGAAGAGAACTTGCAAACTAAAGAGCATTTCTTCACGGTAAGATACAAAAAGTTTACAATCGAACGAAATGGAATGAACTGCTATAGATGATGTAGTCCAATTTGAAGTCTAAACAATTTGTTATACTGATTTCTGACACATCATTGTTCTCTAAATTCTTTTGGTCCCGATTTTCTCATTATACAACTTCACATCAATTCCCATATTACCATCACAAGTACCTCTTCACAAATAAATTGTCCTTATATATCCTTCGCATTATCCCAAAACATTCATTAAGTTGGCCCAAATAGGACCTAGCAAATGAAGTGTCATGACCTAAAGTAGGTCAGCTCCCAAACATATACCTCGATCACCAAATTAGGTTGTGAATCAACCTAGCTATTAACTAATCCTTAATCACATCTTAATACTTTCTTCAAGCCAAAACAATAAGTCGGGTTTCAGCACAATTGAAGAGAACACAACTAGTTGGTCCAAAAACAATGCTTGTCCCCTTTTCTTTAAGTGGGACCTATCTTCAATTTTGCCTTATAGCTCATTTTAGTCCCTCATGAGTTATCAAGGAGTGCTAAGGGGCCCCTCGTGGCATGCTTGTGGTGGTGCCACCCTTGGTGCGGACCTATTTCATATTTTAAGTTTGGCACCAACTTGTATTTGGGCTAAATTGCTTGATTAAGGAGGTGTTTGGCCTCATATATGTATTGGCATTCTTGGAGCAATAATCATCATGGATTGGCTTTGCATTTATTCGTCTTGGTAATTCCAATGTGGAATTCATTGGGAAATTGCATTTTCGGAGGTGAAATATCCTCCCTAGCCTGCTATTGATCCCAATTTGCTTAAGACTCTTAGAGAGAAAATTGGATTGATAATCTTTGTATCATTGACCAGCATTTCAGTTCTTTGGAGATTGTGATCAGGATTAGAAGTGAACATATCATTCTTCGGCGTTCAAGATCTATGATCAAACCTTTCTTTGCATTGGCGATTTCATGTATTTAAATGCCCGCATTTGATACATCTGCAATATCATATCATACTTCTATGGTAACAACATCAGGGATGTATACATCTGCATCAACATTACCATGTCATACATCTGCGGTAACACCATCAGCGATATCATATTATTTATTTGTGATAATTAGCCTTAGTGATATCATACAAGTGTTATCATCAGCACCAGAGGTTTCATATCTCATCAGACATTAGTGCATTAGACATACGGACATCAATATATCAAGCATACAAACATTTGCATACTGACATCGGCACATCGAACATATAGATATCATCATTCTGCAACTTCTAACATGAAATAATCATTTGAAGGCTAAGGGACAAGCTCTCTTGAACTTTGTCATATCTGTAATAGCAAATATATTTGTATAAGAATTGGTTGGAAATTGTAAATTAGTGGTCTATAATTGTCCATCTTTGTCTATTTTTGTTTTTGTATGCTCTCGAATATTTTAGTGGTATCAGATGCTTGACCCTATCAACCTGTTGTGTTGAGGTTAAAGAGTGGGAAAAGACAAGACTATATAGTCTATCAAAGGAGGAGACACCACTACCTAGACAAAATGGGAGATGCGCAACTAGATATTATGGTCATCTTGGGTGAATTGGCAAGAGGATAGCGAAAGATGGATGAGACTCTCAACTGCTTAGTAGAAATAATGGTCAATTGTGCCAACAGAGAGAACAACGATCATGGCGACAATTTAGTCAATGGGAGAACCCATACTCATCGTTCCAATTCAAGGCCAATGATGCATACTTTCTCGCCAAGGTCTGAGAAACATGAGAATCATGCTCCATTGGTGGAGTTGCAAGAACAGTTCAAGAAGGATTGACTTGATGGAGGATTGCAACTAGACACGTCCCTCAAGGATTACATAGATGTGAGGATGAGGCATTTATCCAGCAGGAGTAATAGGGACTATAATAATGATTTAAGGCCAAAGATTGGAAAGTTAAACCTCCCCTTCTTCAATGATTCCAGGAGGTCAACAACATGAGCTTGGGTGCAGGCGGACACATACTTTCAGCTCAATCCCATGCTTGAAGTTGAAGCGATCAAGTATGTAGCACTGCACATTGACGAAATTGCTCACGAATGGTGGCACCATGGAATGGTTACATTGGCATGATTAGATCACATCCTATGCCGACTTCATGGAGAGATTCATTGACAGATTTGATGGGAAGGATCCCAAGCCTAATTTCAAGGAGTTAGCTTAGCTTAGGCAAGGAGAATTCATGGACAACTATATTGCCAAGTTCCACAAGCTCTTGGTCTTGGTGATTGACATATTGGAGAGGAGATTGATAACTCTTTTCATGGATGGGTTGAGGGGTTGGGTCAAGGCCCTTAGTCCCAGTACACTCACGGCAGCAATCAAGAAGGCTTGTGATATGCCCACATCTACCTCCAGAAATCAAACTTTCCCTAAGGTGCCCATTACACAAAATGACAAAGACAAGAAACCATTTCAGAAGGATTGGCCCAAGAAGATTCCAAGGGATGATGCGATCAAACAAGGTCTAAGGAGAAGGAAGCTCTGTTTTAGTTGCAAGGAACCATGGGAGCTCGGTCATAGATGCCTTGGAAAAGAAACGATTCATCACATCAAGTTTGTTTTAGACAGTGAGGAAGATGAGGAATCAAAGGAGCACAATGAGGAGCCATTGCATGTGGAGAAGATAGCGGCAAATGTATGGAACAAAGGTACCATTGTTGCCCTCTGTAGTACACCATGTTGCAATGTATTTCAAGCTCATGGCACTCTACAAGGACAATTGTTCATCGTCATGCTCGACAGTGGGGCTACTCTCAACTTGATCAATGCTTCCATAGTAGCCAAGGGAGGATTGCATGCAATGGAGCTTGAGTGATTTGATGTCAAGGTGGTAGGAGGCCAATTCCTACCATGCACATATTTGGTGCCATAGATGAGCATCAACGTGGGGAACTGCACAGTTACAAAATGACTTCTTCGTGGTAGACTTGGATGATATGGATCTCATTTTGGGCATCTGGTGGATGGAGACTTTGTATAGATACACCTAGAGTTTCAAGTGTTTGGAGTTCACATTGAAGGTAGATGGAAAGGTGGTCTTGTGAGGAATGTCTAATGGAGGGCCTAGAGTAGTTTCGGCCAAGTGCATGGAGGTGTTTTTCAGGCATGATGATGTGGTATGGGCATCGTAGTGTTTGGTTTCTTCCAAACCTTTGGATAGCCAACATACACATTACCATGATGGTGAGCTACAAATAGTCTTGGGCAAGCACAATTTGGTTTTCAGTGATATTCCCCCATGGGTACCACTTGATAGAGGCTTTGAGAACACATTAGAGTTGGAGGAGGGAGCCAAACTAGTTATCACAACTCCTTACAGGCATCCCAAGAAGTTCAAGGATGAGATTGAGAAGGTGATTCAAGATCTTCATGACATGGGATACATCAGGCCTAGCTCAAGCCCTTTTGCATCCTCATTGGTCTTGGTGAAGATGGATGGGACTCTTAGGATGTGCATCGACTATTGGGCCTTGAACAAGAAGACAATTAAGAATCCATACCCTATCCCATAGATTGATGAGTTGTTGGATGAGCTTCATGGAGCAGTCCACTTCTCAAAGATAGATCTCAGATGCGGATACAACTAGATTTGAGTAAGGGAGAAAGATGTGCACAAGACATCCTTCCGATGCTACTAAGGTCACTATGAGTTCTTGGTCATGCTTTTTGGATTGACCAATGTGCCTGCTCCATTCCAATCTTGCATGAACTGCATCTTCAACAAACAATTGTGGACATTTCTATGGGTGTTCCTTGATGCCATACTCATATGCAACAAGACATGGGAGGAGCACTTGAGGCACTTGGACGAGGTTTTGGGGATCATGGAGGCACAATCTTTGTGCGTGAAGTTCACACAAGTGTGTGTAATAACCCCTCGGGTTATCCAATTCAACAACTTGCAAATGTTTGTGTTTTTGCTTGGTTTTGTGATGTTTGCAATTTTAATAAATAAAATGAAGAAGTTGCCAGGCAAGAATAATCTATAGAATTTGCAATTTAAATACAATGACCGGCAAAACAATGGCTGCAATATTATTAAATGTTCAATACATGATCAAATATGCTTTTCAACATCAATGTTCATACTTGGAAGTAATATAGAAGACTTTGGTAAAATCTGGAAATGATTATCAGCACTCAAGAATTCTGAGACAACAACAATTGATCCAACAAATTCCAACACCTAGACTACTGGGTGAACATGTGGTACTGCTGGAGTAAATTCAGACTAATATTAAATGCCAAATAAGCTCCTGTATGTATCAGCTTAGCAAAGAAATCCCTTCCTCAGAAATTTGGGTGTGACACTGGACTGTAGCTGCAATTTGGTGCTTGAAATCTGGTATAAATGGCAGCCAATGATGAATATTTGGGTCTGCAATTAATGAACCTTTAGAAACCTTCAAACCCTTCATGTATTTCTCCAACTAAAGCACAAATAGAACTCTTGTATGAAGTCCTCCAAAGCAATAATTCGGTTGATCTCTGACAACCTCAAAGCTGCAAAAACAATGAAGATTGAACAATCTCCAATGCCCTGGTACAGCTGAAACCCTTGTTTCAATTGTACAAACTCCAAAGACACCAAATTTGCAAAGTCAGATGATCATCAATAATGAGGTTGATTTTCTTTTTGATGTTCTTTTATAATGGCAATCTCCTTAATAATATTTAAATCCACTTTCAAATCTATTTTTAGGTTTTTAATTAAACTTTATAATAAGTCTTCAAACTTGGGCGCATTTTAATATCATTTAAAATAATATAACTTGTGTGCACATTGACTTCATAAAATACTTTAATATTTTGGCCTCCAAAATATAATCCACTAATTGCACTTAAAGTCACTTAAATAAAGGGTCATGGCCCCATTGAATATAAAGTGACTTTTCAACTTTATAAATAATTATTAATAAAGTAATCACTTTATTAATAATTAAAATAACACAACTCCACAAATTATCATTATTTCTCAATTTCGTCTAAACTTGGGAGTTAATCATTGTGTCCAATGTGCACCCAATTGCCTTACTAAAAATAGTAAGGGTCCCTCACTATCAACCATTGACTTACTATAAATAGTAAATCCCTCATTATCTGATCAAACCAACTGTGCATTGCAATCATAGTTTGTTCAGGTGCCCTACTATAAATAGTAACCTTGACTTTGCTAAGATAGTCACTATAAATTATTAAATAGTAAGTGATCCAAACTAAGTCCAACAAAGGTCTAACTTGAAGATATACTGAGCTCTGACGGAGAATACACACTGATCTCTGCCAAAAGGGGACCCTCTAACCAACTGCCTTAGCCTATGAGGGCCAGCCATAGGCTAATCCAACAAGTTCAGATGCTCGCAAAAATGGGGACCAGTGTGAGTTTGGCATAAAGAGGATGCTATACTTAGGCCACATCATTAATGCACGTGGAGTGCAAGTGCATTAGGAGAAGATCCAAGCACTTCTTGATTGGTCAACCTTGAGGGCACTCACGGAGTTGCGTGGATTCTTTGGTCTATGTTGCAACTAGAAGAGATTTGTGAGGGGATTCTCACACCTTAGAGCCCCTTTGACCGACCTCACGAAGAGGGGTGCTTTTAGTTGGATGGAAGAGGTATGCCATGCATTCAATAAGTTGATGGAAACTATGAGCATGTGTGCAATTTTGACAATGCTTGACTTCTCTTAACGATTTGTCCTCGAGTGCGACGCATGAGGTGCGATGCATTAGGGGAAGGCATTGGAGTAGTATTGATGTAGAATTGTCACCTCATTGCATTCAAGAGTAGGAAGCTCAAGGATGCCGATAGATTGTACTCGATATATGACAAAGAGATGCATGCGATCATGCATGCGCTTGCCAGGTTTAGGGAGTACTTGGTTGGGGGGAAGCTTGTGGTTAGGACCGACCACAAGAGTCTTTGATGCTTTTTGGAGTAGAAGGATTTGAACTAGAGGCTATAGAAGTGGGTGAGCAAGATTCAGGCTTATGATATTGACATCGAGTATGTGATGGGGAAGAAGAATGTGGTTGTTGATGCTTTATCCAAGAGGCATACCATATGCTCTTTGTCCCAAGTCTCGATTGATTGGAGGGCTCATTTGTTGGTTGAGTACTCCAAGAACACCTTATCTTGCCAATTGATGGATGGATAGATTCATGATGATAGATACAAGGTGATGGATGATGTCATCTGGTACAATGACATAATCTTCTTGGTTTTGGAGTCGAAGCTTAAGTAGAAGATTCTGAGGGTGGTGCATGAGTCACTATTGGCGGGACACCTCGGGTACTTAAAGACATATAGGCAAATTCATGAGAGGTTCTCATGGAAGGGCCTCAAGGATGATGTGCTGCACTTTGTTAGGGGTGCACCACATGCCAACATAAAAAATCTGAGCATACCCTTCTGGTAGGATTGCTAGAGCCCTTATCCATTCTGGATTGGAATTGGGAGATAATTTTGATGGATTTCATCATAGAAATTCCCAAGGTATAGGGAAAGGATTGCATCTACGCAATGGTTGACCAGTTGACCAAGTATACTCACCTCTTTGCCATTCCAACACAGTTTAGAGCAATGCTGGTTGCAGTGTTTGTTCTTTCGAGAGATTTTCATGTTACACGGGCTTTTTGGACAATAGATTCCTCAATGCTTTTGGATGGATCTTTTTAGGTTGGCAGGCACCGAGTTAACCTCAAGCACTAGTTATCACGCTTAAATAGATGATAGATCAAGATCAGAACGAGTGGGTGGAGGGTTACTTATGGAACTATGTGACAATGCCATAGAAAGCAAGGATCAATTGGCTACATCTAGGAGAGTATTGCTACAACACTGCCTATCACATGTCGATTGGGGTGGCACCCTGCAAGGCACTTTATGGCTATGAGGCTACTTCATTTGTGGATTTGGCATTGGGAGAAAGTAGGGCACCCAGGGCAAAGGATTGGCTTCAGGAAAGTCAAGATACCCTTAGATCCCTCAAGGATAATTTATAGAAGGAACAAAATCAGTAGATGTATGCAGATTGAGACTATATTGAGTGTAGTTTCAAGCTAGGAGATTTGGTCTATCTCCACGTACAACCCTATAGGTAGTATTCCTTGAAGAGGAATGGCGCAGAGAAGCTTAAGACCTGCTTTTGTGGTTCTTAAAAGGTGATTAGGCAGATTGGAGAGGTGGCATATGAGTTGAAGCTATTGAGGAGTGCTAAGGGGCCCCTTCTTGTGGCGTGCTTGTGGCTATTTCATATTTTAACTTTGGTGCCAACATATATTTGAGTTGACTTGCTTGATTAAGAAGGTGTTTGGCCTCGTATCTGTATGGACATTCTTGGAGCAATAACCACGATGGATCAATTTTGCATTTATTCATCTTAGTAATTCCAAGTTGGATTTCATTGGGAGATTGCAGTTTCAGAGGTGAAATATCCTCCTTATTCTACTATCAATCCCAATTTGTTGAAGTGTCTTAGAGATCAAATTGGATTAATAGTCTTTGCATCATTGACCAACATTTCCTTCCTTTGGAGATTGTGATTAGAATCAACAGAGAACATACCATTCTTTGGCATTCAAGATTTATAGTCAAACCTTTCTTTGCATTGGCGATTTCATGTATTTACATGCTCGAATTGGATACATCTGCGATATCAGCATCAACAATATTGTATCATACTTTTGCGGTAACATCAGTGATATATTGCTTAGGATTAAATTTGGAAAAAAACTAAAATCTAATTTTTCAAATTTTACTATGTTTTAGTAAACTACATTTTTGAGGGTCTTCGGTGCATTTCTGGGCTTGGGGGCTGCGTGGAAGTAGTAACGGAACATTTCTACTTCCGAAATTTGGTTCTAGATAATTTGAATACCTTTCCAACACATCAAATGGTTTGCAAATCGGAGCTACGAGTAGAAAGTTATGCCTTCTCCAAGTGGACCTAATTTTTATATATAGATTTTTTGATAATTTTTGATAGTTTGAATAGTTTATTTGTAATAAATATTATGATGGCTCTTCATTTCATTTCCAAGGGATTTTGATGACCCTTGGGATCCATCAGACTTGTATAGACTCAAATATTCGAATAGAATGGATTAGTTTTTGGTTTGCAATTATGTTGTTCTCTATTTTCGTGTTGAATTCTATAATACTGCAAGTATCACACCAGGTATTGTAATCTGGTTTTCATAAATCAGATAAGTGGTATCAGAGCGGGAACGCTCCTTTATGCCTATTTACACAAGGTCTTCCTACAAAAGATTAGGATTGGATACACAAGATTTGTCAAAATACCCACCTTTGAGATGCACATGATCGAAGATGTCAGACGATGATGTTAAGAAGTTGGTCGAAGAAGCTTTAAATAAGCAACGAGAGGAGATGATGAGTCAATTTTCACGCCTCCTACAGAATCAAAAACCCTCTGAATCAGAAACATCATTTCGTGGAAATACCCCTTTCAAATTGCAGGTCAATTTCGACATCCCGAATTTTGAAGGAAAGGTCAATTCTGAAGCTGTTGATAACTGGTTATCAAAGTTGGATAGATACTTTTTTAGTAAATAATTTCTCAAATGCAGAAAAGATAACGTTTTCTCTCCTCAAAGCTGAAACCCATGTGAAATTAGCATGGGAAACCAAAGTCGCAAATAAAGAACAAGAATCATTTGTTGAAGATGGTTTTGAAATTTCTTTTGATAAGAAGCCCACATGGGGAGAATTTGTGGAATACATAAAAGAAGCTTACCTTCTGGAGGATGTATATGAACAAAAATACATAGAGTGGCAGCTTCTTCGACAAAAGAGGGATTAGTCTATGCAAGATTACACCAATACATTCCATTCACTTTCAGCAAAACTCGGTATTGATGATTCAGAGAAGCATCGAATTTTGAAATATCGGAGTGGTCTTCACAGGTATATTCAAACAGAGATGGAATTTTTGAATATTGAGACATTGGCAACTGCCTATAAATATGCTACAAAAATTGAAGATAAATTCAAGCAGAAAGGGAAGAGGGACTACTTTGCAAACAACAAGCCAAGGGTTGAAGGTGGCAATAAATTTGTAGGAAAATAGGTGACCAAGGAACCTCATTCAAATTCACCCAAGAACACATGGTGGTCTACTAAAAAGACACAAACAGGCACAGGCATGTGGTGTGAGATGCATAAGTCCCCAACCCATAACACAAAGGATTGTCGAAGCATTAAAAATTTGATGACAGAAATACGAGGAGAGGAAGCTGAACCTGAATCGTCACCAGTAAATAATTCTGAGAAAGAGGAGAATGATTCCATCATAGAAGCAAACCCATATGCCGTAGTTGGAACTACTAAAGTATTGCCCCGTGAAGATGAAGAGAGACTTTTTCATTCACAGATGTGGGTTGATGGAAAGCCTCTGAAAGTGACAAGACACCCACAACCATACTCTATGGGATGGGTAAATGAGGGACAAGATATTCAAATAAATCAACAGTGTTGTTTGCCATATTCAATCAAGCCTTTCAAGGATGAAGTGATATGTGATGTAGCACCATTGGATGTATGCGATGTCTTGCTAGGGCAGCCATACATGTATCAGAGGCATGGGGTGTATGAGTCCAGGCCACGTAGTGTTACAATCAAGCTTGGTGGGAAGAGGTATCGAATACCAAAGGTATGTCCAACAAAAACTGCTTCTTTAATTAGTGCTAAACAATGTAAACGCTTGATTGCTTAAACTAGAGCTTTTGTTCTACTCATGATTCTCCCTGAACAAACAAAGTCATTTGTTCTTAATACACATGCTAAGGTAATAGAGAATCAACAAAATCAGATAAATAAAATTTTGAAAGAATATCATAGTGTGTTTAAACCACCAGTGGGAGTACCAACACACTGTCAAGTCAAGCACTCTATTGATTTAATCCCAGGCACACCGCTACCACATGAGCCAATATATAGGAGGTCAGTTTTGGAAAATGATGAGATTAAGAGACAAATTCAGGAGTTGATTCAGAAAGGACACATTCGTCCAAGTGCTTCACCTTGTGGAAGTCCAATTGTCCTTGCTAAAAAGAAAGATGGGACATGGAGGCTTTGTATTGATTATAGAGCATTAAACAAAATCTCTGTTAAAAATAGATATCCAATCCCTCGAATTGATGATTTGTTGGACCAACTTAGGGGGGCTAATTTCTTTACAAAAATTGACTTGAAGTCTGGATACCACCAAGTACCAATTGATCCAGCAGATGAGTGGAAGACTGCATTTACATCTAAGGAAGGTTTGTTTGAATGGTTGGTCATGCCTTTTGGCCTAACAAATGCCCCAGCCACATTTATGAGATTGATGAATGATGTGCTTAGACCATTCATTGATTCTTTTGTAGTTGTTTATTTGGATGACATACTCATCTTTAGCAGAACTTGGTCTGAGCATTTGCAGCATGTTGAACAAGTTCTTTCAACTCTACAAAAACACAAACTTTATGCCAACATTGAGAAGTGTTCTTTTGGTATGCAGAGTATTCAATACTTAGGGTATATCATTGACACTGAGGGTGTTCATGTTGATTCAGCAAAGATTCAAATAATTCGAGATTGGCCATCCCCTAAAAATTTCACAGAGCTTCGCAGTTTCTTGGGCTTATCCAACTTCTATCGCAGATTTGTGTTTGGTTTCTCACACATATCATGGCCTCTTAATCAATCACTAAGGGGTGGAGCACAAGCAAAATTTTAGTGGACAGAGGCAAAGCAACAAGCATTTGAGGAGTTAAAGAAAAGACTATGTTCAACACCAGTATTGGTCCTTCCAGATCTACACCAAGCATTTGAGATAGAAACAGATGCATCCGATTATGCTCTTGGTGCGGTACTCACACAACATGGGCATCCCGTTGCCTATCACAGTGAAACTTTTTCTGATATAGTACGTAGGTATCCCACCTATAATAAGGAGTTGTATGCCATTGTTCAGGCCTGCAAACAATGGAAACACTATATACTGGGAAAGGAAACTGTTATACATACAGACCATAAACCACTTCAATTCTTGCAAACACAAGGGAAACTGCAGAATGATAGACATCAACGGTGGTCAGCCTATCTACAACAATTTCACCTCAACATTCGTCATAAAAAAGGAAGCAGTAACAAGGTGGCAGATTGTTTGAGTAGGCCTCCAATTGCAGGTTTGACAATAGTGTTGGATTCATGTGGTCATCAATCATCAACTTGGGAACAACTATATGGTACTAACCCTGATTTTGCTAACATCTATGGTAATTTGGTAGAAGGAAAGTCTGTCCTTGATTTTCACTTGCAGGATGGGTTGCTTTGCCATAACGGTCACATATGTGTACCCACCGAGGAACGGAAGAAAATGATATGGGAAGCTCACTACAGTCGTGTTGCAGGACATTTTGGTATTGGTAAGACTACTGCTATCCTTCAAAAGTATTTCTATTGGCCAAAAATGAAGCAAGATTTAATTTCACATATACAAGCTTGTGCAGCCTGTGCAATTGCAAAGCTAGCAAACCGTAAGTTGGGTCTATACTTACCATTACCTATTCCTGATAAGCCATGGCAGTCTGTTTCAATGGATTTTATGTCTGGACTTCCAACTACTAGGCAAGGGCATGATTGTGTATATGTTGTGGTAGATAGGTTTTCTAAAATGGCTATCATGGTGGCATGTAAAAAGATGATTTCTGCAGAAGATACTGCCAAGCTATTTTTTGAACATGTTTGGGTTCATTTTGGTTTGCCAAAAATCATTATTTCTGATAGGGATAGTAGGTTCATCAGCAAATTTTGGTCTGCACTATGGGCTAAAATGGACACCAAGTTGACAAAGTCCACAACATTCCATCCCCAAACAGATGGGCAGACAGAAGTGGTGAATCGAATGATTATTCATATTTTATGGATGTATCATTCCAAACATCCTTGCACATGGGATGAAAGCTTACCCTATGTGCAACACAGCTACAACTGTGCACTCCATAGTACTACAGGGCACAGTCCATTTGAGGTTTCTCTTGGGTACCAACCATTGGCACCTATGGATGTAGCAATACCATCTCTACAATCTAATAGTCCATTGAATGGTGACAAGGAGGTAGATAAAGCAAAAAAATTCATTGATAACATTAGACACCTCCAACAACAAGTTCATGAGATCTTGGAGCAAAGTAATTAGAAGTATAAGGAAAGGCATGATAAACATAGAACTCCTCACAAGTTTCAGATCGGTGACAAGGTATGGTTACATCTTTAGAAAGAGCGCCTGCACGGACCAAATAGGAAGCTTCGTCCTCTTCGTTATGGTCCATATACTATTGTAAAACAAGTTGGTGAGAATGGTTTTGAACTTAATTTGCCATCATTTTTGAGACTGCATCTAGTTTTCAATGTAGAATTGTTGAGACCCTATTTTCTTCCTTTGTTGGATACTTCCCAAGCTACTGAACACATTCAAGCTGCAGAGTTAAATCCATCTACTACTGTTCCAGTCCAGTGTGACCATGTTACTGAAGTCATCTTAAAGACTTTGAAAAATCAGAACATTCCTCAGTATTGGGTGGTTCGAGCTGGCCAACATTCTCATCAAGGCAAGTGGTTTACTAAGGAACAAATTGAAGAACAATTTCCTCATCTGTTACAGCAGATTAGTGCAATGGGGCCCATTGCCCCTCAAGGGGGGAGGAATGCTCAGGATTAAATTTGGAAAAAAACTAAAATCTAATTTTTCAAATTTTACTATGTTTTAGTAAATTGCATTTTTGAGGGTCTTTGGTGCATTTCTGGGCTTGGGGGCTGCGTGGAAGTAGTAACGGAACGTTTCTACTTTTGAAATTTGGTTCTAGATAATTTGAATACCTTTCCAATGCATCAAACGGTTCGCAAATCAGAGCTACGAGTAGAAAGTTATGCCTTCTCCAAGTGGACCTAATTTTTATATATAGTTTTTTGATAATTTTTGATAGTTTGAATAGTTTATTTGTAATAAATATTATGATGGCTCTTCATTTCATTTGCAAGGGATTTTGATGACCCTTGGGATCCATCAGACTTGTATAAACTCAAATATTTGAATAGAATGGATCAGTTTTTGGTTTGCAATTTTGTTGTTCTCCATTTTCGTGTTGAATTCTATAATACTGTAGGTATCACACCAGGTATTGTAATCTGGTTTTCATAAATCAGATCATATATACATTTGCATCAACAATACCATATCATACATCTTTGGTAACAACATCAGTGATATCATATCATACATTAGTGATAATCAACATCAGTGATGTCATACAACTCTGTCATTAGCACTAGCAGTAGCATACCTCATCAGACATTAGTACTTCAAACATATGGACATCAACCTACTGAGCATACAGACATTTGCTTACTGACATCATCACATCGGACATACAGTTTTCATCATTCCATGACTTCTAACACAGAATAATTGTTAAAGGCTAAGGTGCAAGATCTCTTGAGCTTTGTCATATCTGTAATAGCAAATATATTTGAATGAAAACTGATTGGCAATCACAAATTGCTGGTCTTTCATTGTCTAACTTTGTTTTTGTGTGCGCTGGAATATTTCATGTTAACATCAACCGTCATACCTTCAGAGAGATATCCAAAACATTATGTGGACCAAATTGATGGCACTAGAAACCATCTACAACCTTTCCACAAAGATTCCCGAAGACACCAATCATCAAGAGCAAGTGCTGAAGAATATTATCACTAGACTGGTAACTACTGCACAAACTGGACCGTCAAAACCATATCAACTCAACATATCTCAAGAACCGAAACATCAACTCTGACACTCATGATGCAGATCGAACATAATCTCATAATCATCTTCTCAAAATTGTAATGTCATAGCTATCATTGTGGTAGAACATGGAGTATTCCAGTGAGCCAAATGAGATGCTATATTTTGTCAGACTGAGAACCAGACTACAAACACTTACAACCTTTTGTATGCATGTGATAAAAACTTGAAACTTGGTAGAGTGGTGTCTGGCATGATCCTTTTACATGATTCTAGAACTGCATAGCCATATCATGCAGAGCTGAGGAATGCAGAGTAAATATACAAACACATGCTCAGGGAATTGGACTGTTTTGCTCTTAGATGTATTTCTTTAGACTCCCAATCAAAATAGTGAACTTAGACACTCAAATACTAATACATAAGGCTTGTAGACTTTGACAAAGACAACCCCACCATATAGATAAGTCAAGAAAGAACCATTACATACCATTTGATCTCTTCTATATATTCCAGACCAGAGTAATGTTATCAAGTGATTCTTAGGACCATCTTCATCATCTTTGAACATTTGTAAAGAAGCCCTTAATTATCCTCATCATAACTATTCATAAACAAACATGTCAATTGCCTCCGCACATACTCTAGTTATCTCGTTAGTGACAATACATACTGTCATATATCAAGTTGACATCAATGAAACACATATTGCCAACACCGGTATCTCTGTAGGGATAGGGACACCAATAAGTTTGGGGGAGTAAGTATATAAATAAGGAGATGGATATTATTTATAAATACAGTCACCAAAATTGTGGGTGTAGAGTTGACATCAATGAAACACATATTACCAACAAAGGTATCTCTGTAGGGATAGGGACACCAATAAGTTTGGGGGAGTAAGTATATAAATAAGGAGATGGATATTATTTATAAATACAGTCACCAAAATTGTGGGTGTAGCTAGGGTGATGCAGTTTATGTTTCTATAATGGAGTTTTGTGGGTAATGTTGATGTGAGCTTTGTTCCACTACGGCATACAAAATCGAATACTTATTATTCCAAGATGACACACCAAATCTCCAACTCTCTCTTGAATAAGGATGCTCATGTGCTAAACAATATAGATGAACCGTGCGATCAAATGAGACCACCTCAAGGTTCCTTCTTAATTGTGGACTTTCACTTAGTATAGTGATGTGATATGCTAGTTATCACTTAGTATTGTGGACTTACGCTGCTCATTCAATGGATATCAACTCTTTAACTTTTTCAATCACTTCCAATCAAATAACTTGCAAAGAGAAGGGTTTAGAAATCCTATCTAACTCTAAGAATTTAAGACGATGTTGATGATAGGGTAAATCTCTAACCAATCCTTGCTTCGTCATATCAACTAGGCATAGGAGGGTGCTATCCTCTAAGAATGCAAGAATGATTTCCAAATTGTTAATATTCATCCAAATATCCTATGAAGGTGCAATGTAAATGAATGTCTCCAATAGAAGTTAAACACTTGCAATTTAGGCCTAGACTAACCTTGCATTGCTACTCAATCAGCAAGTACCAAAAGGTATGGACACTAGCTTCACCATTAATCACCATTCAACAATATCTTTCATTCATCTACTTCTACTTCTAATTAACATGAAATGAAATTTAATCTAAGTGAGGAACTGAAGAAACCATCCAACACTTCAAAGAAACATTAAGTAATCCACCATGAAGGCCAACAATGAATCATTAATTACTTTGATAGCATTATGACAACAATTTCATCAAGTCTCCTCTCCTACTCTACTTCTAGTACTAGCTAACTAACTTCTCTAATGCTTCTAATCTTCCACTGTCTAACTCTTTACAAATGAGAAGGCCTTGGCCTTTTATAGGTGTTCAATTACAATGAAGGGCCAAGATCAATTCAAGGTCAAGGGCCAAGATTTATCCTGACAAACCCTAATTAGGGTTGTCACCCTATCGACCAATTTCATGAAGGCATCACTTTGTGGGCCAATAAGAAAATTACAATGCTTTTGAGAGCCAATGAGAAAATTGTACACCTAGCATAATATGATCGAATGTGCTTGAACATGTGTAACTAGAATTTTTTGATTGGTTGAAGATAAGTGGGCGCCACCTCAACATCCTTATCTTGTAGACTTGATCAATTTCTTTGTGATGAGTAAATATCTCTTGATACTCAACATTATGAACCCTTTGATTGTGTTGGCATATTCCCAAATTGCTTCATCTTCTCAAATTTTCTCCATCTTTGTTCTTGGAATTTCTCTCATTTCCATGATTTGAACTTGATTGTACTTGCAAACTTGGAACTTGAACTTCTTGAAGTGATGAAGTTTTTCATGTAGCTGGATCCTTCAAGATGAACTTGGATTTCCGGAGGAAATTCAAGCTGATGATTTTTCTTTCACTTGTGCTTTTTGCTTTCTTGTGCTCCATCTTGGTCTTGATCCTTGAATTCGCCTTTCAATAATCTGATTTTTCATCTCCTCCTCATTCGAAGTCCTCGACCATGGGCTTGTTTGAGGTTTTGAGCTTGAGCTGCCATCATCTCCTTTTCACTTTCCATGCCTCTCCTCCTTCAATGATTGCTTTAAGCTCATGAGATGATGAAATGAAGGAAACCTTAAAATTTCATGAAATGAAATCACATTAACATCAAGAAAAAGTGGATTTTCTCAAGTTTGAGATCAAGTCTCTCTATCTTCTTGCAATTCATAATAATCTTGATCCTACAACTTGGTATGAATTTACTCAAAATTTGGAAAAATAACTGAGTCTTCTCAATACATAACCTGCCTAGATTTTTCTCTCTCTCCTTATCCCTGATTTTTGAAGGAAAACTGCCTTTTTAGCCTAGAATCACTGCCTTTCAAATGATTTTATTCCTCCTCTAGTGATGACCTACTGTCATGTGTTGTCGGGATAATTGTATGTACGGGTTATTATGTTAATAAAGTGTTATGTTAGCCTCGGTTGTTAGTGACCGAGAGGTTAGACAGTTACGACACGACATTTCGGTCGTGCCCCTTTGGGCAATTTATATACCCTCTCGGAGGATGGACACATATGATGTATTATGCTATGCTTGTACTGTGTGAATCAGGAATGATCAATAAAGCACTTATGTTCTCTGATATTCTGTGAGTTACTTGCAATTTTGTATTATGTCTAAGCAATAGTAAGTTTACCCCAGCCGACAAACATCTGGCACCGTTGCCTAGACACACTCGGGAAGACAAGAATTGGATGGCGTGCAGACATGATGGGCTTACCAGTTGGTGAAATTAATCCGGAAGCAGATGGCACACGTACAGAACTGTATGAAGGTGAAGACAACCAAACGAGGGAATTTAGAATCCTGTTCCAGGTAGCAATAGAAACCTACGTCCGTCGAGAGGCCACTGGAGAGGAAGTCCCGGCAAGTGCCATGTGGGCCGCGATTGAGGCTAACCCTGCAGCCAACCGATTGCTAAATCACCTCCCTTGCTTGTTGGCACAGGAATCGCTCGCACAACGCACCCGCCTGGAGGAGATTTCCCGAGAGGAACACCATTAGGAAATTCTCTGCGCATACCACGTACGGGAACACCTTCGCCGCCTGGAGGAAGGCGATGGCAACCATAGGGGACTTTGAAATGTGAAGACCAACCAAAGGGAGAAAAGGATACAGAAACAATTGTAATGCGAAGTCATTCAATTGACAATTTTGTAAACTGACATGAATGAATAAAATAAGTGTTCTTTAAAAAACAATGTTTTGTCTTCAGTTTTGATGCCCAATCTTTTAAATAAAGATAGAAATAAAAATGTACGAGATGATGAAGCCGAGGCCGCACAGAAGGCTTTAATATCCGCACAACAATGTGAACACCAACATAGGCTGAGGCAACTTGCCTAGGACCAACTTGTCGGAGGGTTGCCCGAAGGGGACCTCGGAAGTGGTATGGAAGGTGCACAGGCCGACGAGGAACAGTTCACTTCACTTGAGCATCGGAGAGTGTGGAGTAGGGAGGAACTTCTCGAAGAAACACGGCTGAGGAAGGTCTTACTTCAGGAAGAGAGAGATCGGTTCGAGAGTCTGACCCGTACACCAGGTGCGGAGAACCAAACCCAAGGAGGGGACGGTACGGTCGAAGGTGCTATTGAGGCACAGGCGAACCCTCCGTTGGAGCCAACGACTCCACATAGTACGGTACCACCAGTTACGCAGGCACAAGGGCAAGTGCCACTGGTTAATACTACACACACTAATCAAGTGCGTGCGGGTACGAGTGCTGGCACAGGCGGTGCCGGAGCACAGAATCCACCATAGACACAACAACCAGCCAAACCACCCATGCCAACCCATAAAGACAAATTGCCCAAATTTCATGACAACGGTAAGGACGATCCAGTATGACATTGCCGTACCTACGAAACCATCTGGTCAGCCAACGGGGTCACTGACCAGGATGAGTGGATGAAGCAATTTCCTGCCACATTGAGAGGAGTGGCCATTGATTGGTACTCGGACTTGGATAAAACGTAGGTAACCACGTGGGACCAACTTAAGAAGGAATTTGAGGAGTTCCGGCTCCTCAGGACGATAATGAAAGTCTCGGAAATCTATGGCACAAAACAAGGCAAGAAGGAAACTGCACGAGCCTATGGCCGTTGACTAAAGGAGTTAGTTGGGAAATTGGATAGCCAACCAGCAGATGGCTTAAAAAGAGATGGTTTGTTGAGGGTTTGAATTCTAAATTACGACGGAAGATGAAGATAGTACCTCCAATGTCGTATGACAATGCATATAACCGGGCCATGGACCTGGAAAGTGAGCACAAAACATCCAAAAAGAAGAAAAGTGAATCCTTGTTGTCAGATGATGACACTTTCGAAGAAGAAAGCAATAGTGACGATCGACTGAAGAAGAAAGTCATGGCGCTCCAAAAAGATATGGAGAGAATGTTGAAGGAATTTAAGTCAATGAAGGGGAATACGAACAAAGATGACGAACTTTGGTGTACAGAATGTAAAAGAGAGTGGCCACACAAAGGGTGCCTGTCCCAAAAAGGCATTCTGTGACATCTGCCAGATTATGGGACATTCCACAAAGGAATGCCCATACAATCTGAAGGCACGAAACCAATAGGTGCTCTTTATGCAAGAGTAGCCGTCCACATCGGGGGCCACGGAACCAAACAACAACGCATCTTTAGGGGGCTACCGAGGCAACCAACGAGGTGGACAAGGGAACAACAACAATTCCACTTGTACTAGAATTCAGTACGATGCAAAAGGATGCCCGATGATCCAATGTTGAGCATGCAGTAAATGGGGTCACTTTGCGAGAGATTGCAATAATAATGAAGCCCCTCAGAAGTTGTGTTGGTGGTGTGGCCCCAAGTCCGGTGTGGGGACTAACTTGTTGGACATCGAAGGAAATACGAAGACAAAGGAAGCCATATTGACTCTCACACGGGGGCAAGCTAAGCAAGCCAAGTACCCCGATCCTCGTACGGAGAAACAGAGGATGCGGGAAGCACAGGAAGAATTAGAAAAGGCCATGAAGGCTCAACATGAGACAAAAGAGCTAGCAGGGCCCTATAGTTGACGGGACGCAGAACAAAACATTCTATGGAAGATGCTTCAACTGGAGGTACCGGTGAAACTCCAGGACCTCTTACACACCATGCTGCATTTGGGGATAGCACTACTGAGTACACATGCCAACCAAACCAACACCATGCACAAGGACACCTCCATTCCTAGAGGATCCGCGATGGATCCAATGTTGTTGGCCGTCAATAATGGCAGACACCCAGCCGTAGTGGAGATGGGCATTCTTGACACCATCTTAACATACACTATAGTAGATGGTAGATCGGGAGTAAATGTCCTACCAAAGGACACGTGGAAAAAATTAGGGAAACCTACCCTGTGGCCACCAACATTTAATTTGTTGGGTGTTGATCAACATGGAATCAAGCCCCTCGGGACACTGATGGCACAACCAGTTACGGTTGGTGCACAGCTGTTTGTACTTGAATTCGTCGTCATTCCACTTAAGTAGAAGGGTTACGATGCCATCTTGGGACAAGGGTGGCTAGTGGCAGCAAAGGAAAACCATAACTGGAAACGGAATACACTTTCAATGGAGAGTGGAGCCAGGAAATTTACAATCGACCTCTGGACTCAGTTGGTGAGTGAAGAAATTGCTTCTTCCTCAGGGTCAGAATCGGAAGGAGAAAACGACCGATGGGACGAAGGAAGACATAGAATGGAACCAAATGAGGAGGGTGTACTAAATTTGGGAAAATGCTCGGAAGATGATACAGATTCACTCAACGGACTGTTCCATTGGCAAATGGAGGACTACGAGATGTTTTCACCCTCATGCAATGTATTAAGCATCAAGGAAGAATCAGACAAATTCCCGCCAGAGTACGGGGAATATAAGGAAGGGAATGCTGCAATTGATATTGCACCGATACATTAGTTTAGTGACCAGAATTCCATGAGGTACGAGGAACCATCCGTGAAACCCCTAAATCTCGGCACGGAAGCAGAAGAGAAAGTCATCCTCGTGGGGGATGACTGGAATCCGGTTTTAAAAGCCGCGGCTTTCAAAATCTTTACTGAATACAAAGATGTATTCGCGTGGACGTATAAGGACTTGAAGGGCGTCCCACCCGAATTATGTGTTCACCGTACTCTGTTGGTACCAAGTGTTGTACCAGTACGGCAGCGGCCATTCCGAATGAACAAAAATTATGCCGCTAAGGTGAAGGAGGAAATCGAATGAATGCTCGAGGCTGGGATTATCTTTAAGGTTCAAACTACTGAATGGGTATCCCCCATCATGATCTTTCTCAAGAAGGATGGAAACCAAATCCGGATTTGTGTTGACTTCCGGTGCCTGAATGTAGTTACTATCAAAGATCCATTTCCCATCCCGTTTACAGATTCTATCCTCGAGGAGGTGGCTGGCCACGAAATCTATTCGTTCATGGACGGATTCTCTAGCTACAATCAGATATCAATAGCAGAAGAGGATAAACTGAAAACAACCTTTGTGGTGGAAGATAGAGTATATGCCTACAACCGGATGCCATTCGGTATCTGCAACGCACCAGCAACATTCCAGAGAATAATCCTCCATATATTCAATAAGATGTTCGTCGGTAACTTCAAGGCTTTCCTCGATGATTGGTCCATCTACTGCAGGGAGGAGACACATCTGAAGGCCCTCGGTGAATGCATGCCTAGATATCCTACCCCCTCGACAATCTCACCAGAAAGTGAGAACCCTACGTGTGGGGAACGACTCAGGAGGAAGCCTTCAGAGAATTAAAATCACGACTGTTGGAGGCACCAATTTTGGCATATCTAAACTGGGACAAAGAATTCCACATGCACGTCGATGCTTCCAACTATGCTAGAGGTGTGACATTGGCTCAAGTCGGTGACCATGGGTTGGATCATCCGGTCTACTTCGCGAGCAGGCTACTCTCAAAGGCAGAAAAGAATTATAGCACAATGGAAAGAGAGGCCCTCGGCATGGTCTATGCCGTGCAGAAATTTAGACACTCCCTGCTGGCGACACCCTTCACATTTTATGTAGACCACCAAGCATTAATGTACTTGGTGAATAAACCAATAATCCAAGGACGGGTGAGCTGATGGTTGCTGTTGCTGCAAGAATTCACCTTCACCATTATAGTATGGTTGGGCAAAAGTGTCATGTCCCCATTTTGGCTGACATCATTTGGCGTGCGGGATCAGTCTATCACGGACTCTCATAGACTGATAGCGATGAGGAGAGAGTCATCTCGTGATCATTTGGAGATCAGTTGATTGCATATTGTTGTTAGAGCCTACGTTCTGTAGAGTCTACATCCAGTCCGAGCCTACATTCGGTTGTAGTTGGGCCTACATTCAGTTATGAGCCTACATTGTTATAATTTTAAGTTGAGATTGCACTTTTTATTTTATAAAGTTACTTTATTATAAAAGTGCATTATAATGGGATTTTATAATGGATGCTTCTAGAAGTTCTTAGTAACTTCTTAGAAAAGTGAATAAATAGAGGGCTTGGCCTCTCATTTGGACATGCTTGGATTTGGGATTTCTTCTACTTCTTCCATTGTGGGGCAATTTGTAGTCTTTTGGTCTGCAAATATCATTTGATTTTTGGGAACGATAACTCCCCTAGATTGGCATAACTGAGGTAGTGAAATATCTACTGAAGGGTTGCATTATTGGAGTTGGTACTCAGCCAATTCATGTTGGACTTCATTGAGAATTGATGTAAGGGTTTGCAATTGTTGGAATAAGGGTTTGGGATTCATCATCTTATTGGTGAATCATTTTGATTGAGTTTGGAGATCAATTTGGTGCATTTTCAGAGTAGTCCATACCAGGGTTTGGACTCACATATTTACTCATAACTTCATAACCGGCTGGAGAATATTTTTATGCATTTGGGGAATGATAATTCATTCCTAGGGGCCCTTGTTTGGACCATTTTCGGCACCCAACACCCAGCAGAGAATTTTATGCAGGTGCCGTACAGTACAGCCCAGGTACGGCCTGCAACAGGTAGTAGTACGGCAGAGTTTTGAGGAGCAGTTTGGGGGTCGGTTCAGTCTTCCTTGCATCAGCCATTGTCAACATATAAGAGGGAAGCGATTCTAGGTTCTTATACATTGTTCTTGGATGTCAAAAATTGTATAACTTTGCATATATTCAGATATAACCACCACAGTCCAGTACATGTCAAAACAGTCACTGTCATAACAGTCCATTGTATGTCACTGTTATCATTATTGTTATTGGATTGATAAGTATTGAAGGTGCATTGCAAGGTCTTGTCATAATTCAGTGTTCATGAGTACTGTTGTAACAGTCCATATATGTATTCAGAAAAAAAAAACAGTCAATAGAATCAGTCAATGCTTTATCTTGCATATTGCAATCAGATTTGTAGTGTTGATAATCCAATAGACATTGTTGGTCATTGCATTATCTTTGGTTGGCAAAAGTTCATTGTATTATCTTGGTGCCAAGTCATTGAAGTCTGAAAATTGTTATAGCTTGCAAAGTCAGCACTTGTATGCATATTGGCAACCTTCTTGAAACACGTCATTGCTTGGGTACTGTACTTACATCATTTAGTGAGCTTTTGTATTGGGGTTTCAGTTGTACACCAACTATTTGACACAATGTCAATGGCTGTAGTTGTGCTTATCAGCATATAGGTTGCATGCCAAGTGTTTGTGAAAATGCCTCATGGCTGTAGGTGTGTGTTTTACATTAGGATTACATGCATTTGTACTTGAAAAGGAATAAATGTAAGTTGCATATCATTTAGACTTTCTATTAGTTACTTTGCAACCATTTGCAATCATTAAAACATCATTGATACCAAACAATCAAATCAAAACAAGCAAACATCAACAAACTCAGGTTGCAGGGAAAGTGTTTGACGAAATTACTCAGTCCAGCATTAGAGTTTTTAGTGGCCTTTATAGTAAGGGTCATTACAAAAAGTCACATGATTGCAGATCAATTGTCTAGAATGAGATCTGGGGAGCCTGCCGACGGGGTGGATGATGATTTTCCCAATGCGCACCTATTCTACATCGTGATTTTACCGGCATGGTACACCAGCATTGGTGAGTACCTCTCCACGTCGCAGTTCCCTCGAGAAATGCCGCCAGGAGAACGACGCAAACTGGTCCTCCGAAGTCGAACATTCCAACTCATTAACGGCTTCTCTACAAGATGGGGCCATACCAAGTCCTCCGGCGATGTGTGATGGAGGAAGAAGTTCCCAGTATTCTGAGGGAAGCACACGAGGGGCCGGTGGGAGGACATATGGGGTCTGATACAACAGCTAGGGAGGTAATATTGGCGGGATTGTGGTGGCTGACACTGCACAACGACGCCAGGGAGTGGGTCGTTAGCTATGATACATGTCAGCGGCCCGGAAAACCACTTAAGAGGGATTTCATGCCCTTAAATCCCTCGACTGCTCAAGAATTGTTCGAGAGATGGGGACTGGATTTTGTGGAACTTTTGAAAACCAGTAGACCACAACGATGCACGTATATAGTGGTGGCTACGAAATACCTAATGAAATGGGTGGAAGCACGTGCCTTACCTGACAACACGACGGTGAGCACAACAAGGTTCATTTATGAACAAATCATCACTCGGTACGACATTCCAATTCACTTGACAAGTTACAAGGGAGGTCACTTCGTGAACCACGTGGTAAAGCTCCTCACGACAGAATTTAAGATTTTTCATTCTCTATCCAACCCATACTATCCAAGAGCGAACGGTCAGGCTGAGGCCACAAACAAGATCTTGGTCTTTGTAATTTACAAGTTGTGTGGTGTGGAGAAGGAAGACTGAGAGGAGAAGTTACCCTCGGTATTGTGGGCCTATCTCACCACCTACAAGGTTACCACGGGCCAGACGCCCTTTCAACTCATGTATGGCCAGGAGGCTTTTGTTCCAATGGAATTTATGGTGCGAAGTCTCTGCATAGCTATTGATAGCAAACTCAGTGACATGGACAGTCTTCAGGAACGTCTGTATGCCCTAAATAAACTAGATGAACGGAGGATGATGGCACAATGGGCAACTGATGTCGTTCAACAACGAAGGAAGCATTGGCATGATAAGCACATCCGTTAGGCAAGGTTTACACCGGGACAACTTGTTCTTAAGTACAACGGGCGAAACAAGATCAAGCTTGGGAAATTCAAGGTGAAATGGTTGGGTCCCTATAAGATGCGGGAAGTCGGTAGCAACGGAGCAATTAAGCTATGGGCGCTCGATGGTACGGAGCTGCGCGTTAATGGATCCAAGTTGAAAGTTTATCATGAATGGCCAGACAGAAGGCCCAGGTTGACCTCGGAGGAAAACTATATGTAAAAAAATAAAAAATAAAAATAAAAACAAAAAAACAGAGGGCATCGTACAATGAAAACAGAAAGAAAGACAAGGAAAGAACACCGTACAATCAAGCCACTGTATGGCAAAAAAGAAAGCCAAGTTAGTGTACGGCAAAAGGATCTCAGAGTGACCATCGTACGGAGAGAAAAAACAAATTGCCGCACAACACTCGCGCAAACAAGATAAACCAACATTGTACAGCACAAAAAATACAGAGTCGACATCGTACGACATAGAGCAATGAAGGGAAAGCACCGTACGACCATTGGCCGTACGGCAAAAGATGCCGCACAACCAATGGAAGGCATAAAAAATGGCCATACAACGGAAAGGAGGGGGAATTCCGTGTGGCATTAAAGCGCCCATACATAACACTATACGACCTCAACATCGACCGTACAACATCAAGCAGGGAACACAGTACTGTACGACCATGAAAAGTTAAGTGTTTTTTTTTAAAAAAAGGGGACGTCCATATGGTCACGATTTTTTGAGGACTACCTTTATTGTTTTGTACGGAATAACAAGAGCAAGGAGATTGTCGTAAGTCGCACGTGCAAGGGAAATCAAAGGCAAGTTCCATATGGTGTGTAGGGCATCGAGACCGTACGACAAAACAACAAATCTGTATGACAAGAGAGAAGGCTCTCCGTACGACGCAAGCGAGTTCTGTACTGTCTTCAGTACTGCTTGTGCACGGAGTGGCATATAGTACCGTACAGCCACATTCTTTTACTTGGCGTTGTTTCATTTTGTGGTACGGTCTTCCGTAATATGTATATTGCTCTGTAGCCATTGGAAAGCAAGTTGCAAAGGTTACATCCGTACGTCTGTACGGTACCATACAAGTACTTGCGCACAGACATCACAAAGCGTGAAAAAAAAGGGGAAGTGTACGAACACACTCATTGATGTGGGAAAATTCAAATACCTACATAGAGGTAGTTACTGACGGCAAGAGGGTTTCAGCATGGGGTCACAACAACAACAGAAAGATTGGAAGAAAAAATTGCAGGCTTCAACACGAGTAAGCAGGAGCAAAGGCACAAGGGTTTTGCAGTCGGGAGTCCGCATTGCTGGGAGCATGGATAGCACTAAGAAGAAAATTCGCCCACGGCTGCAGCCACAGACAAAGAAAGATGAAATCACATGGAAAAATGTGGCGTTTGAAGGGCTGAATGGTTTGGAGTGCCATTCTTGGTGGGAAGAGACTTTTGACATGGATTTTCTCAAGGGGCAGTTATGTAAAGCACAGGTACATTGGGCAATTCAAATGCCTCTATTTTCCATTAAAGAATATGAAGGACCTATGAGGGGCATGATAGATACATTTGACAGATTTAGTAGGACCAGCACTCTAAAATATTTTGGGACGGAGATTCAGATTAAATTCACAACAACCAAAATTTTGAGGGTTTTCGGTATACCTGGCAGGCAAGGCAAAAAGATAGATCTGAAGCCTCGGAAAATGTCTCAAGAGGACAAGGAGAAATACATTAAATTAGTGTCCAGCAATCTTTCTTCGAGCGAGTTTGAGTCTGTAGAAGGAGCATCTGCAAAGAATTGCGGAATAAAGAAGTCCTTCGTGGCTCTAGGGGATTGGTGGTGTCTCATGGATGTTATCAAAAGCAGAATGACAGGTTCGAGTAGGGCATATCACATTGCTTTGGCACATCTCGTTTTCATGAATGGACTTAGGAATGGTACCATGTATGATTGGGCGTCCATCCTAGCGGAGAGGATGTTTGAGTTCATGACACTTCAGCGTCGGACTTTTTTCATGCCTCACTACGCCATAGGCTGGTTCCTCAATGCCTCTAGAGAGAAGATTCCACTTGACAAGTTGGGGACGAAGCCGGTCAACATAGCCACAGGAGAACCCCCTATCTTCCATTGGCGCCATCTTGATACAGGAGAGACACAAGTAGGCTTGAAAAGGAAGTGCCAGGTTCTCTCGGAGTCGGAAGGAGAGAATGCGGATAGCGGCCAAGAGGATACTAGCGAGGACTCGGAGGCCAGTGAGAGTGCTACAGTGGGAGACTGAGACACACTAGGTATGGAGATACCCACTCCGCTCTTCGAGATTGCACCGGATCAGATTTTGTTCATGCCACCAGACACCTCTGCTCTAGTCTTCGTGATGCCCTCGGTACCATTAAGTACTACCTTGAACTCAGTACCTATACCTCGGTTTGGAGAGTTGAGAGCCCTAGTAGATATGACACCATCGACTGGGGAGGCAGTTGCAGTGTCCGTAGTAGTGGGGTTGGTAGAGGATCAGTCCATGGAGGGGATGATTGAGGCCAGAGTCGTACGTCTGAGAGAGGAGTTAGAGCAGCCACGGCCGGAGAGTGAGTCTCAGGTCACTCTGGATGTGATTGGGACAGAGGCCTTCGTGAGAATGGGCCCAGTGGTGCTGGAGGAGCCATCGAGGGAGTTACCGATGGAGAGTACGGTCGCCTCCATGCTGACTTGGCTAGATCAGTTTAAAATGCCCCCAATAGCACTGGCAGCACCTACCTCTCTTTCACCACGACGGGCGATGGTAGTTCATCCAGAGATAGTAGATCTCGCTCTATGATGTCACCGGATAGATAGGAGATGGAGATAGAGGATGTACCCGAGAAGTAGGCTCTGACACAGGTATAGGGACATCAACACGAGGCCAGTAATGAGGAGCTACGGGAGCCGGCTGGCGAGCCTAGGGAGGTGTTGGCAAGAGAGTCCAGGAGGAGTGTGTTAGAGCAGTATTTGGCGGATGTAGCGGCAAGAGCCGAATGGGTCATAGCCTCAGCAGAGCTCCAGGCTCAGGAGGTCGCTCAGGAGTTGGAGCGCCTCTTGACCTTCATACGGGCGGGGTGTCCGATGGCATTTGGAGAGTGTTTTAAGTCAAGAGGATGGCCTACCACAGAGTCCCTCGCCATGTTGGAGGATTGGGCTCTCTGGGAGACAGTGGGGGAGAGTAGGATTTAGACCCTACTGCGAGAGATGGAATAGGCATTCTGTGAGGGGTATTTTACTCTCCGGCACGTTGAGCATGTCTCTTCCATACATGAGGCTATAGGGTTGGCAGCAGTGGCAGCTCAAGAGGAGATGGCCTCACGTCTTGCAGTAGTGGAGGAAACCTTGGTTAAGGAAACAGAGTCTTGGGCAGTGGAGTGGAGCAGTATGGCGACTGAGTTAGAGGCCCTTCGAGTAGAGTTGGAGACCGAGCGTACCGAGAAGGCTCTGATAGAGACTCACCTTGTCAGTGCTCTGGAGAATGTTGATGCAAAGGAAAAAGCAGTCCTGGAAGCAGTAGGAATGGTAAGGACGGCTATGGAGCTGAAAATGATAGCAGAGTGTGATTTACGGTTGCGGACTAGTTAGGTGTATGAGTTGCGGGTTCAAGTGGCTTCCCGAACAGCAGCGTCAGCACCATCTTCGTCAGGGATGCTTCCTATGCCCCCTCCTGAATAGTACTTTTGTTGTGTACTCAATTTTGTATCATTCCCATTTTGTATGCTATTGGAGATGACTTGTTTTTTGGGGGGGGATGATGTTGTCAAGATAATTGTATGTACGGGTTATTATGTTAATAAAGTGTTATGTTAACCTCGGTCGCTAGTGACCGAGAGGTTAGACAGTTATGACATGACATTTCGGTCGTGCCCCTTCGGGTAGTTTATATACCCTCTCGGAGGATGGACATAGATGATGTATTATGCTATGCTTGTACTATGTGAATCAGGAATGATCAATAAAGCACTTATGTTCTCTGATATTCTGTGAGTTACTTGCAATTTTGTATTATGTCTAAGCAACAATAAGTTTACCCCAGCGGGCAAACATCATGTAAACAATTTGCTGCCTTTTATGAGAAAGTCGCTGCTCAATATTGATAAAATTTGCTGCCTAACTGAGTGAAATTCGCTGCCTAATTGTAGAGATGATTGTTTTAATTATTTTTAAGGATTCTTTTTGTTTTATATGCCTTGTCTAAGACCTAAAAAGGTCATTCCATCATTTGCAAACACTTAGAAGAGAGAAAAAAAAGCTTGGGAGAAGAATATAGGGGTTTTGGAAAATAGATTAGCAAATCGATTGGCTCTCATATATTGATTGCTGATTGTTTATGCTAGTTTCTAGCTTGTATTCACACATTGAGAGGAACAAAAATAAGCATTTGGAGGTCTCTATAAATTTGAGTTGCATTTCTTCATTTTTGGAGCAATTTTGAAGAGGTATTTTTGTGTTGTTTTCTGAATTTTTTACATTCAAATTTCATATTTCCATTTTGTTTACATTTGTTTGTCTTTAGAATCTTAGATTTGTTACATTTTATGTTGATGAAAAAAATTGAAAAGTAAGAAGCCCTAGTCTTTGCTTTTCATTATTGTAGATGCTTATTTTTTTAATTTATGTTATATTGCAGCAGCAACATAATGTCTCAGCCTGAGGGTAGTTCATCTAGGCCTCCATTTAATCCAGATGTAGACCCTATTCGTGTAGCAAGGGATAGGCTTGGAAACATGCCATCCTAGGCCCAAAAAAAGGAGTAGTTACATGCTGACATTGTCATATTAAATATAATGGGGGAGGTATTAATAGATTGAAATATCACTTTGCACATATATCAGGGCATGATGCTAAACCATGCCAAAAAGAAACCCAGGAGCTTATACATGAAATGCAAGCTCATTTAGAGGCCCATGAAGAGAAAAAAGAATTAAGAAAGAAGCAACACGAAGAAATGACAAACTTAGGTGGAGAGAGCTCTTCAAGTCTTTGTTCTCCATTACCTCCATCTAGTAGTGGTACTGCAAGTGCAAGTGTGACCATTGGGCCTCAGATTCGTTGGTTTTGTTAGGGATAGGGTGGTTTTGTCAGTGATGAAGACTTGGAATGGGTTGATCAGGTGGATTGAGAGGCAGAGGTAGTAGCAATGGCACAGGAGGAGGCTAGAGTGCGAGGAGACCCAGTGGAGGACCCTGAGGCTGAGAGTGAGGGATCTGGGGATGATGAGGATTATGAGGAGGATGAGGATTATGAGGATGATGAGGATGCCACTGAGGTTGAGCCTCATACATAGGGATAGAAGAGGGCTGTAGAATCTTCCATGACCTATCTTAGGCATACACGTAGGAAGATTGTAATGACCCCGAATAGGGCCTTACATAGTTTTCTCTCGAAATTCCCAATTATTATATATATATATATATAAATATTATATCATTAAAATATTCCATTATATGCATTAGAATATTTAGATATATAAAATTCAGATATATACTTCCTATATATATATTTTTTGTATATATATATACACATATATATGCGTATATATTCTTTATCTTTAAGAGTACTCAAATATATTATTTAATATTAATGTGTCGGTGTTAGCCAGCTTTATATATATATATATATATATATATATATATATATAATTCTTATATTTCTATACCATAATTTACATTAAATAAATATTCTATATAATCCATATATATATATATATATATATATATATATATATATATATATATAATTCTGATTCCATTAATATTAGTAAAGAGATATATCTATATTGACTTCTACATGTTACTATTAGAAACTGATGCTTACTCTACCATAGATAAATACGTGAAACTCTCTATTGGTTCACGTTCTTAACAGCTCTCACATATATAATATTCTGCAAATAAATAGGTGTGTAACAGCATGCTCTCACTGTTACGGAGTAGACCAATATATAAGTTGTACTCTTACCATTGCAAGGTGCTTTAATAGTAGATCATCATAGACTTGATATTTTCCTATCAAACCTCCTTAACGTCCAAGGATAATTACATTACAGGTTATCATTTTTAATGAGATTGCTCCTTCATTTGTATTTATGCTGTTTCTTTTTGATGTAAGACTCCATCGATGTCTGTCACTTATATCATCCATCACTGTTCTTGCTCCTTTGACCGATGCTAATCCTCCATTCATCTATGCTGCCACTGACGCTACTATTCTCTCCTTAGTCTAATGCATAAGAATCTTCTTCTCTCTTAACGGTACTGTAATTATTGATTCTGTGAAGTATATATTTGGCTCTCTTCCATCTAACCTCTCCTCCGCTCTGTTCCTTGTTTGACTTCCTTGTCTCAGTGCGTAATTGTCGATCTTTGTTTTATTATCTACTTTCCTGTCTCAGCGTGTACATGTCGATCTCGATTTGTTATCTTCTTCCTTGTCGATGTGTGTACCTGTTGATCTCTTATTTTATTCTGCTCTTCCTTTTCCCCTCCCTTGTTCTTCATTGCTATTGTATTAATATGCTGTTCTGCCTTAGTTACGGGCCGCGACTCTTAGGCAGGTTAACAAGAGTTTATTCGTATTATTAAGTTACTCCTTGTTAATGATTATTGCTAATAATATAAGACAACGAAAGTAAGATTGCCGACTGTTACAGTGGTTTGATAATGGGTAGGAAACTATTAATTATTATTAATTGCTTTGACATATATATATTGATTATGATAATAGATTAAGTGTTTATATTAATTTTAGTTTATTTTTAATATTGATATTGATTTAGCAATATTGGTTATTAAATATGATACTAATAAATTCTTGATTGATTGCTCAATAATATTAAATATTGATTGATTAATTGGAAGCTATTTAAGTGATTAAATATTATTGATTATACTATATTGGTTAATAGATTATATTATAATGACATTATAATTATTTTAACATTGATTTAAAATAACACTATAATTATATTATAATTATTATTATTATTTTTTAAAATGACATTAAACAAGCATTTATAGCATTAATTATGGTTCATGACAGTCCACCCCTCCCGAATTTGCTTGTCCTCAAGCAACCATATACTTTTGATATCTGAACTTAAAACAATATTTCTAGATAAATGAATTAAAGTATACACTTGAAAACATATGCATAAATATGTGAAGACGCAAAGTATACACGAAGCATACACACAAATGTATGAAGACACGAAGCAAGCACAAGGTAAACACATTGATGCATGAAGACACGAAGCATACACGAAGTATACACACAATACACATTAATGCTTGAAGACACGGAGCATACACGAAGTATACACACAATACACATTAATGCATGAAGAAATGGAGCATACACGAAGTATACACACAATACACATTAATGCATGAAGACACGGAGCATACACGAAGAAACACGAAGCATACACACTGATGCATGAGGACACAAAGTATACATGTTGAAAACACGAAGCATACACACTGATGCATAAAGAAATAAAGTATACATAATACATCTTATTAGATTCATCCTTATTGATGAGTGTCCTAACACGTCTTTCTTAATCGATCATGAATTAGTATCGATTGTAATGACCCCAATCTCTAGGCACTGTCCAATTACATCAAACGGTGCCAGTTAGGAGACTTCTTTTAGGGCTATTCCTTATCTTACATTTCATCCTATATTATCCGAGGTTATGCACAACTTATTTAAAGGAAGATAAACCAGTAATGATATAAATAAGCAATGTAATTTGTATGTGTATAAAATATCTCCTGTAGAGATTTTAGGGAAACCCTTCTTTCTATCTCATTAAGACCATCCAGAGTGCGTGAAACAGACTACATGTGGTTTCCCTCAAGGCCTAACCCAATATTGGGATAACCATCATGTGCCTGAAATTACTCCGCCTCTACCTTCCACAACCTCCTTCGTCGAGATGCCTTAGCAGGATGGAAGAAATGAATCCATACCGGACATATCAGTTTAACAACCAACCATGGAGTAAGTAAACAACATAATTTGTATGAATATCAAAAATATCTTTCGTATGAATCCTGGAGAACTCTTTCTCTCTCTCTCCCTCTAAGGACATCAAGAGTGGAAGAGTTACAGGGCCTAGGTCAAGTGGAACAAACTACACATGGTTTCCCTCAAGGCCTAACCCCAGTGTTGGGATAACCATCATGTGCCCAAAATTACCCCGCCTCTACCATCCACAACCTTCTCACTCACAAGATGCTTTAGTGGGATGAAAGAGTTGAGTTCGTCTGATCTATGCTGAATATATCAGTTTAACATTAATATATCTCTCTTTGTTTGTATTGTTCCATGCTATTTCTAAGTTCACTGGTCATTTGTCCTCCCATGGCAGCACTTCTTCTTGTTCATTGATGAGTTTGCATGAACTAAATTTCCACAGGATGGCAGGATTATGCTTTGATACCACTTGTAATGACCCCGAATAGGGCCTTACATAGTTTTCTCTCGAAATTCCCAATTATTATATATATATAAATATTATATCATTAAAATATTCCATTATATGCATTAGAATATTTAGATATATAAAATTCAGATATCTACTTCCTATATATATATTTTTCATATATGTATATATACATATATATGCATATATATTCTTTATCTTTAAGAGTACTCAAATATATTATTTAATATTAATGTGTCGGTGTTAGCCAGCCTTATATATATATATATATATATATATATATATATATAATTCTTATATTTCTATACCATAATTTATATTAAATAAATATTCTATATAATCCATATATATATATATAATCTGATTCCATTAATATTAGTAAAGAGATATATCTATATTGACTACATGTTACTATTACAAACTAATGCTTACTCTACCATAGATATATACGTGAAACTCTCTATTGGTTCACGTTCTTAACAGCTCTCACATATATAATATTCTGCAAATAAATAGGTGCGTAACAGCATGCTCTCACTGTTACGGAGTAGACCAATATATAAGTCGTACTCTTACAATGCAAGGTGCTTTAATAGTAGATCATCAGACTTGATATTTTCCTATCAAACCTCCTTAACGTCCAAGGATAATTACATTACTGGTTATCATTTTTAATGAGATTGCTCCTTCATTTGTATTTACGCTGTTTCTTTTTGATGTAAGACTCCATCGATATCTGTCACTTATATCATCCATCACTGTTCTTGCTCCTTTGACCGATGCTAATCCTCCATTCATCTATGCTGCCACTGACGCTACTATTCTCTCCTTAGTCTAATGCATAAGAATCTTCTTCTCTCTTAACGGTACTGTAATTATTGATTCTGTGAAGTATATATTTGGCTCTCTTCCATCTAACCTCTCCTCCGCTCTGTTCCTTGTTTGACTTCCTTGTCTCAGTGCGTAATTGTCGATCTTTGTTTTATTATCTACTTTCCTGTCTCAGCGTGTACATGTCGATCTCGATTTGTTATCTTCTTCCTTGTCGATGTGTGTACCTGTTGATCTCTTATTTTATTCTGCTCTTCCTTTTCCCCTCCCTTGTTCTTCATTGCTATTGTATTAATATGCTGTTCTGCCTTAGTTACGGGTCGCGACTCTTAGGCAGGTTAACAAGAGTTTATTCGTATTATTAAGTTACTCCTTGTTAATGATTATTGCTAATAATATAAGACAACGAAAGTAAGATTGCCGACTGTTACAGTGGTTTGATAATGGGTAGGAAACTATTAATTATTATTAATTGCTTTGACATATATATATTGATTATGATAAGAGATTAAGTGTTTATATTAATTTTAGTTTATTTTTAATATTGATATTGATTTAGCAATATTGGTTATTAAATATGATATTAATAAATTCTTGATTGATTGCTCAATAATATTAAATATTGATTGATTAATTGGAAGCTATTTAAGTGATTAAATATTATTGATTATACTATATTGGTTAATAGATTATAAAATAATGACATTATAATTATTTTAACATTGATTTAAAATAACATTATAATTATTATTATTATTTTTTAAAATGACATTAAACAAGCATTTGCATTAATTATGGTTCATGACAAAGACATTGGGCCTTAGTCTTCTAGGCTCTAGCTTTTATTTCATATATGTTTAGAACTTTTGATTCCATGGATTTCATATTCCATGAATATTGTAGACTTTTGACATTGACACTTTATATTTCAGATTTCTAATGTGTTATTAGTAAGTAGTTTGATAGTTAACTTATTTCCTTAAGAAATTCAGACTTATTGTTATGTGATCAATGTAAACTTGTGTATGTGTGCAAAGTAGCTTCTATTTATCTCAATTATTGTGTCTTTGATGTTAATTGACTGAATGATACATGAAAAAAGTTTTAAATCCTTGAAAATCTTTGAATTTCTCGAGTTTTTCAATTTGTTGATTCCTTGCCAAGTCCGGATGCCGACTTTGAGTCCAAGCCTAAATCCAGCTTGCTAGGTCCGATGCGAGTCCGAGTCTTGTAACTATGATTTGGAATAAATAGTCATCTTTGTTGACTAAAGGCAATCTCCATTATATTACAATTATATCAACATCAAGGATCATATTAGAATTAGTGTTCGGCCATCTATAATCATGATAGTTGACATTTGCAAAAATATACCTCTCCCTTAAGATATTGTTACAATACATATTTACAACTCATATTTAAATTAATAGGAAATAATGGATTGGATAGAAAAAAGTCTCTTGCAATTTAAGAAATTAGGCAAAACTGTTAGTACTAAACTGTTTACTGAGGGAGGGGGGGGGGGGGTGAATCAGTAAATATTTTTTTTTGCCAGTTTAAAACTTGTAAACAGATCATTGAATGTAAAACAGAATGTAAACAATCATTCACAAGCGTAAACAGAATCACACAGATCAACTCAAGTATTTATACGTGGAAACCCTCAGAAGTTAAAAACCACGGTGAGACAGCTCACAACTTCACTATCGGAAAATGAAGGCACCCTGTTAGGAGCTTACAGAAGCACTGATTGAAGTGCTACCCTGTTAGGGGATTTTACAAAGAACCGATTAGGTTCACCTTGATAGAGGGATTTCAATATGCTTTCATTCCTTATAAAAGCAATGATCTTATTTTGACAATGACTGTCTGATTAGATCATACCTGTTGATCTCTTCTCCGGTTTGCCTGGCTATTGATCTCTCTTTCTTTCTTCACCTCTGTGCCTACAACACTTCTCAGAAGATATCTCTCCTCTGCTCTATTGTAATGAGCCCAACTGGTAGCAACTGATTTTTTCTAATTTAATTGCAATTATTTTTCTTGTAATTTTCAAAACATATATGAATTTTCATAAATTTTCCAACAGCCACGTAACCAAAGCAACAACAAATTAATTTCAAATGCTCTTTGATTGCACATTAAATCAGAATTTAATCAAACCATTACAAAGAATAACTATAACCAAGATAACAAGTCTGATTATTGGACCTCCTTTAATAAATACGGCCTCTTGAAGAAGAGATGCAGTCTGGTCTAAAATGACGTCAGCTATGAATGAAGGTTCCTCTTTACTAACACAGCTCTCCAAGATACTTAATGCAGCCTTCAAAACATACCAAGCAATTACCAATAATGACACAGCATATAATCAATGAGTTCAGCCTCCACAACGATCAACACAGCTGCCAAAGGCTGTCATGCAGATAGGAGAAACAAGGATTGTCTCCTTGCCATTCACGTGCCACCATAAAGCCCCGCAAATTTCGTACAGCTACAGCAGATTTTGTACAGATTCTATAACTCAGAATTTATGGAAGGAAACATACTCACAAACATCAGCTTCTCTTGCACAGTTAATGTAGTAGAGAAGTAAATTCAATTTGTTCTACCTCAGCAGCAAATTGAATTTCCAGAATCAAAATTGTATTCTCAGAATTCAGTTTGCAAAATTCATCATCAATCAGTGATGATTCAAATTGCCAAGAGAGGAATCAGTCCTCAAACCCTAGCCATTTCTCATAGCCAAGAACTTCATAAAATTTTCATCAAATGAATAATGGATATTTGAGAATGAGCTCTCAAGTCCCTTTTTATTCTTTCTTGTGAGAGCTCAAACACAATTCTTACCAGTGTGGGATAAATAGATATAATTTTCCTTTTAATAATTCATTTACTCCAATACTTTAAATTAATACCTTGGCTTAGGCTTCCATGAATTAATTAAATAAATGGCCCCTTCCCATGATGACTCAACCCTCAACTTAAGTGAAATTATAAAGTTGAATTATAACTTTATAATAAGCCATTGAATGATTTAATAATAATTTGGCCACCAAAATAATAATAACTCCCAAAATACTTATCCTTTTAATATGCCGTCTGAAATAGGAGTCACACCTATTATTTCCCCATGTGACCAAATGCACTTTCCAAAAATAGAAAGGGTCCTTCTCGAACAACATCAGGCTTACTATAAATAGTAAACGTGGCAAAACTATAGCAAATGAAGTCTGAATGACGCCAAATGAAAGCTAAACCAAAGCATACTGAATCCTGAAGTAGATGCCCATTGAAAGAGATCCTCTATCCATCCTCATTAGCCTACAAGGGTCACATGATAGGCTAATCCCAAGAGCCTAAAAAACTGGGACATTACAGTCTTCCCTTCCCAAGAATGCTTGTCCTCAAGCAATCAAGAAAAACAAGCAACATCTAGTCCACCCGGATCCCAAAGATGGTCATGAGTAATGTCCCGATCCTCACCATACTCTTGTGAAGATATCATTAGCATCAACAATACAAACATCAACAATTGAGAAACCGTCCTCAAAACCCAAATAACTGACATCACTGAAAACATCATCTGAAGGCCGACTGTAGATGCCGATGCAGAAAACAACCCAGCGGAACTCAACCCAATTGAAACATCAAATCTGTCAAAACTCGAGTCCCTGTCTAACTAACACTCACACCCAACTGCACCGAGAAGAAGACAATGACCAAATGTGTCTGAATCATTGTTACCAACTTTAACCTCTGATAAACTGTCCTGGGTGTGTGGATACTGCAAGTAGTCTAACTTGCAACTGCCAATTCCATCTGCAAAAGATGGTGCTAATCCATCCCATAATGGATGATAAGAACTTGGAGCCGGTCTACACCTGCGTGAGATCAAATCTTCTACCTGTGGATCAAAAGAAAAATGATGAGCATACCCCACCGTATAATGCCGGTAGAAAGCCCCAATCTTTGTCAATGGCTCATCATTACCCAACTAGGAATCATGAGATGGCTCCAATCTCTGACTCCACATAACCGTAGGCTGGTTAGGAACTTGAGTGACCCTCTCAGCAAACCCAACCTTGAAATCCCTATGAGGAAGCATAGTAGATAGAGTCTCCACAATCTTCCGTACCAACCTCCGAATAGCACAAGAGCCTCAGATGAGAGTACCCTCAAACACTCTGAATGAATCCTCTCGCACATCTGCACTCTCAAGTAAATACTCCATGAATGACTCGGTGCAGTAGAAATTATACGTGGAATCGTCAACTTTCTCCCCCACAAACCACAGCTGATCCCTCTGAAAATGTGGCATTGCCAATTGCCTAATGCTATCAATTGTAAGAAATGTAGAAATAGATTCGCTTCCAGCAGAAGGAAGCAAATCACCATGAGAGTTTGATTCCACTGATACTCCTACCTCATCCGCACCTACTGTACCCATATCCTGAATAGATGTGTCTGTCACATCATCATGTCGATCATCCCCAATCGTAGAAGCCAACTCACCACCAACCACCTCAATGTGCAACCGAACTGGATCTGGGGCTGGTGTGGACCGAATATGCTCCAACTCCACGGTCACCTCCTCTAACTGAAATTGCGACTCCTGAAGAGCCCGTTGAGTGCCCTCTAAAGCCTCAGTAGTCACTGTGAGCTCCTGAGTAAGCTCACTCACCTCCTCTTTGTCCATTAGTGCCTCATATGCTGTTCTCCCCCACTCAACTAGGTGATCTCTGTCGGCCACCAACTGTAAATAATCTTGTCTCAAAATCCTGACAGCATTACGCAAAGAATGGATCTCTGTCAAGGAAAGGTAACCACCTCAATCATAAACAGCAAACAGCTGACGAGCAGCATCAAAATGGTCAAGAGTAGAAGTAATAACTCTCTCACCAACTCGCAACTGGCTAGTCACATGATGACTCTGCACAACGGGCCTCCTATGTATAACCTCAACTGCACTGTCCACACTATGGAAAGAAGCTGCATCCAACAAACTCCCCTCAAAATCACTGTATCTCTGTGTACTTTCATCCAAGTACACATCTACAAACTGAGTATAGACATCGGACTCGTCCTCATCTATCCCTGAGGAAGTAGTTTCTGAATCCAACTCAAAACAATCTCCAGCTACCTCGTGCTCTGCAACCAGCTGACAATCCAGATCCTGGGATCCATCCTCACTCACTAACAACTCAAAATCCTGCCCCAGGGTCTGATAAATCAAACATGTTTCGCTGCAGGAAGAATCATCCTCATGAGTCATCGAAGAAGTAACCCCCTCTCTAGAAGTGGAAGCCCTGGCTGTAACAAACTCTTGCCACTCATATGCTTCCCCATCCTCATCCGTGAGTCCCTGTAACAAAGGATCCTGGAACCCACCACCATCGTATGACAATGCTGAGTCCACACCCAAAGTCAAATATAAAAAGCCAGAAACACTGCAACACCCATCATCCTCACTATCAACATCAGAGATATCTGTGATGCTAGTGTCCACATCGCTTATCCGCGACTCCTCAGCTAACTCTGGCTGCATACATGACTCAATGTCATCATGTGAATCAACTACACTATGGCATGAATCTATGTCACCCAACTCAACTGCAACACTCCCATCATGAGTGTCATCACTAAATAGCTCCATGCTCACATCCTCAATATGGTAAAAGACCACTGTCTCCTGTACAAATTCCACACTGCGACTGCTATCATAAACCTCAGAGCTGTCAGAGCTCATAGGCTCCTCGCAGTCATCGCCCGACATCTCACAGGAAATGTCATAACCAATGCAGCTCATAGCATCCTCAAATATATCATCAGATGTGTCTATACTATCTGCATCCACATCTCCTACTAAAGCCTCAACTGCTGGCACCTGACTCTACACACATGACTCAACGTCAAGCTGTGCGCCAATAACGTTGGAGCATGAACCACCATCTACTAACTCCGTTGTAACACCCAGATCACCAACATCACAGCTAGGTGACTCCATACATGCAACGGTCCCATATGAGGAAGCAGTTGCCTCCTGCATTGGAGCAACACTACGATAGCTAACATAAAAGACTCCAATAACAACTCCCTTCATGGAAGAGTCTGAACACTCACTAACAACTACAACATTAGTTGCCTCTGAACTAACTATAGCGACTACTTTGGGGGCCTTGACCTGCTGAAGCTCAGTGCTACTGTCCACCAATGGAATTGATACATCCACATGTCTCTTTGAAATAAATCCATCAATAGCACTGCGGATAGGACTAGCAAGTGTCGTACTAAATATAGGTACATTTGCATCATGGGCACCTATCGGAGAAAACTCAAGCTTTCTCCCCTGCAATCTCAATGTTGGCCTTCTAAAAGCAGAGACCATATACCTCGTTGCCCTGTCAATTGTCTCTGGATCCGACAAGCTCTCCACCAATCTCTGCTGATGAAGCCTAAGTTTTTCCATACTTTCCACTAAGGCATCTATTTCCTCTCTTTTTTCCATACTACTACGCCGACTTTCAGAACTAGGCCTCCTATATTTGTCCATAGCTAAGAAAAGAGAGGGTGCTAATCAGTTTTAAAAAATCATCAGAATATAAAAAAATTCATTCCCCACAGGATGGTAGGAAACATGCTCTGATACCACTGTAATGAGCCCAACTGGTAGCAACTAGTTTTTTCTAATTTAATTGCAATTATTTTTCTTGTAATTTTCAAAACATATATGAATTTTCATAAATTTTCCAACAACTACATAACCAAAGCAACAACAAATTAATTTCAAATGCTCTTTGATTGCACATTAAATCAGAATTTAATTAAACCATTACAAAGAATAACTATAACCAAGATAACAAGTCTGATTTTTGCACCTCCTTTAATAAATACGGTTGCTTGAAGAAGAGACGCAGCCTGGTCTAAAATGACGTCAGCTATGAATGAAGGTTCCTCTTTACTAACACAGCTCTCCAAGATACTTAATGCAGCCTTCAAAACATACCAAGCAATTACCAATAATGACAGCCTATAATCAATGAGTTCAGCCTCCACAACGATCAACACAGCTGCCAAAGGCTGTCATGCAAATAGGAGAAACAAGGATTGTCTCCTTGCCATTCACGTGCCACCATAAAGCCCCGCAAATTTCGTATAGCTACAACAGATTTTGTACGGATTCTATAACTCAGAATTTATGCAAGGAAACATACTCACAAACATCAGCTTCTCTTGCACAGTTAATGCAGTAGAGAAGTAAATTCAATTTGCTCTACCTCAGCAGCAAATTGAATTTCCAGAATCAAAATTGTATTCTCAGAATTCAGTTTGCAAAATTCATCATCAATCAGTGATGATTCAAATTGCCAAGAGAGAAATCAGTCCTCAAACCCTAGCCATTTCTCATAGCCAAGAACTTCATAAAATTTTCATCAAATGAATAATGGATATTTGAGAATGAGCTCTCGAGTCCCTTTTTATTCTTTCTTGTGAGAGCTCAAACACAATTCTTACCAGTGTGGGATAAAAAGATATACTTTTCCTTTTAATAATTCATTTACTCCAATACTTTAAATTAATACTTTGGCTTAGGCTTCCATGAATTAATTAAATAAATGGCCCCTTTCCATGATGACTCACCCTCAACTTAAGTGAAATTATAAAGTTAAATTATAACTTTATAATAAGCCATTTAATGATTTAATAATAATTTGGCCACCAAAATAATAATAACTCCCAAAATACTTATCCTTTTAATATGCCGTCTGAAACAGGAGTCACACCTATTATGTCCCCATGTGACCAAATGCACTTTCCAAAAATAGAAAGGGTCCTCGAACAACTTCAGGTTTACTATAAATAGTAAACGTGGCAAAACTATAGCAAATGAATTCTGAATGACGCCAAACGAAAGCCAAACCAAAGCATACTGAATCCTGAAGTAGATGCCCACTGAAAGAGACCCTCTATCCATTCTCATTAGCCTACAAGGGTCACATGATAGGCTAATCCCAAGAGCCTAAAAAACGGGAACATTACATCTATGCAATCATCAACTATCAACAACATTTTTCTTTGCGTCCTATGACCTATATTTATATGAGAGTTCATCGTAATGAAACTCTTAACTCATAGAACTGCCAGGCTGCAAACTCCGAATTAAATCATGCAATCAGCAAAAAGCTATGTGCTTTGATCTGGAGTTTACCTTCCAAAAAACATCTGCATGAATAAATCTAACTCCTGTTAAAAAGCTAACTCTACTTCTAAGCGGTGGATATCTCGTATAATCCAGCTTTTAACTTAAACTGATCCATAAAATCCGGATCGGATTTGCAGTTAGACTGGTATACCCTTAAACCCGGTTTTGTCCTTGTATGCCTGATAAGACCGGTTCTGAGTTCTTGATTCGGTCTACCGGTGTATCTATCAAAATAGTCAACCGGTGCATACATTTTGTTCTTCATCTACCGGTGTTGTCTAAGTAATGTGAATGACCGGTAACCCTTTACTGGTGGGTTTTGTGAAAAACACTAATGACAACTCATAATGCTAACAATCTTCCCCTTTGTCATTGGTGGCAAAACTATACACAAGCTTCACAAACTTTACTCACTAATAACAGTACCTTGTATCGGTGGAACACTACTTCCCCTGACTGAGTGCTCCGGTAGAAAGTTCTGTCCTGTATTGTGTTCTTTGCACTGTTTTTGTGTTCTCTTTCCTCTTGTTTTCTAGTTCCTCTATTTCTTCCCCTTTTTGCCTTCAGAGGACAAAGGGTAAAGCATATCTTCACAGTTGAAGCTTAGTGAAGATATCCTTGTATATTATTCTGGCTGAATGAAGGAATGGTGCCCATTGACTGGTTACATATTTTGAATTCTTTTGGGTTGTTGTCAGAGAAATAATGATATTCTCCATGTCTTCCACAGTTTTGTAGGCTGGTTCATTGATTAGATCTTCAGTAGAAGATGTTGTTATATTCATGATGTCAAATGTTGGTGCCAAAAACATTTGAAATCCAATGATATCTTGGATCCGCTTATTTTTCTCTTCAACAATTTTTCTCAGTGAAAGAGTTGAACTTGTCATTTCTCTACTGTAGGATGTTGTAGTCTTGTTCTTAATATCAAACTGAGAGGACAAGGCTTTAATCTCTTCTGCTATCTTGGCAAACTTTTCTGACAGATCTTGCAAAAATACTTCAAAGTTTGATGTTCTGTTCATCAGACTTCCTGCTTCTTGAAGTTGTTGTTGGAGAATTCTCAGGTTGGTTGTGACATTCACCTTAATCTCTTCAACCTGTTTGTGGAGTATCTCCACTCTTTTCTTCTCGTAGTGGTCGATCACCACTATTTTTGGATTTGTGAGATCCTCACCGATTGCCTGTGCCAATACTTCTAGTTGATCGATGACTGATTCATCGCTATCGACGTCAGTATCAGGAACGAAGTTGCACAGAATGTTCTTTACAGTGGTTAGGACCATGTCCTGATTTCTTTTGGTCAGCTCTTTGAGCTGCCTGGTTGATATCTTGCCGATGTCTACCACTGTATCGGTAGTTTTACTCCTTTTTGCTTCCTTCTCCTAGACAAATGACAACTTCCTTTTAGAGGAGGAGCTTGGAATTTCTCCTTGTTCTTGTCGTCCTTGCTCTTGCTCCAGTTTAAGTTGCTCGGTGTGGACTGGGATGTCTTCATCTTGTCCCTTATTATCTTTTGTTCCTTGATGAGCTCTGTTCTCCAGTTGAAATTCTCCTTTTGGTATATTTTATTCTGCAGGAGGTTTTTCGCCGGTCTGAGCTTCTTCTTCCGATTGCTTATTGACTTCAGCATCTTGTTCTTGTTCTCCAGGTGGGACTTCTTTTTGTTGTTGCTCCTCAGCTGTATGAAGTTCTCCCATGGGTATATCAATTTCTGCCTCTTGTTCAACATTTATTTGTGCATTAGTTATAAACTCTTCTGTTTGAGCTTTTTCCTTTTCAGTAGAAGATGCTTCACCAGTTGTGGGTCTGACCGGTGGTGCTTGCATTTGTGCAGTTTGATCCTGAGGACCTAGTTTATCCAATGCACTGAAGTCATACTTAAGCCAGTAGTCAAGAGTTGCTTTATAGACTCGATTCTCATATCCGTTTAATATCTCTGCAACTCTGTCTAATGTCTTTAGGTTCATGGATGCTTCTTCTAATAGAAGCTTTATTCTCTCTTCGCTGAATCCAGGTCTGACCTTAAGCAATGTTTCCCTTGTGATTCTGGTGTTTATGCCTAGACTGGTTTTCCATTTTGATTGTAGCCTGTTATTCAGTTCTGGTGGGAACCTGGACCTATAGTCCCTTGGAGTCCTATTATAATCCATGAAAGTTTCTACTATCCCTACAATTAGCTTTTGTTTGTCCTCTTCGTTTAGTACATTGTACCACTTTGCAGCATTATCTACTTCTCCAAAGTCCATTACCTCAGTAATTATATCATCAACATGCATAGGTTTAATGTTACCTTTGCTTGGAGAGATGAGAACTGTTGGATTTGCTGCTTGACCTTTGGTTAAGTCCACTAATGCCGGTGCTTCTTCTCCAAGTACTCCTTTCCCTTTACCGGTGTTAGCTCCCGGTTTAGCTGTTGTTCTTTGAGCTGCTTCTTGTTCTGCTTGATGCTGGGTCTGAAGAAGTTTGGTCCATAGTGCTACTTCTTCATTATGTACTTTCTCAATTTCTCCAATAAGCATGAGACCTATCCTTTTTATGGTTGCGAAATTTTTCTGATGAAGTTCAACTTGTTCTGTAGCTTCTTGTAGAGTAAGGTGATTCTGGACCTCTAAAAGAGATTTTATCCTTGGCTCCTTTTTTCTATCTTCTGCGGCTTTCCACCGGGCTTCAATATTCTGTAGAAGATGTTCAAGTAGAGTCGTGTGCAGTCCACCGAGATGAAGATTGAATTTATGGAGGCAGAATGCTATGGCTTCTTCAAGTTTTCCTTTGTCTTCATCATTAGCTAGTTCATATCTTCTTCTAATAGAACTTAAATGCCCAAATTCTTTTAGTCCTGCCACAATTTCGTCAATTGTGGGCTTGGCTTTTTTAGGTGGATCCTCCTTTGCCATTTTACCAGTTTTCTTCCTTCTAATCAGAGGAATTGTGTCCTCGGTCTCTGTCTCTTCTAGTTCTTCCTCTTGGATGCTGGGCGCCGGTTCTACTTTCTTCCTTCGACCCTTGGGCTGTTCTGTCGCTGGTTTCTTCTTTGGTATGGGCGTCCTTTTGTAGACAATCTTGATTGGTGCCCTTTTTGATAGATTTTGAAGAATCTCAGTATACGTGCCGAACCGATTGGCACCGAGATCCAAATTTGCATCATTTAGTGCATCAGCATATGCCTTAGCAACTTTGGCAGAGATCTTGTAACCCAGCTCAGGAGCATACGCATCTCTTGGTACCACTGCTTGAATGATGCAGTTGTCGGTGGTAACCAAAAAACATACGTCGTCCTTGTAAAGGTCAACAATAGTTGACGGCATTGATGTAAAAATCGCCTGAGGAGATTAATCGCCTAGGCTTGAAAAAGTTTAATCGGGAAAAATCGGGAAAAATTGGCAAAAAATCGGGGAAAAAATCGGGAACTCAAAAACCACTAAATTTTAATAAAAAAATGCGATTTTTTTACAGAATTCAATGTTTTTTTGCATCTAATGACTTAATTACTAACAATACATAAGAAACAATCATGTTTAGATATATATCAATGCAAAAAAAGTTATTAATCGGTAAATTACTAACAAGTAAGTAGTGACAAGTTGTAAATTACTAACAACTAACAAGTTCACAACACATAAGAAGTTGTATTCTCATAAATAAAGTGTCAAATGTAAAGAGTTCAAATAAGCACGTCAACATGACTACAAATAAGTACAAATGTCAAATACAAGACTACATCTTCCTCTTCCCAGTCGCTTTACTAGCGAGTGCGGGAGATGGTGTAGCTATAGAACTAGATGTTGGTAGCTCCACATTCGCTGCGCGCAAGATGTCAAGGTCCTCTGCAGTAAGCTCAATGTCATCATCCTCATCATCGCCCTCCTCGATGTCATCCAAATCAATGTCATATCCAGTTCCACCCCCTTCCTCCTCCGCAGCCTCCTCCGCGGCCTCCCTCTCCAAATTGGAGATGTCCTGTTGTGTAAATAAGGGAGCCTGCTCCTGTGCCGTCCAATCATAATAAGGATCTATCTCATCCAAATCGATTGGCCCAGGAGGATCTTGTTGTGCCTTTTTCATGCGCAATTTAAGATTATATTGCACATAGACCATGTCATTCATCCTCTTTTGGGACAACCTGTTTCTCTTTTTTGTGTGGATGGCCTCAAACAAACTCCAGTTGCGCTCACAATGTGAAGCGCTGCAAGGCTGTGATAGGATTCTGAGAGCAAATTTTGCAAGATTTGGAGTGCTTGCACCCCAAGTGGTCCACCAAGCCACTGCATCACAAAAATTGTACAAGTTAGAAAATACTAATAGACAACAAAAAGTGAAACATAAATGTTAATTTAGCATTTGAGATTCAGAAGTTTGCAAATGTATTACCTGGGGTTTGTGTAAGCCTTGCTCTCTTGCAGAGAGGAGTGGAGAACACCTTGCCCCCTGCTGAAGTGAAGATCTCCTGCTCAGCGATGATTTTATCTCTTGTTTCCTTGCTGGTTACCATCTTTTGGACGCACTCACTTAGGCCTCTGATGACCTCTCCATCAGGATCTGCATATGTACCATCAGCCCTAAAACCAAAAACCAAAAACAAATAAGTCTTGCAATTTTAGTACACACCCAACACCCTACGAAAGCAAAATGAACTCAAGTCTTCGTTAACTTAAATTTGAGTAAGAATGAGCTTACGGTATACCTAAAACGTGGGTTGAGGAAATATCCTGCTGCATGAATGGGTTGGTGGAGCTGATTATTCCACCTTCTATCAATGATCTACCAAATGGGTTCATATTTGATGCTTTCCCCCTTGTAGTAATTTTTGACAGATTCTTTGGCCTTGTCCATGGCCTCATATAGTTCACCCATTGGCGTTTGGTCTCCATCAACCAAACGCAGAACTTTGACTAAAGGCTTAGACACCTGCAATATAAATTTGAAATTAGTTGACAAGTTACAAAATTATTATTTACTTGAGTTACAAACTTAGTATGTTATAAAGTTGTAAAGTGTAAACTAAAACTTAAAGTTTTGTAGTTACCTTTACTATTTCATCGGCCTTTTCTGCAAAATTGCTGTCAAACACAATCCGCACAACATTCTCTCCTTCACTCTTCCTTGAAAATGTGGAATCAAGCCATTTTTTGGAAACAAACATTTGCTTCAAAGAAACCAATTTTTTGAGAATGCTTTGCAATGTCAAGAAAATCGTTGCAAACCTTGTGACGGCAGGCCTGACAATTTCTTTGCCAAAAGTGTGCTCTCTCATCAGGCTAAGGACCCATGGGTGATTGTATATGTATTTTGTCACCCGCCTTGCATCCTCCACAATTGGAGTGACCCACTCAAGTTTGCCCATGTCCTCCAAAAGAAGGTCAAGGACATGTGCTGCACACGGGGTCCAAGAGAGAGTGGGGTGCCGCTGCTGTAGGAGTTTTCCTGCCAATTGTAAAAGCACATACTAATTAGTTTCCAACTTTTCAAAAATATCAAACTATTAAAAATTCTTGTTGTGAAATTCACAATGCACATGCAACATAAAATTACGGTTTACCTGCTGATACATATGCAGCAGCATTGTCTATGATGATTTGCACCACATTTTCAATGCCAATCTCTAAGACCATGTTCTCCAACATCAATGCCAATGTCTGAGCATTTTTTACCTTGCTGGAGGCATCGATTGATTTCAGGAACACCACATTATCATTACAGCAGGCCAAAAAATTAATTATGGTCCTGCTCTTCCCATCCGTCCACCCGTCAGAAAGAATGGTGCAACCAAATTTTGTCCATTCTTGTTTCTGTTCCTCAACAAATGCTTTGGCCCTCTCAACAGCAGTTCAATTAAGCCTACAAAAACAAAATTTAGTTGTCTTAGATTCTTAGTAATTTTAAATTGATTTAGACTTTAGTAATCAACATTCTAATTTCTAGATAAATTAATTAAAATTTAGAACTAAGTAAAAAGTTAAAAATTAAAAGGAAATCGAGTGTAATAAAATTATTCGCTTACCTGCCACCCAACACAAACGAGAAGGGGACTAGTACCCCTTTCCTGCAACTGTCAACCCTGTGGCCAAAGCCTCCCAATAGGGACTGTCAACAACACTAATAGGAAGGTTGTTGAAAACCCAGAAATCTGCTAGTGCATTGTCCACCTGGTCATGGACCTCCTTATTCCATCTAGTGGCCTCTAATGAAGGTTGTGCACCAGGTGTGTGCCTCGGTACAAAATAGCTCCCTATCCCAGAAGCAGCTGCTGATCCTGATGGTGCGGAAGTGCTAGGAGGTGTAGGAGTGGGAGTGGGAGCGGAACTCGTGAAAGAAAAACCACCCTGTTTGCGGACACGCGGCCCACGATAAGAGCCGGCCATGCTCTCAATGGCTGCCTCCTCCTCCTGAACATCAACGAAACTGCCCTGGGTCTCTGCTATGGCTGCCCTAACATGCAATTTATTCCGCTCTTTTTGCAATTTTTTTTGCTCTCCAGCTGCGAGCAAGGCATTTGCAAACCTTTTTATTTCTTCTATTGTACTCTCACAAGGATTCGTATCATGTTTTGAGATCCCTGCGATGTGATATTTGAACTGGTAAATGCCCCCGGATATTACTTTTTCACATCGAATGCAAATCACTTTGGTTGGTTCATTGGGTGCTTCATAGGCATATTTCCATGCCTGATCTCTCGCATTCTTTGGCCTGGTGCCAATGTAGCCTGAAGGGCATGGAGTCAATGGCCATTTGTCTTCCATTTAAAACTGCTGCGGGCTGCCCTAAGCATATAAATTAAAAAAAAAACTATAAATAAATTATAGCAAGATCAAAGTTAACAGTTAAACAAAGAATTCAAGCAACATTCCAATAACAGCGCCAATAAATTGAAATCCAAATAACATTCAAACAAACTAGCTGCTAGGGTTTCAAATTTTTCAAAAAAGTGCAAATTTCTAACATAAATTCGATCTAGAATCGAAAAAAATGCAAATGAATGCATTTAATCTTGCTTACATTCATCAAATGCATTCCTAACTAATTAGGAATGTATTTTTATCCATTTACATGCAAGAAAAAAGAATACAATCTCTTGCAAAAATAAAAAACAAAGATTCAAATCACTTACCTAGTAACGAAGAAATCGAATCAAAAGGCCTCCAAATGCACTCAATTCCGCCTCTTGCTTGCCAAGAACTCCTTCTCTATCCTCTCCTCTCCAAAACGCCCTAAGCAATTAAAAAACTGAATGAAAAAAATGTGTTTTTTTGTCACTTTATGTGACTGCCGGGCGCGGGCGATTTTTTGCCCAGAAATCGCGAGTTTTTAGGCGATTAATCTGAGATTAATCTGCGATTTTTTTGAAAAAATCGGCCAAAAAAAATCGCGATTTTTGGGGCGACTAAATCGCCAACCCCAAAAAATCGCGATTTTTTCTCCAATCGCCGATACTCACATCTATGGTTGATGGTACTCTTTCTCTTTCGTGCATCTTCAATTGAAACTCTTCAAAATGTTCAGTCATCGCTTTGCTTAACTGATCTCCCAGTCTGTTAGCCATTTCAGTGATTTGATGCATGACCGGTTTATCGGTTGTCCGAGTCACTTTACCGATACCTAGGAAGAAATGCAAGTAGAAAAAGTATAGGCACATCGAGAGGGTTCCATACTTCATGGATTTCTTTTTCACAACTCCAAGCCTCTTCATGTTTTCAAATATTTGGCTTTGAAGCAATGCACATATGTCGTATTGGGCATTCTCGTGCATGATGCAGTGCGCAACATGAATTGCACCACCTGGTATGCTGTTCCAGTTGCTTGACTGATAAACCTTGTATCCGATGACAGCAGACACAAAGCGAACTCTATCATCTTCAATGTCATTCACAGTCATAATTCGACCATCAGACTTCGACTTGGTTAACTTGTTGACAACGGTATTGGCGATGGTGCGCAGGGTTAGCGCTTCCCCTTTATTACTATAGCCAGTTACTCTGTGGAGATCTTCTTTGGTGATCTCGTGACATGCGCCTCTGGTGAGCCAGAAACCTGGTTCGTGAAGACGGCTCAGCACTAATCTTACTTGGTCTTCCCGGAAGATTGCAGGGTAGCATACAACATTTATTAATCCGGATGATACTAGATTGGCGTATTTGTCAGGAAGTTTCCCTTCTTCGCATAGTGATAGATACTCTCCTTGAATATAAGTTTCTCCCAGTTCTTCCTATTTGGCGTGAATAAACGCTGTAACATCCTCGGTCAAGAGGACTCCTTTTGGTACAGAAGAGAGCGCTCCAGCCATTTCGTTTTCTCTATTTTGAACCGACAGGATATTGTATGCTGGCTTGTCCACTTGATCTCCTTTGATCAATTTTACGGTAGCGAAAGATGAGGCCATACTTGCCAACCGGTAATTTGTAGAGAGTAGCTTAGATCGATATTGCAAATAGTGATTCTCAGTGATCAAGGCACGAGAATAATATTTAGCACAAGAATTCGTAAATAATACAATAAGCAGAGTGAAAACTTGTGAGTAATTCTCCTTTCTTTTATAGAGTTAGGTTATAATGGTAATTACCAAACGGTAACTATTTGTTAAACGGCTACAGTAATAAATGCCTTACCTAACTTTACTTTCTGTTTTCCCAACCGGTTAATTATAATTTGCCTTACTGGTTTTTCCTTGCAAACCGAGTGAGTCCGATTCTCACCAGTCATACCGGGAACGGTAGGGAATCTACCGGTTCCCTCTAAGCCTTTTGTTAAGGAAATAAGATCTTTGGAATATATTTTCTGCTATAATTTATAATGTCTGATTGTGTATATATAATAACTGCATATATATATATTATACTGTGATAGTAATAATATTGTGATTGCAGATTGAAGAAACTATGCCGTGGTGATTGATCGTTCTTCCAATCTGCAATCATCGCATACAAGTATGCTTTGCAACAGTTATACTAACTGACGTGCCCTTTCATAATAAATAGACACGACTCTTTAAGTCGCTGATGCATTAGCATAAGCGACTGTTGACAACAGTCGCTTATGTTAATGAATAAGTGACTAGTGATGATCGCAGTCACTTGAATCATTTAGTAAATACATCGACTCATTAGTCGATACTTTTTATATTAATGTAAACATCGAACATAGTTCGATTTATTCAATGTGATATTAATATATATATTATTATGTTATTATCATTATTATATTTCATCAATATAATAATGATAATAAGATAATAATATAATCACATCTATTCTTTATAATCATTGTATAAATAATATATATATATATATATATGATACGAATGAAGCTATAACTTAACACTCCCTCTTAGCGAGTGAGTATTAAACATCAAAAGTCTATCATGACATCCGCACTTCAGGACACACAAATTAATGTAGTCTTGTCATAAAAATTAGACTTGAATATCATGATCTCCGCACAGTCGGGACACACAATTAAGTAGTCTATCATGATATGGTTTCGTTATTACATATCCAGTAATAACAAGAGTCAAGATCTCCGCACATTCGGGACACACAATTAAGTAGTCTATCTTGACACTTTGGTTAACCATTTACAAGATCGTCACCTTGAAATGTTAACCCACACAAAAATGATCATTTTACACAATATTGCAATATACATATTTTTTACATTTATTCATGAATAAAAAACTTATAAATAAGTGGAATTTAGATCATACATCACAACTTGATCATACCAAGTTTGTTTCTGAAGTATTCTATTTTCAGCTTTGCAAGTGGCTTAGTGAAAATATCAGCACTCTGTTCTTCAGTACTAATGTACTCTAGCTTTATGATATTTCTATCTACCATATCTCTTATGTAGTGATATGGGATCTCAATATGTTTGGACCTGTTATGGAAAACTGGATTAACAGATAACTTGATACAACTTTGATTGTCACAGTGAATCACAGTTGAATCTAAAGGTTTTCCAAACAATCCAAATAATAGCTTTCTTAACCATACAGCTTCACGTGCTCCCATGGATGCTGCCATATATTCAGCTTCAGTGGAGCTTAATGCTACTGCTGATTGCTTTCGACTAAACCAAGAGATCATAGCCGAACCAAGACTGAAACAACACCCTGTAGTGCTTTTTCGATCAGTAGTACTTCCAGCCCAATCAGAATCTGAATACCCTTGAAGATTGATTTCTACCTTTTCATACTTTAGCCCAAATCCAATTGAGCCTCGTAGATATCTCAAAATATGCTTAGCTTCCATTAAGTGTATTTTCTTGGGCTCACACATAAAGTGACTCACAACATTGGTTGCATAACATATGTCAAGTCTAGTATTCACCAAATGCATAAGAGAACCAACAATCTCTCTGTACAATGTAGGATCAGAGGGTTCAAACTCTTCTGCTTCAACTTTGAGTTTGTGCAAATTTGTTTCCATAGGTGTGGATAAAGGCTTACATTCCATCATTCCAAACCTGGTTAGAATATCAATAGTGTATTTTTGTTGATTTAGCAAAATATGGCTTTCCTTTTGAAACACTTCCAACCCTAGGAAATAATGTAAGAGTCCTAAGTCTTTCATGTCAAATTCAGCAGTGAGTTCTTGCTTACGTTTTGCAATGAGATGATCCTCTCCTGTTATTAAAAGATCATCTACATAAAGAACTAAAATAACCATGTTGCCATCTGTTATCTTAAAGTAAATGTTAGGATCTGCATCATTTTTAGAATGTCCTAGTTTTGAAAGATAGTTGTTTATCCTTTCATACCAAGCTCTAGGAGCTTGTTTCAACCATATAGTGCTTTCTTGAGTCTGCAAACATATTTAGATGCATCATGTATAATGAACCCTTCTGCCTGCTCTAAGTATACTTCTTCAATAGTGCCATTTAGAAATGTTGTTTTCACATCCATCTGGTGTATCTTCCACCCCTTAGAGGCTGCTATAGCAATAATGGTTCTGACTGATGTATACTGAGCTACAGGAGCAAATGTTTCTTCATAGTCAATACTTGCTTTCTGTGAGAACCCTCTAGCAACAAACTGAGCTTTATGCTTCTCAACACTTCCATCAGAAGCATATTTAGTTTTGAATAGCCATCTAGAAGAGACAACGGTTTTGTTTTTAGGTCTAGGTACTATGTCCCAGACATCATTCTTTATTATAGATTGATATTCTTCAATCATTGCCTCTCTCCATGATTGATTAGATAATGCCTCCTTAGGATTTGATGGTTCTGAGTTATTGATTTCAGTTATAAGAGCTGCATAGCATTTTTGAGTTCTTGTCCTTTTACTCTCATGAGATATTTCATTAGGTTCTACATTATTTTCTTTAATTATTTGCCTTGCCCATAATGGCCTTTTCTTACCATTGATTATATTAGTATTCTCATTTTCAATGACAGGAAGTTTAAGTTCTTCTATATCCTCCCTCTCAATTTCAGCAGTGATGTCTTCTTCTATCTCCGGGATGTTATCTTCTTCAAAGTTTTTAAATGTGCTATTTTCATCAAATTTTACATCTCTACTTATCTCAACAGACTTTTGTCTTGGAATATAGATTCGATACCCTTTTGTGTTTTCACTATAACCAACAAGTATACCTCTCTTACTTGATGGTTTTAGTTTAGTCCTCTTTTCTTTAGGTACATGAATATATACAGGACATCCAAATATCCTGAGATGACTTAGATCTGGCTTGATCCCTGTGAATGCCTCTTTTGGTGTTATATTTTCTAGTATGGAGTGTGGACACCGATTTTGAATATATACTGCTGTATTTGAAGCTTCTGCCCAAAAGGAAGTATGAAGGTTTTGATCGAGCATCATGGCTTTTGCTGCTTCAATTATGGATCTATTCTTCCTTTCTGCTACTCCGTTTTGTTGAGGATTATACGACACAGTATACTCCCTCTTAATCCCAACAAAATTACAAAATTCTTTAAATATGTCAGATTTGTATTCACCTCCATTATCTGATCTTAATACTTTTATTCTCTTGTCTGTTTGATTTTCTACTAGTGCTTTGAATTCTCTGAATTTAGATAGTACCTCACTTGATTCTTTAACCTTAAGAAAGTATATCCAGGTTTTCCGAGAATAGTCATCAACAAAGATAATATGGTATAGTGATCCTATTAAGGAAGGTGTTGACATGGGTCCACACAAGTCAGTATGGATCAATTTTAAGATTACTTTAGATTTGTGCTCACTTGTAGAGAAAGATCCTTTTATATTCTTCCCTAGTGCACAACCTTTTCAAATACTAGAGTGATCAGCTATTAAGTGTGGAAGACCTGTAGTGATTTTGTTTATCATAGGTAGGGCATTATATCTTAGATGTCCCAACCTCTTATGCCATAATTCACTATGATTTGTAATTTCATGAGTTAGTGCAGTTTTCTGATCATTACATAGTTTGTATAGACTACCATCTCTTGTCCCTATAACTGTGGCATTTTTTATATTTGAATTTTTAGGCCATAGTAGAACTTTGTCTTCATTAAAGGTGACACGAAACCCTTGATCTGCTAGTCCTGATATAGAAACTAAGTTTCTTTTGATTCCGGGTACAAATAGAACATCTTTAAGTTGTAAGGATACTCCATTCTTTATCTTGATAGTACAGGTCCCTATTCCTTTTACTGGATAGGTGGAGTTATCCCCAATAGTTACTTCTTCGGTTGAGTAATTTTCAAGTGCTTCAAACTGATTTTTGAATCCGGTTATATGTCTTGATGCACCACTATCAATTATCCAAGTTCTATTATTGGAATTTAGTTCACTTGAGAGAGCTGTAAAGAAGAGTGGAATTTCTTTTGCTTCAGCTATGGTGGCTTGAGTCTTTTGCCTTTCAGGACAATGTCGATGAGTGTGCCCATATTTATCACATTTGTAACATTGGATTTTAGAAAAATCTCTTTTGAATCCCCTCTTTCTTTTGAAAGATGTTATCTTTTTGTTGTGGGACTTTGTGTTGAGTGCTTGTGTTTCTCCCTCTTTCTTTAGACCTATTCCTCTGGTAATCAGTCTTGATTCTACTTGAGTACAGTCGTTCTTAAGTTGATCAAATTTTGGTAGAGGTGGACGTGTGCTTATGCATTGAATAAAATTCTCCCAGGATGTTGGTAATCCCCTTAGTGCTATTAGAGATAATTCCATGTCTTCTACATTGTTTCTAATAGAGAATAGTTGATCTCGAATTTCAGCAATTCTAAGGAAGTAAGATGTAATTGTTTCCCCTTTATTCATCTTAATTGACAACAATTGTTCCTTCAAGGTTAATATTCGACTTGTATTGTTTATGTCATATGTTTCTTGAATTTTCTTGAAAACCTTATATGCTGTTGTTAATCTTGCTATGCTTGGAAGAATAGAGTCTTTGACTGAATCAACAATTAACTTCTTGGCTTTATTGTTCCTCCTTTTCCAAGTTGTTTTCTCTGCTTCGTCTGTAGGTATGTCTTTTTCTTCTTCTATGAAAGATTCTAATTCCAATTCTTGCAATAGTGTGGTAATTCTAATTTTCCATGATAGAAAATTGGATGCTCCTTCCAATCTGTCTTCCATCCTAATTCCGGTGGTCATTTTAAATGATTTGTGAATGAATCTTTTCTTTTAAATAATATCTTTCTTCTTCAATCAAATAATAGTTCAGAATTATATTCACTTTAACAAGGCTCTGATACCATGTTAAGGAAATAAGATCTTTGAAATATATTTTCTGCTATAATTTATAATGTCTGATTGTGTATATATAATAACTGTAGATATATATTTTATACTGTGATAGTAATAATATTGTGATTGCAGATTGAAGAAACTATGCCGTGGTGATTGATCGTTCTTCCAATCTGCAATCATCGCATACAAGTATGCTTTGCAACAGTTATACTAACTGACGTGCCCTTTCATAATAAATAGACACAACTCTTTAAGTCGCTGATGCATTAGCATAAGCGACTATTGACAACAGTCGCTTATGTTAATGCATAAGTGACTAGTGATGATCGCAGTCACTTGAATCATTTAGTAAATACATCGACTCATTAGTCGATACTTTTTATATTAATGTAAACATCGAACATAGTTCGATTTATTCAATGTGATATTAATATATATATTATTATGTTATTATCATTATTATATTTCATCAATATAATAATGATAATAAGATAATAATATAATCACATCTATTCTTTATAATCATTGTATAAATAATATATATATATATATATATATATATATGATACGAATGAAGCTATAACTTAACACCTTCACGGCTCAGTTTGCTGATGAAATATCGCCATCAGTAGATGGTGATCTTTCCTTTGTCTTCTCTTCAGCGGGGCTCTTTGATTCTTTTACTAACCAAATCTGTTTGACTGTTTTCTCAGTCTTCTCTTCCCTGTTGGATTTTTCTTCAGGTTTGACTGGTTCCTTCTCCTTACTGGATAACCGGTTTTTGCACTCTTTGGCTTTGTGTCCAACTTTGTTGCAGTGATAGCAGACTACTCCGGTTGTCTTTCTTGGGTACATTCTTCTTTTGTTGGTTGACTTGTCCCAAGAGCCATTGTAATTGTGTGATCCATGGTTCATACAGTTGATTGTACTCCGATTTTTGTTTCTCTTGGTGAATACCGGCTTTGGGGATCTAAATGCCATTGTCTTGGATCTACATTCTTTTGCCTTGTGTCCAAATTTGTTGCATGCATAGTAGTAGCCCCTGAAGCTTCCCCTGCTACTACTGGACACAGATATGGGACCGGACCAGCACTCACTGGTCTTGTGACCATTTTTACAGCAGTTCTTGCAATGACTATTGTTGGTCCTTACCGGTGCATTTCTGCAGTTGTTAGTTTTATGACCTGGTTTCCCACAATGCTTACAAGATGCGTTAAGGATATTCTTACCTTTTTGTGCTAGCGGTTTCTTCTTATCCTTCTTGATTGCTTTTGCCCTAGAAGGCTCACCATTTTCATTGGTAACTTCACCGGTGAATCCAAGACTAGTTTGATCTTTATGCCTTCTTCGAGCTTTAAGTTGCTCATCAAGCTTGGTCGAGTTTTTATTGTATCTTTTCAAAATTTCATTTGTTTCTTCAAGTTCGTTCATTTGTTCCCTCAGTTGATACAATTCTAGATACAATCTATTGCATGCTTCATTCCTGTCATGCTAGCCTTTTTGCATGTGATCATTTTCTTGGGTGACACTCTGCATGTCTTCTTGAAGTTGTAGGATGATAAGTTCATTTGCTCCTACCACTTCCACTGCCCGGTCTCTTGCTTTCTCAGAGGCTGTCAAGGACTTGACTGCTGAGTTCCTTTCATCTTTAGCTTTTCTCTTTTTCTCGATTAGTTCAGTCATCCTGAGGGCATTGTCCTCTTGATCTCTCTTAAGATTAGAGATCTGATCAGTCAGGATCTGATTCTTGTCCATGAGTTCAGATACTGCCTCCTCAGCTTCATCAAATCCACTCTACCCAGAGAGTTCATCAATGGTTTCATTGCTCTCATTTAATTGTAACGCTAGGTCCTTTATCTTTGCAAGTGATCTCCTCAATCTATTCTCCAGAGATGTAATGATGTCATTGACTTCCTCAAGCTGTTTCTAATACCGGTAAACTTCCATGATCTTTCTCTCAAGAAGTTAGGTTTAGTAGTATAGAGAACTTGGCTTTGATACCAATTGTTAGTACTAAACCGGTTACTGAGAGGGGGGGGGGGTGAATCAGTAAATATTATCTTTTTGCCAGTTTAAAACTTGTAAATAGATCATTGAATGTAAACAATCATTCACAAGCGTAAACAGAATCACATAGATCAACTCAAGTATTTATACGTGGAAACCCTCAATTAGAAGGAAAAAATCACGGTGAGACAGAGCTCACAACTTCACTATCGCAGAAAATGAAGGCGCCCTGTTAGGAGCTTACAAAAGCACTGATTGAAGTGCTACCCGGTTAAGGGATTTTACAAAATATATGTTAAGATCTGAACCCTGTTAGGAGTTGCCTGGTTACAGGACTTTGAACATCCATAAAGATGTTACCTTGTTAGGGGATTTTACAAAGAACCGATTAGGTTCACCCTGATAGAGGGATTTCAATATGCTTTCATTCCTTATAAAAGCAATGATCTTATTTTGACACTGACTGTCTGATTAGATCATACCTGTTGATCTCTTCTCCAGTTTGCCTGGCTGTTGATCTCTCTTTCTTTCTTCACCTCTGTGCTTGCAGCATTTCTCAGAAGATATCTCTCCTCTACTCTATGCAATCATCAACTATCAACAACATTTTTCTTTGCGTCCTATGACTTATATTTATATGAGAGTTCATTGTAATGAAACGCTTAACTCATAGAACCGCCAGGCTGCAAACTCCGCATTAAATCATGCAATCAGCAAAAAGCTATGCGCTTTAATCTGGAGTTTACCTTCCAAAAAACATCCACAGAAATAAAGCTAACTCTTGTTAAAAAGCTAACTCTACTTCTAAGCGGTGGATATCTCGTATAATCCGGCTTTTAACTTAAACTGTAACTGAAACTGATCCATAAAATCCGGATCAGATTTGCAGTTAGACCGGTATACCCTTAAACCCGGTTTTGTCCCTGTATCTATCAAAATAGTCAACCGGTGCATACATTTTGTTCTTCATCTACCGGTGTTGTCTAAGTAATGTGAGTGACAGGTAACCCTTTACCGGTGGGTTTTGTGAAATACACTAATGACAACTCATAATGCTAACAAAAACCCTAAGAAATCATTTAAGGGGACATTGCATTGTACAAACCTACTTATCCCTCCACAACTAATTTGCATGTCTTAGTGGTTGATGAGAATGCCAATTTTCTTTGGCATGAAAGATATAGCCATCTTAACCTCAATATTTGGCCAAACCCAACATAGCCCACATGGTTCAAGAACTCCCTCCTATACAAAAGAGGAAGCCATTTCTTGCTGAAGGTGCATGATGTGCCAGGGGGCTTTTAGATCTCATTCATGCATGTCTATGAGTCATCTTGGATATCTCCAATTGTTCATAATACAAGGTATATTCTATTGTTGGTGGATGATTTCTCAAGGAAGATGTGCATTTACTTCTAGAAGAAGTCTGATTGCTCTGATTCGTTTTTTATGGTATTGGTTGAAACTTTCATAGGGCATTAGATGAAGATTCTAAATTGTGATAATGGGGGGGAGGGAATTCACCTCCACTCAATTCAAAGAATTCTATGAGAAAAAAGATATTCAAAGTCAGTTAACCACACCATTCCCTCAACAACAAAATACAGTGGTTGAAAGGCATCATAGTACTGTCATGGAGGTAGCATGGTGAATGGTGTATGGTAGGAGTGTACCCTACCAGAATTTGGGGATGTCATCAACAAAACAATTTGTTTCCGAAATAGGAGTTCTTATAGAGCCTTCTAGAGGAAGCTTGGTTTGGTAACAAGCCTGAGTTGACTTTTTTTTTGTCTTTTCAGTTCAGCCTAATATACCTTATTTCTTGACTACAGAAGGAACAAGCTAGATTTCAAAAGTATCAAATATTTTTTTGTTGGCTGTAGTGAACATTCTAAGGCATATTTACTCATTTGATGTTTATACTAATGGAGTTATTGCTAGTCAGAATGTTGATACAAAAGCAACAGAGCAATATTTTCCCCATAATTTATTGGAACTTATTGAAGTTCGTAGATCTAGTGTTGTGATACTCTTGAAAGATGAATCATCTAATCAGCCAGTGCATAAACCCTTGGTTGGTTCTTCACTTGTCTATTAGAACTGCAAGATTGAAGATGTATCCATTCTGGTTGAGCTTCCACATGTACGAAGTTCGTCTTAGATTCCATTTGAGGTTTCACCTTCACAACATTCATCTATGGTAAAATAAAAACCTAAGTGGTATTATGTCACTTTAGAAGGTGTGAATGAGGACGAGCTTCCGCAGAAAATGCACAGCATTGGAGGACAGGCAAGCAATTGATGATTTAACAGCCGTGCATGTTCAGTTTGCTCTTTTTTCAAATTTTCTTTAGGTGTCCACTACCATGAAAGTTGCCTGTGCAGATATTTCTCTCCATTTCTGCACATTACAGGAGCAGTCTGCTAATTTACAAAAATAACTCTTGGTCCTATTTTCAAAATTTTGGAAAAGAAACAAAAACAACAGAGCAATATTTATCAAAATTTTGGACAAGTTTGGTGTTTTTTTCTAGTTTAGTTAATGGGAGGTATTAGGATATATTAGTCATTTCTATAAGAAGTGCTGTCTTTAGTTAAAAGTGTTGAACTGCCATTTTCTGTAACTATAGTCTTTTGTTACAGCTACCTATTTCTAGTTTGTAACTGCATTCCCATTTTAGTCATTTTTCAATAATATAAAGCCGTGCACTCTCTTTGAGAAGACATGCCAATTTTTCTCAATCTCCTTTCTTCAATTTTACCAAAATTGCAAGAAACTTTATTCATATTGAAGATCACCGACAACATTAAAGTGAATTGATTGATCCATAAAATTAATATGGAAAGCTACCAATGTTGGCTCATTGGGGATGATGAATCTTAGTGGACGATGCTATTATGACCCTGATCAGGCCTAGACAATATTGAGTGTGGTCCAAATTCATGTAGTGACATTTATAGAGAATTAGAGAACAAAAATGCTTGAAGAATCTACAATGGAATTTATTATTAGATTGGAACCTATTAATATGACATAATATAGACATCAAAACTAAAGGCTCAAATCTAGGAAAAATTTAAGAAAAGAAGTTGTTCTATGTGAAATTGTGTGTTGAAATCTTTCCAATAATACTATGAGTATGGATGTATCTACAGGTAAAATACTGGTAACTGGATTTTATATATCAAGCATTAAATTCTTTTTTTCTGTTTACTGTGCCTCCCTGTCAACATCAACCCACACATCCATATAAGCAAGTACACAGAGTTGAAAATGTATGGCTATAATGATTTTGATCTAATTTAAGCATATTGATCAATGTAGTCATCAACTTTTTGCCTTGGAATTATCAAAGGGGATTTGCAGTGGTGAGCATGCAACATGGGATCAGAGAATGACATCAACTGATAACTGTTCATTTGGCACTTGATATTAAGTAGGTACTGCACAACAATAGTTGTCATGTTCTTCAACCAAAACTCAGTCATTGAATCAGAACTCATTGTCTTTTATTGTTTTATATTTACATTTTTTATTAAGACTCCCATTCAAGTTAGGAAACTGCATGGGAGATGTAGAATAGTGTCATAAGCCTCAATACCCATCTCTTGTCTGTGCCTTAAATATACATCATAATTCCCCAAAGATGCATCTCTGCACTGAAAGTATCAAGTGATTTCCTTATGACAAATTTTGTTTATTTGGAAGCCTCTTAGATTTGATGTCTCTTTTCCTTTTTGAGAGGTATTATGAATTTACTAACAAGTAAAACTAGAATTTAACAATCATATAAGAGAGGCACATTCTTTTATTTCATTGATATGAGATAAAATACTTAACAGATGGAATAAGCTAAACAACTCTTTCCATATGGTTTCTTATGCCTAGAATCTAAAGTGGTATGATGTTCAACTTAGAAAACAAGAGGCCTGCCATGATAGAGTTGATAAATATCTTCTTCATTTTAAAGAACAAAACTTATGACATTAGAGATGTTCGACCTTAATATTGGATTCAAGAATTTTGGATTATTTTTTTTTGCCATGAGAAATTTTTAATCTAGTCTAGTTGGTTTCTTATGGATGCATATTTTAACTATTGTACTGTCTAAAGTGATATACGTTGCAATATTTTTCGAATCATTTTTGTTTGTTGCAAGTCACTTGATTCACAGTTCCATATATCTTGATTTTACTCGTTTAACAAAACACTTGACTTTGGTATATGCTAACATCATAAGAACGATTTTTTTTTGTTTTTCTGAGACCAGATCACTGAAGAGTTTGACGAAGTACCAGTTTCCAGCCGGGGATTTGGAATTCTTGATGTTGGATATCGTTCAAAGGTAGAAAGTTCTTACATACTGTACCTCTCTGAGGTTTGTTGTGAAGTGTATACAATGTACATAGTGAGATTTCATTTGCCAAATGTTTCAAATTTCAACTCCTTGCATCAATCTAAGAATTTAGTGTCAATCCTATTCTAAAGTTCAAATAATTTACAAGGTTTTAGTGTCTCACAAATGTTGGTTGTTATTTTCTCCATTTGGCGTTTAATGGTTTTGATGTTTGGTATGACTACCATCTTTTCATTTCTGGGCTGACACATTTTAGTTATGCCAATTTTCTATGAGATAAACAGTCTTAGAAATGACTCACATTCAAAACTATTAAGAAAGGTATTGTGTAATGCGATATATCATTCATGTAATATTGTATGTTACTCTTTTTTTCCTTTCTATTTTTTCCAGCCATTTTCGGCTGGTCACCATCTAATAAATTTTGTAATTACTGGAAAATGTGGTTTCAAAGTGAGCTCAAATTTTCCTTATCAAGTAATCCTTGAAAATATTATAATAAATTTTTAAGTATTAAAAATAGGTCAAGACTTCACACAAGATCTATAGTCTATCAGTTAGTAAATTAATCGGCAACATGTCCTATTTGGATACTAGGAGCAATTAGGGTAATCCAAATGATCATTCAGGGCAATATTTTAGCATTACAAACACCAAAACATTGATTTGCAGCTTTTGAGACTTTGATTAGGAACTGAATAATATTGGGAAATCTGGTAGAAACTTCGTAGAAATTATTATAAATGATAATACAAATTGCTACATTGATCATGTCCATTCTCATCTCATGACTGGTCTGAATGACTGATCAAAGCCATAACAGAGGAGTAATGGTCTTGACAAGTTGTCAATACTGAATTTTTAAGCACTGCCAACTCAGTATATTAGTAACCATTGGAAGAAAAATCGCTCCATCCTCCAATAGTGAATTTTCCACTCCTATTATAGAAAGTTGCATATAGATCTAATGCAATAGAGAGCATAGCTTAAATGTGTTCTCTCAAAGATTGTCCCGCACACCTGTTGAATCAACATAGTTGCTAATTCCTTTTTTGGAAACATTATCTCATTGGTATGCAATGCCCCTTTTTTGCCCCTAGCCTGTTGGACTTTCCATTAGCCTATTCCTCGGGCTCCTATAGGCTAAGTAGAGATGGTTAGGGGACTCGATTCCAATAGAGGGCTACAGCATGTAAATTCAGTGAGTTTTGTTGGCTTTCTCTTTTTTAGCATATTACTATTTGTAGTAAGTGCTATTTCTAGTAATTGGTCTCAGTTTCAACCTTCTCTCAGCTTTAGAGTGCAGAGTCTTCAATTTCAGGACTTGGTGAGTTTCCCAAGGTTGGGAAATGTTATTTTGATTTTTTATGTAAATAATTTATAAAGTAACTTCATCGTTGAAGTGAAATAATGTTTTCAAAATGACCCCTTCGGCCACACATGCAGAAGTGACAACTTAAAGTTGTTTGTAAGTGACCAGTTCAGCCCCAAAGGTGGGTATGGGGACTTAAGCTGAGGAAATTAAAAATTAAAGCAAAAATTGAAAAAGACAAAGTGATAGTGGGAATTAAGTAAATAAAAAATTTAAAAATAATATTTTATGAGCAAAAGGTGCATGTCCAATTGGGACGAGAAAAAAAGAAATATTTCAAAGGGAAAATAATGTTATTTTATTATTTGTGTGTTACCCTAATTTCTCATTAAGATTTTATAAGAGAGTTTTGGCTCTCATTAACTTATGTTGAATATTGCGAAGATACAAAAGTGTTGTTAGAGTGAACTTGGAGCTCTTGTGAAGATTGTTGAGGATGGAATCCCTCATTGGTTAGCCTGGTTTTGGTGGTGAAAGACCCACCCTAGCTGGTCGTGTTCTTCAGTTTGAGTTTTCAGAGATCTTGGGTTGCAGTTGGTGAATTTGGTTTGATGGCATTGCAGGTTTTCAAGGTGTTTTGATGTAGGCTCTCTTGTTTTGGTGTGTTTAATCGTTCTTGAGAGTGTTGTTCGAGTTTGGTGGGGATACAATACTTTTCTTTGTGTGTTGGACATTATTTTTCAAAGATTTAGGAAATTTCATTCTCATATCTCATTGGATAAATTTAATATCATTCTCGGTGTTGATCTGCTCGACTCATCATAGCTGGGCACTTCATTTCAAGGTATTATATAACTTACTTGGCAGAGGATTGAATTGTTAGAGCAGACCGCCTTCTTGAGGGCCATACACCTTCCTTGCATTGGCACATGGGGTTTAGTGGGTTAATTCTGCATTTTTGGGTTGGTATTTGGCTTGCAATTGAGGCATTTAAATCAGTGAGAGTTATCACGGTTGTTTGGGACTTATTTGGGAAGTATTGGTTGGTTTGTGGGTTCCTATTGCCCGTGTATTTATTACTTCCAGCTTGCTGTTGCAGACATACTGTAATACATTTCTATGTAATTCGAGCCTTGATCACTGAGTTTATGTTCGGTGATAAGTTGGAAACTTCATGGCAGACCTGTAACTGCTTGTGAGAGCCATTCAAAGGTGATTTTGAATGTGTAACAGACCCATGACAGCAAATAGATTTACCTTTCTGAAGGTATTTTATGCTTAGTTTTTCAAGTGTGGGTGATTGTTCATGTTGATTAACATAGATATATGCAATGTATTTAATGAATGCATCAAAATGGTGAATGGAACTTGAAAACACGAAACACATTCTGCATCTCCATCTTATTCCTTCAAACAAACACAAAAAAATTACAAAAAAAAATTCACGGGTGAACATTTCATGGTATAAAATTATAAATATCATTGGTGTATTATTCTTTCTTGTGTATGCCATAATAATTTTGTTTTCTGTTCCCTTTTCCTGTTCTTTTTGATGTTGTTGAAGATATTTTTGACTTTATTCTTTCTATTAAGGCTTAACCTGAGCTTTATTCTGTGTATTTCCTTTTTCCTGTTTTGTATTCTTAACTATGGTTAGATATGGATGAGAGGAAACCCTAGCTAGATGGCCATGTTCATGATATACACAGCATCTGAAATGGATGTTTGCATAATCAACTTCTTGTTCCTATTCTCTTCCTACTAACTCTAGAATAATGTGATATGGGAGTGGCCTTTAAAAGTTGGTATTGACACACATTCTGGTGTAATTCAGTACCCTTGGGTTCATGACGATTTCTGATGTAGTGATGTATTCTCCAATGGCACTATCTATTCTTCTAAGAGCATACTCTTGTGGCCTTGCGATTATTCACTTGGAATAAGAGGAAGTCTTACCCACACAGGAACTGCATTTGGAAGATTATTAGTGGGATTGGACACTAGAGATCAATGCTTCAGGAATAGACCTATTTTCTTCATGAACCATGGCCTATTCCGCATGACCTGGCATTTTTTTCCTTTGTTATCATGCAGATTGACATGAAGTAACCTTTTAACATTGGTGAGTTCCCTCTGAGCCAGAGGGTTTTCAGTTATCCTAGATCCAGATCTTATGAGTTTTAGGTCCAGACTCTAGGGAAAGCCCCCTTAAATTTATATATCAGAACCATTTGTTCAAGAAGCCATAGCCTGTCTTTTACTTCCTCTATGCTGAAACTGGTTTTTGGGGGTATCAGCAAACAAAAGCTACTAGGTACAAGGATTATGATTCATCTAAAACTGAATCCTGCTTCTTTTAATATAATTTTCAAGAACACCTTTAAAGCCAGGTCTTGTCAATAGTTTTGTGCAAAATTTTACAAATAATATTATATAAGTATCAGGTCTGCTTTCCAATGCTCAGATCTGGCTCTTAAGTGCCAACTGAGAAATGTTACAAAGCACAAAGAGTACAATTCGTCTCTAGTTAAAATCCAGCCTCTTTTGATATGATTTTAGAAGAATGCCATCAAGCTGATGCCTTATCTTTATAAATTGGTAGATTCAATTTGGTCCTGGCTATGGTAGGATTTTCTCAAACCACAATGGTCAGATATATTTTTCTAGGTTTGACATCCTCATCACAACCATCTGATATGAAATACCTCTAGTCAAGGAATAGAAAATGTTCTTAGTAGTCTTGAAATCTCTCAAACATTGATGTCAAAACTAAAAGAGGTGTAAAAATTTATTGAAACACAAAGAGATACAAAACATAAGAGTTTAACAAAAATCTCTAAAGAACCCTATCCTGATCAACAAGTTCATCAAAAGCATGAGATAAATCAGGGGGCAATTGCCTCTTATCAACAATATTCTAGTCCTGCATGTGAACTAAAGCCCATTAGCCAGACTATCAGCAACACCATTCCACTCTTGAGGGATATGTGTAAAACTGACAGAGTCAAGAGACCTGCATAACTGGAGAATCTGATTAATAACTAAAGCTAAGAGCCAACTAACATCCCCAAGCTCCTGTTTAGTTAGCAACTTCACAACCACCTGAAAATCAGTCTCACAAATAATCTTGCACCAACTACGCATGCAACATTTCTCCAAAGCAAATAAGATGGCTAGAGTCTCCATGTAATTATTAGTATGAAAGCCCTTATACACAGATAAAAGAAACTGGCCTTCTCTAGAACTACTTCGACCAACTCCCCCAATGCATGTAGGTCCTGGACTCCCTTGAGAAGAACCATCAGTGTTGACTTTGAGAACGCCAGGCAGAGGAGTCTAATGCCCCTCATGATTGACCCGCCGCAAAGGCTGTCTTGTCTTACTAGTATACCTTTGACCAATAACCACTGGAACCCCTCCCTGAAGAGGAAAATTGAGGCGATTGCATATAACATCTCCAGGATCCGTACCTCCAATTCAAACTTAGCCAGAATTGTCTCACGAAGAGAATAGATAATTTTCCAACATAGATGCCTGACACCAATCCTAACATCTTGAAAGATCCTCCTATTCCTTTCCAACCAGACATGCCAAAAAATAAAAGAAGGACCAATAGCCCAAGCGACCTGAAGAAAAGAGGCCTGAGAAGGGCAATGCCCCAGATAGTCCCAAAATTCAGACAAAGAAGAAACATGCCAGCAGGGGCAGCTCCAAGCATTCCACCAGAAGTGCCATATCTATTTAACAAAGGAGCATTGAAAGAAAAGATGGGGAACAAAATCCTCACTATTACTGCATAAAACACATATGAAGGGACCTTGGAATCTGTGCTTACAAATATTATCCCAGGTAAGACAACGATTGTGAACCACTAGCCACATGAAAAAATTACATTTGGACTAGGAATATTTATTCCAAACTTGCTTCCACCAAGGCACCTCAACATCTCCAAACAATTGTCTAATAAGCTTGAGGTTCCTTGCAGAGAAAGTATTTTCCAAATGAGGCACCACCTCAAGCCAAAACATTAGGTCCCATCAAGGAGCTGCACTCCCTAGAAGCCAAAATATGAGTAAGCTTGTGTCGATCTCTCTCTGAACCCCCTGGCGACCAATCAGAATAATTCTTCCATCTATAACCAACAACAAAATCCAAATTATGAATTGTCTAATAATATGCCACCTTATCCCAATCAGTAACAAGAAAAGAATCACAGAGAGCCTGCAGATGTCGGTAAATGGACAAAAGAGGAGGGTTACCATCCCAAGAATTAGACCAAAACAGAAGCTCATAGCCTCTATTACATATCCAAAAAGGGCCTCTCTTAACCAATTGAGCACCAGTCTTAAGAGTATGCCAAACCATAGAACCACTGCCCTCCAAAGGAAGCCGAGAATCAATGAAAGGGCCAGCTCCCCTGAAATATTTATGAGTTATAATGTGAGCCTAGAGCTGATTCTGACAAGAAGACCATCACCAATAAAGCTTAGCAACAAGAGCTTGGCCACTCAGGATAGTAGAGCGCAGACCTAGACCTCCCTCCTTGGGCCTATAGACTATATCCCAGCTAGTTAAACTCCATTTAGAGTTTTGCAAATTACCACTCCAAAGAAACTGTTGTGAGAGAGCATCAAACTCCTTAAGAAAATACACAGGCACCACTTGAACCATGCTTTGATAAATAGGGAGAGCTTGAATTACAGATTGCAGAAAAGTTACTCAAGCAGTTGTAGAAAGTCATCTATGAGTCCAGTTATTAACCTTTCGTCGCATCTTATCAAGCAAGTTTTGCGAAAAGAGCCTTGGTTGCCTACCCACAACAATAGCAATGCCCAGGTAAATTAGTGGGAGCGACCCAATCTGAAATCTTAGGATATTAGTGATCCTCTGTTGAGTAGGCTCGGGAGTATTAAAAAAAAAAATAGAGGATTTATGTTCATTAATTTTCTGACCCGATTCAGGGAAATAAATGTCCAAGGTTTGCCAAAAGGCCTTAGCTTCCTGAATCCGAGCAATTCTAGTAAGAGCAGTGTCATCAACAAATTGAAGATGAGAACAAGTAGGCAGTCCATTATCCCACTACCAACCATGAACCAAATTCTGAGACACTTGAGATTTAATAAATCTGCCAAGGCCCTCCGCCATAATAATAAAAAGATAGGGAGAGAGAGGGTCTCCTTGGTGAAGACCTCTAGAGGCACCAAATAACTTAGAAGGCTCACCATTAAGAAGAATAGAGCAGGATGTAGATGTAACACAACTCATGGTCCAACTCACCCACTTCGGACTAAAGTTGAAGGCTAAAAGAATATTCTGCAAAAAATTCCATTTAACTCTATCATAAGCCTTAGCCATATCTAGTTTGATGAACATAGATCTCTCCCTAGAAACAACCATAGAGTGGATGGCCTCAGTAGCAATAACAATCCCATCTAGAATTTATTTACTTGCAACAAAACCTCCTTGCTCATCTGAGATAATAGTGGGAAGCCACATTTTAAGCCTCTCAATGATCAATTTAGTAATCACTTTGTAGACCACATTACACAAAGAAATAGGCCAAAAGAACTCTAGCTGATTAGCCCCATCCTTTTTCGGAATAAGAACTAGGAAAGTAGAGTTCAAGGCCCAGAGCATCTGTTTGTTAGTATATGATTCTCGAACCACCTCTAGCAAATCTTGATTAATAATATCCCAGAATTCCTGAAAAAATTCTACTGGAAAGCCATCAAGACCAGGAGCTTTGCCCTTACGCATGCCAAAAACAACCTCCTCTAACTTAGCCATAAAAATTGGTTGCATGAGATAATCATTCATCACATTGGTAACTAGAGAGGGAATACATGACAATAATATTCTCCTCATTATCAACAGGGGGAGAATCATCAGAGAAGAGAACAGATCTATGGTCGCATGAGATAATCATTCATCACATTGGTAACTAGAGAGGGAATTCACGACGATAATATTCTCCTGATTATCAACAGGGGGAGAATCATCAGAGAAGAGAAAAAAATAGAACCGGTTAGCCTCTTTCGGAACAAAGATGGCCGAGAAGTCAACTGAAGATTATCCGAGTTATCCAAGGAGGAAATATAGCTCCTATTCCAATAAGCCTGTACTAATTTGTGGAAAAAGGCAGTATTCCTATCCCCTTCTTGAAGCCAATCAATCCTAGCCTTCTGCTTCCAATAAATTTCCTCTCTAAGTTCCCATTCTTCTACATCTCTAGAGGCCTAGGACTCCACGCTGCCCAAAGCATCAGAAAATCCAAGATCTCGAATTTGACTAGTAATGGTTGCTAGACACTCTTGAGCTCTCCCCTTCATGGTATGAAGATTACCAAAGCATTCCTTGTTCCATTTCTTAAGCTTCCATTTAACAAATTGTAATTTCTTAGTAAAAGAATACATAGCCGTACCATAGGCAGGGCCACCATCTCTCCACCAGTGAGCCACTAAGCCATAAAGAGAAGAATCCTGAAGCCACATCAACTGGAACTTGAACGGAGCATTTTTGGGAATAACAACTCCAGTAGCTAAGAATTTGATAGGCTAATGATCAGAACCCCTCCACTCCAGAATATCAAAAGAGAGAGTGAGATTACCATTAATCTAGAAACGGGAGACCAAAAATCTATCCAAGTGCTCAAAGATAGCATCTTCCCCAGTCCTTCTATTGCTCCAAGTAAAGAGCCCATTAATTGGCTTGATATCATTAAGATGCAAAAGACCCATATTTTAACGAAGAAGCTCAGAAGAAGTTCCCCAAACGAGCCAGCCCACCTCTTTTCTCCTCCAAACTTAAAACTAAATTGAAATCTCATGCTAAAATCCAAGGGAGGAAAGGATTACAATTCCTAACATACCTTATATGCGACAAAAGCCGTATCTTGCCATAGAGATCAACAGGAGCATACACATTAGTGAGCAAAATTGTCTCACCATTATCCAGAGTAGAGGCAACCAAAGAACGAGCTGAGCAACTAGACATCCACTAGAGAGGAGTAATTTCCTTGGGTCTCAAAAGATAGCCAAACCTCCAGAGCTCCCCATAGACCCAATACATTGACCCTGTCCATAATACCAAATACTAGAAGCACATCGGGACATAGAATCAACTGAAATCTTAGTTTCTTGAATACAAAAAGATATCTAGAGAATAATCAACCACCAACTCATGAATAGTTTTTGTCTAGGGATGCTATTCAACCCCCTAACATTCCATGAGAGAATAATCATTGAGTAGAGTGAGGGAAATGAGCTTCCATGGGCTTGACAGCCCCTGACTCTACTAGCAAATTTCCTACTATTTTGATTTTCCCCTGGTCCTTTTTGCGACCACTTTTCGAAGGAGTGGTAAAAGAAACCTTCTTAAGAGGTCTTTGCAACAAACCCAAAGCTAAAGGAGATCCCTTGCCCTTACCAGATGTAAACACCTCCTTAACCAAGTCTACCAGGACTATGTCATTGTCTTGTAGGAGCCACAAGAGCTCCAAAGATGGGGCCAATAGGAGCCTCACTTTGCTGCTACACAACTACATCCTAGTTCACAACACTAGAGTTAGGAAGAGGAATCCTCCCATCTGAGCCAGTCGCACTAGCAGAAACATCTGGAGGATTACCTTCCTCTAAGGCCATACTATCCAGCACTTCAAAACGATTAAAATCTATATTAGATTGGTGATTTTTAAAGGATCTCTTTTGTTCACGCCCCTTAGCTCGTGGATGAGCAGGAATAAAGCCATCCTTATCAGGGCCTTCCTCATTCATCAGGGCTTTTCCCTTTCCTACATTCTCCACCTGAGTGTTCCCCTTACCTGCATTATCCATCTGGGCTTTCTATTTACCTATATTATCCATTTGGGCATTCCCCTTACTAGCATTTTTCATCTTTGTACCTATGGAAGATGAAGACCCACCAATGTCCCCAACAGAGCCACCATTCCCCTTAGAAACTTGAGGGCACTGTCGCTACAAATGACCATGCTCATGGCATATCTGGCACCAGAAAGGGAGGGATTCATAATCTAATTGTTGCACCCACGAAGAATAGCTGAGACAAATTTCCAAAGAGTCTAGCAATGGATTCTTTAAATCAATTTCAACACAAATACTGGCATACGAAATAACCTTTTTATCCAAGGATTGAGGAGCAATTGTGGCAGGCTTCCCAATCAAAGCAGCTATCTAGCGCAGAATGTCTTCTCGCCAGAAGTCTAGAGGAAGTCTCGGCAAGCGAACCCAGACAAGAACCCTTGATAGGAGATCCTCCGCAGAGTTGAACCCCGTATGCCAAGGTTTAACAAACAGCCCCACATGATTATAAAAATAAGGGCCTCCTTCAAAAACATGATCCCGATTAGACATGCAAGAAAACACAACCAAGAAATAGCTATTCCCAGCCAACATAATGTCCATATCACCTTCCACCTACCACGAACGGTGAATCCAAGCTTGGAGAGCTGATAAAGAAATCCGAATTCCAAGAAACTTATAGATTCGAGCATGTTTGGACCAATACTCAACGTCTTCCACAACCGCCTCCAGAGGAACGACAAAGACAGGGTGATCATGACTCCTTGGAAGACAGCCATTAACTTTATTTAGCTTCAAGCTCACCCCTATATAAAAAGATTCAAGCATCTGTGCATGCACCCCCAAAGAAGAACCGCCAGGTGGCACGGCACCAGCAACCACCAAGCTATTGGAAACCTTACATCTCGCTATTTGAGTCCGAAAGACAAGAAGAGAGCAACAAAACCCACACCACCAAACAGAAAAAAAAAATCCACACCACTGTACACAAATTACCAAACTCCTACTGAAAACCCCAATGATACCAGCCTTCCACCAAGAGCCACGCCGAACAGCAAACAAAATAAGAAAAAGGGCAACCGACCCCCACGCAGCCCCCTGTGAACAGCACCACACCCTCCAACGAGCACCGTCAAACACATAATTCAAGTTCTATAAGAAATGACCTCCTCAAACATTGATGTCATGTATAATAGAATAATTAATTTATTCTTGGTTCTTCTGCAATTTAAAGCTCAGAACTTAGAAGCAACATCAACATCTCAAATGGAATGACTCTAACTTGAGCTCCCATTTCTATATAGTATATATACATGGTTACTTCTAGATCTCTGATTTAATTCTCACATCATCATGCAGCAAAGAAGAATTAACAAGATTTCTTTATTGAGTTAATTTATATTGTCTTAAAGTGCTTTCTAAAGTTTAAACAATTTGCAATTCTTTTTGAAGAGCTCTGTAACCTCAATATATTTACATAAAATTAAGCAGCTTGAAAATTCTTATTGCATTTGAAAAAGGGGCTGCAGTTATCAGATAAAGTAATAGAAGATATTTAACTGGAGTACTAGAATATATTATTACCTGAAGCCTAAAGGTATAAAAAAGTTCACTTGCAGAGATGTTAACTTATCCACATAGGACCATACAGGTAAAATTCCATTTTAAAATGAGACTCATCAGTTCTTTATTCTTTTCGCATGTAAAAACAAGGCCTTCCAGTCTATTATTTTTATCTACAGTCATTTTACAATTTGGCCTTCAATATCCAAATCACTAATGCAAGGTTGACATCTAAGACATTCCAGAAATATTTAATCTCTTTATTATTGTCACTAGAATAAACTAAGGCTCCAAACATAATCACTTTCTATAAGGTAAACCAAATACACATGGCAAGAAGAAAAATCAAGCGTTATAATTTTTTTCTTGAAGAGAACAAAATTCTTTCTTTTTAGTTTAAAAAAGTAGTATCTTCTGAGCATCTCAGGCATTGGCAGGACATATTCCTGTATCCAATCCCCAATTCCTACTCATGCCAGGTGTGTTGGATTCCTTGTACAATCATGTTGGGTGAGCAATAACTTCTTTGTCACAGTATGTATGAGCTAATGGGTCACACTTTTGCCTACTATTTTTGAGAAAGACATCTGAAATCCAGCGCATAAAGAAATGGCCATAGGAATGAGAAAATCATGACACTAAGATTTCTTGCCTGAATGGATTAGTTAGTGCTGTAAATGTCAGGAAAAGCCAATGGAAAAACGAGTGTGAAGTAGAAAAGACGGATACTTCCCAATAAGAAACTGAAGTTCCCACTGATGGTAAATTTGGTGTAAGCAATCTCTGAGATCACATTGTTGGAATATAAATTGAGAAAATCCCAATTACTGCCTATGAGCATCATGGCATAGGTCAAGGGTAATGAGAAAGTAAGGCCCTCCCATCTTGTGGATATCTTGCTCATTTGACATCAAATAAATCACTGAAGCTGACATCGAAGCTGTACCATGAACTCCTTGCCAAATAAGTTAGCCCAAAATTGAAAAAAATTAAATACATGTGGTTATCTTGCATTTATTTAATATGACTTAGGATAATAAGTTGACCAAGAAGAATAAATCTTTTTTTAATCTGATTTTAAAGTATTGTTCTATTGTGAGCTTTTCCATTTGTCAAGAAAAAGTCTCACAATCTTTTAGTAGAGATGATTTTTGCATTCCATGAAGATGTTTTAGATGTAAAAAAATTATATGCAGTTGAATCGAAAAGCACTAAAATTTATTACTTTTTTTTCAGGATGAAGCTTGGGCAGCTGGAGGTAGTGGCATTTTGTTGAGGACAGAAAATGGTGGGAAGACATGGACCCGTGATAAGGCAGCAGATAATATTGCTGCTAATCTTTATGATGTTAAGTGAGTGTTTATTAACTTTTGCATGTGAATGTTTAGTTTATGCTTTTTCATGTAATTTTCTCTACAATTAAAATGTTTGTGTGAATATTCATTATCTTTTTAATTGTGTGAATATTCATTATCTTTTTAAGTTCAAACCATAGTTGGAAAGCTCACCCTCGCCATGGGCTCGGCAGCCCAAAAATAGGACTTGGACTCGGACTTGGCAAAAACTCGGGAAAGTACTTGGCAGAGAAGAAAACCGTAGTTTTACAAAAAAACAAAAAGAAATTAATGCATTTAGAGAACATAAGAGCCATAATTGAAACATTACACATGTCATATGATCTGCAAACACTAAATATTTGAAATTTCATCATTCATACTCATAGCTTCAAACTTTAAAATGTATAACAGCAGCATACGTTTATAAATCTTTACAAAATTACATATAATGATATGTCCAAATGTAAAAAACAACAAACCAAAGACTACATCTTCCTCTTTCCTCTCCTAATATAACTCAATTTTTTAGGCCTTGAACTAGTAGGTGCTGAGGTATCTAAATGATGAGTTGATTGTTCTTCTTCAAGAGTAAAGTCCTTGTCTTCGTCCTCTATTTAATCCAATGCTGCTGCTGCTTCTTCTCTTGTTGCTGCTCCTCTCTCTAATTTTGCAAAATCTTCTTCGGTAATGAGGACATCATCACCATCATTTTGTTCATTGATGGTCCAATCACCATATGGATCAATATCATACAAGTCAATGGCTTTATGTGAAATGCCCTTCATGCACGTTGTACCGAACAAATACAAGCTTATTGAGGTGCTTTTGGGTCACTATTACCTCTACCATTAGTTAGTTGCAAAGTTTTTATTGAAGAGATATGCATAGCCACAACAATAGCTTATTTATCTGGATTAACAAATAGCAAACCTACATTAGGAATTTTATTTTGATAGACATCTAGAATGATCACGACATGCCTTAAAGGTTTTGCATACCATTGGGATCTTGGGAGTTTTGCTTTTTAAATGGCAGATCGACCTTAGAAGTAAGGATAACTTTATGAGGGCGAACATTTTTTGAGAGATAAGGACCCTCCACATCTTGTTAGATTGTCTCTAATGCCTCGAAAATAATGCTTCTTGGCTCTTAGCTATTGGGAGGTGATAATATTTTTTCTTGGGAAAATATGTTCCAATATAACTTGATTTTGAAGATTTGTGGGATGTGTGGTTTCTAGAAGAACCACCAAACCCGCACAAGCTTGAGAGGTTGCGGGGGGGGGGGGGTTGGGGGTGAATCAGCACCTATAAAAACTTATAAAATAAATTTGATGGTGTATATATATAACTGTAAGCAAAACAGATTCAAGCATAAGAATAGCATCAAGCAATCAACCACAAAGTAACACCAGATTTATCACGTGGAAATCCAAATCGGGTGAAAACTACGGGGTGAGGAAACCTCAAAAATTCTGCACTCTTCTGAAGTGCGCCTTGTTAGGAGCCTTCTCTGTTAAAGGATCACAACGCACTGTTAGATGCGACCCGGTTAAAGGATTTGATACAATAAGGCCGGTTAGTGCCTGCTTGGTTAGAGGACTTAGAACACCTAAAAAGATGTCACCCGGTTAAGGGATTTATTACAAGGGACCTGTTAATGTCCACTCAAAATACTGAGATTTAGCTATTGTAATTGTTAGAAAACAATAGAAGCATTGACCTTTTACAAATGACTTTGTATAGCCTGATAAGATCTCTGTTATACTCAGTTGAGAAATATCATCAGTCGCTGCTGGTATGTTCCCCTTTCCTGTTGTGCTTCTCTCCACACTCTTCTCTCTTCTCCTTTCTATTCACCTTAGCTTCTTCAGCGTACAGGTTCACTCTTTTCTTTGGTAGAATGAGGGCAAACTACATTCTTGACAGGCAAAGGAATATATAGAGTCCTTGCCCTAATTACTTTTCTCATGCACAACTTATTTACAGATCTCCTTCGGATTCATCACCCAATGGACTATTAGTTCACTGAGGAAACATCTGATGCATGCTCTTCCTCTTTCTGCTTTATGACAGAAAATAATAGATGTGTGTCAAACACCTTTCCTTCGCAAGAGATAACTCCATGTTTTAAAGCCACAAACTCTGACTTTAAAACCTTCAAATGCGTCTCATACCGATCATCTTGTTAACTCAAAGTCTTCCGGATTTAGTGCAGTAAATCTCGATCAAAGAGTTGGTTAACAGATAGTTGACTATGACTTCCCCGGTTCATCTTATCACAATGAAGTCTTCACTTGATCGGTAAGATCCTTATGTTGTGAACATGTAAGAGCTTTGACCTGCCACCTTTCCTTCCTTTGTCTATACCGGTTGCATCCTTTCCTCGGTTGCATAGTCAACACTGGTTGTATCCTTTCCTTGGTTGTCGATGCATTTTTCTTAGTGACCGGTTGCTCTTGATGAGCAGATATAGTCTCTTCTTTCTTGCATAGTGTCACCGTTTGCCAAATTAGTCTTTTGTCATCGGTTGTTAAACCAGTCTCTTTACACACAAAATTCACAGATCCAACACTGGTGTCCTCCTTAGATCCTTAGACCTTGGATTGAGATGTCAACCACTTCTTTCCTCTTTCCTCTTTTGCCAATCAATGACAATACTTAATTGCCATGTATCGGTAGCAAGCTTACCGGTTACCATCCCTTAATGCCAACAATCTCCCCCTTTGGCATTGATGGACAAACCTTAATAGGCAATCATGTCACCTGTCCTATGCTTGTATCTCTGTGCACTTCCACTGCTAGTCAGGCAATCATGTCACTTGTCCAATGCTTCTATCTCTGTGCACTGCCACTGCCCGTCATCTACCGATTTATTGCCAAACTCTCCCCTTTTTGACAATAATGTCAAAGGCTAGTCGGAAAGACTACCTTAATGAAATCTGCTCCCCCTTCGAGAAGCAGTCCTTTTCATCAGTCCAGATAAGATGAGGTTAAATCCTCTGTTGAAGCATAATGAACTAATGAACACCTTTGCAAGTTTACTAATTATCAGGGAGGGGTATCACCCCTAATTTACCTCTGAGATACTCAAAAGTACTCTTCGGTACTAGCTTTGTCAAGATATCAACAATCTATTCTTTTGTGGGAACATACTCCAATCTTACTTCTTTATTCTATACAAGCTCTCTCAAGTAATGATACTTGATGGCAATGTGCTTTGCCTTGGAGTGCATGACAGGTTTTTGGATATGTTTATTGCACTTGTACTGTCACAGTAAATTGCAATTGATTCAGCTATCTATTTTTGAATTCCTTCTAGTAGTTGTTTGATCCAGATTACCTGTTTGCAATTGATTGTTGTAGCAACATATTCAGCTTCCGATGTAGACTGTGAAATACAGTTTTGTTTCTTGCTTGTCTATGACACAATCCTTTTACCTAAAAAGAATGCACCACCACTTGTGCTCTTTCTGTCATCAATATTACCAGCCTAGTTTGCATCAGTATAAACCTTTACTTGGAAGCCTCCTTTGTGAAGAAAGCACAAGCCATACTCCTCAGTCTCCTTTAGGTATCTGAAAATTCTCTTCACTGCTATTAGATGTGCCTTGCTATGATTTGCAAAGAATCTTGCTACTATGCCAATTGCATGTGCAATGTCCGGTTTACTGTGTACTGCATACTGTAATTTACCTATCATAGACTGATACAGTGTTTCATTCACTTCTTTTGCATCATCTTCCTTTGATAACTTGAGGTTAGTTATCATCGGTGTACAAACCGGTTTGGATTCTTCAAGTCCAAAAGTTTTAAGAATTTCGTTTATATACTTGGACTGAGAAATAAAGATACCTTCTTTTAGCTGATGGACCTATAGTCCAATGAAGAATTTTATGGCTCCTATTATAGACATTTCAAATTCTTTCTTCATTTCTTCAGCAAAGGCGTTGCTCATCCTGTCATCTCATCCAAAGATGATATCATCCACAAAGATTTCAACAATCAGGTTCCCATCTTTTCCAGTCTTGAGATACATGTTGTTGTTGTCCCCGATTCTTGTGAATCCTATGGTTAGAAGGTATCAATGCAAGCTCTCATACCAAGCCCTTGGAGCTTGCTTTAGCCCATAAAGAGCCTTTTTCAGTTTACAAACCATACCACCTTTTTGTGTGGATGTGAAACCTTTCGGTTGTTCAATGCAAACTTCCTCCTGCAATATTCCATTCAGAAATGCAAACTTGAGATCCATCTGGTATACTTTGAATTTCTTGTGAGCAGCATAGGCAAGAAGAATTCTTACTCCTTCCAATCTGGCCACAGGTACAAAAGTTTCTCCACAGTCCAGTCTAGCCTCCTGAGCATATCCTTTGCAGACCAGTCTTGCTTTGTTTCTTATTACTTTTCCTTCTTCACTCAGCTTGTTTTTATAGACCCACTTTGTCCCAATGACATTCTTGTCCCGTGGTCTAGGCACAAGCACCCATGTATCATTCTTTTCTATTTGCTCAATCTCTTCCTCCATGGCCTTGACCCAATTTTCATCTTCCAGAGCTTCCCTGGTGGTTTTGAGCTCTATACATGAAAACAAATAGACATTCTCTCTAGCCTTTTTCCCAGTCAAGAGATTTGCTTGTTTGCCACCAATTATATTATCAGTTGAGTGATATGTGACATACCTTGGGAGAATCGGTCTTTGTTCCCGGTCAAGTTCTTTCTGTTGAGCAGTTTCTTCAGCATGGTCATGAACAATTTCGTGTTCATCATCTTGAGTTGGTCTGTCAGCTTCGGGTATAGCCTCCTACACGAGAGGTCTGTTCTCATGTTCTTCTCTTTCATCTTCAATTGTCACCTCATTGAACTCAAAAAGATTTTCATCATTGTGACCTTACAGACCGTCATGTTCATTATGACCGATCTTCTTACTTGGTTCTAAATATTCATCAACCTTTACATTGATGCTTTCCATTATCTTCCTTGTCCTTTTATTTAGACATCGGTAGGTTTTTCTCTTGGTAGAATAACCTAGAAATATACCTTTGTCACTCTTGGGCTCAAACTTTCCAGAGTACATATCTCTTTTAATGTAACAATTGCTACAAAAGATTCTGAAATATCTCACACTAGGAGTATGATTGAACCATAGTTCATAGGGGGTCTTACTGGTTCCTTTCTTGACTTGAACTCAGTTTAGTGTATATATAGTAGTGCTGATAGCTTCTCTCCAGAAGTGATGAGGAAGATCCTTCTGAATCATTAGGGTTTTCACACAGTCAATTAACGTCCTATTTCTTCTTTCTGCTACTCCATTTTGCTGAGGAGTCCTTGGTCAATATAATTGCCTTTTTATTCCTTGTTCCCCACAGTAGTCAGTGAACTCTTGAGAAGTGTATTCACCTCCTCTGTTTGATCGCAGACACTTTAGGCTTTTATCGGTCTCCTTCTCCACTCGAGCCTTGTAGATTGTAAAAATGTGAAATGCCTTTGATTTTTCTTTGAGAAAGAGTGTCCACATCATTCTTGAGAAATCATCTACCAAAAGCATGAAGTACTCGTCTCCATAGTAGCTCTTTGTTCTCATAGGTCTACACAAATCTGTGTGCACAAGATCTAGAACATTTTCAGCATAGAAAGATTTACTGCTAAAACTTGTTCCTGTCAATTTTCATAACTGACAATCTTTACAAATACCTCTTTCAAGTTTTGTGATTGTAGGGAATCCTCTTACTAATTTCTTCTTGGTCACTTTGACAATACTGTCAAAGTTTATGTAGCAGAGCCTCTTGTGCCATAACCAGCTATTGTCCTCTTTGGATACAAGACAGATCTTGCTTTCTTCTCCTTTGTATGATGCTATTAGACAGGCTCCTTCCATTGAGTCGAGGTAGAACAAGTTCCCTTTACTCTGTCTATCGGTAGCAACATGAGCTCCAGATTGATTCTTGACAACACAAGATCCTTGCCCGAATTCCAACATGAATTTCTTTTTGTTCAATTGTGCAACACTCATTAGGTTGTACCGAAGTCCTACCCAATACACATCTTCACAAACAACACTGTTGCTGAGTGCAATAGAACCTTTACCTTTGATAGCACGGGGAGAATTATTTTCAAAGGTTACTGATCCACCATCATTGAACTTTAAGTTGATGAACTTGTCCTTGTCATTGGTCATGTGGTGAGAGCATCCGCTATCAATGATCCAATCATCATGCTGATGAGATCTTGAGATAAGTGTCATTTCACTTACCTCTGGGCTCTCTTCTGTTATTGCAACAAATGCAATTTTTGGATCTTCGGGGTCTTTAGATTCATTGTCTGTGACTCTTTCTGCAAGGTAGCACTCCTTTGCTTTATTCTTGAATTGGTTGCTCTTGTCTTTGTTGTCATTGTCTGGACATCTTGCAGCAATATGTCCTATCTTATTACAAGAGAAACACTTCAGATGAAGCTTTTCTTTGTATTTTTGTTTTCATTTGGGAAATCTTTTGGCGGTGAATGCTTCAAACTCATCTTGCTCTATCTCTCCTAAGAGAAGATTCTCAACAAGACTTCCAATCTTACTGGTAGAGCTGTTATTGGGTTCTCTTCCTTTTTTGGTGGAAAAGGTATTAACCGAAGACTTAAACACAACTTCTTGAATGGGTAAGCTATTATCAAAATTGCTCAATTCAAATGCAGTTAACTTACCGATTAGGGAGTCTAGAGTGACTTGATCTGTGGTCACTGATCTGAGCTCTTGAATGGAAGAGATCTTGATGGCATACCGAGGTCTGAGCGTTCTCAATATTTTGCTAACCACCTCTTCACTGAGTTTTCTTCCAACGCTTTTGATGGAGTTGATCACTTATTTGATTCGGTTGCTGTATTGCTCAATGTCTTCTCCTTCATTCATCCTCATTTCATCATACTTTCCTCTAAGGCTCTCAACTTTAGCTCTTTGTACGTTTGGGTAGCCTCTATATACTAGTTGCAGCTTGGCCCACATCTTGTGAGCAGTTTCCAAATTTTTAATCTCAACATAGACATAGTCTGACATCGTGCTCACTATCATATCCATGGGAGCTATGTCTTTTGTCTTGATCTTTAATTCATCAAGAGTTAGGATACCAGTGGGTTCATTGTAATCAGTGGTTACATGAGTCCAATATTTATCTCCGGTGGTCTTCATGTACAGCTTCATTCTACTGCACCACAAAGTAAAGTTTTCCTTTGAAAACTTTGGTCCTTCCTTTCTCATCATCTTGACTTTTTCTTTTTGCAGTTAAGCAGTAAAGAAACGAAACCGAGAGCTCTGATACCAATTGATAGTTCCAACCGGTGTTGGGAGGGGAGAGGTGAATCAACACCTATAAAAGCCTATAAAATAAATTTGATGGTGTATACTTATAATTGTAAGAAAAATAGATTCAAGCATAAGAATAGCATCAAGCAATCAACCACAAAATAACACCAGATTTATCACATGAAAACCCAAATCGGGTGAAAACCACGGTGTGAGGAAACCTCACAAATTCTGCACTCTTATGAAATGTGCCATGTGAGGAGCCTTCCCTGTTAAAAGATTACAACGCACTGTTAGATGCGACCCAGTTAAGGGATTTGATACAATAAAGTCGGCTAGTGCCTACCTAGTTAGAGCACTTAGAACACCTAAAAAGATGTCACACGATTAAGGGAATTAGTACAAGGGACCTATTAATGTCCACCCAAAATACTGGGATTTAGCTATTGTAATTGTTAGAAAATAATAGAACGATTGACCTTTTACAAATGACTTTGCATAGCCTGATAAGATCTCTGTTATACTCAACTAAGAAACATCACTGGTCGCTGCTGGTATGTTCTCTTTTTCTGTTGTGCTTCTCTGCACAGTCTTCTCTCTTCTCATTTCTATTCACGTTAGCTTGTTCAGCGTACAGGTTCACTCTTTGCTTTGGCAGAATGCGGGCAAACTATATTCTTGACAAGCAGAGGAATATATAGTCATTGCCCTAATTACTTTTATTTTGCACGACCTGTTTACAAATCTCCTTCGGATTCATCACCTAGTGGAGTATTAGTTCACTGAGGAAATATCTGATGCATGCTCTTCCTTTTTAAGCTTTATGAAAAAAAACAATAGATGCATGTCAAACACTTTTCCTTCACAAAAGATAACTCTATGTTTTAAAGCCACAAACTCTGGCTTTAAAACCTTCAAACACGCCTTATACTGATCATCATGTTAACTCAAAGTCTTCCAGATTTAGTGCAGTAAATCTCAGTCAAAGAGTTGGTTAACAGATAGTTGACTATGACTTCCACGGTTCATCTTATCACAATGAAGTCTTCACTTGATCGGTAAGATCCTTATGTTGTGAACATGTAAGAGATTTGACCTGTCACCTTTTCTTCTTTTGTCTATACCGGTTGCATCCTTTCCTCGGTTGTGTAGTCGACACCGGTTGTATCCTTTCCTTGGTTGCCGATGCATTTTTCTTAGTGACCGGTTGCTCTTGATGAGCAGATATAGTCTCTTCTTTCTTGCATAGTGTCATCGGTTGCCAAACTAGTCTCTTGTCACCGGATGTCAAACCAGTCTCTTTACACATAGATTTCACAGATCCAACACTGGTGTCCTCCTTAGATCCTTAGACCTTGGATTGAGATGTCAAACACCTCTTTCCTCTTTCCTCTTTTTCCAATCAATGACAATACTTAATTGTCATGTACCGGTAGCAAGCCTACCGGTTACCATCGCTTAATGCCAACAATCTCCCCCTTTGGCATTGATGGCAAAACCTTAATAGACAATCATGTCACTTGTCCTATGCTTGTATCTCTGTGCACTCCCATTGCCGGTCAGGCAATCATGTCACCTCTCCTATGCTTGTATTTTTGTGCACTACCACTTTATTGCCAAACTCTCCCCTTTTTGACAATAATGCCAAAGGCTAGTCGGAAACACTACCTTAATGAAATCTTCTCCCCCTTCGAGCAACAGTCCTTTTCATTAGTCCAGATAAGATGAGGTTAAATCTTCTATTGAAGCATAATGAACTGATGAACACCTTTGCAAGTTTACTAATGATCAGGGAGGGGTATCACCCCTAATTTACCTCTGAGATACTCAAAAGTACTCTTCGGTAATGGCTTTGTGAAGATATCAACAATCTGTTCTTTTGTAGGAACATACTCCAATCTTACTTCTTTATTCTGTACCAGCTCTCTCAAGCAATGATACTTGATGGCAATGTGCTTTGTCTTGGAGTGCATGACATAGTTTTTGGATATGTTTATTGCACTTGTACTGTCACAGTAAATTGCAATCAATTTAGGTATCTATTTTTGAATTCCTTCCAGTAGTTGTTTGATCCAGATTACCTGTTTGCAATTGATTGTTGTAGCAACATATTCAGCTTCCAATGTAGACTGTTAAATACAGTTTTGTTTCTTTCTTGTCCATGACACAATCCTTTCACTTAGAAAGAGTGCACCACCACTTGTGCTCTTTCTGTCATCAATATTACCAGCCTAGTCTACATCAGTGTAAACCTTTACTTGGAAGCCTCCTTTGTGAGGAAAGCACAAGCCATACTCCTCAGTCCCCTTTAAGTATCTGAAAATTCTCTTCATTGCTATTCGATGTCTCTCTTTAGGATTTGTAGAGAATCTTGCTACTATGCCAACTGCATGTGCAATGTCCAGTCTACTTTGTACTGCATACTGCAATTTGTCTATCATAGACCGATACAATGTTTCATTCACTTCTTTTGCATCATCTTCATTTGATAACTCAAGGTCAGTTATCATCGGTGTACCAACCGATTTGGATTCTTCAAGTCCAAAGGTTTTAAGAATTTCTTTTACATACTTGGACAAAGAAATAAAGATACCTTCTTTTAGCTGATGGACCTGCAGTCCAATGAATAATTTTATGGCTCCTATTATAGACATTTAAAATTCTTTCTTCATTTCGTCAACAAAGGCGTTGCTCATCATGTCATCTCCAAAGATGATATCATCCACAAAGATTTCATCAATCATGTTCCCATCTTTTCCATTTTTGAGATACATGTTGTTGTTGTCCCTAATTCTTGTGAATCCTATAGTTAAGAGGTATGAATGCAACCTCTCATACCACGCCCTTGGAGCTTGCTTTAGCCCATAATAGCCTCTTTTAGTTTACATACCATACCACCTTTTTGTGTGGATGTGAAACCTTCTGGTTGTTCAATGTAAACTTCCTCCTCCAGTATTCCATTCAGAAATACAGACTTGACATCCATCAAGTATACTCTGAATTTTTTGTGAACAACATAGGCAAGAAGAATTCTTACTCCTTCCAATCTGGCCATAGGTGCAAAAGTTTCTCCATAGTTCAGTCCAGCCTCCTCAGCATATCCTTTGCAGACCATTCTTGCTTTGTTTCTTATTACTTTTCCTTCTTCATTCAACTTGTTTCTATAGACCCACTTTGTCCCAATGACATTCTTGTCATGTGGTCTAGGCACAATCACCCATGTATCATTCTTTTCTATTTGCTCAATCTCTTCCTCCATGGCCTTGACCCAATTTTCATCTTCTAGAGCTTCACTGGTGGTTTTGAGCTCTATACATGAAAACAAACAGATATTCTCTCTAGCCTTTTTCTTGGTCAAGATATTTGCATGTTTGTCACCAATTATATTATCAGTTGAGTGATATGTGGCATACCTTGGGAGAATCGGTCTTTGTTTCCGGTCAAGTTCTTCCGGTTGACCAGTTTCTTCAGCATGGTCATGGACAACTTCTTGTTCATCATCTTGAGTTGGTCTGTCAGCTTTGGGTACAACCTCCTACACGAGAGGTCTGTTCTCATGTTCTTCTCTTTCATCTTGAATTGTCACCTCATTGAACTCAAAAGGATTTTCATCACTATGACCTTATAGACCGTCATGTTCATTATGATCGATCTTCTTACTTGGTTCTGAATATTCATCAACCTTTACATTGATGCTTTCCATTATCTTTCTTGTCCTTTTATTTAGACACCGGTAGGCTTTGCTCTTGGTAGAATAATCTAGAAATATACCTTCGTCACTCTTGGGCTCAAACTTCCCATAGTACATATCTCTTTTAATGTAACAATTGCTACCAAAGATTCTGAAATATCCTACACTAGGAGTATGATTGAACCATTGTTCATAGGGGGTCTTACCGGTTCCTTTCTTGACTTGAACACGGTTTAGTGTATAGATAGCAGTGTTGATAGCTTTTCTCCAGAAGTGACAAGGAAGATCCTTCTGAATCATTAGGGTTCTCGCACAGTCAATCAGTGTCATGTTTCTTCTTTCTGCTACTCCATTTTGCTAAGGAGTCCTTGGTGTAGATAACTGTCTTTTTATTCCCTGTTCCTCACACTAGTGAGTGAACTCTTGAGAAGTGTATTCACCTCCTCTGTTTGATCTCAGACACTTTAGGCTTTTACCGGTCTCCTTCTTCGCTCGAGCCTTGTAGATTTTAAACATGTGAAATGTCTCTGATTTTTCTCTGAGAAAGAGTGTCCACATCATTCCTGAGAAATCATCTACAAAAAGCATGAAGTGCCAATTTCCATAGTAGTTCTTTGTTCTCATAGGTCCACACAAATCCATGTCCTCAAGATCTAGAACATTTTCAGCAGAGAAAGATTTACTGCTGAAACTTGTTCGTGTCAGTTTTCCTAACTGACAATCTTTACAAATACCTCTTTCAGGTTTTGTGATCTCAGGGAGTCCTCTTACTGATTTCTTCTTGTTCACTTTGACAATACTATCAAAGTTTGTGGCAAAGCCTCTTGTGCCATAACCAGCTATTGTCCACTTTGGATACAAGACAGATCTTGCTTGCTTGTCCTTTGTATGATGCTATTAGACAGGCTCCTTCCATTGAGTCTAGGTAGAACATGTTCCCTTTACTCTGTCTATCGGTAACAACACGAGCTCCAAACTTATTCTTGATAACACAAGAACCTTGCCCAAATTCCAACAGGAATCCCTTGTTGTTCAGTTTTGCAACGGTCATCAAGTTGTACTAAAGTCCTTCTACCCAGTACACATCTTCACGAACAACAATGTTGTTGAGTGCAATAGAGCCTTTACCTTTGATAGCACAGTGAGCATTATTTCCAAAGGAAACTGATCTACCATCATTGAGCTTTAAGTTGATGAACTTGTTCTTGTCACCGATCATGTGGTGAGTGCATCCGTTGTCAATGATCCAATCATCATGCTGATGAGATCTTGAGATAAGTGTCATTTCACTTACCACTGGGCTCTCTTTTGTTATTGCAACAAATGCAATCTCTGGATCTTCAGAGTCTTCAGATTCATTGTCTGTGACTCCTTCTGCAAGGTAGCACTCCTTTGCTTTATTCTTGAATCAGTTGCTCTTGTCTTTGTTGTCATTGTCTAGACATCTTGCAACAATATGTCTTATCTTATTACAGGAGAAACACTTTAAAAGAAGCTTTCCTTTGTATTTTCATTTTCCTTTGAGAAATCTTCTAGCGATGTGTGCTTCAAACTCATCTTGCTCCATCTCTTTTGAGAGCAGATTCTCAACAAGACTTCCAATCTTATTGGTAGAGCTGTTACCGATTTCTCTTCCTTTCTTGGTGGAAGAGGTATTAACCGAAGACTTAAAAGTAGCTTCTTGAATGGGTAAGCTATTATCAAAATTGCTCAATTCAAATACAGTTAACTTACCGATTAGGGAGTCTAGAGTGACTTGATCTTTGGTCACTGATCTGAGCTCTTGAATGGTGGAGATCTTGATGGCATACTGAGGTCTGAGCGTTCTCAGTATTTTGCTAACCACCTCCTCTTCACTAAGTTTTCCTCTAGCGCTTTTGATGGAGTTGATCACTTCTTTGATTTGGTTGTTGTATTGCTCAATGTGTTCTCCTTCATTCATCGTCATGTCATCATACTTTCCTCTGAGGCTCACAACCTTTTCTCTTTGTACATTTGGGTTGCCTCCATATACTAGTTGCAGCTTGGCCCACATCTTGTGAGCAGTTTCCAGATTTTCAATCTTAGCATAGACATAGTCTGGCAGCGTGTTGGCTATCATATCCATGGTAGTTGTGTGTTCTGTCTTGATCTTTAATTCATCAAGAGTTAGGATACCAGTGGGTTCATTGTAATCAGTGGTTACATGAGTCCAATATTGATCTTCGGTGGTCTTCATGTAGAGCTTCATTCTACTGCACCACAGAGTAAAGTTTTCCTTTGAAAACTTTGGTCCTTCCTTTCTCATCATCTTGACTTTTTCTTTTTGCGGTTAAGTAGTAAAGAAAAGAAACTGAGGGCTCTGATACCAATTGACTGTTCCAACTGGTGCTGAGAGGGGAGGGGTGAATCAACACTTATAAAATAAATCTGATGGTGTATACTTATAACTATAAGCAAAACATATTCAAGCATAAGAATAGCATCAAGAAATCAGCCACAAAGTAACACCAGATTTATCATGTGGAAACCCAATTCGGGTGAAAACCACGGTGTGAGGAAACCTCACAAATTCTGCACTTTTCTGAAGTGCGCCCTGTGAGGAGCCTTCCCTGTTAAAGGATTACAACGCACTGTTAGATGCAACCTGGTTAAGGGATTTGATACAATAAGGTCAATTAGTGTCTACCTGGTTAGAGGACTTAGAACACCTAAAAAGATGTCACCCGATTAAGGGATTTAGTACAAGGGGTCTGTTAATATCCACCCAAAATACTGGGATTAGCTATTGTAATTGTTAGAAAACAATAGAAGCATTGACCTTTTACAAATGGCTTTGCATATCCTGATAAGATCTCTGTTATACTGAACTGAGAAACATCACCGGTCATTGCTGGTATGTTCTCATTTTCTATTGTGCTTCTCTGCACACTCTTCTCTCTTCTCCTTTCTATTCATCTTAGCTTCTTCAGTGTACAAGTTCACTCTTTGCTTTGGCAGAATGAGGGCAAACTATATTCTTGACAGGTCGACGAATATATAGAGTCCTTGCCCTAATTTCTTTTCTCATGCATGACCTGTTTACAGATCTCCTTCGGATTCATCACCCAATGGAGTATTAGTTCACTAAGGAAACATCTGATGCATGTTGTTCATTTTTCTTCTTTATGAAAGAAAACAATAGATGCGTGTCAAACACCTTTCCTTCGCAAGAGATAACTGTATGTTTTAAAGCCACAAACTCTGGCTTTAAAACCTTCAAACGCGCCTCATACCGATCATCTTGTTAACTCAAAGTCTTTCGGATTTAGTGTAGTAAATCACGGTCAAAGAGTTGGTCAGCAGATAATTGACTATGACTTCCCTGGTTGATCTTATCACAACGAAGTCTTCACTTGATCGGTAAGATCCTTATGTTGTGAACAGGTAAGAGCTTTGACATGTCACCTTTCCTTCCTTTGGCTATACTGGTTGCATCCTTTCCTCAGTTGCGTAGTCGACACCAGTTGTATCCTTTCCTCGGTTGCCAATGCATTTTTCTTACTGACTGGTTGCTCTCGATGAGCAGATATAGTCTCTTCTTTCTTGCATAGTGTCGCCAGTTGCCAAACCAGTCTCTTGTCACTGGTTGTCAAACCAGTCTCTTTACACATAGAATTCATAGATCCAACACTGGTGTCCTCATTAGATCCTTAGACCTTGGATTGAGATGTCAAACACCTCTTTCCTCTTTTGCCAATCAATGACAATACTTAATTGCCATGTACCGGTAGCAAGCTTACCGGTTACCATCCCTTAATGCCAACAAATTGGTAATGGGATCGGTATCAACCCGATAACATTAATGTGAATCATAATTAGTATTGAATCGGTGTCAAACCGATTAAGAGTTTTCAATGTTGTGTATTACCAAAGGGTGTGACAATTAGTCATGGCTATGATAGGTGTGACTCCTCAAGGAGTTACGTCTATCATAGACGTGACCGATCGCCACATATTTATACTGATCAAAATGTTCAATACCAGCACCGAAATTAATAAGTGCGAAGTACATCGAACAACAACATAGTTTTGATATATTCCTTCATTGCAATTGACCATGTCTCCCTTTTTGCGAGAGCCCTTCTTTAAAATGTTAATGCCAAATTGACCATGTCTCCATGTTTCTTCCTATCAAAATTGTCACATACTACCTCAACTCACTGTCAAACATCACCCATTGTTTTCTTCCATGAGCAAGAACCTTAATTGTCAAATGTGTGTCCTAGCTCGAGGGATTCCAAAATTGAGCTTCAAAAATGATGTTACTAAATGAACTTCAAAACAAAAGATGTTTCCTTTTATACTTCAAAATGACTTATGTCATAAAATGACAACCTTGTCCAATACCTATAAGATGTATTTCAGTGGGCACATTTTCAATTAACTTTACAAAAAGTGATACCCATGTATAGAGACATGCCTATTTCATTAGGCACATGAAACATATTTAACCTCCATGTATGAAGAAGATGCATGGCCTATTAGGCTCTTGAGATTATGTTTAAACCCTCACAAATATATGTCTTGAATTATGATGATTTGAAACCAAATTTCATCTTGAATATATATAGATATGAAGTCTCACTATCAAGACCACTCATATCAATATCAATAATTCAAAATTATGAAACTTTGCCTTCAAAATTAAATATGTAATTTGGTGATCCTATTACCAAGTGCCAAGAAAGATGTAACTATGATCACCGTACCAATTTGTGTTTGACATTGATGCCAACACATGCCAGAGGGGTTAACAAATTATCTACTTGGAATGGCTAGTTGTTGAAGGTGTTCTACAAGTAGGTTGGTTATTAGTTTAGGTTTTATAACCATGATTTGCTACTATTTATTGACCTATTGAAGAATGATTGAAGGATGTTTCGTTCTTTTTAATTTAAAACTAGTTTAGATTGAATACAATAAAGTCGTCATAGAATAATAATATAATGGTGTAGTTATGAAGCCTAGTATAAGTAGTGAACATTAAATGATCTTTATAAATTTTGAAGAGGGCAAGGGATTAAGGCAAATCTTGTTTAACTTCAATATGATAATGAATTTTTGTAGACTAATATTGAGTAATTTTAAGTATGATAATAATTAGATCGTGCAGTGTATGCATTATTATCCTAAGTTCATAGGAGATCTCTTTATTATTTGTATACAATTAAAAAGACTTTAGCTCTTCATCCTTTTTTATCATTATTTGTTAATTTTCTTTTTTGAATACTTTTAATAAGACTAGCAAGGAGTAAACCACACTCTCTTATAATCAGGGGAATTGTATCTTGCACTCACTTACATTGTTGTATTATATATGTTTAACAGGTTTGTTGATGATAAAAAAGGTTTTGTGTTAGGGAATGATGGAGTTCTTCTTCGGTACCTTGGATGAATTATAGAAGATAGAAACAACAAATGTTTTCCTCAATAGACATCTTTATTTAAGTTTTGCCAATTTTGTAAATTTATGAATATTTGTTATTGCATGAAATGGAGAAATCCATGTGTTATAAGAACCTTGGCTTGCCTTTCTTGTAAAATATATTATTTCAAGGCCACAATAGTAAAAAATAGTTTTATTTTATTTTATTTAAAAAAAATAAAAAATTGTGGAGGGAGTATTTTAGACACATTGAAATTTGAATCTCTTACATATTATATTTAAACATAATGTGATTCATATATATATATATATATATATATAGGATTTCTTCGTTTCTAAGATTTAATAATTTTCTTATTACACGTTTCAATTCTTTAGGAGTGCCTTATACTTGGTGATAGTGCTCTCTAATATAATTAAAAGAACATAAATTTATTGATAAAGTAATGAACATTACAATTTAAAAATAATATATTTAGGATGGGTTTGTTAGGTTGTAACTTATGAAGGACCTTTGGCATCCAAATTACCTTATCCACAAGAATTTCTCTCCCTTTATATTTTATCTACCCTTTAAGTTGAAGGTTAAATGTTTCTTACTCTACCAAACAACATATGGTCCAAGATGATAAAAATTGATTGAATCTATCATCTTCATCATCCATAATCAATGCAGTTATTCTCAAAAGGTAACACATAATGTAAAGATGAATACACTTAACATACTTTAAGGAAGTATCAACATCAACAACTTTAATGTACAAGTTAGTGTGGGAAGGCGAGCATACATCCTTCTCAAACACTCGTAAATAATTTCATCCAATGGAACTTAGACTCAAATATTGGTTTCTTCACTATATAAACAAGTTTCTTCAAATCTATATTTTTTGTAATTGAAGATGGTTGTGCATTGGGGAGTGTAGTTGACAAGGGTGGAAAGTAATGAGAAAAGTTGATACATGATAGGGTTCTAAAATTCCATGAAGGGTTTTCAAATCAAGTAGCTCAACCAAAAAACACAACAATGTAAGAATTGTGGACACAATAGAACTTGTTATTTTTTATTGAATTAAATCAGAATGTTACTATATAAGAGTGTTTCATCTCTGGGGTGAACTTGCTAGAATACTTTGTGAGGTCAAACAACAAGAATATTGGACCCAAAGGCTATTGTATCAAGGTAACAACTTGAATCTATCATTAGTACCACTCACAAGAAAACACACTCTAATTGATAGTACTAAAATGTAAAACCAAAAAATAATTAGTATTTCCTTTAAGCGAGATTGTTAATGGGTTGGGATGTGCTTGGCTTGTACACTATTGATACTAAACATGTGAGATCAATGCTTACAAATAAGGGATGAGTGGTAGGATGGCTTTTTAATTAGCGATTCAAACTTGCTACAACCTTAATACCAGGTAGAATTTAGTAAGGAAGTTGGGGATTCCTACTTGACCTCCTCTAGTTTTGAGATTAAGAACTTGGTAATGTCTTGTCCTTTTCTTATAGCTTACATTTTTGTACCTGTGCTCACTTCTTGAGGACTAAAGCACTTCATAATTAATTAGAGATTGTTTCTAGCTTTGATTGTGTATTCATTGTTGCATCAACATTTCAAATTATATTGTATGATCCATCATCAAGATGAGAGAGTGCTAGAAGAGTGAAAATGAGTGAATGACATAGCAAGGTAACATAAAAAAGGCAAGGGTGACAAAAGTGGCACATAATACGAGAAAATTAAGAATAGAAAGACAATGAAAATAAATACAACATAAAATAAAAAGGAAAGCCAAGAAAGTCAACAAACAAAGTACGAAACCAAAAAATAAAACTTGAACAACCCAAGGGAAAAACAAAGAGAAACTAATACAAAACAAGTCAAGAAAAAAGTGTCGAACAACCATCAAAATTAAATCGGAAATGAATACCAAGAAAACAAAAGGAAAACTAAAAATCAAACCAAAAGAAAGAGCATTGTGTGGGTGTATGCCTACACACACACACACATGCAAATGTGTGCATCATGACTGCATGTATGTACAGATATGTATATGTATATGCGCGTGTATATCTACCTATTTGTGTGTGTGTGTATTCAAAAAATATATATATAAAAAAAGGAAAAATCCAATAAAACTAAAATGAAATTAAAGAAACCTAAAGGAAAAAATAAAACTTGCATTCAAATGTAGAGTGTTAGTTTGTGGGTTTGTGCTAATAAATACATACAAATTAAACTTATACAAGAAACAAACAAGAAAGAAAAATTAGTACACAAATAATGAACACTATAATTATGTATATTATAATATATATGTCTTGAAATGTATTTAGGTATATATAAAATATGTAAATGGAAAGAAAGGTAAATTATGGATAAAAGAAAAAAGTATATTAATCAATAACAAAAATATAAATAAAAGACAAAGAGAGACTACACATTAATATTATTATAATATATTTTTTTTCTTTTATTCATAGTTTACATTTCTTTCCATTTACATATTTTATATATACCTATAGACATTTCAAGATATATGCTATCATATACATATTTATAGTGTTAATTATTTGTGTATTGATTTTTCTTGTTTGTTTGTTTCTTGTCTAGTTTTGATCAAGTATGTGTTTATTAGCACACATCTACACACTAACACTCTACATTTGGTTATGAATTTTATTTCTTACTTAGGTTCTCTTAATTTTTATTCTAGTTTTATTAGATTTTTCCTTTTTTTTTTGTTTTTAGAATTTTCTTGTGTGTAGGTTGTAGAGTAAAGGATTTTGCCACCTTCCACAAGAACAAAATCTCGCTTACACTACCTCAAGAACAGGACTGAGCAAGGCTCAATGGGAAATAAAACTAGTCTACAAACTACTTACAAAATTATTTAAAGTACTCAAGCAATTCTAGTATAATTCAAATGCAAGCTAAGCAAGCTATGTAGATGAAGTAGATTACAAGAACACAAATAAAACACAATATATACTACACATGGATATCCCGATCTCAAAAACAAAAAATACACAGCCTGGGAACATACCGTGAAAGTTTGAAGCTCTTGGCCTTGGACAACAGTGTGTCGCAAGGACGTCTACATGGCATGCTAGAGTCTCAAATGTCAGAGAACAAAAATCTCCAAAATGACACTATCAACCTCTTGATTCTAGCTCCAAGCACTTACTCGCCACCTACACACATAAAAGGAGGAAACTTATTGTGGATGTTTAAGAGGCTTGTCTTAATCAAACCCCCACTTTGGTGTTCCCACCTCCATGGACAATCAGATAGATAGATATGTATAATAAACCGAAATGGAGACATGAAATAGAAATAAACCCCATCCTTAATGGAAGGGAACCCCTATTACACAAAGATGTGGAATAAAAATGAACCTCGCTTGAGGGAGGAAAGCCCTTATTGCACAAAGATGATATAGATAGTAAAAATGAACCTTGCTTGAGAGAGGAAAGCCCTTCCTACCTAGAAAATATATTAGAAGATATTGAACGTATATGTATGAGATAATAAAAACTTAGCTCATAAGAGATAAAGCATGCAAACAAGATGAGCACGACTGTAGATCTTCCCAAGCTGTGGAGAGAATCCAACAGAGCTTTGGTACGAGGATGTGAGAGAGAAGAGAGAGCTAGGAGCCAAGAGAGCCAAAGAGTAACCAAGAGAGAGTCTAAGAATTTGAGAGACTGAAAATGAGAAAAAAGAAGTTGTTTATGGTCATTTGCGGGTGCAAGTAGTCATTTCGTATGCATTTCAAAGAGGGGAGACATATTTTCTTTACAAGTTTTGTGGACATTACCACACCGCGTTAACGGCCAGGCACCACACTCATGTACAAGCATGTGGGCCTCAAATTTAGCTAAGATATCATGGACACTATGGTCAAAGAAGTCATGATGTCCAAATATGTCCATCTGATAATGGTGTTCAAATGTTAGCTCATGGGACTCGATGCAAAAGTATCATAAATGCAGGGGTGCAAATTTAGGACACTACATTTTTCCCCCACTTTAGTGAGCCAATCACTACAAGGAATTGGGTGCACTAAATTTATGCATGTCAGATAAAGAAGCAGATAGGCGCATTAATAGCTTGATGAAAAAAAATGTAGCTATGAAAACTTATTGTTAGTGTAATTAAATATTCCTAATTACACTTTACTTAATCTTACTTAGGTTAATGCATTACATTTAAATATTCATAATTACACTTTACTTAATCTTACTTAGGTTAATGCATTGCATAGTAGTTTGTGATTGAGACACCTAGGAGTGTGCACCTCATTAAGCACATGGTGTAGGAGAAATTCCACTTTTGGTGTGAGATCCATCTTTAGTGCTCTTATCACATTATCATCCTAATCCATTGCACATACTTCATTGCATAATGGAGGATGATCCACATTTGGTGGACATGTGATTACACCTAGCATAGGTGATAGCTTATTAGCTCCTTATCATTCTCTCTTATCGCCTTTCCTATATAAGGAGGCCTATTATGTAATCATGTATCAAGGTGAATTCATTGGATCAATTCAATATCAATCATTGCATTTATATCATCTCTCTTGTGCTTTTCTTTAACCTCTAGATCCTTGATTCAATCTTTGCTATTTGCAAATTCTTACATGGTATCAGAGCCATTGGAGTGTTTTTATTAGCCGATTTGAAGAGATCTTGTTGCAAGCTTTGAAGGTCCAAATCTTAGATTTGAAGACCAGTGTGTTGTAGAAGCGTCTTGGAGCAGATCTGACCTCACCATTGCATTTGGGAGGTTATTTTGGTTAAGATTGACTGTAAACTCGCCCATATCCGACGAAAGTCCAAATCGAGGCAATTTTTTTTGCAAATCAGATTGTACAACCCAATTTGCACCTTTGCGGTATGATTTTGAGAAAAAAAAATAAATTATTTTGCTATTTTTGGAAAAAAAATTTCCTGTGCAAAATTATTTTTGGGTCTGGTACATGCCCTAGCATTTATTACATTGCAATAGAGAATAATCTCTTTTCATCGGACAACATCCGACATCAGTGGTGACATCAGCAACAACAAAGACATCAAGTACAATGTTTGTACCGAGCTCAAGCCCGAGGGCAAGCTCAAGTACAGGCCCAACTGGGTCCTTCAATTCACTTTAACAGCAGAGTGTTTTCATATAAAAACACAATAAATCCCCACATCTTGATCAATGTGGGAGTAAAGTCTCAGAGGCCTCCTCATGTGCACCGTTGCCCCAATGACAATTCCACTACCAACCACACGGGCTTCCAGTGACTGCCACGTGGGCTGCCAGCGACCACCATGCAAGTTGACAGTGAATGCCAAGTCACCGCCATGTGGGCTACTAGCGACCGCCCAGTCAGCACCACGTGGCTAACCAAATAATGCACTTTGAATTGGTAAATCGATACCAGTGAATTGTGCTTGAGGATGATTTAAATTAGAGCCATCATTGTGCTTACATGGAGATCAATTTGAGAGAGGAGGTTCAACGTTTAATCTTAGTAATAATCTATAGAGTTTAGAGGGAGGTTTTTGTGCAGAATCGTTGCCATTAGAGGTCAGCATTTGGGAGATTAAACAACCACATTGCATCTATTGGAAACGACCATTGTTTATAGGCTGCGATCTGAGTTTGATGGCAACGTTAGTCTTCTATAGGGGTTGTGATTTCATTTGGAGAGTCCTAGTTTATTTTTTGAGGATCCAATTTCATCCAAAGGTGCCAGGGAGTTCAATTCCAATATCAACGTTGAAGATGTTGATTTTATTGTAGTTGTGGTTGGAATCCACAAACCAACCTAGATATCACAAAGGTTGTGATTATTTATATGAGATAATATAATTATATTGTATAAATTATGTTGTATATATAATAATAATTATATTATATTAATAATATAATAATTGTGATTATATTGATAAATATAATTATAGATAATATGATATAGTTTATTAATATAATTATTTAATATATAATTACATTAATGGTGTCCCTTGGTGAAAGGGAACCTCTTGCATATATTACAATGGGATAAGTGATCTCATGGGCGTATATACATTATACTTATCTCATTGGGGTATATACATTATATCGAATTAAAAAGATCAAAACTTTAACATGATGAGAGTATGTTCTTTGCCAGGGCTGTGAGATTTTAGATATGAAGTTTTAGAATTAATATGCGAAAAAAATATATTACGTGGAAGATTTGGTGAGACTCGGCAATGAATAAAAGGGTCTGATAAATAGACCAATTACATATGTGACAGATCTGGTGAGATTCTGATGCAGAACCTTCCGTAGGTCATAAACTAATACATAAACTTCCGAAGGTCATAACTTTTGACTCGGGTATGAGTTTTTGCTAGAAAAATTTGGGTGCATGCCACAGGAGGTGCCATTTGTTTTGCCAATGGATCTTAGATCGATTGGGGTCCATTTTGGCACATTTTCGGGAGCTGAAAGTTTCATTTAGGGCTCCGAAATCAGCTTTTAGTGCTTTTTCTCTAGTTTTTATAAATTTCTATTTTGTAATAAATTCGAATTTATGTTTCTAATCTCGGATATTAGTTAGAAATTCATTCTAACTTAGTCGAGGGCATGTTTAGGCAAAAAATCAGCTTTTTAGGTGTTGTCTTGAAAATTACCAAAAATGGCAAAAAAATAACTATGGAAAAAACTACCAAAAAGGGTAATTTTTAGTTTTCTTGATTTTCTAGGTTTTTTTGGTTACTTAAAAGTTTGCAGTGAATTGTAGAGTCAGACAATGATGAATGGAAAATATTGAAGGTTTCAAATCTGGTTTATTTGTCTTGGAATTGAGTTGTATTGTTAACAAAGAGTGTTGTGCTACATCATTTGGTATCAGAGCAGGAAGATGGTTAGGAGAGGAAGATGAAGAGGAAGAGGAAGAGGAAGAGGAGGTGTCATGCCGATGTAAATATTGATGATGGATATGTAGAGGCAGATTGAATGACTCAGTGAGTGAATAGATAATCAAGGAATACAAGGAGGGAATGAATCTGATGAAGAGGGAAACCAAAGAGGTGCTGACCAAAATGAAGAAAATATAGAAGAGAGGCTAGAAGAAATGAGCTATGAAGATAGAGTTCTCAGGGCTTTGGAAGGAAGGAGTGAAGCAATCAAGATTGATGTTTCAGACTATGCTGGTAGTCTTAAGCCAGAAGAATTAATAGACTGGCTAAAGGAGATGGGGAAACTTTTTGAATGGAAGCCTATGACAGAAGAAAATAAGATAGAGTTTGCATGCACAAAATTAAAAGGACACACAATGATATAGTGGGATCATCTCCAAAAGGAACAAACTAGAAAGGGAAAAGAAAAGATTAAGAAATGGAGCAAGACGGAGAAAAATCTCAAAGAAAAATTCTTACCCATGGATTATTCACAAACCCTCTTTTGCAGGTTCCAGAATTTGAAGCAAAACTTGTCTTCAGTGCAAGACTATACAAATGAATTCTACAAGCTATCCATGCGCATAGAGCATCAAGAAAATAATGAGCAGATGGATGCTAGATACATGAATGGCCTAAATTCTCCATCCAAGATTAATTGAGCATTCATTGTGTCAACAATATGGAGGAAGCCTACCAATTAGCCCTAAAGGTTGAAGAAATGAAGAATAGGCAATATTTCTAGAGGAATAGAGGTGATTGAAGGGGTACCTCAACTCCATTTCAAGGAGGTTCTAATAATGGTCGGGGAGATTCTTTTCAAGGATTTGAAAAAAATATAGACACCAAGCAAGATCCTCCAAATCAAGAAAGAGGAAGGGGGTTTCAGAGAGGACGAGGCTACGAAAGCGGAAGAGGTTGGGAAAATTAGAGAAGGCTAGTAGAAAAATGGTAGCTAAGGAAATGGTAGAGAAATTAAATCTGCAATGTGAGAAACATCCTTGTCCTTACCGTATTGCATGGTTTAAGAAAGGAAATGAGGTTATTGTTGATAAAAGATGTTTGGTTAGGTTTACTATAGGAAAAATCTATAAGGATGAGATATGGTGTGATGTTATTCCTATGGATGCTTGTCATATTTTGTTGGGAAGGCCATGGCAGTGAGAGGAAGATCATGCACGATGGAGAGAAAAGTACACATACCTTCTGGAAGGATTGCTCTAAAGTGACTCTCTTACCACTTAAGGATGAAAGGAAGAATGAGACCATGTTGTCTACAGAGGATGTTGTCAAAGAAATGAAGGTGACAGGTTGCTGCTATGCATTGGTAGTAAAAAGAGAAGAACTAGAAGACATAATACCACATGATGTAGTAAAGATACGAGAAGAATTTGCTGATGTTATTCCAAATGAGCTACCTGATGGTCTCCCACCAAAAAGGGATATACAACACCATATTGATCTGATTCCTGGAGCAACTCTTCCTAATCAAGCAGCATATTGAATGAACCCAACACAACATACAGAGCTCAACAAACAAGTAACATAACTCATTGAGAAAGGCCTGGTGAGAGAAAGCATGAGCCCATGTGTTGTGCCTGCATTGTTGACCCCGAAAAAGGATGGAACATGGAGGATGTGTATTGACAGTAGAGAAATTAATAAGATTACTATCAAGTATCAGTTTCCTATTCCCCGTATAGAGGATATGATGGATGAATTAGCAGGGGCCAAATACTTCAGCAAGATTGATCTACGAAGTGGATACCACCAGATTTGAATTCATGAAGTAGATGAGTGGAAGATAGCTCTTAAGACTAGGGATGGCTTGTATGCCATTTGGGCTTTCTAATACACCAAGTACATTCACGAGATTGATGAATATTGTCTTATGACCTTACATTGTTAAGTTTGTTGTAGTTTATTTTGATGATATCCTAATTTATAGAAAAAACAAAGGAGATCAACTACAACACTTGAGGATCATCCTGAGTGTACTGAGGAAAGAGAATCTCTGTGAAAATTTGAAGAAGTGCAGATTCATGCAAAATAGTTTGACTTTTTTGGGCTTCGTCATTTCTGAAGATGGTGTTCAGATGGACCTAGAAAAGGTCAAGGCAATCCTAGAATGGCTTAGTTCATCCAACATAACAAGGGTAAGGAGTTTTCATGGATTGGCAACTTTCTATAGAAAGTTTATTCAAAATTTTAGCAGTATTGTAGCGCCCAAAACAGATTGTACAAAAGGAAGGGAATTCACATGGACAACAGATGCTGAATAGAGTTTCCAATTCTTGAAGAAAAAGGTAACTGAAGCTCCTATATTGACACTTCCAAATTTTTATAAAGTATTTGAAGTAGAGTGTGATGCTTCCCATGTTGGAATAGGTGTTGTTCTTAGCTAGACAGGTAAACCAGAAGCCTTTTTCAGTGAAAAGTTAAATGATGATGTGAGGAAGAACTATTCTACCTATGATTTAGAATTTTATGTTATTGTTCAAGCCTTAAGGCATTGGAGGCATTATCTGGTCCCACAAGAAATTGTATTGTTTACAGATCATTTGGCCTTGAAATATGTGAACACACAAAAAACATTGAATAGTAGGCATGCTAAATGGGTGTCTTTCTTCCAAGGGTTTAATTTTGTTTTGAAGCATAAGTCTGGAAAGAAGAATCAGGTTGCCGATGCCCTAAGTCGGTGTGTTACACTCATAACTACAATGGAAACAGATGTCACTGGTTTTGATTCTATTAAATTTTTGTATGAGGCTGCTGATATTTTTAGGAAATTATAGAGAAGATTAAAGAACCAGCAACTAATCTTCTAGATTAAATGAGAGGAGAATACTTTATGTAGGGTGGTTACCTCTTTAGAGGAAAACAACTTTGTATACCAGCTAGTTCCATGAGGGAAAATATTATTTGAGAATTTCATAGTGGTGGTTTGGCTGGTCACTTTGGGAAGGATAAGATGATAACCTTGGTTGAAGATAAATACTATTGGCCAAAATTGAAAAGGGACATTACTAAGTATGTGGCAAGGTGCAAAATCTATCAACTGGCTAAGGGTCACTCCCAAAACACATGATTGTATACACCTCTACCTGTACCCATCGAGCCATGGATAGACATGAGTATGGATTTTGTATTGGGGCTTCCCCACACCTAGCGAGATACATATTCTATTTTTGTAGTTGTTGATAGATTCTCTAAGATGGCTCATTTTATTACTTGTAAAAAAACTAATGATGCCACAAGGATAGCCAACTTATTTTTCTCAGAATTGTTAGACTCCATGGCATTCCAAAGACTATCACATCTCATAGGGATACTAAATTTAAGAGTCATTTCTGGAGGACCTAATGGAAGAAGATGGGAACGCAGTTGCAGTTTAGTAGTGCCTATCATCCCCAAACTGATTGGAAAACTAAGGAAGTCAATCAGAGCTTGGGAAACCTATTACGGTGCATTGTTGGTGAAAGGCCCAAGCAATGGGACTTGGCATTGCCTCAAGCAGAGTTTTCTTACAATAGTTCTGTTAACAGATCAATTGGAAAATCTCCTTTCCAGATTGTATATGGTAAGAATCCTCAGGGTGTTTTGGACCTTTTACAACTCCCTATGCAAGATAGAATTAGCGATGATGGGGAAGCATTTGTTGAATAACTTCAACAACTTCAACAAGATGTAAGGAGTAAATTGCAAGATAGCAATGAGCGATATAAGTATGTTGTAGATGCCAGTAGAAGGAGACAAATATTTAATACAGGTGATTTGGTGATGGTGCACTTGAGGCATGAGAGATTTCCTACTGGAACATATCATAAGCTGAAATACAAAAAGATAGGTCCTTGCCGAATTCTGAAGAAGATCAATGATAATGCTTATGAGGTTTGTTTACCAAATGATCTGGATATTTCTCCTGTATTTAATGTTTCTGATTTATATGCATTTCATGGAGAGCTATCTGAGCCAGATAGTAAAGATGAGGTGGATTGGCATCACCACCTTCCAAGTAAAAAGAAGGAAAAGATTTCCCACATTCTAGATAAGCAGTCTACAGTCACCCGGAATGGTTATTACAATAGGTACTTGATTCAGTTGGAGGGATTACCAACGATAGATAGCACTTGGATCTCAGAGTGGGAAGTGATGAAGTTGGACCCCACAAAGTTGCAGTAGTTCACAGACAACCACTTGCAGGAGTTGTGTTCCTTTAAAGAAGGGGAGAATGATGCAGAAGCTTTTGTAGGTCATAAACTAATACATAAACTTCCGGAGGTCATAACTTTTGACTCAGGTCCGGGCTTTTGCTGAATTTTTTTGGGTGCATGCCTTAGGAGGTGGCATTTGTTTTTCCAATGGATCTTGGATCAATTGGGGTCCGTTTTGGCACATTTTCAGGAGTTGAAAGTTTCATTTAGGGCTCTGAAATCAGCTTTTAGTGCTTTTTCTCTAGTTTTTAGAAATTTTTGTTTTGTACTAAATCCGAATTTATGTTTCTAATCTCGGATATTAGTTGGCAATTCATTCTAACTTAGTCGAGGTCATGTTTAGGCAAAAAAATCATCTTTTTAGGTATTGTTTTGAAAATTACCAAAAATGGCAAAAAATAACTATGGAAAAAATTGCCAAAAAGGGTAATTTTTAGTTTTCTTGATTTTCTAGGTTTTTTTGGTTACTTAAGAGATTGTAGCGAATTTTAGAGTCAGTAAGTGATGAATGGAAAATATTGACGGTTTCAAATATGTGTTTATTTGTCTTGGAATTGAGTTTTATTGTTAACAAAGAGCGTTGTGCTACATCATTTGGTATCAGAGCAGGAAGATGGCTGGGAGAGGAAGAGGAAGATGATGAGGAAGAGGAAGAGGAGGTGTCAAGCTGATGCAAAGATTGATGATGGATATACAAAGGGAGATTGAATGACTCAGTGAGTGAATAGATAATCAAGGAATACAAGGAGGGAAAGGAGGGAATGAATCTGATGAAGAGGGAAACCAAAGAGGTGCTGACCAAAATGAAGAAAATATAGAAGAGAGGCTAGAAGAAATGAGCTATGAAGATAGAGTTCTCAGGGCTTTGGAAGGAAGGAGTGAAGCAATCAAGATTGACGTTTCAGACTATGCTGGTAGTCTTAAGCCTGAAGAATTAATAGACTAGCTAAATGAGATGGGGAAATTTTTTGAATGGAAGCCTATGACAGAAGAAAAGAAGATGAAGTTTGCATGCACAAAATTAAAAGGACACACAATGATATGGTGGGATCATCTCCAAAAGGAACGAACTAGAAAGGGAAAAGAAAAGATTAAGACATGGAGCAAGATGGAGAAAAAGCTCAAAGAAAAATTCTTACCCATGGATTATTCACAAACTCTCTTTTGGAGGTTCCAAAATTTGAAGCAAAACTTGTCTTCAGTGCAAGACTATACAAATGAATTCTACAAGCCATCCATGTGCATAGAGCATCAAGAAAATAATGAGCAGATGGCTGCTAGATACATGAATGGCCTAAAATTCTCCATCCAAGATGAAATGAGCATTCATTGTGTCAATAGTATGGAGGAAGCCTACCAATTAGCCCTAAAGGCTAAAGAAAAGAAGAATAGGCAATATATCTAGAGGAATAGAGGTGGTCGAAGGCATACCTCAACTCCATTTTGGGGAGGTTCTAATAATGTTCAGGGAGACTCTTTTCAAGGATTTGAAAAAAATATAGACACCAGGCAAGATCCTCCAAATCAAGAAAGAGGAAGGGGGTTTTAGAGAGGACAAGGCTATGGAAGTGGAAGAGGCTGGGAAAACTAGAGAAGGCCTTTCACTTAGTTTAGGTGTGGAGAAGAAGGACAAAAAGCCTTTGAATGTTCAAATTATAACATGCCAGAAAGAAATCAAGGAGGACAACCTAGAGTGAACCTGGTTTAGCCAGAATTCATAAAAGTAGGAACATAACAAGAGGTCCTACCAGACATGGGAGAAACTCTCATGATGAGGAGATTGATGATCATTCCAGAGAAGGAAGAAGTCTCTAAAAATAACTTTGATGATTTGTGGCTTCAAACCAACATCTTCAGAACTAGATGCACTTTAGGAGGAAAGGTATGCAAAGTTATTATTGATGGGGGTAGTTGTGAGAATATGGTAGCTAAGGAAATGGTAGAGAAATTAAATCAGCAATGTGAGAAACATCCTCGTCCTTACCGTATTGCATGGTTTAAGAAAGGAAATAACATTACTGTTGATAAAAGATGTTTGGCTAGGTTTACTATAGGAAAAATCTATAAGGATGAGATATGGTGGGATGTTATTCCTATGGATGCTTGTCATATTTTGTTGGGAAGGCCATGGCAGCATGATATAGGAAGATCATGCACAATGGAGAGAAAAATACATATACCTTCTAGAAGAATGGCTCTAAAGTGACTCTCTTACCACTTAAGGATGAAAGGAAGAATGAGACCATGTTGTTTGCAAAGGATGTTGTCAAAGAAATGAAGGTGACCTGTTGCTACTATGCATTGGTAGTAAAAAGAGGAGAAGAACTAGAAGACATAATACCACATGATGCAGTAAAGATACTAGAAGAATTTGCTGATGTTATTCCAAATGAGCTACCTAACGGTCTCCCACCAAAAAGGGATATAAAACACCATATTGATATGATTCCTGGAGCAACTCTTCCTAATCAAGCAGCTTATCGAATGAACCCAACACAACATGCAGAGCTCAACAAACAAGTAACAGAACTAGTTGAGAAAGGCCTGGTGAGAGAAAACATGAGCCCATGTGCTATGCCTGCATTGTTGACCCCAAAGAAGGATGGAACATGGAGGATGTGTACTGACAGTAGAGCAATTAATAAAATTACTATCAAGTATCGGTTTCCTATTCCCCGTATAGATAATATGATGGATGAATTAGCAGGGTCCAAATACTTCAGCAAGATTGATCTACGAAGTGGATACCACCGATTCAAATTCATGAAGGAGATGAGTGGAAGACATCTTTTAAGACTAGGGTGTTAGGAATGAATGCTAAATGTTTGGTAGCCATTCTGTAGCATTTTTTGTTGTCTTCATGACTATGATTGTCATTGATGTCAACACAGTGATTTACCGGAGACTTGCAGAGAAGCAGACAGAGTTTGGATTAGCGCATGTGGGTTATTGTAGTTGGAGTTATGCGATGTTGAGGATATACTCTTTTATATGTTATATGTCTATGGTTAAGAGCGCAAACAGTAATTCATTTATTCATGGAAGTTATGAGCATTTTGGTGGAAGCAGTATTCAGGCAATGTTCCTAAGTAGCAGTTCGTGGAAATCAGATGATATCTCCTAATCGGGATGGAATCTGGTTTTGTGTAGTTAAAGGGAAGTTGAAGACACATTTTTAGTGACGTGGATGATAGCACAAACTTCGAGGTCACACGAGTGAAGATTTATTGTATTTGGAAGCTAACAATTTTGTGTAATTTTGTTGTAGCATGTGGAAACTTTTATGTTGTAATTGTATGCAGACTCATTTGTAATTATTTAAGTGTGGTATAAAGGAAGGAAAGTATTTACTTGATTGTGTGGTGATCGGGTGTGATGATGTATGCATGAAGTGAAGAAAAGAGCTAAGTATGAAAGAGAATTTGTGAAGGAAGACATGCGAAGTATAGAGATCTGAAATTGAGATCTGGTGTAACAGTGAGTGCGGTTTGGCACAATCAAAGAAGAGGTAACATATTATTCTATTGAGTAATACAAAGATTATTTGGATAGTGTGTTTAGTGATCTTACCTTGAAGTTGTTTGGGCAATGGGTCCTTCTGTCTTCCATAACTCTTAACAGGGTTAGAATCTTTTAACAGGGATTCAAAATCTCCTAACAGGGATTCATATGTACTGAATGTATTTCATAAGACTCCTAACAGAGTCCATCTTTTCACAAGGAATATTCATATTAGTGCATCTTTTATGGGCATCATTCCCACCGGGGTTTACTCTTTGATCAAGAGGTTCCCTAGTCAACATCTCTTGTGTCATTGTGTTATTGTGTATGAATATCTTTCTATGGTTGGTAATTATATTTCTTATATGGTTTAATGTTGTTGAAGATGATAAAAGTTATAATTATCTGATAACTGATTCACCCCCCCCCCCCCCCCCCTCTCAGTTATCTTGGTGGACATTACTTTCTAACATAGGGATGGCTTTTATGAATGGATGGTTATGCCATTTGGGAAAACTAATGCACCAAGTACATTAATGAGATTGATGAATATTGTCGTATGACCCTACATTGGTAAGTTTGTTGTAGTTTATTTTGATGATATCCTAATTTATAGCAAAAAGAAAGGAGATCACTTACAACACTTGAGGATCATCCTAAGTGTACTGAGGAAATAGAATCTCTGTGCAAATTTAAAGAAGTGCAGATTCATGCAAAATAGTTTGAAGTTTTTGGGCTTTTTTATTTTTGAAGATGGTGTTCAGATGGACCCAGAAAAGGTCAAGGCAATCCTAGAATGGCCTAGTCCATCCAGCATAACAGGGGTAAGGAGTTTTCATGGATTGGCAACCTTCTATAGAAAGTTTACTTGAAATTTTAGTAGTATAGTAACGCCCATAATAGATTGTACGAAAGGAAGGGAATTCACATGGACAACAGATGCTGAATAGAGTTTCCAATTCTTGAAGAAAAAGGTAACTAAAGCTCCTATATTGGCACTTCCAAATTTTGATAAAGTATTTGAAGTAGAGTGTGATGCTTTTGTTGGCAATTTGGCTGACGTGAGTACACAGATGTTGTCATTATGGAAACATATGATCCTCATGAAGATCACACAAGTCAAAGAGCAAGTATAGCAGAGTGCATCACTAATTTGTCTAAGTGTGAGACAATGTTTTCACAGTGTACCAGGACACAATTTTTGTTTGCGACGTTGACTGGAGTGAGTTCAGTGCTTGCACACTTGAAAATAGACTCTATGATGGCTAATGATGACCCATCTTAGAGCGAAAGTCAGTAAAACATGTACGGAATTAGTTATGACAATTTTACCAAAGACAGTGCGAAGCTGTCAGGATAGAATATGAAGGCAAAATTGGTAAAGAGTTAAGGGATTATTTTGTTTATCAAAATAATGACTTAACAATATAAAGGGACGACATCCTAGATGTTAACTCTTAGATAATGATATATGGAAGCCGACCATGTAAAGTTATTAGCCTTAATAACTTGTATATATATGCAATTGTAATTGAAAAGAACATACATGAAGCGAAGAAAAAAGTGATGTAATAAATGTAATTGTGAAGCAAATGTAATAGTGATAATGCGAAGATAGGAGCAGCAAAGGAATATTGATACAAGAAGAAAAAGGTTATGTACCTTGACCTATTTTGTATACATTGTATATTACTTGTTTGGGCAGTGGGCTCATCTAGTAATCAGAGTTTGTATTAACAACTCCTAACAGGGTTGAGGCTTCTAACAAGGCCTATAGTCCCTTAATCAAGACTGATACACTATATGCTTGTAATAGACTCCTAACAAGGTCAACATCCTTAACATGATACTTTTGATTAGTGAATCTTTGTGGGTACCATCCCCACCAGGGTTTTCCCTTGGCCAGGGTTTCCTCGAGAACAAACAATGTGTTATGAGTTCTTTGATGTTATTGCTATGCATGTTATTTAGTTTCTTATGTTATGAATGTGTGAAGATAATCTATTATATCCATATTTGGGCAAAAGATAAAGTTTTTAGAATACTGATTCACCCCCCTTCTCAATATTCCCTATTTCTAATAGCTTCCCATGTTGGAATAGGTGATGTTCTTAGCCAGACAAGTAAACCAGTAGCCTTTTTCAATGAAAAGTTAAATGATGTGAGGAAGAACTATTCTACCTATGATTTAGAATTTTATGCTATTTTTCAAGCCTTAAGGCATTGGAGGCATTATATGGTCCCACAAGCATTTTTATTGTTTACAGATCATTTGGCCTTGAAATATGTGAACACACAAAAGAAATTGAATAGTAGGCATGCTAAATGGGTGTCTTTCTTGCAAGGGTATAATTTTGTTTTGAAGCATAAGTATGGAAAGCAAAATTAGGTTGTTGATGCCCTAAGTCGGTGTGTTACATTCATAACTACAATGGAAAAAGAGGTCATTGGTTTTTATTCTATTAAAGTTTTGTATGATGCTGCTGATGATTTTTGGGAAATTATAGAGAAGATTAAAGAACTAGCAACTAATATTCTAGATCACATGAGAGGAGAATACTTTATGCAGGATGGTTACCTCTTTAGAGGAAAACAAATTTGTATACCTGCTAGTTCCATGAGGGAAAATATTATCCAAGAATTTCATAGTGGTGGTTTGGCTAGTCACTTTGGGAAGGACAAGACGATAGCCTTGGTTGAAGATAAATACTACTGGCCAAAATTGAAAAGGGACATTACTAATTATGTGGCAAGGTGCAGAATCTATCAAGTGGCTAAGGGTCACTCCCAAAACACAGGATTGTATACACCTCTACCTATACCCATCGAGCCATAGATAGATGTGAGTATGGATTTTGTATTGGGGCTTCCCCACACCTAGCGAGGTACATATTCTATTTTTGTAGTTGTTGATAGATTCTCTAAGATGGCTCATTTTATTACTTGTAAAAAAACTAATGATGCCACAAGGATAGCCAACTTATTTTTCTCAGAAGTTGTTAGACTCCATGGAATTCCAAAGACTATCACATCTGACAGGGATACTCAAATTTCAGGAGGACCTTACGGAAGAAGATGGGAACACAGTTGCAGTTTAGTAGTGCCTATCATCCCCAAACTGATGTAGTCAATCAGAGCTTGGGAAACTTGTTGCGGTGCATTGTTGGTGAAAAGCCCAAGCATTGGGACTTGGCATTGCGTCAAGTAGAGTTTGCTTAGAACAGTTTTGTTAACAGATGAACTAGAAAATCTCCTTTTCAGATTGTATATGGTAAGAATCCTCAGAGTGTTTTGGACCTTGTACAACTCCCTATGCAAGATAGAATTAGTGATGATGGGGAAGCATTTGTTGAACACCTTCAACAACTTCAACAAGATGTAAGGAGTAAATTGCAGGATAGCAATGAGCGATATAAGGCTATTGCAAATGTCAGTAGAAGGAGACAAATATATAATGCTTATGAGGTTTGTTTATGAGATGATCTGGATATTTCTCATGTATTTAATGTGTCTGATTTATATGCATTTCATGGAGGAATATCTGAGCCAGACAGTAAAGATGAGGTGGATTGGCATCACCACCTTCCAAGTAAAAAGAAGGAAAAGATTGCCCACATTCTAAATAAGCAGTCTACAGTCACCCGGAATGGTCATTACAATAGGTACTTGATTCAATGGGGGGGATTACCAGCGACAGATAGCACCTGGATCTCAGAGTGGGAAGTGATGAAGTTGGACCCCACAAAGTTGCAATAGTTCATAGACAACCACTTGCAGGAGCTGTGTTCCTTTAAAGAAGGGGAGAATGATGTAGAACCTTCTGTAGGTCATAAACTAATACATAAACTTAAGTGCTAGTTTCTGGATTCAATTGTGTATTGCTTTTTTCCATCAACGTTTCAGATCATACTACATGATCCATGATCCATCATCATGTCTCTTTTCTCTCTAGCATCCTGATGATGGATCATGTAGTATGATCCGAAACGTTGATGGAAAAAAGGAATACACAATTGAATCCAGAAACTAGCACTTAATAGTATGGATTGTGGAAATCTAATGGATCTAATACATAAACTTTCGAAGGTCATAACTTTTGACTTAGGTTTATATTTTTGCTGAAATTTTTTAGGTGCGTGCCTCAGGAGGTGGCATTTATTTTGCCAATGGATCTTGGATCGATTGGGGTCCGTTTTGGCACATTTTCAGGAGCTGAAAGTTTCATTTAGGGCTCCGAAATCAGCTTTTAGTGCTTTTTCTCTAGGTTTTAGAAATTTATGTTTTGTAATAAATCTAAATTTATGTTTCTAACCTCGGATATTAGTTGGCAATTCATTCTAACTTAGTCAAGGGCATGTTTAGGCAAAAAATCATCTTTTTAGGTGTTGTTTTGAAAATTACCAAAAATGGCAAAAAAACAACTATGGAAAAAATAGCCAAAAAGGGTAATTTTTAGTTTTCTTGATTTTCTAGGTTTTTTTGGTTACTTAAGAGTTTGCAGCAAATTGTAGAGTCAGTCAGTGATGAATGGAAAATATTGAAGGTTTCAAATCTGTGTTTATTTGTCTTGGAATTGAGTTTTATTGTTAACAAAGAGTGTTGTGCTACATCAGATTCAACAATGAATTGAAGGGTATGTTAAATGGAGTAATTACATACGTGATAGATTTGATAATACTTCTTGTTCAAATTGGCGATGTTTAAGAGTTCAAACAAAACAAATAAGAAGCATGTCTGGTAACCCATGCTGGGTATAAAAATTTTAGGATTATGTTCTGCAGTTGCAGGTTTGCTTATCGCCTAGGAATTGGTGCATATAAGACAATGCAAATAACAAGCACTCCTTTATCAACATTTTTAATGTTTTTTATTTAATGGGCATATTTAAAAAACATATATATATTGTTTATTTCAAGTTGAAGTATTTATATGAGGGGTCTATTGTTTGCTTATAACCACACATCCAACGAAAGAGGTATTTGCATCAATTCAAGGTGACATGAGACAGGGTTTGTGTTGGAAGGTGCAAGCCTGAAGTCTTCTACAACCATGTATCTCTGCGATCAATGATTTCTTAGCCTCCCTATAAGATTTCCTTTTGTCTAGAATTGATTGCAACCATTCACCTTTCTAGAGCTATCGATTCTTGGTTGAGCCCTGTTGGAGACAAAGGCGGAGGTGAGTATCATAACTTTTGATTCCAAGTCTCACACATTTCCAGCTTTCCTGTGCCTGTAACAAGATGAATGGTATTGGATGAAACTCAGATTGGATAAGTATGCCCACATGAAATTACAACAAAAGTAGGGTTTGAGTCTTACCTAGCTATGTCTCCTAAGATAATCGTCCCGATAGACAGAGGTGCTATGCACTTCATAATCTCATGAAGCATGCAAAACACCTAATAATCCCACCTTAAATAGGCGATTCCACAAATCACTGAGTTGTCTAGAGATAAAAAGATGATTTCTTTCCTCTAAGTTAACCATGGATCATTAGGAAAGACTTGAGTGAACTAGAAATCTTTGGATGAAGCATAGACCAGAAATTGTGTATTCAGCCAGGTATTGGTACTTCATCGATTGTGGTGCCTAGTTGATAATTTTTCATTCAAGAGTTGTTGAATAAGGAAAAAAAATGTATATAGTTAAGTACCAACGATTATCTAATACTCATGGAAAAGTAATCAAACAAATCAAAATAAGATGGATGATAATATTGGTGATATGGCAACAAGGGATATAAGAATTTATTATTATAAAGCTAGCTGATTGGCATCATGTTTTTCCGTTGACAGGATTTTTTTTTCATGTCTGTAAGTTTAAACAGGTGGAGAGTCCTGCATAATTTTATCTCCATATGAAGAAAATAAGAACCATGATAGCTTGAGGAAGCCACACAACTTAACAAAAGATTAATTATTATTATAATTTCCTAAGCCATATTCTTATAAGTTTGAAGTAAAGTGGGTCATTAAAAGAGCCATGTCATTAAAAACAACAAAATGATAAAGACATAATTCATGAATTGTAAATGATGCGATTTTCGATTAATATGTGTGACCCTTGAGATAAATGGATATATACATGGAAATAAGAGATGGATCATGAATGCCACACTATTGTTGGATTATGGAGAGGGGGTGAATCAGTAATCCTTGATCCCAAATACCTTAATAATTTTTCTCTAATTAACTCAGTAGAAGCTTGGTAATACACAGTTCACTATTTACCGACAATAGTAAATAAACTATAAAAATTAGTAAATTATTCACACAAATCATTCACAACATGTAACACCAATATTTAACATGGAAACTCAGCTTTGGAAAAAATCACTGTGAGAATTGTCACCCACTAACAAAATACTCTTCTGAAGTATGTCCAGTTAAGAGCCAATCTAGTTAAAGATTATAATACACACTATTAGGTGTGACCCGATCAAGGGTTTTACCTTAGATTTGTTAGGATCTTCACCCTATTAGGAGTTGCCTTGTTAGAGGGCTTCAAACACTTTTTAGAATGTCACCTTTTTTAAGGATTTTACAATAAGACTGTTAAGTCCACCTTGTTAAGAGATTTCTCTGTTACAAATGCTAGTAAGAAACAGTAAATAAAATTGACTTGTAGATTTGAAACTATCTTTGCTCAATCAGATCCTTGTGCGATCTTTTATCTTCACTTTGATTCTTCATTATCCACTGACATCGACACTTCATCAAATCCTTCTTTTCCCACTCGGAATCTCTCAGTTCCTTCTTCACTGCAACAATTCGTAACCCTTCAACTATTTTTTGCTAGCCATTTGTCCATACAAGATCATCCTTTATATAGACAAATGTTGCCTCTTAATCTCCTCTATTATGCTTTTCTTTTATCAATATTAACTGTCCAATTCATTATACCTCGAATCTAAATCTTGGTAGCACATTTTCTTTTCACCTAGGAACTTGAACTTTTCTAGAAACTTGTTCCATTTCTTTTGCCGCTTAGATCTTGTTGTAGATCTTTACCTTGAATTTTCTTGTTCATAGATCTCTTTTAACTAACTTTCCTTATCATCATGATCATCTAGCTCATCATAGCTAATCATTAAATGTCGATTCAATCCTTATTTAATATATGTTCCTTGTTCAGTGTTCTTCATTTGAATTTTGGTTAATTTCGCTCGGTGCCTAAAATTTTATTTTCTATTCGGTGTCTTGAGTTCCTTTCACTTTACCGAGTGACCTTTCTTTTTACCTTTATCTTACTGAGTGACATATCCTTCTCGGTAGACAAAACAACTTTACTTACCGAATTGTCAAATCTTCATCACCGTGCTTTACTGACTTAACATGATAATATGTTAGGTAAAAAATAATTATATCAACATAATCTAATCATTATTTGATCTGTATCAGTTGCCCAATTAATTTCTTCAACTTCACAACATCTCATTTCTTCTTCTTCTTAACTCATTCATCTTCTATCATTACCGAATGATATGCCAACATAATATAAACTAGAAATCAATTCCTTGACATCAATGACAAGAAAATAAATGATCTAACCTTTCTACTATCATCATGTATTCACCTTATCTTGGTCGATATTCATCATCAAATCCATCAGATAATCAATCTTCAACATTACTATCAGTTATAGTAACAATTTGATATAAGGATAGATTATATCATTTCTATGATGTATTTTTGCAAGCTCTGTGTATGAAGAGTTTGAGCCTCTACAATAACAATACTATCATTGTTTCAACTTGACCAGTCTATGATATTGTTCTTAAGGATTCAATCGATATATAATGTCATATATCTAGATCTCTGGTGTGTCTAATATGTCTAATGTGTTGCAACCATGATGTTGGTAACTCAGATCTTATTGGTGGATAGAGGGATGCTCAATGAGTGCACAATAAGCACTAATTACAGGACATAATAACCCAACCAAAATAACCCTGGACAAAATAATCCAGCCATAATAACTTGAGGAAAAAATAATCCAGGTTCATAATAACCCAATCCAAAATAACCCGCAGTCAAAATAACCCATGGATAAAATAACTCCATAAGATTATAGAGAAAGGAAAACAAAATTTATAAATTACAAGTATATTTATATAAAAAAAATTATTCAAATTTTCAATTAAAGTGTCAAATTACGAGCAATGCCTCTTATATAATCTAAAATATTATTATTGTCATAACCATCAACTAGTCTTTTTAGTCTTTCTTTGAGTTCATGGTATTTTTTCCTACATGGTTGTGTAGTGTGTCCAGCCATATATTTCTCTATTTTATTCTCTTGGAGACCCTGTTCATTTTTTACTACTTTGATGAATTTACAGATTAAGCTATGCGATGATTGAAGCAATTCACTAAATCTTGTATGCCATCCCTCAATAGAATTATTGGTTGCAAAGTCTCCTCATGTTCTATATAATAATGAGATTGTAGAAGTGTTTCAAATGCATTGATCTTACATATATCAGAGGCACAAAAGCTAATGCAACAAGTTTTTTGATCTCAAATGAGAATACTTCATCGACACTGTAACATGTTTGTAGGTATTCTTCTTGAACTTTCCTCCACAAGCACTGAGAGAAATGGAAAAAGCATCCCCGAATAGTGACATTTGGAAAATTTTCAGAAATAGCTCCCTTGAAACCTAATTCAAAATCAATAAGTATAGTTTTTGGGTTTAGATCAAGTTGCAGTTGTTTTAATTTTACAAGTACTTGTGTATAAGTGGATCAAGTCTTCCAATTCCACCACTTTATATATCCTTTTAATGCCTCTTCATAATACCTTTTGACTTATATCTTTTCATAATAACTCTTATTTAGCTTATTCCCACGAATTTGTCTTTATTTCTATAATTATTTACCATTTTCTAAGTTATTTAAGCATATTAAAGATGTTTTAAGGCTATTTTAGGGGTATATAATGGATATATGGTCTAAAAATGATGTAAATATCCTCTATGGTGCCTCACAATCCCTTTTTTAGCATATTGTGTCCAGGGTTATTTTGGTCAAGTTATTATGTTTGGTTACCATAAGCACTAACTCAGTTTGATGAAGACTTGTGACATTGTGCACACCCTTCATAACCATGTGGACATGACCTTCATTGGAGCAACTTGCATCAAGAAGGATGTTGACTTACATTTTCTCTTGAATAATGAGGTAAGTATTTATTTATTATTATCTCTTGAGTATTACTTTTATTTGCTTATTGTAGTCACTCTTATATGTATTCATGTATGCACTATAAGAGCCATTTTCCTTTGTCTCTAGAGATGTTCTTACAATAAAAGAAGACCGGTGCATTAGGTATGCTACCGAGGCATTGTGCATGAGGACTTGATCTTATGATAGTAGCTCCAAAATGGTCGGATCTATCACTTTCAGTCGTATGTGGATAATTCTAGATGATGTCAGTCTTTTGGAGCAAGATATCTTCTATGATTGGGATCATGTAAGAAGGGTATCCTTTTGTGACAGAGGGAACAACTAGAGGATTTTCTTCAATTGAATTTCAAGAACCTTGATCATATTGGTTCAGAGGGAGTGGACCATGTTGAGATAGTTTCTCTAGCGACTAGGAAACTGTAGTAGTCAAAGGACTATGATTTATTTGATTAAGTTCCATGTATGTAAGCTAGAAAGACTTTATGCATATATCTAGTTCATGATATATGGATATTTTTTAGATTGATGAGTATTCAATAAAAGAGCTTGATCCAAGCTGGAGTATAAAGACACGGCTTGATGCGATGAGGTCTAAAAGTTAATATTAAATTCAAAGGGAGTTTGTTAGTTCATCAGAAGAAACTTTAGACAACGAAGTCAAAATTTTGTTATCTTCTTAATGATTTCTTCTCTATAAGGGAGATGTTTGAGGTGCAATCCCTCATTAATGATTTCTTCTCTATGAGGAAGAAGTCCAAGGTGCAATCCCTTGTAATGCATTCTTCTATGTGAGAGAGAAGTTTGAGGTGAAGGCCTTTGTTCCACCCTCTGATATTGTTCATAGTGGATGTCATGTGTCTGACGCCGTGATAACACCATGTGAGAAAATTCATGTGGTTTTCCTTGTACTTGTGATACAGATGTCTTTGTGAGGTGACAATCTCATAATGAATATTTATTGAAATCCATTATATTAGATGTCTAATGCTCAATATCACATGAGGTGGCATCCGAAGAACATGAATAAATGTTCAATACCACTTGAGGTGCTATCTGAAGAACATAACACAATGGTAGATATCTATTTTTCAATATCACTTGAGGTGGTATCCAACAAACTTAACATAATTGTAAATATCTATTGTTCAATACCACTTGAGGTGGTATCCAAGGAACTTAACATAATGGCATATATCTAATATTCAATATCACATAAAGTGGTATCCGAAGAACATAACATATATTTAATGTTCAATATCACAAAGGTGGTATCCAAAGAACATTCCATAATGATAGATATAAAATGTTCAATATCACAAAATGTGATATCGAGGAACATATCATAATGATAGATATCAAATGTTTAATATAAGGGTAAGTGCACCAAGATGGTGGATAGTTTAGTGGCCACATCAAAAAAAATGAAATTTTTCATAACCCATGCAAGCTCCATAAAATTCAAAATTGTGCTAGGCTTAGTTTTACCAAGCCTAGCAAAAACTAATTAAAAAGGTGAAAAGATCTTCAAAACCCGTATGGGTTTTGAGGAACATTATATTCACAATTTCTCATAACTTGTACAAGTTACGTAAAACTAGAAATTTTATAGAGAGAGAGAGAGAGAGAGAGAGATCTAAATTAATAAATCAGATTACAATATCTGGTGTGATACCCGCAGTATTGTCAAATTCAATGTAAAAACCAAGAAAACTAACAACAAGATTGCAAGCCAAAAAGTGATCCATTCAATTTGAAATTGGAGTTTATACAAATCTGAAGGATCACGGGGGTCACTAGAACTCCTTGGAAATGAAATGCAGAGTCTTGGTAATGTTTATTATAAATAAACTATAAAACTATAAAAAAATATTTTAAAAAACTATATATAAAAATAGGTCCACTTGGAGAAGGCATAACTTTCAAGTCCTAGCTCTGAATTGTGAACCGTTTACTTCATTGGAAAGGTATTCAATAAATCTCAAACCAAAACTAGGTAGTCACACCAAGGCATCCAAGCCCTAAAATGCCCTGAAGACCTTCAAAAATGCACTTTACTAAAACATAGAAAATTATAAAAAATTGGATATCAATATTTTCCCAACTATGCTCTGATCAGAGAGAGAGAGGAAATAAGAAGAGTCGTGCATGTATACAGATATATATACATATATCTATATAAATTTATGTATATATAACTATAGATATGCATATATACCTACATAGAAACATATCATATATGTAAATCTATACAAATGTGTTTTGTATTACACATTTACAAGTAATTTTTTTAATGTCTTCATAACCCGTACGGGTTATGTAAAACTAAAACTGTTGTTTTATGTATTCAAAACCCGTACGGGTTTTGTAGAACTTGAAATTGTGATTTTTGCTTTTCAAAACCCGAGTGGGTTATTTTGTACACCATAACCCATATAGGTTATGGTTTGGTAAAAGGTTTGTAATACGATCCTAAGGCTTGCAATCCTATTTTTCCTCCAATTTTATCCATTTACACATTTTTCTTCTTTCAACATGATTTCTTGACTTCGTCATCATCAGCTTTACAAATGATCAAGTGGGTATCTCTAAAATTACTACCACCATCTCACACATCTTCTAAGTTTTCTGACCATATAATTTTTTCTATTTTTGGACAACATTAGTATAGTAAACTTTAATTTTCTTTACCAGTGTCTTCACAATCCTCATAGACATATGTCTACCATTTTTTTAATAAATTTTGATCTACTTAACCAAATTCAAAAAAAAATTGCATATTATTTTTCTACACTAGATTCTATTCACTTTTTTAAAAAAGTTTTCAATTTGCATTATTTTGATGCAAGTTATGTCCAGTGCACGAACAAGTACTAGCTTTTCAAGATGCAATCAATTCAAAAAATCATAAAAAATAAAATACTCAACACAAATTACAAAAAAATACATAGCTTCTAGATCTCACTCTTACCTATCATCCTACCAAAGGGTTTTGCAAAATTATAAATTTAACTATATAGTTTATGAAGCACGCAGAAACAACTATGTTATGTTTTTCTAAAAAAATCAGGAATAGTTTTTCGTGTGTGAAAGGTTTGACCCTCTTAATCTTATCCATTTTAAAAAAACTTTAGTATTTTAGAAACTAGATTCAGAGTAATACAATTCTTATTCTTTACATAACTCCTAGTTTTGAGTGCATGACCTTCAAATCTCTATGTAAAGTTCAGGTTTCCCTTATTTCAAAAAAAAAAGTGGCCACTTATACCCCCCTTTTTGTTCACCATCTTGGTGCACTTACCCTTAACATGAGGTGATATCCGAGAACATATTAATTTGTTCAATATCACATGAGGTTATATTCAAAGAACATACCTAATGATAGATATGTAATGTTCAATATCACATAGTGATATCCAAAGAACATTTCATAATGATATCTAATGTTCAATATCACTTAAGGTGATATCCAAGAACATAATGTTCAATATCACATGCAGTGATATCCGAGAACATAAAATTCATTGTGATGTTTATGGTGAACCATAATGATGCAGTCATTATGATTCAACCTAATATGAAAGCCTCCCTAGCTAAGAGCGAGCATTGAAGTTAGCTTCAAGAGGCTTACATATCTGATTCACAATGATGTCTCAAATAATAAAAAGTATTATTTGAGATATTAATAAATAAATTATTAATTTAAAATCAATTATGTTATTATGACTTAAACTATATCTCTCCATTATTAAAGAATCTATTTAATCTGTTTATTCAAGGATAGTCATTGTGACACAACCTCAATGGATTTCTCCCTAGCTAAGAGGGAGTGTTGATTTAATTGTAGTTGTGGTCAGAATGCACAAGCCAACCTAGATATCACAAAGGTTGTGATTATTTATATGCAATAATATAATTATATTGTATAATTACATTGTATAAATTATGTTACATATATATTAATTATTATTTTATATTAATAATATAATAATTGTGATTAAATTATTATATTGATAAATATAATTATAGATAATATGTTTTATTATATTAATATAATTATTTAATATATAGTTACATTAATGGTGTCCCTTGGTGAAAGGACACCTCTTGCATATATTACAATGAGATAAGTGATCTCATCAGGGTATATATACATTATATCAAATTAAAAAGCTCAAAACTTTAACAAAAAACTCTATATTATCTAGGAAGGTTGTGACTTCAATCTTGAATGTCAATTTGAATATACATTGTTGCTACAAGTTCATTATAAGTTTTTAAAATAATTTCAGCATGCATTATATTTCCTTGTAGACATTTCTTTGGTGAAAGAATAAAAGTGAGTTACTAGTAAATAAATTTGTTTGAATTAGTCTTTGCAACATTGATATTTGCAATTCCATATTTGGTCAAAAATCATTAAAATTATATATTTCAAAAATCCAAAAGGTGGTGTAAACTTTGTAAAGACCAAATAAGAAATAGAGCTTGCATGCAAAGTGTTCTTCAAAATGTCAAACATCCACAATTGAAACAAATCCAGTGTTTGTTAGGGTTAGAACCAGTTGGGGTTCTTACAATGGTCTTAGAGTGGTTTCCTATCATCTTGTTGGGGGTGGAAATCATTGAGCTCACATGTTTGATTTTGAGTGACCAACACTCTTGCAGTTGTTTCAGTTATGGAAAAATCTAGGAATTCAATTAAATAGGGAAACTAGTTGAATAGCATGATTATTTCTAGGAAGCAGTCAAATGTCATATTGAAAAACTTGGAGAAGATTAAGAAAAATAAAAGAAGGATGGATGAATTTCTTTCAAACTCGAAAACCATAGACAATTTAGAATGATATATGACATCCATTTTTAAGGGGTCTACATCACAAAACAAAAATGAAGAGAAACAAGAGGTCTCTAGTGGTGGGACATCTATAAATCTTTACAATGAACTTTCAACAACTAGTGACCAGCATTTAGTTGATCCCATGGAGATTAAAAATCATACTAGGCACAAAACACTCTATGATGACTTCCAAATTGGGAGGAGCTGGCACTAATACATTTGGGGTGAAATTGCGACGGCAATTTGCGACGACAGGCAAATGTCATGCGGTTTTGGCTTTTTTTTTTCAAATATAGCCCGACACCGTCGCAATTTGCGATGACAATACATTTGGCAACGTCGCCATTGCGACGTTGTCGGGATATAAGGACAAAAAAAAAAGGAACGTTTTCATTTGTGTTTTCAATAGCACCGTAACCCTCTGCGAAATCACATCAGGATATAAGGGCAAAAAAAACAAGAACGTTGTCATTTGTGTTTTCAACAGCGCCGTAACCCTCTGCGAAATCACATCGGGATATAAGGGCAAAAAAAACAAGAACGTTTTCATTTGTGTTTTCAACAGCGCCGTAACCCTCCATGAAATCACAGCTACAATTTCTGAGTACGTTGGGTTTATTTTTCTTTTGTCATTATTATGTAATCTGGTATTCAGCTGTTAGAGAGCTAAAATACCCAGAAATGAGGACATATCTATGTTGAATTTATTGTTAGCGGCTTTGGTTATTTAGAAGTTTAATTTTATTTGTTCATCTTTCAAGCACAAACGTTTTGTGGACCGTAACATCTTCATTGTTTCGGGTATGCAGTGAAACAGCCCTAACTTGCAATTGCGATGTTGTCGGGATATAAGGGCAAAAAAAAAAAGGAACGTTGTCATTTGTGTTTTCAATAGCACCGTAACCCTCCGCGAAATCACATCGGGATATAAGGGCAAAAAAAACAACAACGTTGTCATTTGTGTTTTCAACAGCGCCGAGAGAGATTCCCTCAGCGAAATCACAGCTACAATTTCTGAGTACGTTGGGTTTATTTTTCTTTTGTCATTATTATGTAATCTGGTATTCAGCTATTAGAGAGCTAAAATACCCAGAAATGAGGACATATCTGTGTTGAATTTATTGTTAGCGACTTTGGTTATTTAGAAGTTTAATTTTATTTGTTCATCTTTCAAGCACAAACATTTTGTGGACTGTAATGTCTTCATTGTTTCGGGTATGCAATGAAACAGCCCTAACTTGCGACTACCTTCACGGTACTTGTGTACATTATCATGTTGTCTTTACAGTGACTGTCCTCATTCAAGTGGCAATTACACAAGGGATAGTCACTGTGAGATGTCCTCATTTGTGACAAGGACAGTCACACTTAGGACATCTCATAGTGATATTCCCTTGTGTAATTTCCACTTGAATGTATTGCTATTGAACCACATTAATGCTTTTCTTCTTCAACAAATGAGGACAGTCACTGTAAAGACAACATGATAATGTACACAATTACCAAAAAATGATCTTGTTAATTGATGTAACACTTTGTCTTGCTCACTCCCTATCCTTCACTAGGGTCTCTTTAGGCCAATGTTTTGACTTTATAGGGTACTTAACTATCCCTACACTCTTTAGGTATCTCTACCCAAGATCCCACTCCTTCAACTAGTGCACACCAACAAGAAATACAACGAACTCTGCTCAATACCAATCTAGCTACTAGGACACTCCTAGTCTTGTCTTCACAAATTGAAACACATTCAACTAGAACTTTACTCCATGGAGAGGCTGGCCACTAGGACCTCTATTGGTTTCAATATTACTCCTTCACCTATACTTTTCATCAGTACTTCAATCCGGTTCATCAAACCATGCCAATTGCACCCAAAAATAGGCTGCTAGCAATTAGGCCTTTGTCAAGCCTTTTTGTTTATATTAAGCCACCTAAAGGGCTTAGGATTCAGATGCCCTTTATTGAGAACTCCAAGATATCTAAGGTCTTCTCCTCCTAGATTTTTTGTAGACCAACTGCTACAGCCATGCCTGAAAACAAGTATTTTGACACAACTTGGACAGTCTGACTAAGAGTTTGTTTTCTTAGCAGCCAAAGAAACTCACCCAATCTTCTAATTTGACTTGGGGCTTCTTTAGATGTGTGTCTACCTCTCCATGAGATTTTAGTTGAAGCAACCAATGCATTCAACTTGTTGTAATCTTCTTGTAATGATTTGTCATCCCTAACTGTGCTCAACTGACTCACCTAGGACATCATTGCAAACATAGAAAATGAGCTTCCCAGGGCCCCTCCTTCCAAACATATAGTACATGGAGTCTCCTCACCCATTCCAAGAGCCCGTACAAAATTGACAATGGAATGATGAGCTAAGACTCCATTTGTTCAACCTGCCTGGTTCAAACCAATGATAGGGTACTTAACAAAAGAATTAACAAACTAGTTGGAATGCTTCAAAACTCAAAAAAAACACAACACAGAATTAAAAAACAACTTGTACTAACTTTTCCAATAGACACTGCGAGCTATCTAATCCATTAATCAACTGAAAACAAAGAAACAAAAAAACTCAAGAATTCACTAAAACCGTGTTACTCTACAAATCTTCTTAATTCCAAATGTTTTTCCCCCCAACCTTTTGCACAGATCGATGGAGGCCTCTTATAGTTGATCTGATGCCTAATTCAATGGTTTCATATAGTTACATAACCATCTTACTCGAAAATGCTCCCTTGCACAAATGTTGTCAATGTTGTGAATGACAACATTGACAACTTGTTACAACCTTTGGGATTTTGGTTCAAAACTTATTGTTCAAACACCATAAGACCCTAACCATGACTTAGTTAGGCTATTTAGACCTCACATAGGCCACTTCTACACTTCTTTGCCCAATTTGACCCCTAAATGCTTCATTCCCACTTTTGCCACAATATTGGTAACTTGGGTACAAATTGGCACTTGCCTTCACAAAGGTCACACATGAGGACATCTCACAGTGATTGATTGTCCCTTGTGTAATTGCCACTTGAATGTATTGCTATTGAACCACATTAATGCTTTTCTTCTTCAACAAATGAGGATAGTCACTCTAAAGACAACATGATAATGTACACTCACTGTAAGGACAGTCACAAATGAGGACATCTCACAGTGACTGTCCCTTGTGTAATTGTCGCTTGAATGTATTGCTATTGAACCACATTAATGCTTTTCTTCTTCAACAAATGAGGATAGTCACTCTAAAGACAACATGATAATGTACACTCACTGTAAGGATAGTCACAAATGAGGACATCTCACAGTGACTGTCCCTTGTGTAATTGCTGCTTGAATTACACAAGGGACAGTCATTGTGAGATGTCCTCATTTGTGACAAGGACAGTCACACATGAGGACATCTCACAGTGATTGTCCCTTGTTTAATTGCCGCTTGAATGTATTGCTATTGAACCACATTAATGCTTTTCTTCTTCAACAAATGAGGACAGTCACTCTAAAGACAACATGATAATGTACACTCACTGTAAGGACAGTCACAAATGAGGACATCTCACAGTGACTGTCCCTTGTGTAATTTCCGCTTGAATTACATAAGGGACAGTCATTGTGAGATGTCCTCATTTGTGACAAGGATAGTCACACATGAGGACATCTCACAGTGATTGTCCCTTGTGTAATTGTCACTTGAATGTATTGCTATTGAACCACATTAATGCTTTTCTTCTTCAACAAATGAGGACAGTCACTCTAAAGACAACATGATAATGTACACTCACTGTAAGGACAGTCACAAATGAGGACATCTCACAGTGACTGTCCCTTGTGTAATTGCCGCTTGAATTACACAAGGGACAGTCATTGTGAGATGTCCTCATTTGTGACAAGGACAGTCACACATGAGGACATCTCACAGTGATTGTCTGTAATGTCCCCTTTTTGGCTAACTTGGAAAACAGGAACAATTACTCCACTTCTCAGACTTACTCTATCAGATACTTACAATTAAACTAAGTAATGGAGGTTACTTAAGATATCAACCGCTATTTCAGATTCAATCACAATATGTGTGCAAGATGATATTGATACCAATATGTTTAATAGCACTGTCGGATATAATGATATGAAATATGCTATGAATATGATGTTTCCTATCACTTATAGTGATAGTATAATGATGCTATGTCTGATATAAACAATATCGATATACAATCAATAAGTATTGCTTACAACAATGTATTTGTTGTGTCTAATATGATGATGTAATTATGCAAATGTGTAATATCGCTATGAGTGATATGTTGCTATTTCAGATTCTGAATTATATTCTTGCAACTTCAAATATTGATGCTGTTTCTGACTATCCTTTCTATCTGTGCAATCATGGTGTTGTCTCTGATCTACAATGATAAACTTGAAACCAAACTGCCAAAGGCAGATGCTCTATTGAGTATATCCAAATATGGATAAGTAAATAAAGTTCTAATGATGCCTTGAGTGACTGACGAGAATGCATTCTTATATTGTCTTTAACAAATGAAGAGATGCTATGAATGAGACGTGTCTTGTTTCTTCCTCCATGTCCCTTTGTTAATCACACCTTTCCATAATCCGACAGTTCACATAATATTATTTCATTATTTTCTGATCATAGATAACTCCCAGATTGACTCAATATCAAATCTTTTTATGAAGGTAATCTTCCCTAATTGGTAGTGCAACCAGTAGTTAACATCCATTGTGTTTGTATTAGTTTGGTCTAACTATCATTAGTATTTAGTCAATCAATATTAACTCTTGCCTTATCCCATATTGTTATGATTATATCCAATCTTTCTACTCTGATATAAGTCGATATCATTTTCTGATAATTGTCCATTTATTGGTTGATTGCTGGTAATGGAGTTTGATCTTCAAATTGACTTCCATTCCTGTTAATACTTAAGGATACATTGTACTTATTATCCATGACTGATGCCTCATTCATCAATAGCTTGTGATATAATCACTGATGCTTTTGTGTTTCTACAAGATGTGGTTTATCTTAGACAATCGATAATCTTTCAATCCTTTAGTCGATATCCTCCTATGTGGTGTCTATTGATATAGATAGTAGAATTCAATCTAGTTTATGTTATTGTCATGATAACATAGGAAGTGATGGTGCATATTTGCTAGCGGGTCTTCATGTTTGATATTGCTTTATCGGATATGTCATTGTCTAAACTTGTGCAATTAATGATTATTTATAATATATGAATGGTTATCCTTCTTGCTTATCAATACATCTTCTGAAACACATAGCGACCTATCCCTTATTCATATCATGTTGATCTTGACTTCATAGTATTTGGTTCATTAATCATCCTCTCATGGTATCGATGTGTAATGACTAGTGATTGTTGTATCACTTCTTCATTCCTCATCGTGATAGATAATGCAGATGTTTAATGTAGATGTATATCGATTACAGATATTCGATATTGCTTTAAACGTTATTATTATTATTATTATTATTATTATTAATGTTATTGTTATTATTAAATATTATAATTAATGATGTTAGTAATATTAATAATATTATAATAAATATTATTATAGTGATAACATATTGTTTTATATTGAGAGGTTTATTAATATTATTTATATATTAAAATTATTATATCAATAATTGATTTAATATTATTACTTAATATATTATTATAATATAATATATATAATTTATTAATAATTATTTATTATTAATTTATATTATAATTATATTATTTATTAATATTTTAATATTATTTAATTAACATATTACTTATTATGCTAACTATATATTATTATTATCTTTTGATAATAATTATATATTATTGTTATATACCGTTAATAATAGATTATTATATATCATCTAATCATTTTATTATTATACTAAGTTCAATATGTCACGGCTCATGACATTGTCCCTTGTGTAATTGCCACTTGAATGTATTGCTATTGAACCACATTAATGCTTTTCTTCTTCAACAAATGAGGACAGTCACTCTAAAGACAACATGATAATGTACACTCATTGTAAGGACAGTCACAAATGAGGACATCTCACAGTGACTGTCCCTTGTGTAATTGCCACTTGAATTACACAAGGGACAGTCATTGTGAGATGTCCTCATTTGTGACAAGGACAGTCACACATGAGGACATCTCACAGTGATTGTCCCTTGTGTAATTGCCACTTGAATGTATTGCTATTGAACCACATTAATGCTTTTCTTCTTCAACAAATGAGGACAGTCACTCTAAAGACACCATGATAATGTACACTCACTGTAAGGACAGTCACAAATGAGGACATCTCATAGTGACTGTCCCTTGTGTAATTGCCACTTGAATGTATTGCTATTCAGCCACATTAATGCTTTTCTTCTTCAACAAATGAGGATAGTCACTCTAAGGACAACATGATAATGTACACTCATTGTAAGTGTACATTATCATGTTGTATTACAAATGGACCTTATGTTGGTCGGGATATAAGTGCAAAAAAAAAAAGGAACGTTGTCATTTGTGTTTTCAACAGCGCCGAGAGAGATTCCCTCCACGAAATCAAGCGGGTTATCATTTGTGTTTTGAACAAAGCGGGTTGTCATTTGTGTTTTGAACAGCACCGAGAGAGATTCCCTCCGTGAAATCAAGCGGGTTGTCATTTGTGTTTTCAACAGCGCCGAGAGAGATTCCCTCCGCAAAATCACAACTACAATTTCTGAGTACGTTGGGTTTATTTTTCTTTTGTCATTATTATTTAATCTGGTATTCAGCTGTTAGAGAGCTAAAATACCCAGAAATGAGGACATATCTATGTCCAACACATTTTAAAATGATCACCCCCCTATTATTGTATCACTTCCTCCTTGTTCCTCATTCAAGTGGCAATTACACAAGGGACAGTCACTGTGAGATGTCCTCATTTGTGACAAGGACAGTCACACATGAGGACATCTCATAGTGACTGTCCCTTGTGTAATTGCCACTTGAATGTATTGCTATTCAACCACATTTATGGGCCCGTTTGGACCACGACACACAGTAGCATCTACAGAGAAGAATATCCTAGGTGTAACAAGTTGTAAGAATATACCAACAGTTCTAAGAAGTTCCCTAGCACATAGTAGCATCTACAGAGAAGAATATACAACATGAGGGCAGCCACTGTAAAGACAACATGATAATGTACACTCATTGTATGTGTACATTATCATGTTGTCTTTACAGTGACTGACCTCATTCAAGTGGCAATTACACAAGGGACAGTCACTGTGAGATGTCCTCATTTGTGACAAGGACAGTCACACATGAGGATATCTCACAGTGACTGTCCCTTGTGTAATTTCCACTTGAATGTATTGCTATTCAACCACATTTATGGGCCCATTTGGACCATGGCACACAGTAGCATCTACAGAGAAGAATATCCCAGGTGTAACAAGTTGTAAGAATATACCAACAGTTCTAAGAAGTTCCCTAGCACATAGTAGCATCTTCTAATTGTCTATACCACTTCACAAGGTATTGTTTGCACACATTGTTTTTGGTTCTTTTGATGACCCTTGTTTTGAAATTGCTATTAGGCCTTGTAGCTTATATGTTTTGATTGCTGGAGAGCTTCTAAAGCTAAGCAAGAAGACCATTGCACGAGTTATAGCCGCGCGCTCGGGTTTGAAAATTGTATATTTTTTAATCTAATGAATATTTTAACTAGACTTTTAGCTTATTTTTGCTGTATATTTTAATCTAAAGGGAATCATGGATGTGAACTTGAAAGAATTTTGTACTTAGTTCTTATGGAGAGAATAGTAGTAGTTTACGGTCTAATATCAAATAGAGTTTTCCAATTACAGAAAGTTAATGAATTCTAATAGCTTATATGTTTTGATTGCTGGAGAGCTTCTAGAGCTAAGCAAGAAGACCATTGCATGAGTTATAGCCGCGCGCTCAGGTTTGAAAATTGTATATATTTTAATCTAATGTATATTTTAATCCTTTTGCCATGTCATGTAATATGTCTTGCCTTGTAGCTTATATGTTTTGAAATTGCTGTTAGGCCTTGTAGCTTATATGTTTTGATTGCTAGAGAGCTTCTAGAGCTAAGCAAGAAGACCATTGCACTAGTCGTAGCCGCGCACTCAGGCATGAAAATTGTATATTTTTTAATCTAATGTATATTTTAACTAGACTTTTAAAATATTAAAGGATTTAACTAGGTCTAAGAAGATTTGTGTACTTTTGACAATTTTGCTTAGTCACTGAAAGTTGTAGACCGAAGTTTTCATAGCCCAATTTTTGCTTCCTGCGAAGAACGATCATGTCAGATAATATAAGTGAAGAACAAAATAGGGAGACAATCGCTAGATTGTGGTCTAACTTGAAAAGAAAAGGTGATGGAAAATGTTATTGTCCCTGCAAAATTTGTAAGGGCTTAAACCGTAGAAGACTGCTAATCAAAACAGTTAAGAGACATTGTAGGGAGAATGGTCACATTGAAGGGGGCCATGACTATCATCCACTGGTAAGTTGTTCATTATATCATTTTAACAATTTATATACATATGAAATCACTTGATGATGAGTTGAAGATCATGGTTTATTTATGTTAATCAATTTTATATAGGTTGATCTCCCCAGGGAAGTACATGATATGGAGGAACATGGGGGTGCGAATATCCAAGGTGAAGATAATGATCCCATGGAAGATGACGATCATGCGCCAGAAAACACAATTGAAGATGATGGTATAAATACATTGATCCATGACACATTTAGTCCAAGCGGATCTGATCATGATGATGATGATAGCCTCGATGTACCTCTACTTGAGAAGGCATACGAGCCCCTATACAAAGACTCCCAAACAACTCTTCTCTCTGTTGTATTGTTGTTGTTGAACTTGAAGGTTATGAATGGTTTATCCAACATAACAATGTCACGTATGTTAAGGTATGTCATATATGTCTTTATAGTTAACAAAGGGTGAATAATGTACCACTAATATTGTTTATATTAACAACTTATATTTTTTGTTGTAGATTGATAGGCGAGTTTTTGTTACCACCATCAAATATTCTACCTCGCTCATATCAAGAATTATCTGCTATTATGAAAGATATTGGAATGGAGTAGCAAGCAATACATGCTTGTCCCAATGATCATATTATATATTATAAAGAACATGAATTTGCAACACAATGCCCTGTATGTCATATGAGTAGATATCGAATAGATCGAATAACAAAAAAGGTGCCTCACAAGGTTCTTCGTTACATCCCCATTATTCCACGGATGCGATAATTATTCAGGTGTACTAGCTTGGCACAATTTATGGATTACCATGCACGCAATAGAAGTCGAGATGACATTATTCGAATCCCTCCGGATGGTTCGGCATTTATGCACATAGAGGAAAAGTGGCAACACTTCAAAGAAGAACCTCGTAATCTCAGGCTTTCATTGGCAGTGGATGGTGTCAATCCATTTGGAGAGATGAGATCTGTTTGCTCGGTGTGGCCTGTTTTTGTTATCAACAATAACATTCCTCCGTGGATGTCAATAAAGAGGGAGCACATTATGTTGGCAATGATTGTTCCAGGTATTTTATCATTTGATAGTTATTAATTTACATGTACTTACAAATCTTACAGTAAAATGGTCACAATAATTATGTAATGTTACTGTTCATTCAAGTAGGTAAATATCAAGTTAAAGATATGAATGTATATATTGAGCCTCTTATTGACGAGTTGGTGGAGTTATGGAACGGTGTCACTATGTATGACGTGTCTAGACCAATAGGACAAAGACAATTTCAATTCCATGCAATACTTGTATGGACAATACATGATGCCCCAGGGCTAACACATTTTTGTGGTATGTTATAGTGAATTCAAGTTGCGCATGATAATTCTAATTATAAAAATCAACATATTTAATAATCCAATTATATCATTATCTTGTAGGTCTTCAAACAAAGGGAAAATTTGCATGTCCAGTTTGTGGTCCAAAGATGAAATCTCGTCATTCAAAAAGTTTAGGAAAGCATGTGTTTGATGAGTACAGACACTTCCTCCACAGGAATCATAAGTATCGAAGTATGGAAAAACATCTTTTCAATGGGAAAGAAGAGACTACATCAAAGCCACGAAGAATGACACCTCGCCTATGGAAGTTGGAATTTAATAGAATCAATCGTCGAGGTAATGTCGTTCCACTTAATGGTTTATGTTTGTAATTTATATATTTCTATTGTGATTTTTGTTTACTAATTATGTAATTGATGATTGTGAAGGTTGTCAAGGCACTACTGACAACCTTCCAAAGGGACTAAAAAGCTATCCCAGACAATTTAGTAGGTTTCCCTACTACGAGGACCTACAAATTGTGCATTTGTTTGATCTTATGCATGTTGGAAAGAATATAACAGAGACATTGTGGAAAATACTGGATGGAAGGCGTGACAAAGAAAAAATTGTCAAAATTTGTAATGACATTCATGAATCCAATCATGCACTGAAGAATTTCATTCACTCAAATAGCAATAGAGATCAAATTAATATAAGTGCCCTTCCTTGGTTATTAACGGAGCAGCAAAGTGATGCCATAAAAGAAGTCATACGAAAAATTCAATTTCCCACAGGATTTGCTGGGAACATAAGCAATCTCATATCAAAGAAAAGTGAATTTGGGCCAGGGCTCAAAATGCATGATTGGCATACTTTCATCAAGGTAAGTTATGTTCTTCTGTATTTACAATATATTCATAAACTACGTGTACTATTCATTATGTTATGTTAGAAAATAATGAAATGATTGGTTTATAATTACTGCAGTACGTGCTACCTCTATCTCTCCCAGAGCACTTCAACAATAACATCAAACAAGTGATATATGATCTTGGAAAATACATGAGGTAAGCAGTAATATCTGTTCAATTTGTTGTATATATTTATTATATTCGTGATTTGTTTTTCTTGCTATGTAATCTATTGTATATTATTTTGTAAAGTCTCGTATTTATATATTTTTTGTGACTTGAATCTCTTAATGTAGGTGGTTGTCATCTAAAGAAATCCATAAAGAAGATATAAACTATTGGAAGAGAAGAATTCCTCATTTACTGTGTGAAATGCAAAAGTGTCTACCTCCAACTTTTTTCAATGCACAAGAACACTACCTCATACACCAAGTTGAGGAGATTGAATTGTGTGGACCTGCACACACTAGGTCAATGTGGATGGTTGAGAGGCACTTGAAATCTTTGAAGGCTTTGGTTCGACAAAGAGCACATCTTGAGGGTTCTATGGTAGAGGGATACATGGTATACCAGACTATGGTGTACATTACTAAATATCTTCCTAAGTTTGCTTCAAATATCCATGTAGATCGCATTTGGGATCTCGACCCTTTTAAAAAATTCAAAGGGGAGTACTTGATGGGGAAAGGTAGATTGAGGAAAGTGACAGGTAATAAATTATAAGATGTTATTGTAATAAATTATTTCTTAATCTTCAAAATAAATCGGTTGTAAGTCGTCTATTTTTTTTTTGTACAGTTGCTCGAGAGTGGGATGCACTACATTTGTATATTGCAAACAATCTTGATTGGATGACGGTATGGATTGAACGATGTCAACATTCTGGTCACACATTAAGATGGGAAGGTGTATCTTCATTGGTTAAAGAAGCTCATCGTAATGGAGATTCTAATGTTACGCAAAGGGAAATAGATTTAGCATATGGTTTAAGAGATTTTGAAGTACGTACAAAATTATTAATCACCCGTATGTTTATCAACTCATGATATAATAATTTTGACATGTTTCACATATTATTGCAGGTTAAACACCACAAGGGTATTTTCTGTAATGGTCAAAAATTTTGCGTCAAAGTGTTGGATGACACGAAGAAAACTTGTGATTCTGGAATAACTGCAGTCTTTCAAGTGACTAATATTTCATCTAGAAATGACTTAGATCCTCAAGAGTCTAAAAATCAATACTATGGCATTTTGGATGATATACTTGAGTGCGACTTTAGTTCCTTCAAATTAGTACTCTTCGTTGTCAAATGGTACAAGCTACGACTTAATCCAAATGATCCTAATAGAACTGTTATTGAACATGATAATGGATTTACAATGGTTAATACAAGGTCGTTTGAGCCAGTTGGGGATGAGCCCTATGTTCTTCCAAGCCAATGTGAGCAGGTATTTTACTCAGAGGTTTCACATAAACCGGGTTGGTCAGTTGTTGTTAGACATGAACCGAGAGGAAGGCCGATAAAGTATAATGCGATGGAAGAAGAAGATACCGAAGAAGTAGAAGATGATGTAGATGATGATCACGATCGACAATTATTGGATGATATTCCTGAGACAAATTTTCATGAAGAAGAAGAAGAAGATGATGACGATGATGCTGCTACTGATGATGATGATGAAGATGATGTTGATGTTGATGATGATGATGTTGATGATGATGACAATGATGACAACGACGACGACGACGATGATGATGATGATGATGATGACAATGACGAGGATGATGATGATGATGATGATGATGATGATGATGATGATGATGATGATGATGAGGATGATGAAATTTAAAGGTATGCCATCAATCCTTAATGTATTTAATATTCATTTCTTGATAGAAATATATTTGTCTTAAATGGTTACATAGTTTATTCATTATCTATTTAAAAGCTACAAGTTTCAACTACAAATAGAATACTGCTAATCTAAATTAACTATTAATCTAAATTAATTAAATAAAACTATTTAAAACACATATTAATGTGAGCCTGATTTAAGTGTTATAATGTGTACGTTTTAATGTTTTTAATTTTTATGTGATGCTTATGATGGATGTGATTATGATTATGATGTGATTATGCTCACGATAATTGAATTACATTTGCAAGAAATTGAACCCCTTTCAAGAGCATCCCGCACAGTCTCATGGATCGACAGGTATAAGTCAATACACCTTATAGAAAGTCTATTTAATACACTTATCAATAGTAAGATTGATGTCTTCTAAGATCTCTCCCATTTGCAGGTACCAGCAAATAGGTATTTGTCAGAAGTGTCTTCCTCGAGTGAGGGAAATATAGGAATAGAAGAGGAAAGTGAGACATGCAGTTTATCTAGAATAGGGAGATTAACTAGAGGTCAAAGGACTAGAAGGAAATTCAATAAACACATGAAATTTTTCCTTGCTCAAGGGGGGTCATGTTCTTATGATGATGAGATGAAAGGCGATATCGAGGTGCCCTTGAGGTACCAACATCTACAGAAACATTGGGTACCCAAGGAACTTCCTCCAATAAACACTGATTTTTGTGTTAATGAGAGGATATATCGCATAGCACCATCATCATTACATGGTTTGGGCCTATTTTCTATGGATGGCATAAAGGTGTCTTACAACAAAGTTTCTGAATTGATGGAGTATGTTGGACCATGTTACGATTACAAAAGTTGGATGCATATTGTTCAATATAAAAAAAGTATGCGTAGGTATGCACTCTCGGCAAATTATATACAACAGCAAGACAATAATCAAAGTAAAAGTGTGGCTATATACATTGATAGAAGGCCAAAAGCAACAGGGAATATTGCGGGTTTTATAAATAGTACACGACTTGGGTCAACTATAAAGCAACCCAATTGCATATTTGAGGCGCGCGAGGGAAATCGTGTATTCATCTGTGCGATAAAATCAATACGTGTAGGGGAAGAGCTACTTATTGATTACAATTTGAACTGCATAGATACAAACAAGGCTACTATCATGGGGGTGGTACATACTATTAAACCAACTTCTAATCAATGACTCCAACATACCATTGAGTTATTAAATTTTTGGCTAACATTTTTATACTTGATCTTTGACACAGGGGCACAATATGGAGCAACCGCCCGAAGGTGATGGTGACGATATTCCTAGCTCATCTACACATGAGCAGGTAAAACTCATTGTAATTGTGCAAACTAGATAGAAGCAAAATGTTATTTTTTTTAATGTTATTTTCTTCATTGTTTTGGAGTAATTTTGATAATACTAATACTATTGTTGTCACAGAGGGCTAGTGGTCGGAGAGAGGGAAAGCAACCTGCAGTCCCTCAGGAGTCCCCCCTTGTGGACCCTTTTTTTATTGATTTAGCAGAGACCGATGACCCGATCGGTTCCATTAAAAAGCTGCTAAAGAAAATTGGGAAAGAACTTCTACGTTTGGTATCCATACATCCTCAAACTCAGGAAATAAAAGACAGGGCAGCTGAGTTGTTGCGCACTTCTGAAAACTTTAAAGTAAGTATTAATGAAATTTTTAATTATTACAAGAGTTCAATAATGGTTTTTATGTTATGCTCTTTTATGACATTAATTAAAATATGGATGCATTGTCTTTACAGAGTTATTTGCGTAATTTTGAACCCCATTCCCATGATGAGGCCGGTATTGCAAGTGGTTCAGGTAGATCACATGTTCCATTCCCCACTTGTGTTTTCCACTGAATATATATAGGAATGATCATAATCATTGACAATACATGCTCGAACAATCTTTTTTTTTAATGCTCTAACAATCTTGTCCATGCTAGTCCACGCGTTCTATATTTATGCATGCTCTAACAATTTTATTCTTCAGCTCCTTTCCATGATGATATGACAACGCCGCCTCCATCCAGGACAGCCACAAATGTCTTGCCGACTGCCATGTCAACAACACACAGCCTAAATGCACCAACTGTTGCACCATCTACTGGTACACAAATCCCTCTTTTTCTCTCTTTTGTTATGTGTTTAAGTGTTATGTGTTTACGATGTAGATCCCTTGATTGTGTTTGTGCCATGGGTGCTCTGCACCAATTTATTTCCCTTGAAGTATTATTTCTTGGAGGCATTTGATAATGGTTTTCATTTTTTGCAATAGGAGATGCAACAAGTCCCGATGCAACATCATTTCCTGGATGTTCCCGTGTTCCTAGTACGGGAATGGTGAAGGATTGTGTATTGATCATCAGCGACGATGAAGGCATTCCCTTAAAAGTAGCCAAAGTTCCAGGTACTTTAAAGTTATTATTATTCTATAGTGATATAATAGTAATTTAGTTTTTTATCACTCTTCATCGACTAATGATCCCATGATTATTTTGTAGGGAATGATATTTTTTGGTGAAAACTTGGTGACGAGTGTTTGCAGATATTCGGGCCCACCATACGTACATGGTGGAACATCATATCCTAACTAAAACCCCAAACCACTATTTTGATTTCATATCATTGCTAAAATAGTTTTCCTTTTCATCAATTTCTTGAACTATATTAAAGGTAGCTTCTCTTCATTTATGAGTCTAACATGTTTTTTTTTACTTAAAAGGTGGAATAACCAAGATAAAATGTTGAAGGATGATCTTGTACATAGTATGACCCAGCTTTTTGGACCTCGTGCATTCGAGAGAAACAAGCTCCTTGAAAGAGCTGGTTTATGTTTGAAGTATATTAGGGACCAGTACAGGAAATATTTAGAGGTTAACCCAAGGCACGAGCGTCCGCCCTATGTTCTTGAGGCTGAGTGGCAGGCTTTGATTTTGGATGGAAAGTATAAAGCCGACATGAAAAAAGGAATTACACCAGTAGAGAGTAGAGCAAGGTATGTGATACTTTTGAGAATGTAATTATGTACTAATTAACCTCTAAATTTTTCCTGTACTGGTCTCTAACATATTTCAAACTTTTCATAGATTGCCTGACACATCAAAGGCAACAAAGGCAAGATTAGAAAAGCACGGGACACACAAGCTCGGCTCTGGTGGTTTTTCCAAACTTCAAGCACGAGTTGTAAGTATTAGTAAATGAAAACTTGTATCAATTTTTTTATATATTGCAAGGAAATTTTTTTTGATCAAACAATGCAAGTAAAATTCACCATACCAAGCAAAAATGTAGGGGTCAGAGTTCAATAGATGCCTCACAGAAGAGGACAAGAGAATTGGCTTCCAACAAGGCTATAGAGCCATGGCTGAATGGCTACGAGCTGAAATCAGTGTGCAAGGTTCAAATAATGATGCATCTGAGCCACAGGTAAATAAGATAAATGAAATTTATTTCAAATTGAATACTTTACCAATTAGTCTATTTGATGTTAAGTTCTAATATAAAGTGAGTATATCTATTTTAAGAAAGCAATGATAACAATGTGTAGGATATTGGAATGCAGCCTGACAATCCTTCTACACAATCTATGCATAATGAAGGTTCGCATGATGTGCATCCTAGTGGTGGAGGTATACATTTGCTATTAAAATTTTTATATGTAATTACAATTGGTGTTTGGATTAATGTAACATTTTGTATAGCAACTGTAGAGGATCGAGGGGTCGGTGCTCATGAGCATGTTGAGGTTGAGTCTAGACAAAATGATGTGGCCAGATCAGGTAATTAAAGAGCGCCACAGTTATGTTCTTTAAAATAATTAAATACTTGTAACAATTATAATTAAATATTTTAAATTTAACTCTTTTATTTGTTATTGTAGAGGACCCCCCTTTGCAGCAGCATAGGAATTTGAGATCATCAAGAACAGAGAACAAAACAACTGATGAGGGGGGTATTGATGATAACACTGATGCTCCTCTTAGAGCTTACATAGAAAAAAAAATTAGAAAGAGAAAAAAGAAATGATTGTCATCTAAATACCTTAATTGATAATGACTGAATTTTATGTCTCAATGAATTTAATTATGTGCTAATGAATGTTCATGAATTATGTGTTTATTTTCATATTGATGAATGTTGCGTGTTAACGAATCTAATGTGTTAATGAATGTTATCATGTGATATTGATTGAATGTTACATTTTATTAATAATTGAAAGAATGAATGAATGTTAGATGTTAACGGGGAATGTAGAGTGATGTTAGGGGGAGGGGGGTGGGGCCAAATGAGCTTCCACCTTCACGTGGTTGGCCCTGTTTAGTAGAGAATATTAAACTATATTCTCGAAACAAAGTGAAGCTCAATAAGATACTAAATGAGTCAAAATGGTTATCAAGGTCCTCTATCCATAAGATACTTGTAGTCAAAATGGTTATTAATAAGATACTTGTAGTCAAAATGGTTATCTAGGTCCTCTATCCATTCCATAAGTTCTTCACCATTCAAACTTCCTCCATAACAAGGAATGTGCTCTAGGTTAGTCATGAAGCCTAGCATGGATTCTTTGTCAGATAGAGCCACTATTTCAGAGCCTTTTCTGTGCATTTCCTTCAAGCACTGTACAGTGTGCAGATGTGAAAGGGAGGGCAGACCAGTGTGGAAGTTAGAGTATTTATATCTTATGCTTTGAGAGTTTATTTGGTAGATTCAAGACACCTTATATCAAAGTTATTCCTTTTTCTTATCTATTGTTCTGTCAAACCCTCATTTTTTGGGTTATTGCATTCAAATGGCCTTAACTTGCAAATAAACCATAGGATATCCTCTATTCTTTGTAAAATGCAAGTTAAGGGGGTTTATTTTCATATTTTAAAAGCTTTGGAACAGGATACTAAGCCAGAGAATTTCGAGAGCAAGCCCTAGGTCAAGAATCTCAATGTTCTTGACTAGGAGTTGATGGATTATGCAAGATCAGAGGGTAGCGGCAAGTAAAGGACCTCAAAACTTGTTGAATCTAGATCTTTAGAGCATGGTGGACATCTTCAAACTTTGATCTTGGTTTCATGCACCCATTTTCAATGCCTTGTTTTGGAACCCACACCCAAAGGCATGCATTAGGTCTGCGGACTCAATAAGGACATTGATATGCTGGAGTGGAGTCAGGGTCTAGGAGTTGGAGGATTGTTAGAACATCAAAAAGGGTACTCAAAAAACATATAAGTTCATAAGGTCCTTTGTCAAATTGAAGAGTTATTGCTGCAGAACAGGTTTTGGAGACCTACTAGAGTCACTAGGTCTATTTGTGATTTTGATGTCTTGGGTTGTTTGGAACACAACCAATGCATGATTCTGCATGTTTTAGGGAATCTTAAGAGTTTTCAAATGTTTTATTGGGTTGGCAAAGCCTAGGATCAATAAAGTATCTTTTGGTAGAAAATCAGGGAACTTGTCCCTAAAAGGAAATTTGGTCTTGGTTGGGATTGAGTCAATAAGGTGTTAGAAGTATCTTGAAACCTTTGAAGTCCCTCTAGTACAAAGATTTTAAACTGGTCTGATAGAATCAGAGGCTAAATTGCTTAGGTGTAACATTTTGGTGTCTTGAAGTGGGTTGGGGTTTAAGACCAAGTTTCTTGCTGACCACTCTGCATCACATTGTCTTGCATGAAATTAGTCATTCTGTATACACTGGTCTAGTGTTGTCAATAGACCCAAATAGTTCAAAGATACTCGAACCAATCAGATGTTTTATGGGGTGCATTTTTGTGTTAGGTAGAAAGGATTCTTCATATAGGTGAAAGTCTCAAACCTTTCCCCACTCCCAAAAAAATATCACTTGTACTGTTATGAGCAGTCATGAGGACTAGACAGATACATTATAATATATGTAATTTCCACTTGAATGTATTGCTATTCAACCACATTTATGGGCCCGTTTGGACCACGGCACACAGTAGCATCTACAGAGAAGAATATCCCAGGTGTAACAAGCTCTAAGAATATACCAATAGTTCTAAGAAGTTCCCTAGCACACAGTAGCATCTACAGAGAAGAATATACAACATGAGGGCAGTCACTGTAAAGACAACATGATAATGTACACTCATTGTATGTGTACATTATCATGTTGTCTTTACAGTGACTGTCCTCATTCAAGTGGCAATTACACAAGGGACAGTCACTATGAGATGTCCTCATTTGTGACAAGGACAGTCACACATGAGGACATCTCACAGTCACTGTCCCTTGTGTAATTTCCACTTGAATGTATTGTTATTCAACCACATTTATGGGCCCGTTTGGACCATGACACACAGTAGCATCTACAGAGAAGAAGTTTGGTATGCAATGGTCTTGAAACCTCCTGAGAAATTCTTGGTATGCATTTGTGTGGTGCAAAAGCTTCGTTGAAAGAGAAAAAGAAGAAAAGAATAGAAATGATTTTTTTTCTTTTTATGTCATATACTGTAACCAGCTACTTATAACTTGCAAAAATTATTATAACCATTTGAAATTGAAACTTAGTTTAATGTGAAACTGAGAACTGCTTTATTAGAGCTTTCTGTGATTTAGATTCAGACATCAAGAACATTGTTTGCCTAATATTGTGATTAATGTTTATTTATTAATATCTCATACTGACAAACAATTGATAATTGTAGGGAAAATGTCATTGGGGGTCTTTGAGGATCCACCAGAAGCCAAGGAGAAAATGTATTCAAATGCTAAAGATGGTGTAACAGTCCTTACAGATGTTGAACCTTGCTGTGTAGATCATCTCCGATTCTATAAGTTCAACAGTACTGTGGTATTCCTTTGGATACTTCTAATGGTAAATTTCAGACATCAAGTTCTTTTCGTATGAAACTACTACATTTGTAATCTGTAGTTTTAAACTTTTAGTTTATAAATGTTCATCAGCTTTAGTTCGTATGCTGCCATTTCAAGTATGATTAATGAAGTTACCTTTATCACAGGATGAAAGTGAGCAGTCAGCATACTGGTACGGAGCTGGCAGCATTGATACGGTGACTAGGGCATCGTTTAATGGTGGTATTGTGTTTTCCCGTGTTTAGCGCATCGGCCTTTTGAAGCATTGCCTTCATCTTTCTTAAGTATGAGTTTTAAGTTTGTTTATCTCTCTCGGCGCTGTTGAAAATACAAATGACAATGTTCTTGTTTGTTTTGCCCTTATATCCCGATGTGATTTCGCGGAGGGTTACGACACTGTTGAAAACACAAATGAAAACACAAATCCCTTGTGTAATTGCCACTTGAAGGAGGACAGTCACTGTAAAGACAACATGATAATGTACACTTACAATGAGTGTACATTATAATGTTGTCTTTAGAGTGACTATCCTCATTTGTTGAAGAAGAAAAGCATTAATGTGGCTGAATAGCAATACATTCAAGTGGCAATCACACAAGGGACAGTCACTGTGAGATGTCCTCATTTGTGACTGTCCTTACAGTGAGTGTACATTATCATGTTGTCTTTAGAGTGACTGTCCTCATTTGTTGAAGAAGAAAAGCATTAATGTGGTTCAATAGCAATACATTCAAGTGGCAATTACACAAGGGACAATCGATCACTATGAGATGTCCTCATGTGTGACTATCCTTGTCACAAATGAGGACATCTCACAATGACTATCCCTTCTGTAATTGCCACTTGAATGAGGATAGTCACTGTAAAGACAACATGATAATGTACACATATAATGAGTGTACATTATCATGTTGTCTTTACAGTGGCTGCCCTCATGTTGTATATTCTTCTCTGTAGACGCTACTATGTGCTAGGGAACTTCTTAGAACTGTTGGTATATTCTTACAACTTGTTACACCTGGGATATTCTTCTCTGTAGATGCTATTGTGTGCCGTGGTCCAAACAGGCCCATAAATGTGGTTGAATAGCAATACATTCAAGTGGAAATTACACAAGGGACAGTCACTGTGAGATGTCCTCATGTGTGACTGTCCTTGTCACAAATGAGGACATCTCATAGTGACTATCCCTTGTGTAATTGCCACTTGAAGGAAAAAAGCATTAATGTGGTTCAATAGCAATGTATTCAAGCGGCAATTACACAAGGGATAATCACTCTGAGATTTCCTCATTTGTGACTATCCTTACAGTGAGTGTACATTATCATGTTGTCTTTACAGTGACTGTCCTCATTTGTTGAAGGAAAAAAGCATTAATGTGGTTCAATAGTGATGCAGAGTAGTCAGCAAGAAACTTGGATCTATGTCCCAACCCACTTCAAGACACCAAAATGACTCAACCAATCAATTAGGCTCTGATTTCTATAGGTTAATGTTTAAACTCTGTAAAGTAATGAATTTGAAGGTTTCAAGGATCACACAACAACTTATGGACTCAATCCCATTCAATAACAAATTTCCTTTTAGGGACAAGTTCCCTGATTTTCTATCAAAAGAGACTTTTAAGGTTCTAGATCTTACTTCCTGTAGAAAAACTTAGAAACCCCTTAGATATCATCTAAATAACAAGAATCATGCATTGGTTGTGATCTAAACAACCCAAGACATCAAAATAACAAACTGACCTAGTGACCCTAGTAGGTCTCCCAAACCTGCTCTGCAGCCATAACTCTGCAACTTGCCAAAGGACTCTAAGAAGTTATATGTTTTTTTAGTACCCTTTTTGGATTTCTAACAGACCACCAACTCATCCCAGACCCTGACTCCACTCCAGCATATCAATGTCTTCATTGAGTCCGCAGACCTAATGCATGCTTTTAGGTGTGGGTTCCAAAACAAAGCATTGAAAATGGGTGTATGAAACCAAGATCAGAGTTTTGGAGTGTTCTCCTGATCCAGATAAACAAGAATGCACAAGTTTTCAAGTCCTCAATACGATGCAAGCTTCTGATTTTATTCTGATTACCATCTTCCCAGCCAAAAACATGGTAGTTTTTGATCTAGGGCTCGCTCTCAACAAATGCAGATGCAACCCCCTGCCTCAGGGCTTTTAGAATATACAAATATACATCCTTAACTCTCATTCCACCAAGGAAGAAGGAATTCCAATGGTTGAAACGTGAGTTAAGGTCTTTACATCAGTCAAACCCTGAAAATGAGGGTTTGTAAACAATGCACAGAAAATTTGAAATAACTTAGATATAAAACAAAGAGAATCAATCAAACCAACTTCCAAAGCATCAGATGTCACTATTACAACTTCCAGGCAAATTTTATCATCCAACCACCATCCATACAGCCGTACAGAGTTCGTTTTTCACCAGAAATGCACTAAAACAAGGTTATTTTTATTTTTTATGAAAGCAAAATGATTACAATACTGGTTCTCTGTCTGTCTTCGACCATTTGAAGCCTAAAATAGGCTCTCCAAATGTTGGTTCAACCATCTAGGTGGTTAGAACAGTTTATCCAACAAATGTCAACTTTGCTAAGCAACTTTTAAAGTTGCATTACAACTTTGCAAACAACTTTGCCGAGAAGGTTAAAAATGTGTTGTGAAACTTTAGGAACCTTATTAAAGTTATTTTGGACCTTCAAACTTCTTAACAACATCTAAAAGACACCTAATAAACACTTACTATGCTCATTTCATCCAAGGACTCAAAAGATGCCCAAGGTTTATAAGTCACCAAGGGGTCTTGTGTCCAACAAGTGGATGTTTATAAGGAGATAAAATCAATCCTTAATATTTATTACAAACCAAGAAAACATCTAAAACTCCTATTCTAATTTATTGTCATTCAAAAAGACTCTGATTTGTCATTCAAAAAGACTCTGATTTGTCATTCAAAAAGACTCTGATTTGTCATTCAAAAAGACTCTGATTTGTCAATCAAAAGGACCTTTCACCAGTCAATCCTTCAAAGCTCCATGGTGAAAATCTTATGTTCCAATTGATAGGATTTGACTCCTTGGCTTCATGGAAACTTCCTTCAATCATGGTGTCTTTGGCTTGCATTAGGGATGCCCCTGCATCAAATAGCAATGCATTCAAGTGGCAATTACACAAGGGACAGTACATGCCCATTAAAGTTGGTGTTTTGTTATCCAGCATGACAATGGAGACAACATACTCTGTGTCAATTTTACTGATCAAATTTCCCTCCGCCAGGCAAAGCAACAATCTGGGTATGATAAGGTGAAATTTTGTAGTCCTTTTGGGTATGATAACAGTTCCAGTTTCCAATAAGATGGTTCATTTTTATAATCTAGCTTCAATTTCTCTTGTGAAAATCTTTTTTTCATTTTATGGGTGGTAAAATATAATTATTATGCTAGAGGTGTGTACTTATGGATGATAATGAAACAAAATGATAAGATTTAAGACTCTTGTTTTTTTTGTAAATAGCAATTTAAGTTTCCTTCTATTATAAATTACTGTTTTTCTATTTTTTAATGTATCTTTCCAGATCTTTTATATCAATTTTATTTATGAAATATAAATATATTAATAATGTTTTAGTGTTTTTAGGATTAGTTTATATCAATTCTATGTATCATCATTCGTCATTCAATTGTCAGTATTATTAATTTAGACTGTGCAATTGTAGAACTACTCGAATATGGGTTGGATGGATACTCAAGCAGGGGAACCCTCCTCAAATATCTCAAGCAGTGAACTTGGAAAAATGTGTCCTGAAGGAACCCTTTCCATCAGAGAGATAAAAGTACAAACAAGTAAAAGAAGCAGGCTCTGCAAATATGTTTTTGAGAAGAAAAAAGATAGATTATTCGAGTAGGGTTCATGAGGTATATCTAAAAAGACATTTTTTTTCTTATTATAATAAAAGAGGAAGTTGTGAATGTCAAAGTTGAGTGAAACAAAAATTATTTTCATCAAATTTTGTTAGGCTTGCTTTTGGGAATAGTTTCTTACAATATTGCTATTAAGATTTTTATTGTGTAGTTTTTAGATTAGGTTTATAAAATTATATTTCATGAGTAGTGATTCATATTAATCAATTAACGATACTTTTGGAAGGTATTTTCAATGTGTCAAATTTTGATATTTTTACAAGAATTAGATTGTGTAATTTTTTTAATTAAAGTCATTGACTCATATTTCATAAATAATAGTTCTCATGAATCCATCTCTTATAATATTGAATAGTCTATTTAGGAAGTATTTCTGATAGTATGTCAAATTATGATATTACTATTACCATTAGATTGCATGGCTTTGAAGTCAACCTCGTTGACCCATATTCTTCTCTGTAGATGCTACTATGTGCTAGGGAACTTCTTAGAACTGTTGGTATATTCTTACAACTTGTTACACCTGGGATATTCTTCTCTGTAGATGCTACTATGTGTCGCGGTCCAAACGGGCCCATAAATGTGGTTGAATAACAATACATTCAAGTGGCAATTACACAAGGGACAGTCACTGTGAGATGTCCTCATGTGTGACTGTCCTTGTCACAAATGAGGACATCTCACAGTGACTGTCCCTTGTGTAATTTCCACTTGAATGAGAACAGTCACTGTAAAGACAACATGATAATGTACACATACAATGAGTGTACATTATCATGTTGTCTTTACAGTGGCTGCCCTCATGTTGTATATTCTTCTCTGTAGATGCTACTATGTGCTAGGGAACTTCTTAGAACTGTTGGTATATTCTTACAACTTGTTACACCTGGGATATTCTTCTCTGTAGATGCTACTGTGTGATGTGGTCCAAACGGGCCCATAAATGTGGTTTAATAGCAATACATTCAAGTGGCAATTACACAAGGGACAGTCACTGTGAGATGTCCTCATGTGTGACTGTCCTTGTCACAAATGAGGACATCTCACAGTGACTGTCCCTTGTGTAATTGCCACTTGAATGAGGACAGTCACTGTAAAGACAACATGATAATGTACACAAGTACCGTGAAGGTAGTTGCAAGTTAGGGCTGTTTCATTGCATACCCCAAACAATGAAGATGTTACGGTCCACAAAATGTTTGTGCTTGAAAGATGAACAAATAAAATTAAACTTCTAAATAACCAAAGCTGCTAACAATAAATTCAACACAGATATGTCCTCATTTCTGGGTATTTTAGCTCTCTAATAGCTGAATACCAGATTACATAATAATGACAAAAGAAAAATAAACCCAACGTACTCAGAAATTGTAGCTGTGATTTCGTGGAGGAAATCTCTCTCGGCACTGTTGAAAATACAAATGACAACGTTTCTCTACATTATCATGTTGCCTTTACAGTGACTGTCCCTTGTGTAATTGCCACTTGAAGGAGGACAGTCACTGTAAAGACAACATGATAATGTACACTTACAGCCCGTGTACATTATCATGTTGTCTTTAGAGTGACTATCCTCATTTGTTGAAGAAGAAAAGCATTAATATGGCTGAATAGCAATACATTCAAGTGGAAATTACACAAGGGACAGTCACTGTGAGATGTCCTCATTTGTGACTATCCTTACAGTGAGTGTACATTATCATGTTGTCTTTATAGTGACTGTCCTCATTTGTTGAAGGAAAAAAGCATTAATGTGGTTCATTAGCAATGTATTCAAGTGGAAATTACACAAGGGATAGTCACTCTGAGATTTCCTCATTTGTGACTATCCTTACAGTGAGTGTACATTATCATGTTGTCTTTACAGTGACTGTCCTCATTTGTTGAAGGAAAAAAGCATTAATGTGGTTCAATAGCAATGTATTCAAGCGGCAATTACACAAGGGATAATCACTCTGAGATTTCCTCATTTGTGACTATCCTTACAGTGAGTGTACATTATCATGTTGTCTTTACAGTGACTGTCCTCATTTGTTGAAGGAAAAAAGCATTAATGTGGTTCAATAGAAATGCATTCAAGTGGCAATTACACAAGGGACAGTACATGCCCATTAAAGTTGGTGTTTTGTTATCCAGCATGACAATGGAGACAGCATACTCTGTGTCAATTTTACTGATCAAATTTCCCTCCGCCAGGCAAAGCAACAATCTGGGTATGATAAGGTAAAGTTTTTGCAACAATTTCTTGCTGCTGCTAAGGTTACCATTGTTTATGGTTTCTATTATATAGTTCTATCTATATTGCTATATGGCCTTTTGTTTAGGATTAAGTAGACGAGGGAAAATATTTCTTTTGTGGATTGTAAACAAAACATTGAATTATTTCAGAGAACAGATCTAAATCTATAAGATGCTACGATGGAGCACATGACCATGTACTTGTGAATATTAGGATCCATGTTAATCAAATGACTGCTTTATGTAAATTACTTTTGAGTAAGTAAAAGGAAATACAATTTTTCGAAGTGTGCAAGAATTTTTATGATATACAAGTGTACGAAGAAATGAATCTGTGTTGTTTTGTATCAATATCAAACATCTCTGATATATTTTCATGTTTTTATAATCTATTTTGCAGATGAAAACTGTCCAACAGATAAAGATTGGGAACTTCTCCCAGCATCTGTACCTGCATCTCTCTTATATACTACAAGTTGCTTGCCATCAGAAATTGCAGTTCCCTCACGTGACATTGATGGTGAAGTGTTCTTTTCAGAACCATCATCTGTGGTTACCAATGCTCCTATTTTAGGCAATAAGTTTGTTGCATTCCATGAGCCATTGGTCAAGTTTCTTCTACGAGCTTCTGATGCCTCAAAATCTAAGCAGTGCCTACGCATGCCTCGTTGTGGTTGATTATCATTCTGTACATGAATTATAATGAGTAATCAGTTTTGGGCCTTGGAATCTTGTATGTAACATGCACAGGCATTTCATGGCTAAATGAATCTATTTTAAAAGCATCAACTTTTCTTACATGATGCTGGATACATAAGTAGAACAAGCGTATATCAAATTGGAAGCAATCAGAACTCCATAATGACATATTATTTAGAGTACTCTTCAGTTTAAGTAATAATGCATATATTGACACTGTAAAGACAACATGATAATGTACACTCACTGTAAAGACAACATGATAATGTACACTCACTGTAAGGACAGTCACAAATGAGGACATCTCACAGTGACTGTCCCTAGTGTAATTGCCACTTGAATGTATTGCTATTCAGCCACATTAATGCTTTTCTTCTTCAACAAATGAGGATAGTCACTGTAAAGACAACATGATAATGTACACTCACAGTGAGTGTACATTATCATGTTGTCTTTACAGTGACTATCCTCATTTGTTGAAGAAGAAAAGCATTAATGTGGCTGAATAGCAATACATTCAAGTGGCAATTACACAAGGGACAGTCACTGTGAGATGTCCTCATTTGTGACTATCCTTACAGTGAGTGTACATTATCATGTTGTCTTTACAGTGGCTGTCCTCATTTGTTGAAAGAAAAAAGCATTAATGTGGTTCATTAGCAATGTATTAAATAATTTTATTTTTTTAATCCACACATGGGCGTCGCAATTGTGACGGGAGCCCGTCGTAATGCGATGCAGGCGCCCGTCGCAATTGCTTGGGAGGCCCGTCGCAATTGCGACAGCCCTCCGAAGCCATGCGACGGGGGGGCGACGCCCATGCCGCTAACAAATCTTAGCGACATTGCGACGGGAGGGCACCGCAATTGCGACGGCTACCCATAGACGTCGCAATTTGCGACTAAAAAATAGCGACGTCTATGGGTGTTGCTATTGCGACACATAGCCGTCGCAATTGCGACACATAGCCGTCGCAAAATGCCCCCAAATGTATTAGTGTGGTGATGTTTGAAGATAAACCTATTGCATTCAAATAAATTCATGAAGATAAAGTTTCTTTTGATGTTATTCATACTTATGAAACTATAATGGAGGCCCAAGATCAAAAGGTAGATATGGAAGTTGATCCTTTATGTAGAGGAGTAGCCACTAGGGTTTTGACTACACATGATGAAGTAGATTTTCTATAGAGTCATGTTTTTCATTACTGATTTATTTGAAGACAATCACAGGAAGTCCCATCATTCTCATGTGATAGGAGTTTGTGGTCATGAGGAAGCCAATGATATGACATCAACCATTGATGGTAGCAATAGTGATACATTGTATCAACATGGGATAATAGTGATGACATATGTGGAGGATGTTACCAGTGAGTTCCCACTTGATAGTACTCAGGAATTGGGTACTAATGATGCTTTGTATGATGTGGAATAATGCCATGTGAGTCTTATTTTTTAAATCAGACCTTGGTAGATAAACCAGAAAATCTTTGGGTTGGTAATAGGTGTTAGAAAGTAAGGATCCCCAAGATAACTGAGAGGGGGGGGGGGTGAATCAGTTATCAGATAATTTAACCATTCAATAGCTTTAAACAATGTAATCAATGTACTGATCAACCATAGAAAGATAACCATACAAAATTGCACAATAACACAAGATATGTTGACTAGGGAACCTCTTGAAAAGAGTAAACCCCGGTGGGAATGATGCCCACAAAATGATGCACTAATATGAAAGTTCCTTGTTAGAGGATGGACCCTGTTAGGAGTCTTATGAAATACATTTAGTATATATAAATCCCTGTTAGAAGATTTTGAATCCTTGTTAAAAGATTCTAACCCGGTTAAGAGTTTATGGAAGACAGAAGGACCCACTGTCCAAACAGCTTCAAGGCAAGATCTCTGAACCCACTGTCCAAAAGATCTTAGAATTATTCAATAGAATAATATGAAATATATTACCTCCTTCACATTGTGCCAAAATTGCACTCTCTGCTACACAAGATCACAATTCCAGATCTCTGTACTCACAAGTCTTCCTTCATCACTGAATTAGCTCTTTTCTTCACTTCATGCATATATTCGCATCACAATCTTCATAGTAAACATTACAACAAGGAAAAAATTCCTTCTTATATACCAAACTCAAATAATTACAAATGAGTCGGTCCTCAATTACAAAATAATAAATTCTACACGCTACACACAGAATTCACATAAAACTGTCAACTTCCAGATACTGTAACTTTCTCCAAACATATCCTCAAAGTTTGCACTATGAACCACATCATCATCAATGAGTCTCCAACATCCCTTTAACTGTGCAAAATCAGATTCCATCCCAGCTAAGAGATATCCTCCGATTTCTGAACATCGCTTCATAGAAACACTGTCTAAACATTGTTTTCACCAAAATGCTCATAACTCTCACAAATGAATGAATTTTTTTTTACGCTGTTAACCATAGGTTAATAACACACCAAAGAAGATACTATCAACTACGCAAAAGCCAATCTACAATACAACATGTGCGCAAAACAAAACTGTACCTACTTTCCTGCTAATATCCAAAATATCACTTTGTTGACATCAATGACAATCCAAGTCATGAATGCAACAAAAACTGCTACAGAATGACTACCAAAATACTTTGCATTCATTCCTAACAATCTCCCCTATTGGCATTGATGGAAACATAGATGAAAAACATCCAATGTTCCAAAAATCCAATACTGCAACATCACTGCAAAATATCAAATCAAATCTTGCTTCATTTTCCTATTTAGCTCTCTCATACAATCCACAATGTTTTTCATGTATATCTCTCCCCCATTGACATCAATGACATAAATTCCATCACTAAGTCAACAACAACTTAATGTCAAAAGACACTTTTAAGAAAAATACAATAACAAGAGTCCTCATGACTCAGCTCATAAACTCCCCCATAGAGGAAGTTCCAACATCCAATCCAGAAGAAAGATAGGGCTCATATACCACTAGACGGATGCAATCATCTGCATCAATTCTCAAAAATAGGTTGGGGTATAACCCAAGCATACCTCTCAAATACACAAATGTATCCTTAGGTAAAGGCTTTGTAAATATATCTGCTATCTGCTCCTTTGTACTTATGTACTCCAATCTTACTTCTTTTTCTGCAACTTTCTCTCTTACAACATGATATTTGATCTCAATATGTTTAGTCTTAGAATGTAAAACAAATTTTTTTGACATACTCACTGTACTGGTGTTATCACAATGTATAAAAATAGGCTCATCAAACTTTATTCCAATAGCCTTCAACATCTGCTTCATACAAATAATCTGATTACAATTATTTGCTGCTGCAACATATTCTACTTCTGCTGTGCTTTGTGAAGTACAATTTTGCTTCTTACTTAGCCAAGAGACCAATTTTCCTCCAAGAAAAAAGGCTCCACCACTGGTGCTTTTCTTGTCATCAACGCTGCCTCCCCAATCTGCATCATTATAGGCACATAAAGTAAAATCATCAGAATTCTCATACCATAATCAATAATCCATTGTTCCTTTCAGGTATCTCAGTATCCTCTTTATTGCTACATAATGTGATTCTCTAGGTTCTGCTTGAAATCTTGCTACAATCCCCACTGAATGTGCTATATCAAGTCTTGTATGTGTCAAGTACTGCAATCCTCCAATCATAGATCTGTACTTTTTCTGCTCAACTGCTAGTGTCTCATCTTTGCTAGATAACTTATGTCCAGTTACCATGGGTGTTCCAACAAGTTTAGAATCTTCCATTCCAAATATTTTCAATAAGTCATTCAAATATTTAGTCTGACTTACAAATATACCTTCCTTGCTTTGTGTTATCTGTAATCCCAAAAAATATTTCATTTCTCCAATCATGCTCATCTCAAATTCAGTCTTCATTTCATCTACAAATTTTTCACTAGCTTCATCTTCTCCTCCAAAGATAATATCATCAACAAATATAACTATAACCAACAAACCATTCTCAATTTCTTTTGTGTATAAGTTACTATCTGTTGTTCCTTTTATAAATCCCAATTTCAATAAATACTTATCCAATCTTGCATACTAGGTTCTAGGTGCTTGTTTTAATCCATATAAAGCTTTCTTTAACTTACATACCATATCTCCTTCTTGTGTCAAAGGAAAACCTTCAGGCTGCTCAATGTAGACTTCTTCTTCCAATTCACCATTCAAAAATGCTAACTTCACATCCATCTGATACACTCTGAATTTCTTGTAAGTTGCATATGCTAGAAACATTCTCACTACTTCAAGTCTAGCCACAGGTGCAAAATTTTCTTCATAGTCAATTCTTTCTTGTTGTGAATATCCTTTACATACCAATCTTGCTTTGTTTCTTATCACTTCTCCTTGTTCATTCATCTTGTTTTTGAATACCCACTTTGTTCCAATCACATTCTTGTCTTCAGGTCTAGGGACCAATTCCCATGTCTTGTTTTTTTCAATCTGCTCTAGTTCTTCTTTCATTGCATTAATCCAATGTTCATCTTCACAAGCTTCATTAGTAGTCTTAGGTTCAATTTGAGAAATCAAACATAAATGTACCTTATTTCGAGTCAAAACTCCTTTATCTAAACTTCCAATAACTTTCTCAACAGGGTGATGTCTTGAAGTATACCTGTTAGGTGTCATAGTTACTGATCTTGTTCTGACTGTAGATTCTTCTCTGCTTTCTTCTCTATTTTCTTCAGTATGACTTTCATTTAGCAAATCACTATTAGTTTCAAAAAATAATTCTGCATTTTCAATGTTAGGCTGAGGTTGTGCTTCTCCATAAGATTCATAATCAAGCATTCTTTCCTGAATTTTAAACTTCTCATCAACTTTTACATTTTCACTTTCAACAATAGTCGTAGTTCTTTTGTTATAACATCTATATGCTTTGCTTTTTAAAGAATATCCAAGAAATATTCCTTCATCACTTCTAGGATCAAACTTTCCTATATCATCATCTCTCTTTATATAACATTTACTTCCAAAAATTCTAAAATACTTAACTGAGGGTGTATGTCCAAACCATAATTCATAAGGTGTCTTGTTTGTATCTACTCTGATTTGTACTCTGTTCATAGTGTATACTGCTGTGTTCACTGCTTCTCTCCAAAAAGTCTTAGCCAAATCATTTTCAAACAACATAGCTCTTGCTACTTCAGTTATTGACCTGTTCCTTCTTTTTGCAATACCATTTTGTTCTGGTGTTCTAGGGGCTGAAAGTTGTCTCTTAATACCATTCATTTCACAAAAGGTGTTAAACTCTCTAGATGTAAATTCACCACCTCTATCAGATCTTAGACACTTAATCTTCATTCCAGATTCATTCTCAATTTTTCTTTTCATGATCTTAAATTTATCAAATGCTTCAGATTTTTCTTTCAAAAATGCAATCCACATCATTCTTGTAAAATCATCAACAAGAATCATAAAATACCTTTCTCCATAGAATCCTCTAGTCCTAGTAGGACCACTCAAGTCTGTATGAACAATCTCCAGCTTCTCTATTGATGTGAACTTCTTGTTGGGAAATGAAATCCTTTTTTGCTTTGCCATCATACATTCTTTGCAAATCATGTTAGTAGGTTTCGTAATTCTAGGTAAATCTCTCACCGCAAGTGTAGTGCTCACCTTGACAATATTATCAAAGTTTATATGACAAAACCTTTTATGCCATTACCAATTGTCATCAATCCTAGTTATCAAACATGTCATCTCAGTAGGATTCAACTGAAATACATTACCTCTAGTTCTGGATCCTTTTCCAATCAGATTTCCATCTTTATCTTTTATCACATAAGTTTTCTCAGAAAACCAAACTTGATAACCCTTATCAGCCAATTGTCCAACGCTTAGTAGATTATGTCTCAATCCATCAACAAAGTAAACATCATCAGTGTTAGTCTTTCCATCAAGAGTAATAGATCCTATACCCTTAATCAAACAAGGTGCATTGTTACCAACTCTAACAATTCCTCCATCATAATTATCTGACTTAACAAACTTTCTTTTATCTCCAATCATATGATGTGAACAACCACTGTCTATAATCTAATCAAATTTCTTTTCAACTTGTGAAACTAATGCTTTTTCTTCGCTTTTATCAGATTCAGAACTTTCTTCTTTAATTGCTACAAATCCTATTTCCTCAAAGTTATCATTATCACTGTCACTTAAATGTTTTTCAATTCCTGCTTCAAGATCTTCATCATTTGCATAATAACATTCTTTAGATCTTCTAGGTTTAAAGTTGCTTCTATACTTCTTAACTCTTTTAGGACATTTAGATGCAAAATGACCATATTCTTGACAAGTCCAACATTTAAAGATTTTCTTACCATCTGGTTCTCTTTTTACAAGTAATGCAATACCTTCTTCAATCTTCTTATCTTCCTCAGATCTGCTACTGCTGGCATAATCTCCATTCACACTAGTATTCCTTGTAGGTCTAATGTTAAGAGCATTGAATGTTGTTTCCATTCTAGGTAGCTCTCCTGATAATCTCAAGTTCATCTCTGTTCTTTCTAATCTTCCAAGAAGAGTCTCTCTTGAAAAGTTTGATGTACAAGGTATCACTTGTTCAATCATCTGCGTTATCTGCTTAAATACTGGTGTCAAAGTTCTCAGAATTTTCCATATCACTTCATTCTCTATCTTATCACCTCCAGAAGACTTTATTCCTATTACAATCTCAGACATCCTACCAATATAGCTTCTAATAGATTCATCTTCCATCATTCTAATATCTTCAAATGCACAAATCCAATTATGTAATCTAGCCTTCTTTGCATGTTCATCACCTTCAAAAGTAGAATGTAAAGCTTTCCAAATTGCATGAGATATTTTCAAACATCTTACCTGACTATATTCATTCTCTGGTAGTGCTGACAAAAGTGCTTCTCTTTCAAGTATGTTACACATGAATAGATCTAGTTCATCTTTAGTTCCTGCCTCTAGATTGTCTTCCTCAATGATAGTCTTCTCATTCTTTGTAATCAACCAATAACTTGGTCCTAAACACAATAGATGTGTCTTCATCTTTTCTTTCCAGCTGTCAAAATTTATTCCATCAAACTTAGGGCTTTCTTTTCTAAAATTCACCATGGATCTCTTTAAGTTGTTAAACTTTTCTTTCAAGGACCTGCTGCTCTGATACCAATTGTTAGAAAGTAAAGATCCCCAAGATAACTGAGAAGGGGGGGGGTGAATCAGTTATCAGATAATTTAACCATTCAACAATTTTAAACAATGTAATCAATGTACTGATCAACCATAGAAAGATAACCATACGAAATTACACAATAACACAAGATATGTTGACTAGGGAACCTCTTGAAAAGAGTAAACCCCGGTGGGAATGATGCCCACAAAATGATGCACTAATATGAAATTTCCTTGTTAGAGGATGGACCCTATTAGGAGTCTTATGAAATACATTCAGTACATATAAATCCCTGTTAGGAGATTTTGAATCCTTGTTAAAAGATTCTAACCCGGTTAAGAGTTTATGGAAGACAGAAGGACCCACTATCCAAACAGCTTCAAGGCAAGATCTCTGAACCCACTGTCCAAAAGATCTTAGAATTATTCAACAAAATAATATGAAATATATTACCTCCTTCACACTGTGCCAAAACTGCACTCTCTGCTACACAAGATCACAATTCCAGATCTCTGTACTCACAAGTCTTCCTTCATCACTGAATTAGCTCTTTTCTTCACTTCATGCATATATTCGCATCACAATCTTCATAGTACACATTAAAACAAGGAAAAAATTCCTTCTTATATACCAAACTCAAATAATTACAAATGAGTCGGTCCTCAATTACAAAATAATAAATTCTACACACTACACATAGAATTCACATAAAACTGTCAGCTTCCAGATACTGTAACTTTTTCCAAACATATCCTCAAAGTTTGCGCTATGAACCACATCATCATCAATGAGTCTCCAACATCCCTTTAACTGTGCAAAATTAGATTCCATCCCAGCTAAGAGATATCCTCCGATTTTCAAACATCACTTCACAGAAACACTGTCTAAACACTATTTTCACCAAAATGCTCATAACTCTCACAAATGAATGAATTTCTTTTTGCACTGTTAACCATAGGTTAATAACACACCAAAGAACATACCATCAACTACGCAAAATCCAATCTGCAATACAACATGTGTGCAAAACAAAATTGTACCTGCTTTCCTGCTAATATCTAGAATATCACTGTGTTGACATCAATGACAATCCAAGTCATGAATGCAACAACAACTGCTACAGAATGACTGCCAAAATACTTTGCATTCATTCCTAACAATAGGTCCCAAGATCATGATTTGTAAGGACTTGTAGTTACATTTGGGGTTGAAGTGTGTGGAGATACTATCAAACCAACAATTTCTATAGTGTTTTTGGTCCATCCATTAAGATAAATAGAAGCAATACCTTAGTTGATGATGTATGCATTGATGATTGCACACATTGTTAAGCTATAGTGTCGAATTGATTGATATAACTATATTGTTATTGCTCAATATAATAGTTGACTATATATATATATATATATATATATATATATATATATATATATATATATATATATATATATATATATATATATATATATATATATATATATATATATATATATATATATTATCATTATATTGATGTACATTATAATCGATTGCAATCTTGTTGAATCTAAGTTTAACAATATCTTCTATTAATCAACATAGTCAATAATTGGAATATGTTGATGCTGTTATGGGTAACTATCATTCGATAGTTAATGTAACATATTATATATTAATATGTTATGTTAACTATTGAAGGATAGTTATCATAACAGTTTCATAACATACAATTTGTTTAAAATGTTATTATTAAGTCATGTGCCTTATGGAAGAGCATGTCTACGTAAAGACATGGATCTACATGGCTTAAGTCACGTAGAGTCATGTCTCTACGTAGACATGACTTATCATGTCATATTTATATGCTACGGTTGGTGAGAGGAAAGCAATCAATAAACATGACATTGTCTTCTCCTCTGCATACATACAATATAGTTTCAATAAATATATATAATAAACAATACATTTCTAGGCATCAAATTTTCTCTATTAAAAGGTCTTATATTCCTAACATGGTATCAAATCCTTAATAGAGGGAAATTATGAAAGCTAACCTTGAAATCCTTATAGATTCATTATAAACAAAAAGAGAAATTATAATGGCCAACGGTATTAAGGTAGAAGATAGACTTGAAGGTGCTTCTAACTTCTTCTCATGGAAAATTTGAATTCTTACATTGCTTCAAGAACTTGAATTAGATTCCTATGTTGAGGAAGACAAAAAGATGCCAAAAGAAGAACCAGAAAAATCAACTTGGAAAAGATGTAACAACAAAGAAAAGAAGATCATTATTGATATTGTTAAAGATCATATCCTCCCCTCCATAGCGAGACTTAAAACCGCCTATGAAGTATTCAAGACTATTCAAGAAACATTTTAGATTAATAATACAAGTAGATTACTTACTCTCAAACAACAACTTTTAAATCTAAAGATGAATAAAGGGGAAATGATTACATCTTACTTTCTTTGGATTTCTAAATTAAGAGATCAACTCTCCACTATTGGAAATAATATTGATGATATGGAGTTAACATTAATAGCTCTTAGAGGATTACCCATCACATAGGAATCTTTTATTCAATGTATAACTCAACGTTCTTCTCTACCCAAGTTTGTTCAGCTCAAGAATGAATGCACTCAAGAGGAATCCAAGTTAATATCAAGAGGAATTGGGACTACCAAAGGAAATGAGATTCAAGCCCTACATACTCATTCAAACTTCAAAATCAATAAAAGGAAGTTTAAACATAAGAAAGGAAACTCTAACACAAGCCACATAGAGAATCCTAATAAAAGTCACAAAAATTGAGACTTCTCCAAAATACAGTGTTACAAATGTGATAAGCTTGGACATACACATAGATTCTATGCTGAGAAGAAGAAAATTCAAGCAGGATTAACTGAAGTCAAAGGAGAAAAAATATGATTATTCTTCTTGGCATTATCAAGTGAAGTTAACTCAAGCAAAAATACTTGGATGATTAATAGTGGAGCATCTCAACATATAACAGGATTTAGAGATCAATTTGAAACCCTAGAAGAAGATTCATCTAAAGAAGTTACAATTGGAGACAATTCCACTTATCCAACAAAAGGAATTGGGACATGCTCAATCAAGTTGAAATCAGGGGTAACTCTACTATTGAAAGATGTCCTCTTTGTACCAAGTATAAAAAGGAACTTAGTCTCTATTTCATGCTTAGCCAATCAAGGCTATCGAGTTACATTTCAAGAAAATAAAGTATTACTATGGACAAAGAACACTAATATTAAAAATGCTATTTCCTTAGGGTATAGAGATGGAAGCCTATACAAAGTAGGAAATAGTCTCAAATCATCTCTAAGTCATGAAGTATCCAATGTCACTAATGAACTCTGGCATCGAAGATTAGGTCATCTTGGATTTAGCATTCTTCCCTCCCTTAAGAAAATTACTACAGGGAAATCAAATCTAAACTCAAAACATATAAGCACTTGTAAAGGATGTGCTCTAGGAAAAAATATAAAAGATCCTTTCCCTCTAGTGAACATAAAACCAAAGTTGTATTAGAACTCTATAATACCCTCTCAGATGATTATATTTGGACTTTTATTTGGACATTTTCATTATGATGGTTAGAACTATATGTTCATAGTTATGCTTATTTAGATGATGATACACTTATCAGATGCTTAGATACACTCATTTATGATTATCATTTATATGTTTATGAAGTTTGAAATAATCTATCTTTACATGATTTATAAAGCTAACCCAAGGATTTGAACCTAACCATTATTATCTATGATGTCTTATGTTTTCATGTATATATGTTTGATTTGTTTGATCCTCCTTTAGTGCACTTATCACATTATCATCCTCCACATGTTTCACATACTTCATTGCATAATGGAGGATGATACACCTTTGGTGGATATGTTATTAAACCTTGTGTAGGTGATAACTTATCTACTCCTTATCATAGTCTCTTATTTTCTTGCCTATATAAGCATGATTATTTACATTGCCAATCATTCTAATTGAGTCAATCCATAAATTATGGTATTTTAATCCATATTATGTCCATTAGAAATAATTTCATTCTTACACCTTGTTGCAATTGTCTTTCCATTATCTATTGGAAATTATCTTGGTCTTTCATTTGATCCTAGGGGTGTTGTAGAGTCACCTAAAAATCTAACACCATGAAACAATGTTGTAATCTGAAATGGGTGGGCATCTAGAAATTCCTCATTTATAGGTAAAATGCTAGTAAATTGATAAAATTTATCATAAATAGAAAGACACATAACTAAAATTTAACATAGAAGGCCAGGTCTAGAAATAAGACATAGAAAGGAACCTACCACTAAAATTTGGGCCTAAAATTGGTTGACCCTAGGTGTGTTAGGTTCCTTAGTCCTGTATCTCAAAACTTTGGATTTAGGATCAAAATGCTTCTGAGGTCCTACTCCTGAAAATTCATAGATAAAGTGTTAGGCATGCGAAAAAACTTACACAGTGAAGGGGTTTCTTCTTCTTTAGAATCTATAATTCTAGGTCCTAGTTCGATGCACTCTACAAATCTACAACTTTTAGTGCAGTCATATCTCAAACCTCCACATAGAAAAGAGGGGGGAAATGTTATGTATAGGGGCTTTCCTAAGTCAAACCTTAGATAGGAATGAACCTCCACTACAAAAATGATGATGACAAAAGAGATCTTACCCAACAAAGGTTGGAAACCTTAAGGAAATAAAAAATTGATAAATGATACCTTTTCTATGATCTTTCCTTGAATCTTTTTGAAATGCTGATGTTTCTTAATAGGATTTTAGGCATTCCTTTACTCATGGAGGAAAGACATAAAATTTATCATGATCTATTGAACTTGAATTCTTGAATACGTGATTTTATATCTCCTCTACTATCATGAAGATGTGTGAATGAAAGTGCTCAATAGAAACTTTCTTGATGTATATTACTTGACATATATGAGATGAGAGATGTTTAAATGAGGGGGTCATATTTGTATTTATACACAACTTCACAACGTCCCGCTCAACAACTTTCTAACTATTGGGATTCAAGTTTGGTCCCTAAAAGGATAAAATAGGACACTAAGCATCATATTTATGTCATTTTGACCCAAAATTGAGGTCAGTGAGCTTATAATTGTGCTAGGTGTCCATATTTGGCCATGGGATGAGCACAATTGGTTATAAATAAAGGAGATGAGGGACAACCACCAAAATGAGTGCAAATTCTTTAAGGGTACAATTTATGATACTACAATTAGAAATGGGAATCTACCTTATTCAACCCTCTTGTGGGTATTCAAACATGGATCTAAATGGTATATAATATCATAAGAAATATATATACAATTTTCAATCAAAAGAGCCACCTCCCATGTCTTTCAAGTACAACACTACACATGTAAACATTGATTTCTTGTAGGATCCTTAGAAAAATTATTCCTACTACAAATGGTTTTCATTAATATTGTAGGATTTGAGCAATACAAATCCACAAAACCCAAAGATCACCTGCATACAAAAACCTGTTACAAGGAAGTAGAGACAAGAAGAGGGCAAGGGTTTGACTCAAAAATATGAAGAAGAAAATATCCTCAAATAATGAATGAATTGAATGTACAATGGATCATCCTTATAAAGGAGATCGAAAGCCTTGAAAGGCAAACCTAAAAAGCAGAAGTGCATGTAATAATTAGTTAAATTATTACAAGACTAATGCATGCAAGTTTATATTTAAAACAACTAGTGCATAAGTTTGAATCAACTAGTGCATGTGTGTTTAAATATAAACAACTAAAAATAAAAGTGTTGACATCTTAAGAAGGGAGTAAAGTTAATTAATATAATTAATACTTTACTCTAACAAATATGATACCCTTTTACTTTTTGAGGAAATTTATATAGATATCAACATTTTTTGAAAATATTTAGGGTTCAAGTCTTTATGGAAGGATAATAATTAAAAATATGTAGAAAAATCTAATTAGAAGTCCCATTCCAAACATGTGGGTTCAAACATCCAAATCCAAGAATGAGAAACCTCAAATTCATAGATTATTAGAATGGAATCCATTTTTATCATGCATGTTAGAAGAAAAAACCCCTTGGACAAGAAGACAATCTCAAACTAAGGTTGTAATGGAGCTTTTCACTTTCATGGTTGTAATTATTAGATAAACCAAGCATGAATAGCTTGGAGGAGGTCATGGAAGTATTGTATTGTATGTACAATTCATCAAAGCTATTGTAACAATGTTGTATAATGTATTATACTCTCGACGAATGAAAGAAATGATCTATAATATAATTTTTACTTGGAATCCAATTTAAATATAAAGGAAGATTTCTTGGTTTAGTGAGAGGTAATTAAAAAATTTTAAACCCAAATATGAAATAATTGTCAATGATTTAATTAATAGTTTTTACATAGTTAACCCCAAGATATTACATGTGCATGTCATGGGTACATGCTCAATTGATGTTTTTCACACAATGTTAGGATTTATAGTTCTCTTTGTACAGGTGTATTCTAATAATTGTGAATCATAAAGGATAAAAGTATGGATGCGAGAATAAAGGTGTAAAAATGAGAATAAAACAACAATTCAAGCTCTTAAGACCTATATTACCTCAACACACTTGATGAGCTAAAGTGGATTCACCCATGTCTACTTGATTTTCTCTTTGGATTGTGTAAAGATACATGGATTTATCTCCAAGAAACATAAGAATTAGATCTCTAAGGAAATTTGAGCATAATATGGATAAAATGACAAGTAATGGGTTGGTCAAGGGAGAAGGCTCCAATTTATAGATTTCAAACAGTTGGTTGAGATTGAAGGTGTTATGAAGGGATATGATGGAATGTGGGGAGATGAACTGGATTGAAGTCATAAAACCTTCTAACAAGTGTCATGGCATCAAGAAGAGAACTTTTCATGGGGAAGGTGATAAGATTTTCTCACAGATGTATGAGAAAATATTGAGAAGAACATGAGAATGACAAGTAGAAATAAAAATAGCAAAGTGGAAGAGGTGTAACAAGGGAAAGGTTAAAAAAGGTGATAAAATATTTGGTCACATGTTGAGTTGGAAGTGGGGGAAAGTGACATGTGTGTGTCATATGTTTGTAAGAGGAAAATTAAAAATTAGAAGAAATAATCACATATGTAGAAGAGACGAATTAAAAACTAAGGTAAATGTTAATGAGGTTAGGAATCAAGTAGATTAGTTAATTAATTAAGTAATTGGGATTTTAAAGAAATGAAATATTAGACTAAGGATAAGTTTAATTAATTAAGATTAATTAAACCTTAGAAAAAATAACTTTAGAAGAATATAGAGAAACATAATTCATTGTTTAAATTAATAACGTATAAGATAATAATAATATTTTTATTGATCAATAATATGCAACCAAGGTTGAAGGAATTGTATTAATTAGCAAAACAAAATAAAAAATTATAGCGAATATGGTGGCTATCTGAGCACTAGCTCTAGGACAACCACTCTATATTGAGAAAAGATTTTTAAAAAAGGTCCCCAACCTACTACAAAAAGTGATTATCTTTTCCTTAAAAAGTAAACACCCACAACAAGAGGGAGACTTTAATAGTGAAGCCTGCACCAATCCATATAATTGCAGTAACATTCCAAAATGAAAATAGTTGCAAAAGAAACCAGTTCTTATCCAAAAGGGATCCCTAAAAACCTTACCCAATCTCAGTCACTCTTATAGAATTCCTTAGAGTTGACCACTTTGGCAAAGTTTTCTATCCACACTAACCTATACCTAGTCTCAATTCCAATCACCCACTAAAGGAAATCATGCCCAATAGTCACCTAGTGTCGATGTTGAGCCAAGATATGTGCATTCAAATGTAGAAAAAAGGGTTTCTTCTCCACTTCTACCCTCAACTCAAACATTTTGGGGATATCATCTGACCATTGTATTCCTTCTTCATGGTCAACCAAGAAGATAATATCTATATCGTCTTTAACAATAATTCCTCTTTGAACACCAGATAGGAGAAAAGTTTGGACTTTGTGCTCACCCAAATCTAACAAGGATGGAAGAAATGAAGAGGAAATATCTATATTAAAACTCAATGGTGTAATGCAAATGTCACAAATCACTAAACCAAAACCATTTTCTTTCATCATTAAGAAACTAGGGGCCCTCTACACAATAAAGGAATAATTTAATTTTTAAAAAAAGGTAAGATAAAAATAATGTGCGAGATATGAAGAAAATGGGAATTCAGCGAAAGTCTTTTCTGTAGCAGTGACAGATTAGAAAAGGGCTCCTTTTCCATCAGAAAGAGGAGGCAAGGAAGTAGGGCGTCTTGCTTCCATCTTCTTCCCCCGAGGCTGGCTTTCATGTGAACACTAGCATAGAACATAGAGATGCCAAGGTTTTTACTGGTTATTGTTTCAATTGCTTGTTATATGGGCACAAAATGTTGGAATGTAGGGAACCAGACCAAAGATCGTATCGATTAGATTATGAACACTTAAAGGGTTTCATTGCTAAGAAGAAGGAGAAAAGCATGGCCGAATCTTCTCTAAAAGAAAGAGGGATTGAAGAAAAGAACTTTAGTTCCTTAGCAGAGGCTTCAACTAGCTTTAAGAAATTAGGGCAGAACAATGAACCTACATTTAACATTTTTATAGTTCAATCTCTGGATAGGCAGCTTGATATGTTTGCAAAAACCAAGTATGCATTAAGGGCTAAGCTTAGCAGTGGGTACGCAAGTATTCATGAATCTGGAATTAATTCAGATCATAATGCCAATATACCCCAATCAGGTTCGGGGGAACAAAAAGTTACAGCACAGGCTACCTCAAGGTGCTTCATAGATCAAAATTGGGCATGGCATTCAGTTAAAAGGAAGAATAAGGTTAGGGTTTCTACTTCAGCTCATATTGATCATAGTTTACCATTAAGGAATGCATTTGATTTACTAAGTAAGAAGGAAAACTTACTTGGCATTTACTCGCCCCCGCATAAAAGGAAAGGAGTTATGATAGGTAAGGAAATTAATAGGGCACCAGCACATCAGAGCAAGAAAGATGTGTTAGCATAGCCTAAGAAAAGGAAACCCTACCCTATTATAGCCAAAAATCCGTCCTTCTCTGTCGGGGATTGGAGGAACATTGCAACTACCAAAATCTATAGCCCTCCACATCGCAAAAGATTAGCAAGGCCTGCTCTGTCTGATTGTAAGCAACACGGGCAATACTCTATTATGCAAAATAAGAATCACCAGAATCTCACATATACACCTCCCCATAGGCGCGGTAAGGATCTGAATAAAGGCATCTCAAAGGTTGGTATGCACTATGATAATCTCATCCTAGATAGTGATGTTGTTTCCCAAAAGTAGAAATACCTTGCAGACACAGGCTTAATCTGCATATGGAAAGGTATAAGGGTTCCTATCAATGTCTTAGTCACAGAGCTGACATCACTACTTCCCGAAGAGGTAAGTATTTCTCAACTCATGGAAAATTTCATGTATATTGATTGCAAGAATATAGATATTAAAAATAGCATTAAAAGAAAAAAGTGTCTTAAATTTAGAAGTATTCCTTTTGCTTTGTTTGATTGGATCCCTCTATTCAATCCCATGTATTTGAAGAATTTTAAAGTTGAAAAAGCAGTAACCATTAAGAATGTACCATTGGAATTGTCTAGTCAGGATATTTTCTGCAATATAGGAAATAAGATTGGTAGTTTTATTAGAATGGCTGAAACAACAAACATGCATGTAGATCAGATAATCATTGTAGAATTGGATTACCACCAAAAATATATCTCTCCTATACAATTAAGTTCCAATTCTAACTCTATTATTGTTAACCCAATTATCTTAGAAGATTATATGGAAATTAACAAAGCCACCAATATAGAACAAGCAAGCACTAATCCATTAAATCAGTTTAGCAATGATTATGAAATCCACTTCTGTAAGGGCAAGGGAGGTTTCAATATAAAGGGACCTAAAGAATATAATGCAGATAGACCTATATCTCAATTTGAGAACTTTAGGGTAAGATCAGGGCAAGTTGATAAACAACCTTCCACAGGAGATTAAGGATAGAGGAATTTGCCCCTTAGAAGGAGAGGAAAAGGCAATAGTTTCCCCCTCTCTTCATAAAGCAATGCAGAAGGGGGACAATAGAAATCCAGTTCTTAATTTGGAAATGGGGGACTTAGCTGATAACAGTATGCCCAACCCAAATGTGGAGGGTATTCTATTTTTGGAAACAGAACAGATAGAGATAGAAAGAAAGACTGTCAAAGATGATACAGATTTATTAGCAGATCAATTGGTGTACCCAAAGGGCTCATCCACAATAGCAGATAGGGATCCTGAAGAAAAATGTAATGAGGAAGTAGACCAAATTATAAAGTGCCTAGGAGAATCTCTTGTAGAGGATCTTATGCAAATGTTCATGGATGAAATTTTTGATCTAGAGGAACTAAATTACCAGAGAGAAACATTAATTAGATATATCAACAATGCAACTTTAGTTCAGGCAGAGAAGGAGAATAATGAAACAATACAACTATTAAAAACCCCTGATCAAAGTGGTGATAGGCTCCTAGGAGACTATGAAATAAACACAAAGGATAAAGGTGAAGATAGACAGAGTCCAAAAAAGGACCCTATTTCTATTCAAAATGAAGGCTCAAGAAATGAGGGAACCAATAAAGAGGTTCCCTGTTGCAATATAAATGATATCGAATCACTGCACAAGGGGAAGGAACCAGAAACAGCAATCCCGATAGAAATAGAATCCCTTAATGTGATAATACCAAAGAATCCAGATGAGGTAATTGAGATATATGGTAAAGAGATTATAGATAACAATGAGATCAATATACAAATGGAACCAGAACAAGTGAGTGCAGGGCAGCAGGACACGATCATCAATATAACGGGAAACATGTCAATGGTTAAAGATTCCATAGAAGGCCTCTTTGGCATAACTAATGAAAATAGACATTTGTGAATAGCAATGAATAGAGGATGCCTTAGTACACCAAATATTAATAGAATCAAAAAGAAAAGAGGGAGAAAATCAGGTGTTGAACTCAGAACCATACATGGAAATTCAGGTAATCAAAAGAAATTAGCCGATATTTTGAACATAGGGAAGGGGAAGTGCCTTCCCCAAGAAAAATGAAAGTCACTACATGGAATATTAGGGGACTAAATGCCCCTAATAAGCAGAGATTAATTAAAAGATACCTTAAAAATTTTGACTCCGAAATTATTTTATTACAGGAAACTAAACTTAATAAAGTAGGAAGCTCCAAGTTCAGCAAAAAATTAGGCATATGGAAAGCAGAGTACGCGACCTCAATAGGTACTTCCGGAGGGTTAGCAGTATTATGGGATCCTAGGAAGTTAGCAGCCACACTTTTATCCCATAATAGTAATTGGTTGGCTCTAGAAATTAAAAGTCTAAAGTCTAATTTAAAATTCAACTTAATTAACGTATATGGCCCCATACCTAATGAGGATAAGAGGAGAGTCTGGTAGGAAATCCACCTCTTTTTATCCGTAAATTCAGATTCCCTCTTCTTTATTGGAGGGGATTTCAATGCTATTTTAGATACAGAAGAGAAATATGGGGGTTCTCAATATATATCACAAGCTCATAAGGATTTTAGTAAATGGGCATCGGACAATAATCTAATTAGCATAAACACAAACAATGGCATTTACACTTGGAACAATAGAAGAGTAGGTTTTAGCCATATAGCAGAAAAATTAGATAGATTCTTCGTTAAGATGAATGATGGAATCTGTAACTTATTGTATAGTGCGGAGATTCTACCAGAGGTAGGATCGGATCATTTTCCAGTTAGGCTCACTATTATAGAGGATTCCAAACCAGCTAGAAGTCCTTTCAAATTCAAGTTTATGTGGTTCCAAAACTCAGAGTTTATAAATCTCTTGGAGGAATGGTGGAAACAAATTTCAATAAAAGGATCTAAAATGTATTGTTTAATAGCAAAATTAAAAATTATTAAACATAAAGCATTAGAATGGAATAAGAACAATTTTAATAATATCTTCGAAGAAAAGGATCAGTTGGAGCAAGAAATAGCTGACCTCAACAATTTAGTTATAGAACAAGGTATGGACGAACTAAGCTATCATAGAGAAAAGGAATTAATGGCTAAGTACAATGATATTCTTCTTAAAGAAGAAATTTTTTGGAGACAAAAATCTAGGGAGTCTTGGTTAAAAGAAGGAGACAGCAATACAAAAAAATTTCATAACACCACTAAGTGCAATAGAAGCATCAACAGAATAGCTAAAATTAAGTCTAGTGATGGGCTTATAAATGAGGACCCTAAGCAGATATCAAGTGTGATCATGAACTTCTATCATACCCTTCTCAATGGTGTAGAAGCATCTGACCTTTCAGCACAAAATGAAATGCTTAAAGCCATTCCTAAACTGATTATGGAGCTTGATAATAAAATGTTAAATAATAAGTTATCCCTCGAAGAAGTCAGAGTGGTAGTATTCCAACTTCACCCGAATAAAGCACCGGGTCCAGATGGTTTTCAAGCAGGTTTTTTCCAGAAGTGTTGGCATTTTATTGGGGAAGAGGTATGACAAGCAGTGGAAGCTACCAGGAACGCAGGGTCCCTGCTAAGTGAAATCAATAACACCTTTTTTGCTTTAATCCCAAAGAAAAATGAAAGTGTGGATCCTGGGGATTTCAGGCCAATATCCCTCTATAACACAAGATACAAGATCCTCTCTAAATGCTTAGCAAATAGACTTAAAACATGGTTGCCCTGAAGAACAGACAGGTTTTGTAGCAAATAGATCGATCTTGGATGGAATAATTATAGCACAAGAATTAGTCCATACTACTCAAATGACAAAGGTACCAAGAATGTTTATGAAAATAGACATTCAAAAAGCATATGACAAAGTAGAATGGAGATTCCTTTGCAAATGCATGGAAGCTTTCGGTTTCTCTAAGCAATGGGTCAATCTTATTTTTAATTGTATTTCAACCCCTAAGATATCGGTTCTAATTAATGGCACTCCAGAAGGCTTCTTTAGTATCTCGAGAGGCATTAGGCAAGGGGACCCAATGTCCCCCTTTCTATATGTAATCATGGTAGAAGCTTTGGGAAGATCTATAACAAAGAGACATTTGGAAGGAAAGATCTCAGGTCTACAGGTCACTAAAAACATTTCAAATATCACACACCAACAGTTTGCAGATGATACGATTCTACCTGGTCAAGCCAACTGTCAAGAAGCTAAAGCATTTAAAGATATCCTAACTATTTACATGAAAGCCTCAGGGCAACGGGTTAACCCCACTAAATCAGAAATTTTCTTCATTAATACCTCACCGAGAGTAGAAAGAGAGATTTGTAAGTTGATGGGTTATAAAATTGGCAAGTTTCTGTGTAAGTATTTGGGCATTGACCTGGATAAAGGTCTCCTATCTTCCAAACTCTGGCAACAAGTGATTACCAAAGTCCAAAATAAGAAGAGCTCATGGAAAGGAAGATGGATAACAAAGGCAGGAAGGACAACTATGATCAAGTCGATCCTTTCAGCCATACCCACATACCAGATGTCAATTCTCCCTTTACCAATAAATATTAAAAAGAACCTAGATAAAATGTTTAGAGAATTTTATTGGCAAGGCCCATCAGAAGACAAAAAACTTGCCCTAATAAAATGGGATACCTTATGTAAACCTATTTCTAAGGGAGGCCTCGGCATTAAAAACCTTCTATGGCAAAACCAAGCCCTGGGAGCTAAACTTATACGGAGAATGTATAAGGAACCTAGATGTAAATGGGTGTCAATATTATTACAGAAATACATTCTCGATGTGGATCCCATCAACATCTTTAGGTCCTCCACACATGTTAAAGGATCCAGGATATGGAATTTCATCAAAGAATGCAGAGGAATTATTAATAACTATTTATTGTGGGATGTAGGTCTAGGGGATCAAGTTCTTTTTTGGGAGGATTTGTGGGCAGGTCTCACTCCCCTTAGCAATTTGGGTTTTTCCATGGAGTTTATGGAAGAATGTAAAAGAGTCAAAGGCATCTTTCTCAAGGATTATATATGTAAGAAAGAGAGTAATAAATGGAGCAATTTAGAAGAAATTGACTCTGTATGGCAGGAGAAGCAGAAATTTACATCAATAATGGAAAAGAGAGAAGTTGTACTTAAAAATAGATTAGACAGACTGATTTGGGCGGGATCAAAGAATGGTAACTATTCTGTAAAGGAGGGCTACAATACCATTATCTGAGAATAGAAGATGGAAGATATAGATATCCCTCTGAACCTTTGCTGGAATAAATCTGGCCTCCCAAAAGTGGGTATGTTTCTATGGGTTGCCTTGCAAAATAAAATTCTAATAGCAAACAGATTTAAGAAATTGGGTTTTGAAGGGCCGTCCAGATGCCCCATGTGTGAGAGTCAATCTGAGGATGTTAATCACATCCTCCTCAACTACCCATATGCCCAAAACTACTGGAATTAGCTTCATCAATGTTTAGGCTGGAAGTCTACTCTCCACGTTGATCTATTAAGTAACCTTAAAGCATGGCCATCACTTTATAAAGATAATCTATATAAGGATATATGGACCATCTCCCCGGCAATAGTTGCCTGGGAATTATGGAAAGAAAGAAATAGGAGGATTTTCACAGGTCAAAAATTACCATGGAATTCAATCACAAATAAAATAGAAGCATCAATAGTAGAAAATATCAATAGTAATCTCAAAAACAAGCTAAGCTATGAAGAGGCATTCAAGAATTGGGATAACAAAATCAGAGCAAAATGGCCAAAATTAGATATTCCTCCCCTATATGGAAAAGGGGGACCCAAAGTGAAGGCTGACCGAGTTTCTTGCAAATGGATCCCTCCGAGAGAGGGATGGTATAAACTTAACTTTGACGAAGCTTCTAGAGGTAACCCTGGGGTAGCAGGTATTGGGGGGATTATTCGCAATTGGAAGTCAGAAGCCATCACTAAGTTCTCCAGTCCCATAAATCCTTCCACGAATAACATGGTGGAATGCGTAGCAGCCTTAGAAGGTTTAAAATTGTGTAGGAAGATCAACTTATCCAGAGTAGTTATCGAAGGAGATTCACAAATTATCATCAATGTCATCCGAAATAAGAAAACTCCCAATTGGTCCCTTAACTCAAAAATAGAAGAGATTAACCAAGTTATCAAGGGGATCCTGAAGTATGAAATAAGACACACATATAGAGAGGGTAATATAGAGGCAGATAAGCTAGCCAATCTAGGAGCCAACGGAGTTACAATTATGGATCAGTATATCTAATAATCTACATAGGCTTATATTCTAACAAACTTTTTGGTTTTAACACAGATGCAGTAACATTCCACTTAATATGAATTTCTACTAAACAATAGGTTTGTAGTAGTTATAGGGGGATTAGTACAAATTATAGGAGGTCATTTAGCCCAAAGACATTAAATTTTTCTATAGGTAGATACTAGTATTAGCGGCCTTGCTTGAAGATCCCCAAGCAACTAAAAATTATTACCTGTAAACTCAACTAAGATAGGAGGATAGGGATGGACCAAGGTATTAGAGTAAGGGATGTAGGTACCTACAATCTTGCTTTATATTCTGTACATAGTACACCTTTTTATTCAGAGGTGTGCATCAGGTATTGAGTGTTTGCAGAGCCTTTTTTATAGGTAGCATAATAAATAGCAGAGCACTTGCAAATAAAATCATAATTAAATGCACCCAGTTTTCCCGTTCCATGGTGAAACTACCAGCAAGGCATAAATTTGGATCATCATCTCTTATACTCGTGAGCTCATCATGAACCGATAGGGAATCAGAATTTAATCCTTTTCTCCTTGTTATCATTTCAACTAGTGATTACTTGTGGAATAATAGCCGAAGCTAGAAGCTTAGTGCATTACTTGTATGTTTGCTTGGGGAGGTTATCATTATCATCATTAGCAGAATTCTGCCAATGATAGCACTTAGAAGGGATGGAAAAGATGGTTTACTGTGTAGACCATAACCTTACAATACCCCACCTGGAAGTCACAAAAAATAGGTCGTACTGCATTTGAAAAATTCAATGGTTGCATGATCGCATGAGCCCGAAAGGCTTCATGCGATCATGCGACAAGCCTTTGAGATCTCACCCTGCTGCCACATAGCCACCCGGGCCCGCTAGAACTTTCGACACCTCTGGCCAAATGGATACATCACCGTCCATGGACCCACTGCCGGAGTCAAAGTCCCTGCTGACTGCTAGAGGCTTGTCGCATGGTCGCATGCGCTTGGGAAGTCGTATGCGATCATACGACAAGCATGAAATCACACCACAGAATCCGTTGTGAACTATCTTAACTGTGACCACTGACGGTTTGTAGCATGGTCGCATGGGCTCAAAAGAGCCCATGCGATCATGCGACCAACCGTAAGATGTTAACCACTGATCGATGGCGGCTTGTTGTTTGCGTGACTGTTGACTGGCCCCGCAGTGAAGTTAGAAACTGGGACCCACCTGGTCGTGATAGCGCGCTTAGGAATTATGACACCTCACTCAAAAAATGTGGACCCACTGAGATTCTAATCTGACCGTTGTCGCATGATCTCATGGGCTCGAAAGATTCCATGAGACTATGCGACAGCCATCGAATCTCCACTGCTTTTACCTCAGTCCAATGGCTTCCAGAGGTTGCATTTATCTAGAAAGGTGGAATCAAATGCTGAATCCTATGCATTTACCTCAGTCCAAATGGATACATTATCATCCATGGACCCACCACCGGATTCATAGTCCCTGCTGACCGCTAAAGGCTTGTCGCATGGTCGCATGCGCTTGGGAAGCTGCATGCGATCATGCGACAAGCATGAAATCACACCACAGAATCTGTTGTGAACTACCTTAACTGTGACCACTGATGGTTTTTTGCATGGTCACATGGGCTCGGAAGAGCCCATGCGATCATGCGACCAATCGTAAGATGTTAACCACTAATCAATGGTGGCTTGTTGTTTGCTTGACTGCTGACTGGCCCCGCGGTGAAGTTAGAAACTGGGACCCACCTGGTCGCAATAGTGCACTTAGGAATTATGCCACCTCACTCAAAAAATGTGGACCCACTGAGATTCTAATCCGACCGTTGTCGCATGATCTCATGGGCTCGAAAGATTCCATGAGACTATGCGACAGCCATCGGATCTCCACTACTTTTACCTCAGTCCAATGGCTTCCAGAGGTTGCATTTATCCAGAAAGGTGGAATCAAATGTTGAATCCTATGCATTTACCTCAGTCCAAATGGATACATTACCATCCATGGACCCACCGCCGGAGTCATAGTCCCTGCTGACCGCTAAAGGCTTGTCGCATGGTCGCATGCGCTTGGGAAGCCGCATGCGATCGTGCAACAAGCATGTAACTGCACCATTGAAACTGTTGTGAAATGCCTTTATTGTGACCACTGACGGTTTGTCACATGGTCGCATGGGCTCAGAAGAGCCCATGCAATCATGCGACCAACCGTAAGATGTTAACCACTGACCGCTGGCAGCTTGCTGTTTGCTTGACTACTGACTGGCCCTGCGGTGAAGTTAGCAACTGGGACCCACCTGGTTGCGATAGCGCGCTTAGGAAATATGCCACCTCACTCAAAAAGTGTGGACCCACTGAGATTCTAATCTGACCGTTGTCACATGATCTCATGGGCTTGAAATATTCCATGAAATTATGTGACAGCCGTCGGATCTCCACTGCACTTGCATGGCTATGAGGATCTGGGACCAACCTGGTCAGAGTTGCGCAATTGAAGGTCAAAAACACAGAAGGTTTTCTAACTGGAGGTCGAAAACATAGAGAATTTTTGGACCAAAAGTCAAAACATCCTAAGCCTTCAAAGTGAAGGTTGAAAACACACTGGGTTTTTGGGCGAAAAGGCAGAAAACACAGTGGGCTTTGACACTTGAGCATTTCTTGGAACAAACAGGATGCAGCCAAAAAGGGAATGATAAGGAAATTTTGGGCAACAATACTTTCACAACAGCAGATTAAAGGGCATCTCCATAATACATGGTTGACATTATTATACACTCTTAGAGCAAATACTTGGAATTGATAATCATGATCGGATTCCCTTTGACATGAAGGTATTCATAGCTAATTTGTTATCATTATATGGACTAAGTCATGTTAATTATGTTATTGTAAGGAGTTAATAAAATCCCTGAGGCGATGCCCCTAGGAAGGGGGTCAATGGATACTTTTACTGTTTTGCTACACAGCTAGACATGGGTAAGAGTATATGAATATATGTATAGGTATATACATATATTCATATTCTTCTTAACAAACCTTGTTAAGTGCTATATTAATGATGTCCTCAGACAGGATAATGGTATGTACATACGCTTATATATATATATGCACATTATATATATGTATATATAAACACATGTATATACCATCTTATCTTACTTTAAGCTAGCAAGGTCTTCTAAGCATTGTTTTTACTCAGGGAAGCATTTCATGTTACAGAAGATGAGGCACAGTTAATGCATTTGAGAATACAGTATGGAACATAGTCACAATTGGTATTCTTATATAAAGTTAAAGGATCCTAAAGTCAGAGTTTATATTAGGTATATAGATATATATATACTAGTAATAGTATATATAGATATATATATTGATGCCTAAAGCTAAGATATAATGATTTGCAAGATCAGAATCAGGAAGTCTTCAATCCTGTTACCTTTTATAGTTTAATATATATAAATATAGATATGTTGATAACAGTATATCTATATTTATATACATTTGATCACCTCCAGAAAACAATCTAAAAGAGGAAATAATTCAGCTAGGAAATTTAAAATTAAGTTGAAACATTCAGCACAGGATACATGTATGATAAGAACTGGGCATGTATTGAGCAACAAATAAATTTATTACTTGCTTTAATGGGCAACTTGCAATTGAATCTTTTCCTTAATTAAGAATGTAGTATCAAGAGACAGGGACATATGTTTTTATGGAATCTCCTGGGATCTAAGAATAGTGTTATGCTGTTATGAAGGACTTAATAATAAGTTCAAACTACTGACGTTGCAAAGCGGAACACTCATCGATCTAATGTATTTTCAAGTAACAGTAGAAACTGATGTTCTCCATGAAATGAATGTATAAATCGACTCCTTAAGTCTCCATGATCCTAACAGTGAAAACGGTGTACGATTTGATGTTGAAATGAGCCAGGTTGGGAATCCACGTGCACCAATCATAGAGTGGTCGCATGATCGCATGGAATAAAATAATGCCTTGCGATCATGCGACAATGGAGTTCGGGCAGGTGAATGCACTCTACTGGGACCCACGTATGCTAACAGCGCAGATGCAATTTATAAGTCCAAGCCCGACAAGGATAGTATTAAATATTATTTCATGTGCCAATGATAAAGCGGTCGCATGATCGCGTGAATAAAATAACACTCTTGTGATCATGCGACAATGGAGGACCAGGTGGGACCCGAGTCAACGGACTTACCTATGTTGGAACAAGGAAAGGATCCAATGGCCCTCGCATAATCGCGATCCCTGTCAAATACTTTTGTGAACTTGCGAGATCTTTCCACTTGTAAAGGTGGGGCTGAGAAAAGTTGTCCGGAAGGAGGTTGCATAAGATTCTTGATCGATGGCTCCCGCTTTGCCATTATGGAAAGAAAGATGCTTAGCGGGATATTGACACGTAGCCGTGGGACCAAAGAGTTGTAGATACTAAATCAACGATAGTCACTTAGTCGCTATGGTGTGGAAGATGCTTTGCGACTAAGCGGGATCCTTCCACATGTCTAGGTGGGGCTGAAAGAGTTTGTATGCGATATCAAATCAACGGTAGTCGCTTAGTCGCTATGGTGTGGAAGTTGCTTTGCGACTAAGTGGGATCCTTCCACGTGTCCAGGTGGGGCCGAAAGAGTTTGTATGTGATATCAAATCAATGGTAGTCGCTTAGTTGCTATGCGAAGGAAGATGCTTTGCGACTAAGCGGGATGTTGACACGTAACCTGTGGGACTTGAGTCTTAAAGGAACTATAGGAGATGATATAATCATGGCCGTTCGTTTCAAAAGCTACCAGATCAATGGCATAAGTTCAAAACTAAGAATTTTTCAACGGATGCCAAACTCAAATATAGCATCCTCTCAGATGTATTACCGCATATGTCGCATGATCGCAAGAATTAAAATAATATCATGCGATCATGCGATGACATAAACCGGGCAAATGAGAGAAGATAATGAACGACAAGGAGTCTGTACCAAATTATAAGGGGATTGAGGGACATTGTTGTGAAATTATGAATGACTCAGTGATGAGTTATAATGGCCGAAAAATGGATTGATTTCTATTAAGATGATGAGCATATGGATGATTATTGTAAATCGAATGACATGTTTTATATACCTCAACTTAGCATGAAGACAATGTGAAGAGTATGCAAACAGAGGAATCATTGAGCTACTGGAAGAAGTTGGCCAAGTGTCAAAGCAGTTTATGGTATATATAAATATATATATATGGGTGTTTGTATATATATATATTTATATATAAATTCTAGCTTCCTCCTATGAGTATTTCAAAATGGCTTATATATAATAACTAACAGGGCTTCAGAGTATGTTTGGCTTAAGGTACTGGACGTTCTTCTCTTTCCTGTTACTTTTATATATAAAGGTCATAAATATAGGTATACTGATGACAGTATACATATATTAATATATAGAGCTGTGCAAATATATATTTATATATTGGATTAGCCTCGGAAGATCTCACAGATCCGGTAAGGGTATGAACACATGGTTATATATATATAATCTACATATATATATAACCATATGTTCAAACTAATTATTTTTTGCCTTACAATTTGAGGAGCTTGGAAATCTTTGCAGCTTTTTCTGAATGATGTAAATATTAGAGGCTCATAATGAACTCTGCTATTATCTTCTTTCCGATAGTTAGCCAGGTATGACTTGAAATTAGTTAGAGCACTAGTATAGTACTGAGGAGTATATTTAGTTCTGATGTAAATATGCCTAAAAATGTTAAGACTCTCGTGGCAGGAATTGTTAATCTTTAGCGGTAAGGATTTTTAATCACATGAGTATTTGTTTCTAGTATTATATTGTCAATAATAAAAGTATTTAACTACAGGCTTCATAGTCAATATCAAATATTCTTAGATAGGTTATGTAGTAGAGATGTAGAATATTTATCTTGATGCAGGTTAACCTTGGTCTCAGAGGAATTTTGTCTTGTTTTTTTCAAGAAGGACTACCATTCGGATGTTCAACACATATACTTGACATAGTAGGAGGATCAGAAACTCTGCTTCAATTGTACAAATGATGTAATCCTTGTCTAATCGCCATTCTATGTATAATTCATGATTTTAAAAAAGCAATCTAGAGTTTTTTCGGGACGTAGGTATGCCTACGTAAATTATGTACAAATCTCAATAGGTATCGAGCCGTGGGTATGCCTACGGAAAATATGTATTTTAACAAATCTCGACAATTGTCGAGTCGTGGGTATGCCCATGTAAATTTTTGTATAAGGTCAGGACCTATGGTCCCGGGCAAGGCTAGAGGTTTTCTCAGCCCTGCTCTTTCCTACCAGTGCCTACAGTGAGCGGGGTCACATTGTAATATAATTATTTATATTAATAAAAATGTCTAGGGCTTCGGCCTTTTACCGATCAAAAAAAAAAAGGAATAATTTAATTATTAATTAAGTGTAGTTTAATTAATTATTAGGCATATAAGAATAATTACAAACACAAATCTAATTAATTCACATAGTCAACCTAGGGTGTCTACAAAAAGTCTAATGGGTTGGAATTCAGACCAAATTTTAAAAAGAGTTAAGATTTTAGAAGTGATCTATCTCACTCAATATGTTCTCAACTTGTGAGATGGTCCTCATATATGATGAAGAACCTATGAATTCATATTCTACATCTCTTGGCACTCATTTGCATCTTGACGATAGAAATGTCGATGAAAAAATTTAAACACCATCAAATCCAAAAACAATATCAATTTATACTATGAATTACATAAAAATGTGATATCTTTGATTAATCATATTTTCAAGAAAATATTTAAACCTATAAAAAAAATCAAAATATTTTTAAAACTATTAAAAAAAAAAATTTAATCTATACATTACTCTAGAGTGTGTAGATTACAAATCCCTTTCTTTGAACCAAACCAATATATCATCTATATTGTACAAACACATTTATATTTTTGCCTTTTTAAAACTAAAGACATATATTTGCAACATATACATAAATAACACAATCACTTTCCCTTTTTGTCCTTCTAAACATTAAAAGTGGAGAGATAAATTTCAATTTTTAATATCAAAATAGGTTTTGTAAATTATTTATTTATTTTGTTTTGTATTGTAAAAGCAAAAGAGATAAATTTTTAAAACGATTGTTTTATCAACGAAATTCGTGGACGGTATTTCTAGCGAATAAAAAGAATTATTTCAAGATTCGGTACAATACAAATTTAGATCTTAATGCTTTATTGTAAATTAATCATATTTATTTATTTTAATAATTACTTCATTAACAATTATATTAATTTAATATTTGTATTTTACATATAATTATTAATTTCATCTATAAATTAATTGTAAAGTTTAATAATTAATTATACATATATATTTTTATAATGTATTTTTATTTTAATAAATTGAACAAATTTTAATAAGAGACATCAACATTTAAATTTGATAATTATGTATTTAAAATTGTAAATTTTTTATTTATATTCTAAAATAATTGCTAATTTTTATCTAAAAGTTTAATTATAATTTTTTAAATTTCAATAATATGAACAAATTAAATTTTAATAAGAGATATTAACATTTAATTTCAATAATTATTTATTTGAAACTATCTATCAAATATTAAAGCTTATATTATATTTTTAAAATAAACATTGAAGTCTATCTAAAAAAATTAGTTACAACTTTAAATAATTAATTATCAAAAAAATGTTTTTATGAATAAATATTTATAACAAACATTTTATTAGTACTTAACCAATTAAAATTTACCACGTTTGTTATTTATTGTCCTTTCATATTGCATGGTTTTCGGGGCTTGGAAACAATTTTTATTTTTATCTTTAATTAGGATTTTCATTGATATTTTTTCTTTTTATAGTAATTGTATATTAAAAAATTTTAATTATATTACATGAGTTTATTTTAGTATATAACTCACTTTTTCTAATGTATATAAAAATATTGTAAATATATGATATAATATAATATATATTTATTCTATTTATATATATTTTTAAAATATTTGAAAATTTATTATGTGTTAATTATGCATTAATAAATATTTAGGTAAATAAAATATTATAATTTAAATTAAACATAGTAAATAAATATTTTATTTTATAATAATAAATTATTTCTAAAAAAATTAAAATGTTAAACCTATCCTACCTGGCTCCACCAAAACAATAATATTAAAATAGAATTTTTAATAATAAATATTTATTTTAATATAAATTATTATATATATATTTTTATTATAGATTATAAAATTTTACAAATTTATATTTAATAATTATATTTTTCATTTCTACAATTATGACTATTGAAATAAAAAAAATTTAAAAATTATGATTTTTTTATTAATTGAAAAATAAAATAAAATAAAATTCCTCTAGCAAGTATATAATAAAAAATTTAAAACTAAATGACATTAAAATGCTAATTATATTATAAATTATTTAATATATTTTTTATTTTTTTTGGTAAAAGGCCAAGGCCAATATTTTATTAATTGATTAAACTAATACAGATACCTCACTCATGCAGGTGCTGGTAGGGAAGAGTGGGGTAGAGAAACCCTCCAGCCTAGCCCAAGACCGTAGTCCGGTTCTAAATTATTTAATATATTACATATTACACTTATTAATAATATTATTATATAAATATAACTATTATAAAATCTTAATATTGTACATCATATATATTTCATTATTAAGTATTCAACATATAAAAATAAATTATGATTATTATTTTATTTTCAAAAAAAATTTAATGATAAATTATAATTATAATTAATTACAAAATAAAAGGCAAGTACTTGGCCACTACGTGGCACTTGTTAAATATGAACTAGTAATAAAACTTTTTAATTATTGACAATTAAAATTTAAATTTACTAATTATTTATTTAAAATTATCCTTCAAATATTGAAGTAAAAAAAATATGTCAAATTTTAATTAGAAAAATTAATAAATAAAATTTAAAATTATAATTATAATTTTTAAGAATTAAATATATAAACAATATTTTATGATATATTTGGGCACAATTGAAACCGAATGGCACTTTCTCACTGAATGCGCAACCTATGACGATATTCAAGCTAATTATGAAACCATCTTGAAAGTGGACAACATGTAGAGTTTATTTGAAGAGGATATGGTCAACCAAACTATTGATTTGTTGATCAAGATCCATAAAAGAAGATCAGAGTTGCAAAAGAATCATTCATTCATTGTACTTTCTTTGTTTCACCACTATTGATAGGACATCCATTTCATCCTTTTCCCTTTTCAATTTTATTTTGCCTTCTGTTATACCAAATCAATAGACAAAAAATTATGATATATTTGTATTTAGTAATTTAAACAAATTAAATACTAACAAGAGACTTAAAATTTCAATTTAATCATTATCTATTCGAAGTTCCTTCTATTTATGTTTTAAAAAAATATTCTTTATTAAAAAAATTTAATAATTAAATATATACAAACAATATTTATATTTTATGATATATTTGTACTTGCCTATTAATAGGGCATGCATTTTATCCTTTTCTTTTCTCCAATTTTATCTTGGGTTCCATTTTTCAATAAGAGAAATTAAAATTTGAATTTGATAATTTTCTACTTCAAATTTCCTTTCAAATATTAAAGCTTCTATTTATATTCTTAAAATAAAATTTAATTTTATATACAAATTGATTGATACAAATTTTAATAATCATTTATACAAATAATATATTTGAATAGCCTTATGAAGGCTAAGAGTAATGGTTATGTCGGGATTCGGTTCGGGTTTTCTCATAAATAGATATTAAACAACCATTTTCTATGGTAATAGGATTATGTTTCCTTAAGTGTTAAAATGATAAAAGAATTTTAATCTTTAGGGTTTTAGTAGTAAATGGCAGTGAGGACAAGTTTCTTTATTACAACATTGAATATTAGCATAAAAATAAGACAAACTTTGATTTGATCATCTTTGAATTTATAAGGGTTGATTATGATCTATAAATTTTGACCTTATCTACAAATTTATAAGGAATAATTTTAAAAATTTGTAGGCTATCTCTTACTATAAAGCATTGGTTTAGAGGGTGCAAGATTGTTAACATCTTTGATAAGAAATAGACATTTTTTTATCACTTTACATTTTGAAGGATATAGCACAATGGTCATATGATCATATGATCAAAAGGGTCTTATAAGAAGACCTAATGCATAATATGGGTTCACTGGGTGACAACGAGAGCAACTCCAAATTTGGAAGTCTGATCATTTGATCAAAAGGGTCTTATAAGAAGACCTAATGCATAATATGGGTTCAATATCGCGATAACATGTTATAAGTAAGGATTGAGAATCAAGAAATTTGATGTAAGGAGAATAGTTTATCATGTAAAAGTAGTATGATACTCTTCAACATGCTTAATGATGTAGAATGTACTAATCATTTTCTGATCTTTTATAAGATCTGGGTGGGACCTGAAGGTTTTCTTCCCTCCATTCTTTGCTACCGGTGCCCACATTGAATGGAGGTGTAAATTTCATATTTCTTATTATTAATAAAACTTATTGGCTTCTATCTATCACTTCTTAACCTTTAAAATTTAAATTTGATAATTATCAAATTGAAATTGACTATATTATTTATCTTTTTTCAATTTTTTTTATTTTTATCCAACTTTTAATCATAAATAGGGTTTAGCTCCCACAAGAAATAGAACTTTTGAATAAAAAAGAAAAAATTAAATTGAAAAATTAATAGAAATAATATTTTTAGAATATATTTTTATTTTTGAAAAATATTAAAATATTATCAATGTCGAAGAGTCAATTCTATAATGACAACAAGGATTAAAAAATAATCTTCACCACTTCATAAATTTAAATATAAAAAATATCTTATAGAACACTAATTAAATATAATTTAAAGTAAACAAGGAGTCCACAACAATTTAAATTTTACTAATTATCTATTTAAAAGTGCCCAACAAATATTAAAGTGAAACTAATTTTAAAAAACATATAAACATAAAAGATAATCATAAAAAAAGAACATGTCTGCTTCGAATCTGCCCCAAATCTCCCCTTTGAAGTCACGCAGACCAAAATGACAAAATATGGTGCAAGGCCCATCAAATTGAGGTGTGGCAAGGAGAACATTTACAAATCTGTTATGAAAACATTGTATGTTTCTTTGAAAATGACAAAATCTTGATGTAGAAGCATCATTCCATTAATGTGCTTATTGATTCTCATGGAATGATGTGTCTTTGAGATGTATAATAGAGTTCTAACATGATACATTGCATAAGAGTTGATTTGACAAGGTGATCATCGGATTTGTGAAGTGAACTTTGAAGGATTTGCTTGGTTGAGAGCATCAGATACACATGAATACAATGTAGCACATAAATTTTGAATTCACTTAAATGATGAATTACACATGCGAACACACGTAGCACATAAAGCGTCCACATAAAAATTCTTAAGTCATGAAGCATACATGTAGCACATAGATTATAAAGCATACACATGAATTCACTTAAGTCATGCAAGTAGCCCATACACATGAATTTAGGTTATGAAGAATGTACTTGAATAAACATGAATATACTTAAGGCAGAAATCCTACACATGAGTACATACACACAAGCATATTTACATACTAACAATGAATAAATGAACACACAATTAACAAATTGGATCAAATATCAAGTTTCATTTATATCAAAATGAACAATAATTTTGTACATATTTACAAAATAAACATATCTAGATACAATGTGGCATACACCATCTCAAAATGTGTCATATGGCATCTCAAAATAAGAAGTTCAACTACAAATATTTCAAGGACATCTTCTTCTACTAGTGGATCATCAAAATGCAGCCTCTTTGAAGTACTCTTTGGCTTTGATGGATCCTGCATTCAAACACACAAGTGAAACCCCAAGTTAGATTAGTTAATTTATATGGTTTCTACAAAATAAAAAATAAAAATTCAAAATCATAGTCAACAATAATAAATAAATAAATAAATAAAATTGAACTCTCATGTACCTCGCCTCTCTGTCTCCTCACACGGACAAGAGACCTAATATATGTCCTTGGTAGCGAAGGGACAGTGCCACCAATGTTGACTTCGACCTGTATATGTTTGCGAACATGAGATTGATCTATGAATTATACTATTTAATGTTAAATCTTTGGTAGCAAATATATGTTTACAAAATAACTAAATTGACATTAAAACTTACCTGTGTTGAACTTTCTTTAGGAAATGTCAACTGAGTCATCAGCGATACAAATCTTTGGCATTCTACCTCCCTCAAACTAGGGGTGACCTACAAAATTCAAATAGATACTTCATACAATCATGACTTGATCATATTATATATACTTGATAGTTAAATACTCACAAATAACTTTAGAAATATACGTATCGTGGGGCTATCACTACAAATTGAGATGCATGTAACTCTATCATGGTGAAAGGGTCTGACAACATCATCAGACACCACCCTCTATCAAATAATCCATGTAAATTAAAAATGAGTATGCACAACTGACAAGTATACATGTATGCATAAATAATCTAAATAACATAATTACCTTCCCCTTGTCAACGCCAGATGCATGAACCCCCTCACATTGCCCCCCAGTGGCAACTAGTGACACCTGCATCAGTATGTAATAAGATGATTGTAAAAATTAGAAAACACATGTACATATATACTATTATAATAAAAGGAAACCAATGAGTACATTAAAATGTATATGTACTTTGGAAGGGTCAAGGCCAAATGATATGGCCAAAAGCGTGGACCCCTCCACTTGTACCATCTCCTCCTCTGTCATCAACTGAACATAAATGTAACACATAAAAAAACATAAGTGGGAAATCATTATAAGAAAATTCTACTAAAAATACGAATGTTTAAAATTAAATACAATGTAACAAGTGAACTGTTTACCCTTACCATAATAGTAGGAGTCAATGGCTTTGTATGCCCCTGATGCACATCTTCATGAGGTGCTTTAGTGCCTATAGTGTGTTGTGTGGTATCGTCCACCTCGAAGACGTAGTTATATGCATCACTATCATTCATGGGACCTAAGCACATATTCTTGCACATAATGCAAGTGTGGGGTACACAAACATGTGATCTCGTGGAGGATGTGGAAGGGCTAGAAGCATTAGCACGAGGATGCAACAATGTCATGCTCTGCCTAACCAATAGATCACTCAAGGTGTGAATGGCTCAAATAGTCGATGAGCCAGACTCAGCAATAATATCAGGATGTTGAACTGTAGGAGGTGGTGAAATCTCAGGAGGGGGGACATATGTGTGGGATTTCACCCGATGTTCCCATGGCCTGTCTTGAGGAGCACCTAAGCCTACACCTTGGTTCAGTCTCATGCTCCAATAATTTACCTTGTGACTGAGCACAATTTCAGCATATATTTTTTTATGAAATAGAATGGGACATCCAAATTGTTGTGAGGTGGTCGATCAAAACCCATCCACCAGCAGTCCCAAAAGTTGTCATGTATTGCATCATTTGTGCACATTTAATTGACAACTTGGGTTTTTTAGGGTCCACTTTTAAACCGGTTTTGGGATCCACAAAAAGATTACATATGTCATATTGTGTTATGTTTAGGTTCATAACTTGATCATAGTTAAGCCCATTGTCAAACTAGGCATGCATGGAATCACGCCAAAGAAGTGCAACATTATTGTTGCTCTGTAAGTTTCTCCATGTCTTTAATAATGGAGTTCAACATGGAAAATATGGGGCGCAATGTGGGGATATTGGCATATGTGGCCTAATATCCTCTAAGCTGATATAGATTGTCTCCTATGAGATCCTCTAAACATCGAGGGTTTGAGACTGGCTGGTCTTCTGAAAGTGGGGGATTGTTTGGAGGTGGTTCTGGATTATTTGTGGGATCATTGGGAGGGTTTTCTGATTGATTTTAGTCCATGTCTAATTACAATTAAAACCCAAATAGATAATTATAATTAATTTAAAAGAACAATAACGAATCTCATTTAAACCCTAGTTTTTATATAAAAAACTACAAATTTCAATTAAAAAACAATAAAAACAATACAAAATTAAAAATTTAACTTACCTATTGATCTTGAGAAAATCATATATGAGATCGTATCGGATCTCTGAAACCCTTAGAGTTGTGTTCAACATTTTCACAATGAAAATGTTGAACGTGGTCGCGGGCTACAAATATAATTTACTAGTGGAAATTGGATATCTGATATAAAATTGGATATAATATCGAATATCCGATATTATCAAATATCCGATTAGGCCTATGCTTTGGCTTTTGGCTTGGCCAGGTGTACTAATACCCAGGCCTACTAAAAAGTCAACAAACTTTTTAGTGTGCTTTTGGATGAGTGAAAAGTTTATTTTTTCACATGGCCACTTTTTGGCATACCATGATCCTACACATACCCATGAGGAGATGATGTTTCTCATTTTCAAGAATCCCAAGTCTCATTACTACATATGTTGCTTAAAGAAGGGCCAATTTTAAACTAGATAGTTTTTTTGTCACACACTTTGTGTAATGAAATAATAAAATTTAAGTCTCCTCTAGTGGGTATGAAGACAAAGTTCTATAAAACATCTTGTGTTATATCATTTATACAACTAATAAATTATTTGGGGATGAATTGGACATGGAGCATCCCATGTAGTTCTATCAATATTTATTGCTAGGATCGATGAGAGCACAAATATTCATCCAAATATGATCTGTAAACTAGGACATTAAAGTTTTACCAACTTAATCCAATTACATATTTAATTCCCTGATCCAGATAGTAATTTTGTGGCTATTTATTTAACCGTTGAAATTACAAGAAAGAGTTATACTTTAAACACTTAAATCAACTATGTGTTTGATTACATAAAAGATAGCTAATAAACTAAAAGAATTGAGAGAATAAGATAGAGATAGAAGAGAAACGCAAACACTCGATAACGGAGTTCATTCTTAAGGACTACATCTCCGAGTTTTCTTGTCAATTTGGGGATCGCTTTATTAATATCGCCAAGCAATCAAAATGCCTTGTTACAATATCAAAACTCCAAACTTGCACAATCTCTCTTACTTTTACAATTTTTTGGTGTATAATAACACCTTGTAAATTTTCTTCTCCAAAATTTTTGCACTCAAACTCCCATGTCCCCCATTACAAAAATTACCCCTTAAATACTATTTTACATACTATTTGAGGATTAACAAAATTATTCCCCATATCCTCTAAATCAAGTCATAATCTAATTAAAAACCCTTTTAACAATAAAAATCCTTTTATTTTTGGATTTACTAATGTTTTAAATAGCTCTCATTAATTTGAGCCCATTTTATTGTTTATGACAATGAAGCTCGAGCCCCTATTTGGTTGGCTCACCATAGTATGTTAACAAAATCAAACTCCACCTTATAGAATTTCAAAAATCGAGGATATAATTATTAATTTCATATATAAATTAAGTATAAACTTATATATATATATATATATATATATATATATATATATATATATATATATATATATATATATATATATATATATATATATATATATATATATATATATATATATATATATATATATATATATATATATATATATATATATATATATATATAATTAATGTATTTCTATTTTAATAAATTGAACAAATTTTGATAAGACACATTAACATTTAAATTTGATAATTATGTTTTTAAAATTGTAAATTTTTATTTACATTTTAAAAATAATTATGAATTTTTATCTAAAAGTTTAATTATAATTTTCTTTTAAATTTTAATAGTATAAACAAATTAAATTTTATTAATAAATATTAAAATTTAATTTCAATAATTATTGGTTATGTTTTTAAAATAAACATTGAGATTTATTTAAAAAATTTAGTTACAACTTTAAATAATTAATTATACAAAAAATATTTTTATGAATATAAATATTTATAAAAGACATCTTATTAAATATAATGATAAACCCCTTGCATTAACCCAAGGCTGCTCTGCTAGGCACTAGTCTAATAAGGGCATTAAATGTATTATGGGCATCTTGGAGCAGAACACTCTCATCAACTAGGAGACTCTTAGCAATGAATTTGACCTTCTGAATTCTCACAAAAGAACTTACAACATGATTAAAAATGCTTGTGCTCCCCTAAACCTTCCCAAAAATACTGATGTTGACTCTCATCGTTTCCTTACCTTCTGCTGGAAAGATGGATCCCTCCTCACTAAAATCAAAGCTAAGGATATTTATAAAATGCTCGACCATGATACCTCAGTGACTGATCATATTAATTCCCTTTGGTATGTTAACACCAGCTCGTCTGACTGGCAGAAAACCTTTGAGAAACTTTGGAAGTCTCCCATCCCCCCTAAGATCAAATGCTTCAAGTGGCAACTCATGCTTGATAGGCTGCCTATTAGGAACCACCTTGTTGCTTATGACCTTTGCTCTATTTCTAGGATGCCTGAGACTATGAGACACATTTTCTTTTACTGTAGCTTTGCTAGAGAAGTCTACCTGATGTTTGGAATATCTCTTACTGAGCATGCTTGTACTCTTGATATTATTACTGGCTGCATTCATGGGCTTAAAAAAGGTGCTAACCTATTCTAGAAAATTATTTCTTCATTCATCCTTTGGTTTATTTGGAAATTTAGAAATGAGGAAAAGTTTCAAGGTAATGGTAGGTCTCTTATTGGTTGTCTTAGAAAACTCATTCATTTTAAAATTGTTGCGCATACCTCTATTGTGTGATGAACTTGGAACGGGAAAAGTTGTTGCAGTTCCTCAGAGATGGACATGCTACTATGTTCATTTATGAGATGAAAGATGGTTTTGAGTGGGCCAACATAGCGAAAAATCTGACAGCCTTCGATGATGCGCTCAAGAAGTTGATCAAAGATATCAAAGAGAATGGAGGACCCTACTTTGACAAACTCGAGATGCTTACCCAGATCCTGGAGCGAAAGAAGGTGGTTTGCATGGAGGGTCCTCTTGGTTGGACCACCTAGGTTGAAAATCTTGATGAAGTTCTTCATTAGGAGGAATTATCTGCTAGTCTTGCTCTTTTTGAGTTTTATCACAAGAACTGTTACCTATTATGTTTCCTTTTTGTTTAATCTTGTAGTTTGATATACTCTTTTCCTTTTGAGATGAAGTGGCTCGTTGCACCATGTTTGTGGGTTGAGGCATTGCCTCCCTCGTTCTTTGTATAAACTCTTTTGATCCCTTAATTATTAATACAAAAAATTTAAATCAAATATATATTATCCTTTTATCACGACATGCCCTCTTGTTGTATATAGATATTATTCTTTTATGACGACATCACTTGACTCCATTTTTGGCTTGAAGCTATGAACTTGTGAAGCCACAAATGAGAGATGTCATCCCTTATTACAAAGTTGAGGCTCAAACTCACAAGCACATTAGATCAACAAAACCACAAGCCCCCACTTGATAAATTAAAAAAATATAATAAAAAATTCTTATAGACAATTAAAATTAAAATTTATTAATTATTTATTTAAAATTATACTTCAAATATTAAAGTAAAAATATTTTATCTAAAATTTTAATTAATAAATAAAATTTAAAATTATAGTTTTAATTTTAAAGAATTAAATATACAAACAATATTTTATGATATATTTGTTTTTTATTTGTGTCACCACTATTGACAGGACATCCATCTCATCCGTTTATCTTTTCAATTTTATTTTGCCCTCCTTTATACCAAATCAATAGACAAAAAAATTATGATATATTTATATTTAATAATTTAAACAAATTAAATACTAATAAGAGACTTGAAATTTAAATTTAATTATTATCTATTGGAAGTTCCTTTTATTTATGTTTTTAAAAAAATATTCTTTTATTAAAAAAATTAGTTATAAATTTTTAATAATTAAATATATATAAATAATATTTTATGATATATTTGTACTTGTTTATTATAGGGCGTGCATTTTATAAATAAGTTGTTGTGTAGATAAATAAGTTATAAATAAGTTGTGTAGATAAATAAATTGTTTTCTTTACTTTAAAATTTTGTTATTTGAAAAAAGAAATATATGATAGTCATAATTTATTTGTTATATGTTGAATACTTAATGATATAATAATAAATATGGTGTACAATATTAAGATGTTATAATTGTTATATTTATATAATAATAATATTAATAAACATAATATAATATAATAAATCATTTGTAATAGAATTAACATCACATGGTGTCATTTAGTTTTTCAATTTTTATTATGTTTCTAATCTTAAAAGTCATTACAATAGTACTTGATGAGAGAAATTTAAATTTAAATTTGATAATTTTTTTCTTCAAATTTCCTTTCAAATATTAAAGCTTCTATTTATATTATTAACATAAAATAAAATAAAATTTTATATACAATTTGGTTGATACAAATTTTAATAATCAATTATTCAAATAATATATTCACAATATATTTGAATAAATTTTAATAGAGATGACTTTTTAACGGTTAAAATTTAAATTTGATAATTATCAATTTGAAATTGACTATTATTTATGTTTTTTCAAATTTTAAATTTTTATCCAGTTTTTTAATCATAAATAGTAATAATGGGGTTGGGGTTTAGCTCCCACAAGAAATAGAACTTTTAAATAGAAAAGAAAAAATTAAATTGATAAATTAATAGAAACAATATGTTTAGAATTTATTTTTATTTTTGAAAAATATTAAAATATTATCTATGTCAAAGAGTCAATCTATAATGACAACAAGGATTAACAAATTTTAATAATCAATTGTACAAATAATGTATTCATAATATATTTGAATAAATTTTAATAGAGATGACTTTTTAACTTTAAATTTAAATTTGATAATTATCAAATTGAAATTTATTTATTTTTTGATCGATAAAAGGCTGAAGCCTTAATATTTTTTTATTAATATAAATAATTAATTTACAATGTGACCCCGCTTGCTGCAGGTGCTGGTAGGAAAGAGTGGGGTTAAGAAAACCTCCAGCCTTGCCCAGGACCATAGGTCCTGTACTTATACAAAAATTACGTGGGCATACCCACGACTTCGACAATTGTCAAGATTTGTTAAAATACATAGTTCCTGTGGGCATTCCCACAGTTCAAAGTCAATCAATGTTTTACTAGAAATACAAACTTTCAATGGGCATACCCACTGCTCGAGAATATCTAGGATTAAGGTTACATTTATTGCAATGCTGTTTTTAAGGATACAACTTTATTTTGCAAACAATTAGATCAATAATTTTGTGGAATTTCGTTCTAGGATCTTCAGTAATAGAGTGATTTAGTTGCTTGCTTGGTATTGACCACCATTAATGTACACTCTCTGCTTTTTGTTCTTCAAATGGAAGAAGTGTTTGTCTTCCATATGATTCTTTGTACCTGAAATGCAAGACAAAAGAAACTTCCACCTCCAGTGGTTAACCCTCATCAAGCAATAAAAAATAATTCCATCAACTTGCACTTAATTTCGGTATTTAGGTAGTTTATGATTCTGAATAAAATGATAAAAGAGAATAGGTGCCCAATCAAATTACCTTCAAAAAAGAATTTTTAAACAAGGAAGATAATTCTAAGGTTACAGTACTAATTTTTCTTTAGACCATATGACCTTATATCCATATGAAACCAATTATCAATTTAATTGATCAATACCTTAATAAAATTAACAATAGAAGCCGAAATAATAGTTATCCTTCTAACATTATTTACCTCTTACTCCTATCATCATAACAAGAAGGATATAAACCTTATATATCCTTATATATTTACCTCTTAAGTTATTGTCTAACATTTAGAGAGTAATTTTAACTAGGTATATCCCAGAGGTGAGGTGTGAATTTATTTAGAGTTATCATGCCCTCTGCACCTAGATTTGCTAGTTTATCAGCCTCAGTGTTGCCTTCTCTATAAGTGTGTTTGATTTCATAATTGGGGATGCTATCCAATATTAAAGTTATTTCCTCTATTTTAGCATTTAGAGTCCAATTAGGAGTCTTCTTAGATCATATAGCGTTGATTATAATCTAAGAGTCACCTTCAATAATAAGTTTGGTTATATTAAGATCCTTACACAAATTTAGGCCCGCCAAAGCCGCTTTGCACTCTGCCATATTGTTAGTGGTAGGATTGATGGGATGGGAGAAACTAGCTATAATTTCTCCATTCCAATTTCTGATGATTCCATCGATACCTGCAGTTCCTAGGTTTCCCCTTGATGCCCCATCAAAATTCAGTTTGTACCAACCCACATCTGGAGGAATCCATTTGCAATTCGTACGATCTGTTTTAGTTTTATTTCCCCCTTTCCCATAAAGGGGTGGTACCTGCAAATTAGGCCATTTCAATCTAATTTTGTTGTCCCAACTTTTGAATGATTCCTCGTAGCAGACTTGGTCCCTCAGGGAGGTATTAATTATCTTCGTGATTGATATTTCTATTTATTAATGAGTGACCTCCATTCTATTTTTCCCGATAAAGATTCTTCTGTTACATTCTTTCCAGACTTCCCAAACTAAAATGGAAGGGGCTACAATCCATATATCTCTGTAGAGATTATCTTTATATAAAGTTGGCCAAGATTTAAGTGTACTCAAGAGATCCATATGAAAGGCGAATTTCCAACCAAGACATTGCAATAACCAATTCCAGCACTGCTGTGTGAATTCACAATTAAGGAGAAGGTGATCAACATCCTCAGTGTGCTTTTCACAGAGAGCGCACCGGGATGGCCCTTTGAACCCCAGTTTGGTAATTCTATCCGCGGTGAGGATCTTCATTTACATGGCTGCCCAAAGAAACATCCCAGCTTTGGGGAGACATGTTTTATTCCAACAAAGGTTCAGAGGCATATCTAAATTATCCATCTTCTGCTCAGCTAGTATAGTCTTATAGCCTTCTTTGACTGAATATTCTCCATTGTTTGATCCAACCCATATCAACTTGTCAGGTCTAGTTTTGAGAACCACTTCTCTATCCTTAATAATAGTGAAAAGTCTCTGGCTTTCTGTAATTGAAAATGTGTCGGTATCTATGAGTTTTGAAGGAAGATCCATATTCGAGCTTAGATAATTTGAAAGATACAGTCCAATCTTATTTTTACATTCTTCTATGAAGTTAGGGGAAAAACCTAGAGAAATCAAGGTGGGAAGGCCTGCCCACGAGTCATCCCAGAATAAAGCTTTCTCCCCATTACCTACATCCCAAGTGAGAAATTTGTTTATGATTCCTCTGGAGTCCTTGATGAAGTTCCACATCCTAGATCCTTTAACATGAGATTGGACTCTGAAAATGTTAATAGGATCTGCGTTTGGTATATATTTATTTAGTAAAATCGAGGCCCATTTACTGTTAAATTCTTTGTATAATCTCCAAATCAGCTTAGCACCCAAGGCTTTGTTTTGCCATAGAAGGTTTTTAATACCCAAACCTCCTTTAGAGATTGGTTTGCAAAGGGATTCCCATTTAATTAAGGCTGGTTTTTTCTCTTCTGAAGAGCCTTGCCAGTAGAAGTCCCTAAATACTTTGTCTAGGTTGTTTTTAACATTAACCGAGAGTGGAAGAACAAACATCTGATACATGGGGATGGCTGAGAGTACTGATTTGATCATGGTGGTTCTACCAGCCTTTGTAAGCCACCTACCTTTCCATGTGCTCCTTTTGTTCTGGATTTTAACGAGCACTTGTTGCCAGAGTTTGGAGGATAGGGTGCCTTTATCTAATTCGATTCCTAGATACTTACAGGGAAACTTCCCAAGATTATAACCGAACACTTTATAAATTTCCTTTTCCATTATTGGAGTGGTATTGAGAAAAAAGATTTCTGATTTATTTGGGTTTACCTGCTGACCTAACGCTTTCATATAAAGGTCAAGGGTATCTTTAAAGGCCTTGGCTTCGGATACCGAAGTTGAGCCTGGGAGAATGGTGTCATCAACAAATTGTTGACGAGTAATGTTAGGAACATTATTCGATGTCTTTAAACCTATAATACTACCTTCCAGATGTCTCTTACTAATTGTTCTTCCTAAAGCTTCAGCCATAATCACATATAGGAAAGGAGACAATTATCAAATTGAAATTGACTCTTATTTATATTTTTTCATTTTTTTTAAATTTGTATCCAACTTTTTAATCATAAATAGTAATAATGGGGCTGGGGTTTAGCTCCCACAATAAATAGAACTTAAAAAAAGAAAAAAATTAATTTGAAAAATTAATAGAGACAATATTTTTAGAATATATTTTTATTTTTAAAAAATAATCTTCGCCACTTCATAAATTTTAATATAAAAAATATCGTTTAGAACACTAATTAAATATAATTTAAAGTAAACAAGGAGTCCATGACAATTTAAACTTTACTAATGATCTATTTAAAATTGCCCAACAAATACCTATTAAAGTGAAACTAATTTTAAAAAAACATATAAACATAAAAGATAATCATATAAAAAGAACGTGTCTGCTTCGAATCTGCCCCAAATCTCCCCTTTGAAGTCACGCAGACCAAAATGACAAAATACGGTGCGAGGCCCATCAAATTGAGGTGTGGCGAGGAGAACATTTACAAATCTGTTATGAAAACGTAGTACGTTTCTTTCAAACATGAGCAAATAACATCGTTTAAAGCCGAGTTTTCCCCATCACCCAAACTAAATCCTCCACAAATTCCAACGTATCTTAACCGAAACGCGAGGGGAAGATCGAAAGAGAGGAAAATAGGTATGCTAGTGAAGATCCCGGCAAAACAAACAGGGCGCAGGACGCAGCCAATGAAAGCGACCATCCATATTCACACTAAATGTTCCCAAATAAATTGATTAAAATACCCCCCCTTCAAAAGGCACGTCCTGTATTACCATTCCCGTCAATTCACAGAACGCAGAGCGTTAAAGGAACTCGTGACGGAATCGAGGAAAGTCGCTTTCACGATATAATTGTTGGAGGCAGGAAACAGACGTGAAGGGGCTCGAACTCCCAGGAAGAAACAGGAGTACATAATATGTGTATAGAATGTGTGTGTGTATATATATCTGTTTTAGGTATTTTGGGGGGCCTTTCTGGAGGTGGGTTGAAAGTCTCGAGTGGACTGAAAATGGAGAAACGGAATGCCGTTTGAGAGAGGAAAGAATGGTGATCAGGGTGTGTGATTTGGTTGTGGTGTGTGGTAGAGGGATTAATTTTGAAATGTGAAGTTTCTGGAATTCACAGTCTGTTTGAGAGAGAAAAGAATGGTGAGGATGTGTGGTAGAGGGATTAATTCTGAAATGTGAAGTTTCTGGAATTCACTGTCTGTTTGCGAGAGAAAAGAATGGTGAGGGTGTGTGGTAGAGGGATTGATTCTGAAATGTGAAGTTTCTGGAATTCACTGTCTGTTTGAGAGAGAAAAGAATGGTGAGGGTGTGTAGAAGAGGGATTAATTCTGAAATGTGAAGTTTCTGGAATTCACTGTCTGTTTGAGAGAGAAAAGAATGGTGAGGGTGTGTGGTAGAGGGATTAATTCTGAAATGTGAAGTTTCTGGAATTCACTGTCTGTTTTTTTCTAGTTCGATAGTTTGGATTAACTTGATAATTCTTTCATGACGACGTTGATGCTGTGGGACGAGAAGGGTACTTCCGGATCAGGTTCGAACCCTGGGCGTGGGGGTGGTGATGGGAAGGAGTTGATGATGAGTAAGGCTTTGAAGAAGGCCAAGATGAGCGGCGGCGCAGCGCAGAAGAAGACGCCTCAGAGAGGGCTCGGCGTGGCGCAGCTTGAGCGGCTGAGGTTGCAGGAGCAGAAGAAGAGGTTGCATGAAGATTCGATCATGGCGGCCGTGAGTACAAGCAATCGTTTGTCTCAGATGCCGCCCTATGTGCCTTCGTATGGTTACGGTAGGCCCGGGGGTTTTTCTTTTCTCAGGCAGCATCATCATCATCATCATCCGAAGCAATTGTCTGCGGTTTCTCCGAATAGGAGCATGTTTGCTTTGCAGCAGGTCGGGAGAGGTGTTTTAGGCGGTGATCCTGCGGCTCAATTGGCGCCAGCTTCGTATGCTTCGTTGTTCCAGAAATATAGATTTTGCAACGCCGAGGAACAGCCTTTCGTGGCTGGTGCTAGCGGGAACAGTAGTGTTAGTAATCATCGTCATCTTCATGCTGAAATGTATGGAGATTTTGAGGAGGACGGCAGGCTTAGGGGCTTCATGTCGCATAGTCTTTATCCCTATGGTGGCCGTCCTCTTCATAAGGAGGCAAAGCCGCCTTGTAACTTCATCTATGACGGTCATTGTGATGGAAAGCCTCCCTGCGGACCATTTCTTCAGAGTGTTCCGGTATCAAAGGTATGCGTAGTAATGGATTGCTGCTTCTGCGTTTTTTAAAGGATTTTTGTTAGGTTTGGTAAATACTTGCTTTTCCAGGAGTGAAGAATTCCTGTTCAATCGATTTTAGAGAATTCTGGCTTCAACTGCAGTTTTTTCTCGGTTTCTTGCCTTGCGTTTAGTTTTTGTTGCTTGAATGCGAAATACTTCACTGCTCAACCGTAAATAGTTGTGTGCCTGGTTCCTTGCTGCCAGCAGGTTTTTTTTTGTATGAGTGAGCAAAGTATCTGTTATTTATTAGCTGTATTAAGGCTATTTGCCGGTACTTTTTTTCCTTTGTATACTTACACTATGTAAAATTGTTATGTAGTGCTATTTTCTGTGACTGGACACATATTGGCTGTAGATTTTGTGGCTTAATAAATTATTAGGTAGATCTTGTTTGCTGGTGTAGATTTCGATAGGCTTGTAATTGTTTTGAGTAATTGTCGAGTAGGGAGATATTTTATTTCTGGTCACGCGCTAGCTGCAGATTTTGAATGCAAACAGTTTATGACCTAAATCTTGTTTTCCAATGCAAATGTTGCCTGAGTATTTTTCTAACGGAAGTATTTTACTCTCATACGAAATTCATGTCTTCTCCGGATCGATTCCGCTAGTTTTCTAGCATTGCATAATGTGCTATTTCACTTACGGTTTTGTTTCACTAATTACAAAAGTTCAGAATCCTCAGCAGGCGTTTCCACAAAATTGAAGGTTCCATGATTCTTTTCAGGCTTACAGTTACTGACATTCACCATGTTAAGCGTTAATATTGTTACAGAAAGTTTGTAAAGCATAAAATATAACAATTCTACGAAGTTTGTCAAAGCTAAATACCGTTCCTGAAATGCGTACTTAGAAAGGGAAAATATATTCTAAAATAAAAAAAATTGTAACCGCAGGTTGGCGTTCCGCTCACAGTTGAGCAGTCTAAGGAGCTCTCTTCTTTCCAAAATTTTCATGATCATTCCAGCTGGTTTGACCCCAGCGGGATCAAGGTAAGCCGAAAAAATAAAATAAAATGTATAGTATTTTCTGAATGTTCTGGTATTTAAAGCAGTAAAGCTGCAAAAAATATTATGCTGCAAAAAAATCCAATACCATTAATTTTCTGTCATGCAGAATAATCCATTGTACGCAATGGAGCAGAGGCAAAAAAACACGCTCAATTTAACGTCCGTGTTGGACCTCAAACTGACCCCCGGGGAAAACAGTGTCGGCGCTGACAATAATAACGCAGATAGGCCAGGGTTTCTAAACCTGCTCTGCAGCCGTCCTTCCAATTTTCTGCGGTAAGATTTCCTTTCATTTTCATTTGCGATCTTCAAAGAATATTTTAATAAAGCATAATCTGAAGTGAGGTTTTGTGCAGAAACCCTTGCAGAAGAAGCGGAAAAGGCCCCGCAATCTATTCAGAACATTTGAAGTCTTACCAGGATTTCCTTGCCGACAACAAAAGCAAGGAAAAAAGTAGCAAAAGACAGCGAAGCGAAGAAGACCTGCACGTCATGGGTTCGAAACATGGCGCCGACCTCCTGGCTTTGACGCTGTCCACTACGTCTGCCAGCGCTCCCGATTCTCGAGGGAACAGCTTAGCGGAGACGGACAATAATTCAGACCATACCGTATGTGAGATCCGTGGCAGTTTGCAGGTGAAGAGTCTTTCTAGATTCTCTCGGCGGCGTTGCCTGTTTGTGAGGGAATTTTGGAAAGGATGCTTAAATTTTTCAAACTAGATATCTTCTCTAATTCCATACAGACTTGAAAACAAATTCTATTAGGTTTTCAGAACATCAAAGTAGATTCTATTAGGTTTTCTGCACATCAAAGTAAGGAAAATATTTTAAAATTCAAATTAGACAGTTCTCTTTCGAAAACATTTTATTTAAATGAAACTGAAATCTCATAGAATAAAATCATGAGAACTTTCCTTACGTGACGCACAGACCGATTTTGTTATCAGTATAATGCATTCAAATCATATACAGATTCACGAGTGATCATGGAAATCAAGACTCCTGTATGATTTGAAATACCCCAGAATTTTAGCATTTGTAGTCTTAACACAGACTCATGATGAATTCGAACCACACATACATACATTCTCAATAACAGAGAAATCGCGAGTCCTGTAAGTGATTCAAACCTCATACAGTTCAATTTTTGAGCCACATTCACATTCATCATCAGGAAAAAGAATTCGAAACACACAGTACTCGTGATCAAGGAAATAAAAAAACTTGTAGCTGATTCATGAAGAGTTACATTCACAACTCTTAACGGTCAAGAAAAGCATAAGTCCTTGACCGAATATGTGGAATCAGGTACGGATGTGATCATTTAACCAATAACAAATCACATAGAGGGAGATCACGAGTCCTGTATGTAAAGTTCAAACTTCGACAATTTTAACATTTTAAGTCACATACAAAATCAGGAAATCAAATTTGTATTACAGAACTTAAAATCAGAGACTAGCTTTATTTCCCTGTTCATGAATCCTGCAATTGATTCATAATGTCAGTAATTAAAAACAGTGTAGATTTCCAAAAGAGTTCATAAACTGGTAAATTTCAATATCTCATTTCTTTATTGCTGTCAATTTAGGTTTTGGATCAAATTATGTAGATCTTGGATCAATCATGTTTGAGATCATGACCTGCAGGATACAGACTTTTAAACCTTTTATTGGTTTGCAGGGAGAAATAGGCGAGGAAAAGAATGGTTTGGATGTTCGCACTTTGATTTTTATGCCAGCGTTTGAAAAAGATGAGTTGATAAATGGGGAGTGTCCATCAATGGTGGAAATAAGCAGCAACAGTGCATCCGCTGCTGCTTCTACAGATGCAGAAATCTGCCATTCTTCATCTGCTTTAGATCTATCCTTAAAATTAGCAATTTAATTGCTATGAAACAATGTAATCTTCCTCTAATGTAATATTCAGGAATCCGATAGAACAAACGTTTTTAATTCTAACCCTTTTTGTAAACAACTATCCACGCATATTGCTTGATGCAATGGCACTTTTAATGATATAATTATAGCTTTAGTTCCATTCAATACGGCCTTGCATTCTTGGCGTGGTATTTGTTCTTATGCACTTCCACTGAATGTGTTTGCATTCAGATTATCATTTAATTCAATTTTCATCTAATTGTGTAGACTTGAGTTTATTTGTAGACCACCCTGCTGTCAATGGACTTCTCAACCAAGAGACATTGAAAAGAGTTATACAATTGTAAAGGTCCAAATTATGGATTAAAAAATGCTCAAAAATTAATTTAGTTTAATGAAAAAATAATGAGGAATAAATAATTGAAGTATGTGGAAGAATATTTAAAAATTAAACAAAGAGAATTAGGTATTTAGATATTACAAAATAATGAAAAATTAAATGTTGTTGTATTAGATTTTAATTTGTTGATTGGAGAAAATTTTGTTTTTATGGTTTGAAGAGTATCTTATTTTGAAAAGTCATAAAATTTCTTATAGTTCAAGTTTCAAGTGTATGTGATCAATTTCATATTATATAGAACTAACTTGACATGTTTGACTACAAGAACTTGCATAACTTCAAATTCTTATTTAGGATTGGTAGTATTGAGCAATATAAGTTGGAGATATTGTTAGATTATAAGGGTTGTAGTTTCCTTGGTCAAGCCCATTTGAATAGGCCAATTTTATGGTCATCCATACATATTGAAGATGATGTTTTCACACATGCAAGTGTCCTAAGATGATTTTGAGGAAAATTATGGTTCCTCCCAGAGCTCCAAACCAAAATATTTATAGAATGATTTCTATTTTGAATTTGTGGGATTTTTTAAGATATTTCTCTCATGAATTAATGCACACTAAATAATTTTAAATATCATGGCATAGCAATGAATCACACAAACATGCATCAAGTCAAACTCAAAATGAGTAATGAATAAGGTGAGTATGAGATAACTTGCACAAGAATAATATAATAGTATATATGGTGAAATACTTGATAAATATATTCCACTTCAAGGGGGCAACCTCCTAATCCACTTTGAGGGGGATACATCATATAGCCTTTAATAATAACTCTATACTCAACACGATGATAATAACTAACCTACACCTCTTATCTATACCATACTTAGGCCTTGGGTACCACCTATACAAATTCAGATACTTAAATATAACTCCTAGGACAACCTAAATACATATATTCAACTATAATTTGATACCTTTTGTTATAAAATAACTTGCACAAAAAAAATCTAAGAAAAAATATGATGAAAATACATGATAAGTATATGCCACTTTGAGCAAGTAACCCCCTAATCCCTTCAAAGGGGATACCTCCAATAGTCTTCAATAATAGTTCTCAATGTTCAACATGATGATAAAAACTAGCTTATACCTCATATATATGTCATGATTATGTCTTGGATACCACTTCGACCAATTTAGATACTTAATTATTACTCCTAAGATAATCTAAATATAAATATTTGAATATATATATATATATATATATATATATATATATATATATATATATATATATATATATATATATATATATATATACACACACACACACACACACACACACACACAAGTTAAGGTAGCCGCAAGATGACTACTCATAACACAATACACACTATATGGCTAGGGCCATGTAATATTGAGTTGGAAAACTAATTTAAAAAATTATTTTTTAGCAATAATTATATCTAGCGTAGAGATGAACCCCTATGGCATGAAATTTTATTAAACCAAGGAGCATAAAATCCCCAAGGCATGGAATAAACTATAGGTTGGATAAATCATTTTGGAATGAACCCAACATTTTGAAAGAGTGCACCATTTATTGATATGTAATTACATTAAATAAGTTTATCAAAATAAACCTACAAGAAAATAGAAATTGATATGGATATGCAAATTCCACCATTACACTTTGCCCCCAAATTGAGGTTCATGTGAATACTAATTTAAATTTAACATATATTCTAAAGTATGCAAGCGTTCATAACCATAGATAGAGACTAAATATTTAGACAAAAATACTATGGGGTCCATGTAAAGTAATGGGCTTGTCTTGAACTCTCCATATGTGTGTCTCCTCCTTATTATGGGCGTGCCATGAGAGCCTACAAAATAAAGGAAAGATCGGCATTGATTAGCTCATGTCACAAAGGTAAAAGTAAGCACAATTGTAATCGAATCTAATTATCTATAAAAATGAGGTAGGAGGGAATGGGGTTAGAAAATTCTTCCTATATGAAAAGTGATATTATTATACTCAAACCAATGTGGTGGCAATAGGATGGTATGGAACATTGGCTATGCCTTTGTCATGTTTTCAAGATCCATGTAGGCATATACTTATAATAATTATTTGCAATCTCAACATAAGAGTTTTAGAAATGGAATGTGCATCATTTAATTGGTTGGATCCATTAGATGAAGTGAGTAAAGAGTGAGGGAGGTCGAGTGTGTGTGTGGGAGGCAGGAGGAGGGGGGAAGGTGGGATAGTACATTGAAGTAAATTATAACATAAGCATATAGATCATGTAAAGTGATAAATTTCATAAGTGCATTTTGTACTGAATAAGTAAGGTTGTAAAGTGATAACTTTCCCAATAACTATTTACCACTTGCATTACATTGGAGTTTCCCTATATTTCCTTAAAGGAAAAATAATATTTTGGCGCCATGATTTGTGAAGATAAACCGTTGAAGCTGAAAATAAAAAATCATATTGTAATGATAACTCTTAAACTATTTTTAAAAGTGTAATTATAGCAGTAGAAAATTAGTGCTTCTTCAAATATGCAATCTTTAGTGGTGACTTAATGCTATTAATTATGTATTAAAAATGGTTTCTATTACATAAATAAATTTACCTATTTTTAACAAGAAAAGAGGTTAGATATAAATCAATATTTAAATATCAATAAAAATTAAAAATAAAATTGATATATATATATATATATATATATATATATATATATATATATATATATATATATATATATATATATATATATATATATATATATATATATATATATATATATATATATATATATATATATATATATATATATATATATATATATATATATATATATATATATATATATATATATATATATATATATATATATATATATATATATATATATATATATATATATAGACACACATGCACATACATGTGGGTGTGTGTGGGTTTATGTGTGTATAAATAGACACATATATACATATACATATATGTATATGTGTACCATTCTAAAATGTTAGAACTCATAATTGGAGGCTCTAGGATCTTTTAGGCCCCACTTTGGTGATTTCTAGGTCTGAATGTCCTTTATGCATGTTTCTCACTTCATTTATTTTCTTCCCTTGCAACTTATCACACTTCCCTAGACCTGAGCAAGCTTCAAAATCACTTCTTGGACAAGGATGCCATTTTTGGTCTTGTCCTAGACAAGGCCACCATTTTTGGCCTTGTCCTAGAGCTTTGTGCTTTAGTGGGCTCTGATCCCAATGTGAGAGTGTCTCTTCTAGATCTTTCTTTTTGGTCAAACCAACAATATTGAGTCCTAAAATGAGTATAAAAAGACATCAAGGCCTCTCATTTTTACATCCATGATGTAACATTTTATGCAAGATATTTGGTAATTTCAAGTGCAAGCAACCAATTCAAGTTGTAAAATTTAGGATTTGGATTCAATATTTAAAGGAAAGCATCCATCTTGAATAAGATCTCCAAGTCTCCATTTCTTCAAGAAAAGGAAATCTTCTCTAGTTGATGCAAGTTTATCTCTCATGATGATCAAGTAAACGAATTCTCAAGCTAGAGAGAAGATCCAAACATTCAAGCTATCAAGCATGCTTACATTCAAGATCTAGGATTGAAAAATGTAGATCCATTGTATTTGTGAAGACATCCTTGATTCTACATCTAAAGCATACATACAAGCATCTTTGTGGGTTTATCAAATCCTAACATCCATCTATGAAGGTTTTTCATGTAAGGTGAATACTTATATTTATCTTGTTTATAGTACTTTCCTTATGCAATTTCAATTCTATTTCAAGGTTGATTCATATACAGGGGCTTGACCAAGGAAAGCCCCATTCCACAACCTTTTTCCCTTTTTCTCTATGTATAGGAATAGGTTGTGGAGTTTCAAATTTGGATTCGGGAATATCAGAACTAGTTATAGGTCCTCTCCAAATTTTATCAGATTTGGAGTCAAAAGGACAAGACTGCCTTTTTCGGCCTTATCCTCTAAGTATAAAATTTTCATAGATAGAAGCTATAGGTGGTAGAGACTCAAATCTATAGTAATACATGATTTTGATGGCTCTACAATAGTCAAAATCAAATCTGAAGGTTAATCTCCCTCTTCTTTTTTTCAAGGTGAGTTTATCTTTTCTATTTCCCTTTTGTACTTACTTTTATACATCAAATCTAATATCATATCTTGCTAGTTGTTATTTCCAAGTGATCATAGTATCAATTTACTTTTAATCTCTCACACATTTTCACATTACATCTTCATTATCACATAAAGGGAAAGTGAACCCCAATTTTTCACTCTCACTTGGATCTTGCATTAGCACCCCTTCATCTCTTTTGAGTTGTGCTAATCTTATTTTTTTGAGGGTGATTCTTTTGGAGAGAATTTCCCTAACGTACAAACAACAATTTGGTGAGTGATCTATCTTTCTAATATAGATGGTTCATCATTTTCACCATTGTACATTTTGGTGAACCCGACTTATAACATTTCCATTCTAATTTTGGTATTAGATTCCCTTTCTTGAAATTACATATCTAGATCTACTTTGTATGCAATGTTATAGTTACTATTTACATTGCATCTTTTCTACATTGTATGCATTCATATCTAGTTTGAATTTTGATAGTTAATATGATTGACCTAAAATGACTTTCTTTTTCATATTTCCTTCAAATCTCATAATTCCATTGCATTTTCTTTCCTTTCATTCCTTTTTGCATGGGTTTTATCACTTTGTGTACAACCTATAACATTTTGTTTAGAAGAAGACATAGAATTATGAGTTATTTTGATCCCAAACCCTCCTTCTTTCCTAGGAATCTTGATGAGGTCAAAATGCATCTAAATGATATCAATCCTATCATAGAGAATAACTCTTATTATTCTTCTCATGATGAAGATGAAGCCTTAAGGGTTAATCTAGTCCAAGTCCAAAACATTTCCCATGATTTTGAGAAGTTTGAACGATGACCAAATCAAGAAGACCATAATCTTGAGGTCTATTTTAGAAGGCATAAGGAAAATTATTCATAATGATGAGCATGGTGTTAATATCTTGCGTAGCATTTCTCATCTTGTGCATATCAATGCCAAACCTATTAGGTATTTTGATCAATATTTAGGCTTCACTCTACCTACTAAAAGTGTTGAGACCTCCTTGTCTATCTCTACTTCCATTTCTAGTGTGTCCACTTTTACTCCACCTTTCATAACCATTTCAATCTAAAATTCCAGCCCTACACATGTAAGTCTTCCTAATCCTATTCTCCCTTCTATTCCTTCAAGTGTGTCATGTGTTTCATTTCCTTCATCCATGCCCAGTTACCATAGCCATTACTTCCATTTCAAACAATGCTCCTTTCCTTTTTCATGTTTCTCCTCCTACCATTTCTTCTACCGGTTCTACCATTAATAGCTTGGCTCAAACTGTGTCTTCTTTGTAATAGCAAATTTCTTCCATGACTCAATTCAAGTTCAAAATTCATACTTGTCATATTACTAGTCATTTGTATTTGCATATCATTCATGTTTTTATCCTGAAAAACATTAAGATTCCTCATCTTGAGACCTATAATGGTAGGGGTGATCCTTTGACTTGTGTTAAAACTTTTTAAAGCTTATGTAGTAATTTATCTCATGAACATAGGTTCATGAAAAAGTTGTTTACTAGAATTTTTTGAGGTAAAGCCTTGCAATGGTATTATTCTTTGCCTCCTCATTCCATTGTTTTCTTTTACAAGCTTGCTAATTCTTTCATTCAAAAATTTCAAATCAATATTGGTCCTCAAATTTATTTGACTGATTTAATACATTGTAAACAAGGTGTTAAGGAAATAATTTGCGACTTTATTGGTAGATTTAAGCATTTGCATACTCACATTTCTTGTCAAGTGTGCCTGATGTTGATGTGCAACACATTGTTATTGCTAATTTACAAAAATACATTAGAAATAAGATACTTTTTTATGAATTCTCTTCCTTTTCTCAATTGTGTGTAGTGCTTCATCATTATCAACTACAAGTGATTCAATTTGAGAGCACCACTCTAATGCTTCTTGTTCTCGTTGATAACAGTGATGTCGAATCACAATGATCATGCTTCTATTGCTTTTGATGTTGTCTTTGACACTTTTGGTACTGTCTCTATTGCAGATTTGGCCCAATCTGTTAATGCTATCCCTTATGGTAATGCTATTCTTGTCCCTGGCCAGATCGATGAGGTTGTCTTTGGTTCAGCGGTCTTGACTGCGGATGTTGATGGTCTTGCTGCTCATGGTGTTGTCTCTAGTTCTGTTGTGGTTGATGGTGTCTCAGGTTCAGCTACTATCTTGGCTAATGGAGCTATGCGCTCTAATGTGACCTGCCCTTTAGTGGGCTCTTCTTTCTCTTCTTCGGCTTGGTAGAAGGCTACTGAAAAGGTGGAGGATGGATGGACAATAGTGAAAGGAAAGAAATTTAAACCTTCCACTCCTTTTGATATGAATTTACATTCACATAAGGATGGGAAAAAATGTAAATCTTGATTGCCCTTTGTAGTGATTGGTTTGGATGTTTTTGTACAACTCGTAGTCCTTTGGCTTGTTTGGTGGGGTACCATAGTTGTATTACGGTCTTTTAATGCTCTATCCTTTGATGCTTTTGTTCAAGGTTTTGGGACCTTTCAAATCTAGTTTTTACTTAATCAAAACAGTGATGCTGCATCCAATTTTAACAAGTTTCAAAAAATGAAAACCTTTATCAAAATCAACAACTCATTTAATAATATTGATGAAAAAGTGGTAGCAGCATCCAAAAGTGTGGCTCCTTTGTCATCCATTTTTAAACCTGCTTGTAATTTTACTCATCTTTCTAAATCTTTGCATAATGTGATGTTGAAGTTAATTAATGATAATGCATGAACACTTCCTTTTGTCAAACCCATTGATCCATCCAAACCTAAATCCAAATACTTTGATCCCAAATCTTTTTGTCGATGCCATCATCAACCTAGTCATGATACCGAGAGGTGTTACTAGTTGAGCAAGATAAACCTAAACCTAAATCTTCACCTCAACCTTGCATTAACTTTGACTCTTCTGAGACAATTAAAGAGCCTAATGGTCCCCTCTACATTGTCACAAGGGTTAATGGCCTTCCTTCTCGTGGTGTCCTTATTGATCCCACTTTCATGTTGAATGTTATAACTGAAGAGCATCTCTATATAAAGGATTGCAACATGATTACTATGATAGATCCAATGTTAGGATCCAAACTTGCAATAGTTTCCTTTATCCAAGTCCCATGGTTCCATTTCATTTCCTGTTGAAGTTGGTGGTAATAATAGATGTTACATTCACTGTCATCCCAACTTTTGATCAATTTTAAGTCAAAATTGGTCTTACTGGACTTACCTCTATGAAATTCATGGATTCTCCTATTCATAAATGTTTAAAATTTCCTCATAAGCGAGAAATCATGAATTTTAACCATATTCTTTATCATCCTTTAGTTCCTCAAGACTCATTTGACCTTGATTTCATTTTTCCTTCTATGCATCAACCAACTCAATCTCGTCTTGACCATCTCTATCGATCATACAAAGCCTACAAGGTCCACAAGATTTGTGAACTTAGAAAAACCAAGGATGTTCCATCTCTTGACCCTGAATGTGGAATTCTTCCTACACCACCTATACCTCCTCTTCCTATTACTTCTCAACCCATCTCTCAACCTAGTGTGGTTCCTTATGTTCTTCATCCTAAAGAAGAAAAGGACCTAATGCTAATTGATCCTACCCCAAACCAAATTTCTAGCAAAACCAAATATAGCCATCATGCTTATGACCTCTGTTGCAAGTGTCGTGATAGAACCCATAGACATGCTTCTCAAAACATTTCTTCACCTTGTATACATCCTCATGCTTTTCTTCCCTTTGACCAACCCATGCTTGAGTTAATAGAGGAAATGAATTTAAGTAAGATTAAATTAAGAAAACATGTAAATGCTAATCATATCTTGGATTATTTTGAGATTTATTTGGATGAAGAAGATACTCTTGATGATGATGTTCTTGATGCTAATAACGATATTCATGCTAGTGATTTTGATGACTATGAGACTATTGATATTGATCATGATTTACTAGCTATGCTTTCACAAAAGTTATCTATTACTCCTAGTGACAAGCATAGTGACGTATCCTCACAACATGGTCCTTGTTTGGAAGTAGCTATTGCTCCTTCTGTCGTGCTTTATGTTGCTCCTCTTGTGAGTTGACCACCTTCCCTAAGCATTATAGATCGAGATTGGGGGCAGGTGATACACTTGACTAGTTAATAGAGGAAATGAATTTAAGTAAGATTAAATTAAGAAAACATGAAAATGCTAATCATATCTTGGATTATTTTGAAATTTATTTGGATGAAGAAGATACTCTTGATGATGATGTTCTTGATGCTAATAATGATATTCATGCTAGTGATTCTGATGACTATGAGACTATTGATATTGATCATGATTTACTAGCTATGCTTTCACAAAAGTTATCTATTACTCCTAGTGACAAACATAGTGACATATCCTCACAACATGGTCCTTGTTTGGAAGTAGGTATTGCTCCTTCTGTCGTGCTTTATGTTTCTCCTCTTGTGAGTTGACCACCTTCCCTAAACATTATAGACCGAGATTGGGGGCAGGTGATACACTTGACTAACTCCTCTTGTGTAGTAGATTCCATGTGTTTTCCTATTGTAATGTACTTCCCCTGTGATGTGATACTTGTTACATGTTTTGTTTAGATTTAAGGTGATAAAGGAATCACAATATCATAAACATTCTTCTATTTGTATCTCTCATATTCTATATGTTGTTACATGTTATGTTGTGCATGTGCCACTATTCATAAATGTACCTTTGTGTTGTCTATCTGGGATGATGCAAAACAATAGCTACTTATTATTTTTGGTCTCCATGATTCTAGCCCAAAAAGACTCTTCTTTTTAACTCTTACATGATTTTATTCCATTTTTCTTGTAATTCTACTACCTTTGGGGGATGATGATATTTCTTTTTGATATAATATCATCATATAATCATACTGACCCCAGAGTTGGTAGATCCCTTCATGATCTCTTTTTTCATGTGCACATTTCCCTTGATTTGTCCTTTCTTGGGGACATTTCAGAGTGGAAATGTTTCTTTTGGATGTATGTATTCTTCATTAAATAAATTTCTCCCAATAAGGCATTTACAATCACTTTAACGTTGGGGCATACACTTTTCTCTATGTTTCACATTTTGCACACACACAAATTCAATTCTACTTTGCATTAGGTCCTTAACTGACAACCTTTTGGATCCCTTAATACATATACTTTCCATAAGGATAGATCCTCCCTCTCTTTTTTATCACTAAGGAAGCTTACCTTCCCTTAGGAAAAATCACCTTTTGGATCCCTTATTGGATACACTTTCCTTAAGGACATATCCTCCTTTTTTTTATCCCTAAGGAAGATTACCTTTCCCTTTGGACAAATCATTCTTTACCAGATCCCTTATTGGATACACTTTCCTTAAGGACAGATCCTTGATGGAATGAACTACCACAACATGGCTTTCTATACCTTTCAATTCCATCTTTTGCAATGCTTTCTTTGTATGGATCATAGTAAGATAAATAATCTTACTAGGCTAGGTAATCTCTCTCTCTCTCGCATATGTAGTGTCTCTCTTATCTTGGTTCTCGATTTGGTGAGGACTTAAGTCACTTAGGAGCTTGATGTTTCTTTGTCTCCTTGACCTTGATGAGACCATCCTATGCATTATATATACTTAACCATGAGCATGAGTTTGTATCATACTCCTACAAAAATGGGGGTTAAATATATCATCCTAAAAATTGAACACCCATAATTGGAAGCTCTAGGACCTTTTAGGCCCCACTTTGGTGATTTCTAGGTGTAATTGTCATTTATGCTTGATTTTTACTTCACTTATTTTCTTCCCCCACAACTTAGCTTCAAAATCACTACCTGGACAAGGCCTCCATTTGTAGCCTTATCCTAGACAAGGATGCCATTTTCAGCCTTGTCCTAGAGCTTTGTGCTTCGGTGGGCTTTGGACCCAATGCATGAGTGTTTCTTCCAAATTTTTATTTGTTGTCGGCCTAACAATATTGAGTCCCAAAATGAGTATAAAAGGACATCAAATCCTCTCATTTGAGATCCATGATTATGTGTAACATTATATGCAAGCTATTTGGTGATTTCAAGTGCAAGCAAGCAATTCAAGTTGTACAATTGAGGATTTGGATTCAATATTTAAAGGAAAGAACCCATTCAAGATCTCCAAGTCCCCATTTCTTCAAGAAAAGGAAATATTCTTTAGTTGATGCAAGTTTCTCTCCCATGATGGACAAGCAGAGGAATTCTCAAGCTAGCAAAAATATCCACACATTCAAGCTATCAAGCATAATTACATTCAAGATCTAGGATTAACAAGTGTAGATCCATTGTGTTTGTGAAGACATATTTGATTCTAAATCTCAAGCATACATACAAGAATCTTCATGGGTCTATTGGATCATATCATCCATCCATGAGGATTTTTCATGTAAGGTGAATACTTACATTTATATTGTTTACAATACTTTCATTATGTAATTTCAATTATATTTCAAGGATGATTCCTATATAGAGGCTTGACCAAGGAAAGCCCCTTTCCACAACCTTTTCCCCTTGTTATCTGTGTATAGGAATAGGTTGTGGAGTTTCAAATCTGGATTCAAGAATATCAAAACTAGTTAGAAGTCCTCTCCAAATTTTATGAGATTTTGAGTCAAAAGGAAAAGGCCATCATTTTTTACCTTGTCCTAGACAAGGCTGCCATTTTTATCCTTCTCCTATGGGTGTGAAATTTTCACAAACAAAAACTAAAGGTTCCAGAGACTCAAATATGTAGTCATACTTGATTCTGATGGCTATACGACAGTCAAAATCAAATATGAAGGTCAATCTCCCTCTTCTTGTTTTCAAGGTGACTTTATCTTTTTTATTTTCCTCTTGTCCTTACTTTTATACATCAGATTTGATCTCATATCTTGTTGGTTGTTATTTCCTTTATCATAGTGTCAATTTCCTTTCACACATTTTATCTCTCACACACTTTCACATTACATTTTCATTATTACATCAAGAGAAAGTTAACCCCAGTTTCCTACTCTCACTTGGATCTTGCATTAGCACCCCTTCATCCCTTTTGGGTTGTGCTAAACTAATTTGTTTGAGGGTGATTCACTGGGAGCTAATTTCCCTAATAATTTGGTGAGTGATCTACATTCCTAACATAGATGGTTCATTATTTTCACCATTGTATATGTATATGTATATGTATATGTATATGTATATGTATATGTACATATGTATATATATGTATATGTATGTGTATGTGTACCTATCCTATTTTATAATTCAAGTAAGTTAAAAATTCTTAACCATTTCTAGATTGATCTTTAATTTTATATTATTTTTAAAAAGGAGGGGGCAAAAAATTTATTAATCAATGAGAGCCAATACACACCTAAATTTCAACAAAATCTACAAAGCCAAAGAATAACCAGCTAAAAGATAACCCAAAAAAGTACACCGGCAAAATAGTTATGTCCTCTATAACTATCTTATCCAACATAGGAGAGAAATTTAAGGGAAATTGTACCTATTCTTCAACATTCCACTCATCCAACCACTTTGAAGCTCAATTTGGCCAAACAATTATCCACTCTATTCCATTCACAAGGAATGTGACAAAAGGAAACTAAATCCAAAGAATCCTTGAAACTAGGATCTATATAGCCACCAATGTCAATTGTCATTTAACATTATCAAACCTCTACTCATTTAGTATGTCAATCACCACCTAGTAATTTGAATAAAAAATAGTTGGTCTATTCCAACCAAGAAAGCAACCTCTTACTAATGCATATAGAATAGCTTCCATGAAATCATTAATTTTCTATCCTTGATACATTGAAAAGAGAAAAGCAACATTCCAAAATCTATCTCTACCGATATTTCCAATATAAACATGCCCTAAATTTCCCCTGGAGGAGCCATTAGTGTTAATCTTGAGAACTCCCCAAGGTAGGAGAACCTATCAACCATTCTAATGAATCTTTTTCTGAACATGCGTAAGTTCTTTCTTATGGAAGAACATCGAGAACCAAATCCAAATAAATACAAGTTATAGATAACATACATATCACTAGGGTTTATAGTGACAAAAATGTCACACTTTGTCAACAGAGTCTCTTGTAGAATGATAGTAATTCCCTTCCACACATTAAATACCACCAAATTTTTATCCTAATTTTTTTCCCTTTCTTACCATAGTTTCCATAAAATGAAAGAAGGTACAATATCCCAAGCTATATGAAGAAAGAGTGTCTTAGCTAGGAGTCTGCCCCAACTATTCAAAAAATCAATCAAAGAATTGGCATGAACATAGACATTCCTCCAAACTCCCCACCATAGATGACATGTTTTCCTAGAGAATGAGAACTGAAAGAAAATGTGTGAAGAGTAATGTTCAATATTATTGAAAATAACACAAATAGAATACCCTTGGAAGCCTCTTCTAAGTAATTAATTTCTTGTGGAATCTATTTTTTACTAAGTTGTGGAAAAAATTGAATTCTTATCACCTTCTTGAATCCAATTAATGTGTGACTTGTACTTATAATAGATTTCTTTATGGAACTCATATTCTTCCAATTTTTTCACAGCTACAAATTCCTCTCTAAATAACTCAACAAACAAACTTAGGTCTTGAATCTAGTGAGTTGTAGCACCCACCTAAGATTCTGCATTCACTTTTGTGGAGCATAAATTTCCAAATTGATTCTTACTCCATATTTTGATCTTATATTTCACCAACTACATCCATTTGAAAAAGGAACATATTTTTGTACTAGAAGAAGGTTTCCCTTCATGCCACCACACTTTCATAAGGTCCTGAAGAGAAATATCTCCAAGATACATAAGATGCTTTTTGGAACTCTAAGGAGAGATTCAGTCAGTGTGATTGACCAATTATATGAGCCTCTCCATTCTCAAATATTAGAGATAGTAACCCAACTATCACCCATCTGGAAAGAAGAAACTACAAATCTATCTAACCTCTCTAATATAGCCTCCTCCTCTCACTATTATTCCAAGAAAAAAAAGCCATTGTTAGGCTTTATATCTACCAACTTCAAGAGGTCAATATTGTCTCAAAAAATCCTAGTAGAGGGATCAATCCTACAATACAAACCATTTTATTAGATAAACTAGAAACTACATTAAAGTCTCTAGAAAGGATCTTTGGTTGATAAGGGGTGTGGGAAGGAATATCCTTCATATGAGACCAAAGAAAGGATTTTCCAAGAATATCATTTAGAGCATAAACATTAGTAAAGAGAAGAATATTACTAGATTCTAAACTTTAAGTAAATACTTAAATAGAAGACCTACTATAAATCCACCAAAGTGGAATAATTTTGTGTAGATCCCAAAGGCAAGAGACTCCTAATATGCCCTAAGGCCCAATACACTAGCACTAACTAAGAGTCGTGCCTAGGATACCATCAACCAGTTCAATGTAATTTATTATATAAAGACATTCTCAATAGAATAAAAACCAATTGAATCTCAAATATCTTTTTTTTTTGGTCAAGGTCACACCAAGAAACCTTGACCTAGGCCAATGATGATACAAGTATTCTTAAGTTTCCAAATCAGGTGGGGTTGGGGACTAGAGGTTCAAAATATAATGAATATACCAATTTTTGAGTTAGTGCAAGAATAACCAAACATGATCAAATATGGAAGCCAACAACACAAATAAGACCTAGGTGAGCATGAAATTGCATAGAGATACAGTTTTAGAATTTGTAGAATTGAGGGGGGTTGTTGGGGTAGTAGTTTAGTAGGATAAACATGTTTCTTTTTCCTTGTTCTATCCCTACTTGTAGAAGGAGTTTCTTTGGTTTCCTCCCTTACCTTTCTCTACTTATAAATTCTTATTGGGATCTACTTTATAATTACCTACTATGCTTGTCGGGTGAGTGGGAGGAGGAGGCTCAGTGGCTACTTTTTTAATTCTTGATGTTATACCCTACTCCAACTAGGGTACCCCTTTAACTCTAAGAACAAGGTCCATTGAGTAGGGTCTACCAATCAACTCTTTTATCCATTTAAGCATATACCTTCACCCTTGTTGTATATCTTCTTTCTCTACTGCATTAACATTAGTATTATGTATGGAAATGTCATCAACCCATTTTGAGTTGTATGATGGATGAAATTTATTTTACTTTTTCTTAGATTCATCTTTGTCAGAGACACATATCCCATAGGGTTAGATTGTCAATTTAAGGTCCATCTTGTATAAATTATCTACATGGAATTCATAATCATGAATGTGATTTTCCTAATGGTCTTCTTTTTATAGCACATGTTTCAAGCGTGACTCAATTACATGACTAAAAGTTCCAATTAGATCAAACCTATCTCTCTTTATGTTAAATGGATTCAAAGAGAATTTGAACAACTCGGGCTCTATGATATTTCTTTCCTTCATGTCCAAACAATTTTGTGCCCAAACTTTGATGGAGAATTAGAAGAAATATTTAAGATTTTTCAATATTAACTTATGGATGTCACCAACATACTTTCACAATTCTATGATGACTAACCTATTGCAAGGAGATCTTGAAAATTTGTTTAGAGGAAATACATAGTGTACCACTCTAATGTACAGGTGAATATTTGAATAAATTAGTTGCCAAATATTTTAATCTCTACACCATCTTTTTGGGTCGATCATTTTGCAAAGTCATATTCCCAAGTTTTAATTATGGTAATGAAAAAAGAATCATTGGTAATTGGGAAGTACCTTCTACTCATCTTCAAGGTCAACTATAGGTAGTGGTTGTATATTATAGTATTAAGGTCAAAGAGTGACTCCTCTAACTTAGGATACATGTTGCTTGGGTAGCCAGAAGGTATATTAAATATGAGTTCATGTAGAATATTGTATTTTCTTCATCTATACCATAGTCTTATGTAGATTTTCTTCATCTATACCATAGTCTTATGTAGATTTACACTAGAATTAACTTAATCCAATCAATATATTCATTCCTATTTATAATAGTTTTGATAAAAAAGAGCATTCATGCCTAAAAATCATTGGCTTAGGGTAAGCTGACTACTCTTCTCAAGAGGGTGACATAATCTATGGCATCTATATATAGCATTTCTCTATAGATTATCCTCAATTTCTCTAATTATTTCCCCTTCTTAGGCTTTTATAGTAGTTATTCATTGATGTATACCATCAATTCATTATCATTCTTATAAAATTATTCTCCATAGTCCACTATAAATTTAACATATTAATCCTACACTAGAATGGTGAGCACTTTCTCAATTGAATATGGGGATATATCTAGTGTCACTTCAAACAATAGACCATATATCCTTCTCTCTACTTCTTTTTAGTTTTTGGCACATGTCATTACTAGGTATAGGGATAAGAGTGAGATGGGAAACCAATAGCTTGCACCTAATTGAAATTGACTAGAGATGTTTCCCAATTTCTCTTTGTACCATCCTAAAAAGTAATAAATCTTAATTTGGTGCTCATTTTATCCCCATTTTAGTATGTATGGGCTCTCACATTGATTTCATGTTCTCCTAATGCTTATTGGACCTTCAAATTAATATTATAAGTCATGTATTAATTAAATTTCTTCAAAACTCAAGGTTAGCCCTTATTCCTAAGTGTGCTCCTTTATGTTATTTTTCCTTCAATCAAATAATTAATTTCATCACCTAGGCCCTATATCCTTATTTGTGGCCTTCGTAACTTGACCTGACCTCAGAATGAGTTGTACCTAAAAATCATGCACCTAGACCCTATTTCCCCGACACCCTACCCAAATTTTGGCCCATTCTCTAGGGTACATGACACTAATGGAATCATGTTCTTGGGAAATTTCTCCAATGGCATAATTTCCTTGGTACATGTCCCCAATGGCATCATCTCCTCAACAATCAGGGCCCAAATTTAGCTCGGGGCCTAATGTCAAGGTATTAGTAGGAGATTTGATTTTGTGGTCGGATTGGATCATTTTTTAGTCCAGAAAAATGGATTGAGTATAAAAATGCCATATCTATCCTCATTTTGGTGAGTCATTACTATTTTCAAGCATTCATGATCAAGAATCAATCAAGAAATCAAACTTCAAGAGCATTCTCAAGGTCTTCAAGAATCCAAATCTTTAATCCTTCAAAGAATTTTTCTCCTTCATCAAACATTGTGACAAACTACAACATCCATCATCCAAGTCTTATATTTGATGATTTCCTTTTAGGTATTTTTTGTTTTCAAACTATTATATTAATATTTGTGGTCAAATCCAAAGAGGCATTGCATCATCAAGGCATGAGGTAATTCAAGTCTAGCTTCTATTTTACTTTCCTTATGTAATTTCCTTTTATTTTCAAGGTTGATTCCTACAAAAGGGTTTGAATAAGACAAACCCATTAATCTAACCTTTTCCCCATTTTTCTATATGTAAGAACATGTTACAAAGTCATCAGACAAGATTTGAGCTGATTGGGAACTATCATACGATCCCTAGAAAATTTAGTCAAAAACAATAGGGAAAAGTCACCATTTCCATCATGTCCTAGGTACATGTCGTCATTTTTGTTATCTCTCGTACATTATGATCCCTAATTTCAACCATAGGTTATATCTGCACTCTACTTTTTGTTGTTGTACATTTTAGCTCTCTATCAACCCGTATCAATCTATTATTTCCAAATTTTTTATAAGTTTCCTAATTTATCATTTACATTACATTTTCCTATCATTTCCATTTTAATTATTACATTTTAGTGAAGGATCATTGTCCCACCAAGTACTTGAGTCTCCTCTTGAGCCTAGTGGGGCATCTTCCTTTCCAATATGAAACCTTGAAAAGGTGAAGAGATCTACCTATTTTCATTTCTTCTCATTTCATATTGTACACTCTTCCCATTTGGATTGGAAATTCTCTATAGGTACTCATCTATATATACATCCCCTAATTATATGTTAGTTATATTTCTTCCATTAACACCAGCTTGGTATCAAGGAGGTATCTAGAGTAAATGTTTAATTCATTGGCACTACTTACTCTTGAGTCATGATGTTTCCTACATGAAAACAAATTCAGCTAGTAATGATTTAAATATCTCCATATCCGATCATCAAAGTATTCTAGAAGATGTTACTAGTTGTAAATTCTATGTGCTAGATAATGATAAGAAAATTAGGGTTGTCTCACATGTAAAAATAATGAAGGGCATCAAAATCCATTGGTTAGTATATTGTTAGCCTTAAATTGCTTTGTACAAATTTATACTATGCTAGGGAGTATCTAAGAATGCATAACATGGTATGTTATTAATGTTGGTATATGTTTTTGGCATGGCTTCTAGGTTAAGTGTGTTTGAATATCTTTGTTCTACCTTACAATATTCTTTCTTAGGTTTTATTATATGAAGCTTTATTTTTCTCTATTTATTGGTTATGATACTTTTATTATTTTAGTGTATTTTCATACGTATCCACTATACTTTTCCCTTTGTTGTGACATGCTTTAGCTATTCATGTAGACTTATATTGTTGTGCATTATTTGAGTTGTAAGCATAGGGCCTTATAGAAACATTTTAATAACATACCTAAAAAGTACATTATCTCTAGGGGAAAATTTAAATATTTTCCCCATATATAATTAATTCTATGTTTTAAGATTTTTTGCACTTTTTTGACATATACCCTCATTAACTTAGCCTCATTCAAAATGCAACAATAATCCTTGTGAAACAAACTTTAATGTTGAGTCTTCCATATTATCCTTTCTTCTAGGAACTCCCTATTTTTTTCATCTAAGATCCTAATGATCTAAAATAAAATACCATCCTATTTCCTTCCTATATAGTATCACTCTCTCTTAGAAACTAACCAATTCCAATATCAAAAAGTGGTTATATGTTATTTCTCCAAGTATACTACCAAAAAGAGAAGGATAATGATGTTGAGGAAATATAAATCAAAATAAATATAACTCCCTCATGAGGTAGCATCACACTAGAGGTTACAATAATAAACAAAAAAATGTAGCTCTCAAGATCGTACTCCCTCCACGTAGTCATGACACTTAAGAGAAGGTGTGAGGAGTCTTCTTAAATACAACTCTTATTGACGTGGACACTGTAATACCCCAAAAATGGGCTATAGGTTCATTAACCTCCTACATCGTCAAATCGATCGAAATCAACATCAATGTCCTAACCTAAGGCACATCAGTTTATCAAAAACCTACTTGATTACCTTAATTCTACATCAGGGAATATTCCTTGAATATTCCTAATTTATCATAATTATCTTTAATTGAATATTATTTGGTGATAAATGTCATTATTTATCCTAAAGTTGATTAATTGAATATGATGAATATTTAATTAATTAATTTAATTCTACCACTTAATTATTTAATTACATTTATTGTTAATTAATATTGTTTTTATTTTGACAATAAATCAAAATTCCTACAAACAATCAATTGAATATTTATTTAATTGATTTAAAATCAAAGTTGTCAAATTTAATGATTTAATTGGAATAAAGTTTGATTAAATAATTGATTAACCCATAAATCAATTGTGTTAATTCAAAATCAGTCAAGTTGAGAATAAATCACTTTATTTATTAAATTAATTCATATTAAATCATGCACAATCAGAAAAGCAGTTAACTTTAAATCAACTTTCAATTTCAATTTGTTAACTTTCTAAACTCAACATATGATGATGAGTTGAAAAAGAGAACTAAACTCTATTTTGAGATAAAAACTGGTTTTGCATGATTTTATGAGTTATTTATTCTTAATTTCTTGTTAACTCAAAAATCAACCTGAGTTTATCAAGAGTGATTTATGGTTTTTCTTATGCATCCTCAAGCCCTGAATTTCTTTAAAATCAAGGCTCAACTCTTCACAATTACATCCCTCGAATTTGCATACTTACTCTGGCAAATTGACATATGAAGAATCAAGCTCTTGCACACAAGGCGATTGTGAGATTTTTGTTATTATTTTTGAGGGTTCATAGAATTCATTCATAGCATATCATTGTTAGATTAATTTTCATATCATTTCAATTCATTCTAGATTAGTTTCATATCAAGTTTTTCATCTAATTTCATCAAAAATCCAAAAAAATAGATTAATCTGCATTCATATTTCATTGATTTCATCATTTAAATCCTTCGTTTAGGTATTGCATTGTCACTAATCTCAGTCTAATCTTAGAATACCATACTCGCACCTACTAGAAGGCAGTAAATCGTCTGGTTAGCTTATTTCATTTATATTGTAGATTTTTTTGATTTGCTAACCTCTAATGTTTTACTAAAGTGTTGTGTCCATAGCTAGGTACAATTTTCACACACAGAGACACTCTAATTTATGGAAGTGACATGAAAATGGAGTTTTCGTGCATATATTGAATAAGAAATTTTAAATGGCGTACTATCACAAGCTCTCTCATGGAATTGTGAATCTTCAACCTTCATAAAGTGTTATAAACACATAGCACTCATATGGGAGCATCTAAATGAGAGGGAAATAAATTGAATTTAAATATTTAAAGATTCATAATTCTTAAAGCTACAATGAGAAACACAAGGTTAGAACATAAATACCAAAATTACAAATAAAAAGAATTTTTTTGATCAATTTGATGACTTGCCCTTTGAATGATTTTACATTAATAAACTTCATGTGATCTTATGTTGAGTGTAATGGTTCCTCTAAATAGTTTTAGCCTTACTACTTTTGATAATTTTTGCGAGCTTCACTCTAGTGAATTCTCAATGTGATTATTCTTATGTTCAATTAGTTAATGTCATCATTTCTCATGATTTTCATGCAATGAATATGTGATGTAATTTATTTTTTATGATTTTAAGGTAATCACTTCTCATTAATGTGAATGTTACTTCTTACAATATGGTTGATGTGATGGTTCATTTTGTTACTTCCAATTTCACTACTTAGATGTACAAAGATCATATAATATCATAAATATCTATGTGAGGGTTTATCTTTCTAAATTATTTTTCACTTCTATCACTACTATAGAAATGAATTCATATCTTAAATATCATATATAATATATTAAAAATCAATGTTATTTATTAAAAAAAGAATGGAATCAATATTATTTATAAAAATTAGATTCTAATAGATAATCACTAAATATCAACAATTAATCAACAAAAAAATTACCCTTTAATCATTAAGTATCACCCAATTTTAAACACATGAAAGTGAATCCAAGTAATATATTAGATAATTTTTGTGAAACTTACTTTCTTATATGATGAAATTACATCATTGACTATTTATGGTTTATATAAATAATAAATTGTCATTAGAAACAAAAATCATATAAACTGTGTATGTAATACCAAAATATAGCCTTTAATAACCACTACACCAAGAGTCCTTTGGTCATTGTGGGATTCTTAAAGGCGAAGAATAATGGAAACCCAAAATGACCAATAGGTAACATAACCAAGACAAAGAACAATAGAAAGGAAAAAAAAGAATAATATAAAACCTAATCAAATATTGAATTGGAATCTTTATTCCTTTTTGAATGGATTGTTGATGTAATATCACCAAAAATAAAGAGCATGTGATGAGATTGCATCATTGACTATTTATGATTCATATAAATCATGTTTCATCAATAAAGATTATATAAATCTTGTGTGTAAAACCAAATTATATTGTTTAATAACCACTACACTAAGATTCCTTTGGTTATTGTGTGATCTTTATAAGACAAAGAATAATGGAAAGTGAAAAATGAAATTAGTGAATATATATTCCTATATGATGAAATTGCATCATTGACTATTTATGCTTCATACCAATCATGGACTATCATTAGAAACAAAGATAACATAAACCATGTATATAAAACCAAATTATAGGCTTTAATAACCATGCCACCAAGAGTCCTTTGGTCATTGTGGGATCCTTGTAAGGAAGACAACAATGGAAAAAGGTAAAAAATGAACAATAGATAACATCACTAAGACAAAGAACAGTGAAAAGAAAAAGAAAAAGAGTATTAGAAAACATAATCAAATATTGAGTTGGAATCTTATTGCTTTTTGTAATATGAAACATTAACATAAAAAAGCACAACTCATGGTATATCAGCAAATATTTAGAGCATATGGGATATTTATAAGACATAAAATAATGGAAAGTTGAAAATGAAGTTAGGGAACATATATTCTTATACGATGAAATTGTTTAGTTCATATAAATCATAGACTATCATTAGAAACAAAGATCATACAAATCAGGTATTTGAAACCAAAATATAATCTTTAGTAACCCCTAGACCAAAAATCATTTGGTCATTGTGAGGTCCTAAGGAAAAATCAAATTATAGTCTTTAACAACCACTACACTAAGAGTCCTTTGGTCAATGTGGGATCCTTATAAGGCAAAGAATAATGGAAAGCCAAAAATGAACAAAAGATAACATAACTACAACAAAGAACAATGGAAAGAAAAATAATAATAATAGAAAACATAATCAAATATTGAGTTGGAATCTATATTCCTTTTTAGATGGATAGTCCAAAAATAAAGATCATATGATGAAATTCCATCATTGACTATTTATGGTTCATATAAGTCACATACTATCATCATGAGATAAAGATCATATAAATCCTCTATGTAAAATCAAATTATAGTCTTAAATAACCACTACAACAAGAACCCTTGGTCATTATGTGATCTTTACAAGGCAAAGAATAATGGAAAGCCAGAAATAAAATTGGAGAAACATATATTCCTATACAATGAAATTGCATCATTAACTATTTATGATTCATATAAATCATGGACTATCTGAAACCAAAACATAGTCTTAAATAACCACTACACCAAGAATCCTTTGGTCATTGTTGGATTCTTATAAGAAAAAACCAAATTATAGTCTTTAAAACCACTATACCAAAGGTACGTTAGTCATTGTAGGATCATTATAAGATAAAATCAAATTAGCCTTTAAAACCACTATATCAAGAGTCCTTTGGTCATTCTGGGATCCTTATAAGAAAAAACCAAATTATAGTCTTTAAAACCACTATACCAAGGGTACTTTAGTCATTGTAGGATTGTCATAAGACAAAATCAAATTAGTCTTTAAAACCACTATATCAAGAGTACTTTGGTCACTCTGGAATTGTCATAAGACAAAATCAAATTATAGTCTTTTAAACCACTATACCAAGAGTACTTTAGTCATTGTAGGATCATTATAAGACAAAATCAAATTAGTCTTTAAAACCACTATATCAAGAATACTTTGGTCATTGTAGGATCATCATAAGACAAAATCAAATTATAGTCTTTAATAACCACTACACCAAGATTCCTTTGATCATTATAGATCCTTATAAAGAAAAAAAACAATGGAAACCCAAAATCACACAATAATAGAAACTTATCTATTAAATCAAAATAAGTATTCTTCCTCCTCTTTTTAATGATAAATCACTGAATAACAATCCAAAACTATACCCAAAAACACACAATGGATTTCACTTTCTTGTAAATCTTCATTCCTTAGAAAATGAACACAATCTTATCAAGTATGGAAAGGTGGAATGGGGACAATTTGTGGGCATTAGTAGAAAAGCTTGGGCGAAGATCTGATGAAAGCAAAAGGTTGGCATGGCGAGGGATATGGGAAATCTCTTGTCACAAGTATGAGATGAGATGTTTACATGACTGCCGTAGAATGAATGCATTAATGGTGGTCCAGTCCAGAGGACAGAAAGGGCAGGTGGGGCAGATGGCAGAAGGGGATCTTCTCTTGACTGCATAGCTTAAAATGCGGCATACGAATGTCAGGGGGGAGATATTTATAATAATTGTGAGAGCTACATATAACGGTAGACGGGCACCGTACGCTCACAGATTCAACAGAATATTTTGCTTAATAATTAGCATGCATTTCACTGTGAAACCCATCCGGATGAGCCCTTCATCTCTTTTGTGTCTGTTTTCTTGGAATGTATAAAGATCTCAACATTCTTTCCCTTTCTTCTTTTTTCTTTTTGAGCTATTGGGCTTTTAGGATGTTCAAGCAAGTTTTGTCTCATCTTTTATGGTTTGGGTCTATTCCTTAAAAATGAGATTAATTTTGATGAACCATTAGAGACCAAAAAGGATAGTTTAGGAGAATATTTGTTTATAAAATGAGTTATGTGAGGAGGCAAGGTTTTACAAAACCATCGTATAAATATGAAAATAATCTAAAGGTGAGTAGTCCAAACGAACTATTGAGGAGGTGCGGCTTAACAAAATTGTGGGTTTCTTCATCAAGATTTACAACAAAAGAACCGACATTGAAAGGACCCTGAAAATTGTTAGTAATGATACTCTTGGTCCTATAGACTGATGGTCTCATGGGTGTCATTATAACTCATTTATTCATTGACTAAGCAATGGAGGTTGTTGATCAAATGATTATGGCTTTTCCTATTGCTTTCAATAAAACAATAAAACGTAAAATTAATATCATTTTATATTCTCTATCACATAAAAGTACAAATGAAGATCATGCTCTTCTAACAATTGCTTTGTTCTTAGATTTAATATGAAGAGCATACTCTAATGACCACTTACTTCTTAAACTCGACTTTTATGCACTCCTAGACTCATTATTCATGTGTATATGTGTGTGCATATTTTATTTTCTCACATGTTTTTGATCAGCTGTAATTAGATTGTTCTTTATACAAACAAGTTTGCAAGTGACATATTCTAGCATTAAGCTCAACTTGAATTTATTCTAGAATACTCTCATTATTACTTATTTGTAAGGAATCATTTCAATTGTTTGATCTCTTATTCGGATCTGTCGAAGCAAGTTTTGCCTAAGCTTTTATGGTGTGGGTCTTTTATTTTCAAAGGTGCCTTTATCTAAGAGAGATTAATTTTGATAAAACAATGAGATGATTGTGGTTTTTGCTTTGATAAAATAATAATGGTGGTTTGATTAAATGGTTATGATTTTTGGTATTGTTTTAAATAAAATTATATAATATAAAATAAATGTCATTTTGTATTCTCAAGATCGTATTAAAGTACAAAAGTAAAAGAAAAAAAAGTACAAAAGTAAAGCATGCTATAATGATCGCTTACTTCTTAGACTCAACTTTGTTCAACTCTTAGACTTTATGACTATTATTCGTATGTGTATATATGTGTATTATTTTCCCATATGTTTTGGGTTGATTTTAATTGGATGTTCTTTATACAATAGCAAGTTTGCAAGAGACATATTCTTGAATTAAAGTCAAATCAAATTTATTCTAGCACACTCTCATTATCACTTATCCGTAAGGAATTGTTTCAATTGTTTGATCTCTCATTTGCAACCTTAATTTACTTTCATGGGTGAAAATTTGACCCAAATCACTTTCTCGTGCATAGATCTTCAAACTTTTAAAAATCAAATGATGGAGGTTTAGTTGAATGGTTATGGTCTTTTTCTTTTCATTAAATAAAATAATAAAATATAAAACAAACATGATTTTGTATTATCTCAATCGCATAAAAGTACAAAAGAAAAGCATACTATTCTCTAGATCACATAAAAGAAAAGTAATGAGCTTCCTTGGCCTCTAGCCTAAAACATTGTAATCATTTTTCATATAGTATGATTCTCACTATGGTATTTCCCGCATTGGGTTTTCCACGTAAGAATCTTGGTGTCCTTGTGTGTTTCACTTTCTATTTTAATTATTTACTTCTACACATGTTAATTGGAACAAATGCTTGATAAATGGTTAAGTTATTTGAAGGCTTTTGGATTAATTGTGTCAAATTTTTTAATCAACATTTTTTATCATGTATAGTCCTTAATTGTAAGCACCTAACTTGTGTTCAATTTAAGGACCATTTTTGTGCCTACTTTAGTGTATTTTCTATGGTAGGACCTTATATAGCACTTAAAGGGTATCTAAATTCAAATATGGGTCCTCCATTCCTTTAAATCTTTCTTTAACTCAAGGTTTTCCCTTATTTCTAGGTGTGTTTCCCTCTTTTCCATGAAATCCCATAATTCATTTCCACACCTAGGCCCTATATACTTATTTTTGGCCTTCGTGATCTGCTCTGACCCTGGAATGAGTTGTCATTAGAAATCTTGCACTTACCTTACATCCCTGGCACCCAAATGAAATCTGGGCTCACTCTCCCAGGGACATGTCGCCATTGGAACCATGTCCCTAGGACATATCATCGTTGGCAACATGTCCTAGGAGAATGAGGCCCAAATTTGGCCTAGAGACTCATGCCAGGATTTAGGAGGAAAATCTAGTTCTGTGGTCAACTTGTTTAATTATAACTCCCCGAGATGATGTGAGATGTATATAAACCACCTATCTCTCTCATTTTGGTAAGATCCAAGATCCCTTTTTAGGATTCATAATCAATATTTCACAAGTGCAACCTTTATTATCAAGTGTAAGAAAGAAAATCAAGCATTCAAGAGCCAAGTTTAAGCATTCAAGCAATCATCATTCTCAAGAAATCAAGGTGTTTTCTTCCATAGATCTGGCCAATTTACCCCATTAGATGCCAAGAAAAGGAGTTTTCTATCAAGGAAGGAGATAGGCATCTATCTATCATCTTTCAAGTCTTCTCTTCCTTCTCTCCAATCCAACATTGTGATAAGTTGCTACATCTATTCTATAGGGTTTTGTCTTTTCATGATTTCCTTTTGGGTTTTTCTATTTAGTCAAATCTATTGCATCAACATATTTGATCACAGTCAAAGAAGTATTTGCATTTACAAGATATGATATGCTTCATTTTCTATATCTAGCCTCTACTACATGACAGTATGCTTTCCATTATTTTATTTCATTTCAAGGTTGATTCCTAAATAGGGGTTTGACTAAGGCAAATCCCTTTTTCAACCTTCTTTCTCATTTTCTTTGTGTAGGAACAAGTTAGATCAAATTCGGGAAGAACATGTATATTTGCAGGATCTCTAAATGTTTCAATCGAATATACTAGGGACACATCACCAAACTCAATATGTCCTAGGGACACATCACCAATCTCAATGTGTCTTGATCATTTTGAGCTCAAATTTTTGGCAGAGGTCAGTTTCATCTTTTGATTTTTGTTTTTATCATTTTTAGCTCATTATTAATTTGCATTAGTCTATTTTTACCAATTTTTAGTGACTTCCTTAATATATCACCTATATTATATTATATCATCTTATTCATTTCCATCATATCACATATTTAAGGAAGGAAAGCCTTATCCCCATTGAGTGCTTAAGTCACATCTTGAGCCTATTGGGGGTATCTTTAAATGGTTAAGTTTCAATACATGTTGATTCCCCCCATTTCAGTATCCAAAAGTGTTCAACAACCCTATGATTTTAAGGCTTCCTTATATGATCATGGACAGGGGGGTGCATGTAGTCAAGAGATTAATTACACGAGTGTGGTTTATGAGTATATCATTAATTAAATGGACCAAACTAATAATCATGTTGCAACCCTCACTATCAAAAATTAAAATCCTAGATGTGTTGTAACTACCCACCAATCCAAAGTGACTCTTGAAGGGGCCACTTCTAAGTCTCAACCATCCAGTTAGTATAACCTTCTAGACCATTTTGGAAGAACCTCAACGCAGATATCCATACTTGAGCTTACTCATATCTCCTGCACATATAAATTTGTCATGGACAAATAACTCCAAGAAGTATTAGTACCTACCAACTTAAATGTTGATCAATGTCAGATCACGGTGGGATACATTTCCACCAGAAATAATGTTACATTAACAAAAAGGATACTCCACCTCATAAATCTTTTCATAACCATCCCCTCTATTTAGATGCATTCTTAAATAAACATAAGGTCATATAAATCTTTATAGATGGAGGAGATAATTTAAACATTTGTACCTTAAAATTGGTAAAAGAGTTGGGATATTTGAGGATTCTATAGATGTTTCCTTAAGATTGTTATTAAGGCCTATGATGACGTTGAACATCATTCCAAAGGAATGATAATACTTCCTATTTAGAATGTCCCTAAAATACATGAGAGATCATGACAAGTTTTGGAACTTTATTTTAGATGCAACCTTTTACATGGTCATCCTTAGATTCAAGACATAAAGCCATACCCTCCACTTTTCATTAATTCTTAACTTTTCCCTTTAATAGAAATGAAATCACAATCCCTGGTGATCCCAACCACTTTTAATATTGCAATAACCTAGGAGAGACACCCCACATATAAAGTCTGTAACAACACTAAAGCTAGACCATCTACCTCATTCTCCTACATTAATCCAAATATATTTGTTAAACCCTCTATTACATCAAGGTTCAAGTCCATGACAAAGTGGGTGGGTAATATGATATCAATAGGTCCTTTTGCATTGGAAAAATATTGTCATTTCCTTAAGTAAATGAGAGGCCTCAAAAAAATATTCAGCTCCTAAAGGTGCTTTGCAATGTAAACCTGTTACCTTTACAAAATGGAGTGACCTAAAAATGGAATACATTGAAGGGGACATTTCTCAATACTTATACAAAGATGAAGAGAACAAGAAACTATCAAGCTACCCATAGAGCAATATGGGAGGGGATTCACCATCGTGGAACAAAAAGGATATTATGGTCACAGTAACTTAGGAGCTCAAAAACAAGGTATCAAAGAGCCATACCAATTTAAGAAGTTTCTAATAAATAAAGTACACTATGGTATGGATGACTAGTAGTGCTTGGTCATAGTACTAGAAATCACCTTCTAATAAGGATGTTAATTCTTCTAATGAAGTCAAGGTTTCTGAAGAGGGTACCAAAACATACTCCCATGAATGGGAATGAAGATCTGATGTCTCTTGTGAAGATAAACATATAACTATCCATGCTTGGGTTGACTCATTTTTGTATCCTAATGGCTCATTTGTCTATACCTTAACCTGCATTTCCCTAGCCTTTGCACAAACCAATGGTAGCTTCACCTTAGTTCACCCAAAAATTATTGATTGGGATCAACAAGGAAAACCAATTTTGGATTCATTTGAAAATAATGAAGCCATTGCCAAGTTCATGGATCTTAGAGAAAGAATGCCCCTAGGAGATTATAAGACAATATTTCCATCTTGATGCTACAACATACTTAGGATAGTTTTCTGATATTTCCAATCATAAAAAATATTTAAAAATTAGGTATTCTAAAAAAAACTGAAAGGCACTCTTAGACTAGAAAAAAGTAAAAATAAAGGACATATCTAAAGGAGAAAACTAAAATATGAGGTGCTTGAGGATGGAATAATTGACACACTTCCCATTAATAAATAGAGGTCTAATTTTTAGAAAAAAAATAGATCAATTCGAACACACAAAAAGATCGTAACATCATACATTTTTTTGAGTATTTATCACCAAAGAGAAACAAGATTTCATTGTATTCTTTAAATATAGAAAAATAATTTTTGTATGGTCATTTTTTGAGATTCTTGGACTTGATCTCAACTTAGTTATGTGTCATCTTATAGTTTCTAGTAAAACTAAAACCATCAAGAAAAAATTGGGAAAGATGCATTCCCAAATCTCTCTATTGGTCAAAGTGGAACTCCCAAAGTTATTGGATGGTGGATTCATCAAACCCACTGACTATGTAGAATGGATTTTAAATTTGGTTCCTATTACTAATCCAATTCGGGGAATCCACATATGTATGGATTTTAGAGATCTAAACAAAACTCGTCCAAAATATGATTTTCCATTGCCACATATTGATATAATAGTAGACCTCAAAGAAAGAAATGGGATGTTATCATTAAAGGATGGGTTTTTTTGTTATTAATCAAATTAAAATCAAACCTAAAGATCAACATAAAGCTACCTCTACTTGTCCCTAGGGAGCTTATTACTGGAACATGATGTCATTTGGTATTAAGGATGTTGGGGCTACATATCGGAGAGCTATGACTACAATTTTTCATGACATGATGCATACTCTTATGGAGGAATATGTTGATGACTTACTAGCTAAATTTATCACAAGAGAAGGTTATCTTGACATGCTTAATAAAATCTTCATCATCTTCGGAATATACAAGGTCAAATTGAACCTAAAAAGTGTATCTTTAACTTTACTTTAGGAAAACTACTTAGATATGTTATTTCATGTTGGTGCATTGAGGTTGATCCAGCAAATGTCAAAGTAATAATATAAATGCATCCTCCTACCAACTTGAGTTAGTTATGTAGCTTACAAGGAAAGTTATAATCAATCATAAGATTCATTAGTTAGTTAGCCAATAAATGTCAACCATTTCAACATATGTTGCATAAGGGTGTCATGTGGGATTGATAAAGGGTACTCCCCTTATTAACACAAACACACAACAAAATCGAGAATGACAACAAATTGTAAGGACAAGAAATGGGATTTCTATTATCTCCAATGAAATGGAATTACAATGTTCAGAAATATAACATGCATAGCCACATGGGCATTTTTCATAACAATATTCTGCAAGCTAGAGCCACCATATGCATCTTCCAAAATTGTCTTGGATAACCCTACGTGCCTTCATTAGATAGGCAATTTTAACCGCCCAAGAAGGTTCTAGAAATTTTAACCCTAAAGTTTGAAGCCAACCATCCCTAAGCTATTATTATTCATTTTTATTACATTAGAATAGTCCCAAAAAACTTTCAGAAGTCAAAAGAAAAATTTGAAGGAATTTCATTTTCTTCCATTTTAGGTAGTGCAACTTCCGGAGACCACAACTCATCGCACGTTGACCCGATTGGCTATTATAACCCCATTACAAAAATCATGTGAAATTATCTACAACACATAATTAGCAAAATCTCTAGTCAATCGAGGTTTTGACCCCTTTCTGAGCCTCTAAAGCCTTCAAAACTAAGTTCAAAGTTTCTATACCTTGTTGCCAATACCGAAAACTTTCAATATCTTCAAAACTAGACTTGATCTTGCAATAAAACTTTACCGGCAAGTTGATATAGCCAAAGTGGACCTCTAGGTAAGAAGTAGAACATTTTAAGCTCAAACGAAAAACTTACTAAAAAATAGTAAATCTCCAAAATAGCAGCTCTGCACAAGACAGCCCTTATTGAAAAGAAACCAGAAATATTTTTGGGTGATACAAGATTTCCCTTACACCCAGGATTCTCTTGCATCAGACACCTGGAGTAATTTGACTCTTGAGAAGTGACCTTGTCACATCTGAGGTGTTCAAAGGAAATCCAAGATGGTTAACCTCCTCTCTTGATAGCCATGATGAATCTTCCACAGGTTGTATTTTCCATTTGACCAAATATTCTTCATATGTCATGTTCCATGTATTTCTATTAACACGGCTATCCAAGATGTCTTCAATCTCCTTTGAATCTGAATTAGTTGCTAAAATATTCTACTGTGCTTCTGTGACCTGATCCTCAACACCTCCTTCATGAGATTCTCTCAAATCTAAAATGTTAAATACTGGTGAAAATTTGAGTTCACTGGGAAACTCTACTTCATAAGTATTTCCTGAATTATGTGTCTTTAGTATTTTGCATGGTCCAAACTTCTTCATCTTCAACTTATTGTATGTCTGTAATGGAAATCTCTCCTTTCTCAAATGAACCATGACTTCGTCCCCTACCTATAATTCCTTATGACTCATTTTCTTATCTGCCTTAGCCTTATACTGTGTATTCATTTTATTAATATGCTTCCTTACCTCCTCATACAAATTCTTTAAGTGTTCTACAAAGTCTTCAACGTCAACGCTACTTGTCTCTCCTCTATCTAAGTTTCTTAATTATGATGCATTTCTGGGACTACTTCCATATACTATCGAGAATGATGATTTACCAGTACTCCTATTGATAGAATTATTATATGCAAATTTTTTTTGTGGTAAAATCAAATCCCATCCCTTTGGTTTATCTCCAACCAAGCACCTCAACAAATTTCCCAAACTCCTATTCACCACTTCTATCTATCCATCTATTTGTGGATGGTGTGTTGATCTTAACTTCAAATATGTCTTCAACTTTTTCCACAAGGTTCTCCAAAAGTACCCAACAAACTTGGTATCTCGATCTAAAACTATGATCTTTGGTAAACCACATAGTCTCACCACCTCCTTGAAAAATAATTCTACTACATGAACAACATCATTAGTATCCTCTAATGGCCTCTCTGGTACAAGTAATGGATGATATAACCTTGTTTTTTTTTTGGCTCCTTTTTCCATCTACCATACCCTGCAACCTTGTAAAAAATTCTTAACATATTGTTGCAATTGTGGCCAATAATAATTTTCACTAACTAGAGCAATAGTTTTATCTTGACTAAAATGTTCAACCAATCCTCCACTATATTTTTCTTTGATTAGATTCTCTCTCATGGAACTCCTTGGGATGCACAAATGACTACCTCTGAATAACATACCATCCTAGATTATGAAGACCAATCATTTGGTTCTATCTAGAGTAACAAGTTCTTTACAATTTTTCCAAGAGTCACCAAAATCAAGATCCTCAGGGTACAAAATCTTGAGTTCCTTGAACCCAACAACCTTAATCTACATCTCTGTCAGCAAAATTTGTCTCCTACTAAGGGCATATGCAACCCTATTAGACTTCATGCTCCTATGTTTCAAAATAAAAGTGTACCTCTGCAAAAACTCAACTCATTTTAAATGCCTCTAATTCAACTTTCCTTGGTTGTTCAAATATTGCAAAGCTTGATGATCAATAAATAAAACAAACTCTTTTGGAAAAAGATAATGTCTCCACTTCCTCAATGTCTGAACTATATCATAGAACTCCTGATCATAAAAAAAATGTTTTCTCTTGGCATCATTCAACTTCTCACTAAAATAAGCAATGGGTATACCTTCTTAACTCAAAACGGCTCCAATAGCATTACCACTAGCATCACAGTCTACTTGAAATACCTTGTTAAAATATGGAAGAGCTAAAATAGGTTGTTTTGTAACTCTTCTCTTCAACAATTCAAAACTCTTATCTGCTCCTTCTATCCACTTAAACTCTTTCATATCCCCTCTCATTGTTTCAGTCAAGGGTCCATAGATACTACTAAGAATTTTCATAAAGTTTCTGTAAAAGATAGCCAAACCATGAAAATATCTTACCTCAGTAGAACTCCTTGGATTAGGCCATTCAAGGATAGCCTCCACCTTCTCTAGGTTCATTTTTAGACCTTCTGCCAAAACTACAAATCCTAGATACACTAACTCCTTCACAAAACTGCACTTCTTCAGATTAATCAACAACTTCTCTTCCCTTAACCTCTCAAACACCCTATGAATATGCATTACATGTTCTTCCAATGTCTTACTGAAGATTAAAATATCATCCAAATAAACAATGACAAAATTACCCCAAAATTCTTTCAGTACTTCGTTCATGAGTCACATGAATGTGCTTGGTGCATTGATTAGCCCAAAAGGCATGACTAACCATTGATACAAGCCCTCATTTTTCTTGAAGGTTGTCTTCCATTAATCTCCCTCTCTGATCCTGATTTGGTGATATCCACTCTTCGGGTCTATCTTTGTGAAATACACATCTTCACTCAAACAATCCATAATATAATCCATCCTTGTAAAGGGAAATTTGCACTTAATAGTGATCTTATTGATAGCTCGATCGTCCGTACACATCCTCCATTCTCCATTTCTCTTTGGTGATAATAACGTTGGTACAACACATGGACTCAAACTCTCTCATGTCAATCCCTTCTACAACAACTCTTACACTTGTCTGTTCAATTCCTCACTCTCTGTTAGATTCATCCTATGGGCTGCCTTGTTTGGAAAACTTGCCCATAGAATCAAGTTTATCTGATGACTAATCTTTCTCACTGGTGGCAATCCATCAAGTACATTATCAGATACAATATCTTGAAACTCCTCCAACAAGTCTGCAACTTTTGTAGGTATATTTTCTTCTTCCTCTTTACCAACTTTTGGAATTAAAGAAAAACACATATTCTCATGTCTCATACCTTCTACTAACTTTCTTCCATCAAATTAACATATTCAAGCATTACTACATACCTTTTCCCCTATTACCTTCAATGGCTTCAGCTTGTGTTGGACTCCATCCTTTGTAAAAGAACAAGTATTAGCACAATCATGTATAGTGTGCATGTTGAACTGTCAAGGCCTTCCTAGCAACAAATAACATGCATCCATGGGTATGATATCACAAAGTACCTCATCTTGGTAACTTCCAATTTTGAACTTCACTAAGTAATGCTCATTGACCAAGACCTTGTAGTCATCCTGCACCCAAGAAATTTGATACGGATGGGGGTGTTTTTCCCTTTTTATCTTTAACTTTGTGATCATTTCTTCTAAAAATAGATTACCAACACTTCCACCATCAATAATCACTCACAACACTTATCCTTGCACTTGCACCTAGTGTGAAATAGGCTCTTCTTTGATCTAATTCTTTCTCTTCATTTATCAAGGCCCTCCTAACAACTAGGGTTTCTCCTTTCTCAGCATCATCTAAGTGTTCTAACTGAACTTCTTCATTTGGCAACTCATGAATGGTCTTTAGTCCTCTTGTTTGTTCTTCCTTGATGTTGAGGACATTCATAGGTTCGGTGTCCTCTACAATGGAAACATATCCCACGAAAACCTCCTCTTCTAGGTCCTTGCCCTCGTCCTCTTCCTCTTTGATCCATATTATTCTAATCATGGAAATAATTGAAATTATTTCCCCTATGATTCTGATTGCTACTTAACTCATCATTCTTTTTCTTATCTTCATTCTGGCCTCCATAAGACCATCTGTTAGATCTTCCACCACAACCTCTTCCACCTTGCTTTCCTTCAAACTTCTTGTTCAACTTATCTTCCACCCTTAAGGAAAACCGGTATGCCTCTTCAATATTGTTCATTCTAACCAGGCTCAACTCCTCTTAAATACTTGGCCTTAACCCATGAAGATAGCGGATACCTTTTTCCTTCGCATCTTCTACATGACATGTTCTAATGAGGACTCGGTAGAGCTCTTTTGTATAGTCCTGCACCGATCTTCCCGCTTGTTTTAACCCTTTCATTTTCTTTAGTAGATAAAGCTAATAATCAACAGGAATGAATTGTCTCTTTAATTTCTCTATCATCTAGTCCCATCTTGTGATTTTCTCATTTCCTCTTCTATTCCTCTCCAACTGAATATCCTGCCACCAAATTTTTGCATGCCCTTCAATTTACCCTTCGCAAATTTGACCCTATCCGGATCTTCGACATCTTCATACTTAAAATATTCTTCTAGATCATTGATCGAGTCAATCAGTTCCTCTGGGTTAAGATTTTCTAAAAATGTGGAAACTTTAATGTTGCGTCTCTTTCCAATCTTAGAAATGGCCCTCAAAAACCTATCCTCAGGATTTCTAGGAGCTTCTGGTGCTTCTTGATCACCTTGTCCTTCTTCTTTGAATTTCTCTTTACTTTTATCTCTAACTGCAATATTCATTCCTCTACGCAACTCCTCTTGCAATGCTTGCACTTGTCTCTGGAGGGCTCTAAAACCCTCTTTTGTCACACCTGCAACTATCCCGCCATGGTTCCTTTGTGGAGGCATTTTTTGCTCCTATCACTCAAACCCAAAATCACAGTCCTGGTGCAAACTGTCTGATAGTCGGAAATCTATCTACACATTCAGGAACTCTTGCTCTGATAACACTTAATGAAGGGTACTTCCCTTATTAACACAAACACACAACAAAATTGAGAATAACAACAAATTGTAAGGACAAGAAATGGGCTTTATGTTATCTCCAATGAAATGGAATTACAATGTTCAAAAATATAACATGCATGGCCACATGGGCATTTTTCATTACAATATTTTGCAAGCCAAAGCCACTAGATGCATCTTCCAAAATGGTCCTAAATAACCCTATGGGCCTTCATTATATAGGCAGTTTTAACCACCCAAGAAGGTTCTAGAAATTTTAACCCTAAAGTTTGAGATTGACCATCCCTAAGATATTATTATTCATTTTTATTACATTAGAATAGGCCCAAATAACTTTCAAAACTCAAAAAGAAATTTTGAAAGAATTTCATTTTCTTCCATTTTAGGTAGCACAACTTCTGGAGACCATAACTCATGTTGTATGTTGACTCGATTGGCTATTATAACCCCATTAAGGAAATGGTGTGAAGTTCTCTATAGCACCTACCTTGTGCAAGATCCAATTATCTAAGGTTTCGACCCCTTTTGAAGCCTCTAAAGCCTTCAAAACTGAGTTCAAGGTTTCTATACCTTGTTGTCAATAGTGATAATTTTCAATATTTTCAAAACTATACTTGATCTTGCAATGAAACTTTATTGGTAGGTTGATATAGCAAAAGTGGACCTCCAGGGAAGAAAATAGAACATTCTAATCTCAAAGGAAAACTTACTAAAAAATAGTAAATTTCCAAAAAATAGCAGCTCTGCACAAGATAACACTTATTGAAAAGAAACTAGAAATATTTTCAGGTGATGCAAGATTGCCCTTACACCTAGGATGCTCTTGCATCAGGGATGTTAAATGTCAAGATTCTTTTCAACTTAGATGAATGAACATATGCCATAAGTTATCAAAATATTATAAGTCAATGTATCTATTATTGACAGTAGAACCATAGATTGTATTGCATATAAAATAAATTCCATAGCTCACTAAATAGAAAAGATACAAAACACAAAGACCTTCAAAAGAGTAGAAAGACTACATAACAATGAATTTTTAAAATATGAAAGTTAAAATATTTTCCCTTGCATTTGGGTCTCTCCTATCTTATGACATTGTAACATTGAGAGGCTTTTGGAAAAGAGGTCATGGTCTTAATGCGACTTATTAATCAAAATAGTATATTGTGCTTTCATCTTGAACCTCCCAAAAAGATAAAGATGATGAAAAGAATAGTTTGGGCCATACCCAACTCCATCCTACCCTATTGTCGATTCCCAATTATCATTAGAAATTTAATTACTAAAGATACTATGATCTCACAATATTTAGTTTCACTTTTTGCAAATTTTAATCTATTGAAATCTACATTTTATAAGATAATTGTCAATTTTGGTTATATATGCAATTAATCTATATGAAAATGCACAAATGAATCACCACAAGTATAGGCATGGCACTTGACATTAGAGGCCTTAATTCAATAGGAATGAGTAGTGATGCATTTTAGTGAGGGCCCATTGTTTGTATAAGTTGATCAAATCTTTAGGCGAGAATAATGAATGGGCTATTGTTCAATTAGACATTAATAATCACATAAATTAGAAATCATATCTAATCTTCACAACCATAGCCAATAATTTCAATTTTCGGACTCAGTCTAAAAGATGTGCCAGATTTGAATTTCAAAATAGACTTCTTAATATGCTATATAGTGGATTCAAAATCCATGGCCCATTGGTTTGGATTACATGTGCCCACCTTCAAAAGCCTCATTTTAATCCCATGACTAGTCACTATATCTTCTTCAAACGAAAAGCTATCTTTTCACAAAATCAACTTCAAAGGGGTTGGGTTGAAACATCACACACCAAGCATTGACTTAGTGTGTTGTTTGATGTGGGCTCTTGAAGAAATGCCGCTTTCATTTGTTGGTAATTCACCATTTACTGATAACTTCCTTTTTCCATTTGCACAATTTCTCATATTATCATTAAACGTATTCTACTCTCTATGTAACATGATGAAATTTTTTAATGTGAACCTTTTTAACACATTAACATTTTTTATTTTTTTTTAAAGAAAAAGTGGTATTTCCACTATATATATTCAAAGGCTCAATCAGGAAAGAACCAGAAAGAAAACCCAATATCCTTGCCGTATACAATTTTGCCCAAAATTTCCAAAGGCATGAGTTTAATACAGAATAATTTCAAAATTGGCCCCAGAAATTACATAGATTGGCATAAACCCCAACTCGATATCCATGTCATATACAACTTTGCCCGATATTTCATAAGTCGTGATTTTAGTACAACATGAGTTCAAAATTGCCCCATAAATTACATAGATTGGCATAAACACCGATTTACAAAACCATATAGCATATGGATCAAAATTTATAACGTTAATCTTCAGTTAGTCTATCATATCAGTGGATCCCCAACCTGATTTTTTTGGTTGAGAGCGAGGAGACCATCCGGAAGCATCCATATTCCAGCCTTGTGCCATGTCCTCGGTCTGCTTACACACTTTCCAGCCAGAAGGGCATGAGTCACCCCGACTGGTAGTGGTTTCCCTTTGCATACCTGATTGTAGCCAACCGACCGAGTCTAAAGGGTGGGTGTTAATATCAAGAACAACATCCATTTTCCTAGTCGACTGATCACAAGAAAGGGTCCAAGCACGCAATGGTTTGCGAACACTTGATGGAGGATTATTTGGGAATTCAAGCAAATCCAACTGAGCATTGACCCTATCTTTAATTCCTTCCACCAATTCATGACCCAGTCTTCTACCCGAGGTGTGTAGGGCATGCTCAACATACCTAGAATTTTGCTTCACCAACGAGCGTTTAATATTTTCATAAACCACCATGGAGTCGTGATTGGTGAGTAACACGTGTCGAGAAAATAATCCACCAACCAGTGCCTAACCACCCCATAAATCATAGCTTTGCATAGCCCGCTTGAGTGCATTTTCTTGCAGAAATTTAGGATTGACCACTTTGTTGGCTAGAATCTCCAACAAATGCACCGACTGCAAAAGGACCATAGCATTGGACAGAAATATATCCACTATCTGCATTGGGTAGATAAAATGTATCGACTGTGGTGAAAGAATTTCCTCTCCGATGACATGTCGAACAACAGCCCTAATCTCCTATGAGTGGAAAACTAACATGGTAGCTAATGTCACATCTTCTATTTTCATGGGCAAGACTTCCTCCATTTTGTCATCTTGCAGATGAATTTTGTAGTTTCTCGGCAGGATTTCGTAATGGTATCTCCTACATTGCATACATTTTAAACATTGTGTTGACACTTACTCCATTCTTACCAGCTTATGGGATCAAGACCGAAATGTATTGTTGTTGATGGAGGCATGGGATTTAAAGTTTCCTCGCCATCACAAGTACGCAGACCAATTAAGACAAATCCCCAATGATCTTTGATTTGTGATGCAATGATTCACAACCCTTCATTGGAAATAGTGCATCACACTAGTTCCCCTATTGACACCCATGTGATGTACATTCAAGTTGCGTCTAGTTATTCCCACACATGCCTCATATGTGTATTGAGGACAGGAGGCAAATTTTGACAACTCATAGACCATAGGCATTAAATTTGAACATATACACTAGTGTGTGGGTACCCTGTACAACACACGAATTCAGTACATCTCCATGTGGGCATCGATCATCCAGACCCAACACCTTGCAAATGACATTGTAACCCACACGAGCTCAACAAATGCCACTGATGGGCTATCTAGCAATCTACTCATGGAAGCTGCCAACAACAACCTCACTCAATTGCACACATTTGAATTGAAGCTATTGTTAGCTTTCATATCCATTAAAATCAATTCTTGTAATTTAATGTCCTGTTTGTTGATTTTGTCAGGTGTAAACATCATCACTTCATGACCATCACAACCCTTATTGGCTATGTGATCTTCCACCACATTGCCTTCGCATAATGTATGTGATATATACACTTCTTGAAAGGTGTCAAGGAGATACCAAACCTATTGTAAAATGTATGCTAGCTACCAATTATGTGATTCCTGCTTAATACAGGCATTGATTATTATCATTGAGTCACCTTCTACTTGAATATGATGAAATCCTCCTCTTTTAGCCAAAACTAGGCCAGAAAATAGGGCCTGAGCCTCTGCCATATTTTTTGTGCCTTAGGGGAGAGGGAAGTATTTTAGCGCCAATACTAAACCTTGGTGGTCTCGAATGCATACTCCAGCTCCCGACTTCCCCGGGTTACCTCTTGAAGATCTGTCAAATTTGATTTTAACAACCCCTTGGGCAGGTGGAATCCAATTTACTCAGTCTTGTTCTTGAGCCTTTGATGATGATGGTTGGTGACACCATCCAATTGGCACATGGATGTGTTTCCATTCATGCGAGATAGCACTATCCCAACTTGACATGACTAGATTACATTTAAGCTTAGAATGACTAGCATTCACCATTTCAGAGATTGATCTTTCCAAATATGAAAGGACAACTTGAATTGGAGAGGATACCTTGCAAAAGATTCTTTTGTTGCGCTCCCACTGTAATGCCCACACTACCAATGCCGGTATACATTTCCATAAAGCATAGAAAAGGGAATTGGAGTATAATTATGGCCATGACTGTGAACATATATATTTATTTTCTAATTATGTTTAATATATTTAAATTGATATTTAATAATAATCAAATAATATGGCTCGTTAATGGGCCAATTTGACCTAATCCAATTTCAAAAGAGGTTAAAATACATTGAATGTAAACCTCTAGATGTGGGATGGTTGAAAGTCAATTTTAATGGGGCTTCAAGAGGTAACCCTAGTCTCTCAAAAGCAAGATATGTTGCACGAGACCATGTAGGAAACATAGTGGCCTTTGATGCTAGAAGGCTTCCAGAGGACTTGAATAATATTGCAAAAGCTCAACTAGCATGGCATGGAGTGAACGTGGCTAAGCGTATATCAATAGAAAAGATTCATTTAGAGGGAGACTCAAATTATTATTAATGCTTTGATCAAAGGTGAAGCAAAATATTGGTCTTTGAATAACTTCATAATTCCTACCATCAAAACCATTAATTCCTTTAGGGCCCATTTGGTTGTTGGAATTAACCTGGAATTGGAAAATGGGAATTGGTTTCCCTTCTCAAAATTAAATTCCCAATTCCAATTCCATGCCTCAATTCTAATTCCAAGTTCTGAGGAGAATTGGCCGAATGCTCATTTTGGACCAAAATTAGAATTGGCCTATACCAATTCACCAATTCATGTTTTCCAATTCCAGGTCAATTGCTGGAATTAGATTGGAATTGGGATTGTCAAATCTTGGAATTGACATTTTTTATGTTTGTGTTCAAAACATGAAACTGGAATAGGGATTTGTTAATTCTTGTTTACCCCCTAAACCAGCATTTGAATCTTCCATCTAAATAGGTGCAATTGGAAAATCAATTACAATTCCACTTAAATGGGAATTGGGGGTAAAGAAAAATTTATAATATTTGGAAGTCCATATCCCATCTTCTCATTATGAATTCTAGGTGAACCAAATGGTTCTTAGACATATTCCAAAAACCATTTTCCAGATTTAGAACTTCCAAAATTGTCAAATACTGAAATTTGACAATTCCAGCGTTATTTAATTCCAACAACCAAACGGACCCTTAAGAAATTTAAAATCTCCCATATCAGACGAGATGGCCACAAGTTGGCAGACCAATTTTTTAAGCGAGCAGTGGACATATCAGATGTGGCGATAGGAGAGATTTGGGAGGATTTTTCATACTTGGCATTAAAGGATGCCTTCCTCTGTACATCACCCATCTAATGAATGATAATAATATCATCATGGAATTGTATGGCCTCGAGGAAGGTTGTTTTAAGAGAAATAATTCATTTCAGAATTTTCTAAACAATTTCACCTTTTCTTTTATATTCCTCGGTTTTGATCTCTCACTTTTGTATCAAAGAGTTTGGAAGGAGTAGCGTAATTTCACAGGATGAAAGCAAATTTTATTGTTGTTTCCTAGCAGCAACAGTTGGCACTCCTTGGCCATATTTCAAAGAAATGCCTTAAAAGGCATTTTCAAATTCAATCTGTCCCTGGAGAAACAAATGATAAGAATTGGAGGGGTGAATCCCACTGGCATTTCTCTGTTGCGTCTAGATTTTATTTTGGTTCTTCTCATGCAATTTGTAGTTGCGTTTATCCTTTTATATTTTGTATGTAGTTTTTTGATGGTTGGCCTTGTGCATATGAGGGGAATTTCGTGTATTTTGTTTAGTCCCTAATTTTTATCTACGACGTATAGCTTTCCTGAGATTTTGTTCATGTAATCTCAGTAGCATAGGGGGTTCAGGATGGTGTAGATGCAAGGTTGACTGGGGTAGTTTTTCAGTTCCTTTAATGGTGGTGGTTGCTCGTAGATACTACTATAATATCGTAGATACTACTATAATACCTTATTTCGTATTGATAAAATGAATTGATAATAATTAATAATAATTTTTTTTTATTATTATTATATGTATATATTAAGTGTATTAGAGTTGGAGTAGTACTAGGATGAGTGATCTCCCGAGAAGCTCTGGTGCTTCACCTCTGTGAGCATACCCTAGATCTAATGAGTGCTAAGTGTTCCAATCATTCTTATGAGAGATAGGTTTGTGTGAACCACTGCTCATGAAACACGGGTCAATGAGTTTGACTCAAAAATCTACAAAGTTGAATCTTGATAGCAATATCACACTATATATATATATATATATATATATATATATATATATATATATATATATATATATGTATATATATATAGATGTATATATATATATAGATGTATATATATGTATATATATATATATATGATTGAAAGTTTACATAATTATATTATTAAATATGTCATCACTAATATAAAATATAATTGATCTTATATGAATTAATTATGCTCTTGTTTCTAGATCCGATTGTGTTAGAATTTTTTAACATCAACATTTTGAATCACACTCTCTGATTCATCATCAGGATTCATCTTTTTCTTCCTACTACTCTCTTCCATCATGATGATGATTCAGAGAGTGATTCGAAGTGTTGATGTTAAGAAAATCTAACACATTTGAATCCAAAAACAAGAGCATAATTCTTATGGATTGTAGAAATCCAATAGCCTTATTTGAATTAAATTCAATATATGACATTATCTATATATTTATATAATGATGTGTTTAGTAATAATCATAATAATATTCAAAGTTAATGTGTTATAACAAATAGTTTATTTTGCATTGTATATTTATTAATAATTTGATATTATTTAATCAATAATATTTTTTTAATATTAAATATATATATTTTCGATAATATTAATTATTAATGATAAACAATACATTATTGGGTAAGTGCACCAAGTTGTCAGTCAGAAAAGTGGCCATATAATAATAAAAAATAAAAATATGCAAAACACGTGCATGTTATTTGAATTTTGAAATGTGTAGGCTTGGGGAAACCAAGCCTAAAATGGGCAATTAGAAAAGACTAAAATTTCTTCATAACGCATGTGTGTGTTATGAAGAACAATTTCTTTTTGTCTTTTTGAGAGAGAGAGAGAAAGAGAGATAAGGTAAAAAGGGAGAGAATAAGATAAGATGGAGAGGTAGAGAGGGGGAGAGAGAGAGAGAGAGAGAGAGAGAGAGAGAGAGAGTGAACAACATTCATATTTCCTCATAACTCGTGCGGGTTCTGTAGAGCTAAAACTTATGCAAGCTTTTAGTTCTACATAACCCGCATGGGTTATGTAGAACTAGGAGCGAGAGAGAGAGAGAGAGAGAGAGAGAGAGAGAGAGAGAGAGAGAGAGAGAGAGAGGGGGGGGGGAGGGATCAGAATAGATAGAGACAGTGATGGGGAAAGGAAGATGAGAGAGAAGGAATGATGAGAGATATGCATATATAGACATATATACATATATCTATATAAATATATACACATATGTCTATAGATATGCATATATAGATACATATACACATATTATATCGGTAAGTATATGCATATATGTAGTGTATGCCTAGTTTACAAGCTTATTTTTTATTTATTCATAACATATGTGCTTTCTATAGAACTAAAAGAATGTGTAGAAATAGGGAAGCTACTTTTAGTCATACAAAGCATGTGTGGGTTATTTAGTACTAGGAACCTATATGTGTTATGGTTAGGTAAGAGAGTTGGACAATGACCCTAAGGCTTAGAAGTCATTTTTCCATCTATTTCTCTCCCTTTATACTTCTTTTGATCTTCCAAGATGATTTCTCAACTTCCTCGTCATCAAGTTTACACATCATCAAGTGGGTGTATATAAAATTACCACCATAACCTCACACGTCTTCTAATATTTCTAACAATATATTTTTTTCTATTTTGGACAACATTAGCATCTAGTAAACTTTAATTTTATTTACTAGTGTCTTCACAGTACTCAATGACATATGTCTTCCATTTTATTCATAACTTTTGATCTACTTGACCAAATTCAAAATAAATTATATATTATTGTTCTACACTTGATTCTATACACTTTTGAAAAAAAAAATTGCATATTCAATTATTGTGATACAAGTTATGCCTAGCGCATGAACAGAGACCAAACTTTCAAGATGCAGCCACTTCAAAAAATCCTAAAAAAATACTCAATGAAAAATTACAAAAAAAATACTCAACGTCTAGATCTCACTCTTACCTATCATACTACCAAAGGGTTTTGCAAAATACTAAATGTAACTATATCTTTTATAAAGTGCACATAATCAACTATGTTATGTTTTTCTAAAAAAAATCAGGAATAGTTTTTCATGCACAATGGGTTTGACCCTCTTAATCTTATCCATTTTTAAAAACCTTTGGTAGTTTAAAAACTAGATTTAGAGTGCTACAATTCTTAATTTTTTGCAAAGCTCCTAATTTTGAGTGCATGACCCTTGAATTTCTCTTTGAAGTTTAGGTTTACCTAATTTCAAGAAAAAAAAAAAGTGGTCACTTATACCTCCCCTTTTTATTCACCATCTTAGTGCACTTACCCATATATCACTAATAATATATATTATTAATAATTAATAATATATTTATAGTGATATATAACCTATTTGATATTAAAGATTATCATGAATATTAAATAAATATAATTTTAATAATATTTATATTACATTATATATTAATCATAATATATAATATTGTGATTAATAAATTTATATAATGATACATATAACATATTTCATATTTTGAATAACATTATTCTCCCAAATCTTAAGCTCGGAAACTTTCCACTCTTTGAGAATCAAATTTGGAATTATCCCCATGCACATGGTCGATGTCCATGGAGAGGCTCCTACCCCTCTCATGGGGACCCCCATTCCAAAGAATTTGTCACCTCCTTGGGATCCCATCCCTCAGATTCCTTGGCCTCTGCTCTATGAAAAGATTCAGAGATGTATGGACCCCATGTTGACATTGATAAGCTTGAGGGGGGTGATAATGGTACTGCTAACATAGCGACCTTTGAATCTACTAAACATGGTCATAACAATGATGGTACTGCAAACAAGGAGACTAATTTAACTAATTGGAAAGGAGCCCTTGGTTTTGTGTCTCTTGTACAAGAAGCTAACAACCTCACCCCGAATTTTATTAGAACTGAGAGAGGAATTGAAATTCATCTCCCAGATGTGGTTATGGATCACATTGTTTCATCCATGAGCTTAACTCTTGTAGGAAGATTCTTCTTCTTTAGGCCAACTATTTATATGGTTTGGTAGTGGGTACCAACCCCTTGGAGTTTGAAGGGTGGTGTGGTGACTAGTGCAATTTTAGGTGGCATCTTCCTCTTTAAATTCACTAGAAAGGAAGATATGGTCAAAATCCTTGCTAGTTCTTGGGCTTACAGTGAACATAGTCTAGAATTATGCAAATCGAAACTAGGTTTTGATCCGGCAAAGGATTTTCAAGAGATGGATCTAGTCTGGGTTAGGCTCCCTAGTCTACCACTGGAATTTTGGGATCAGAAAATATTCAAATGGATCGAGAATAGGTTTGGTCAGTATGTTACTTCTGATGTGGTCACCCAAGCTAAGTCTAGTTTAGTTTTCATAAGATTCTATGTGAATGTTTCCATTAACAATAATTTCATTACTTTACAATCAAAACATGGGAAATGGATTCAAGCCCTAGACTGTGAAAATGTTGTAGTTTACTATAAAAAAATTCTCCAAACGATCTCATGTTATAGCCGATTATAGAGTTCTTATGGTTAAGGAACATAAGAAGAAGGAGAAATTGATCTACTCTCTCACGTGTTGAATGTTAGGTGGGAGAACCCTTTTAGATAGTAGAATACCGTTTCATAGATGAGTTATTGAAGCTAATGAACTGCCCAAAGGGGAATTTAGTGGAGACTATGAATGTGCTAGTAGTGAGGAGTCACTCTCTCTTCTGCATAAAGTTTCAATTAATGGAGTGCTGGAGGATGGATAAATCCCCTCTTCTCCTAAGGAGAATTTCATGGGGAAGGATTTTCCCCTGGCCTCAAAGTTGAAAATAGTTGAAGCCCTGACAAGGTTTGAGGAGGTTACCCCACCTCCCTCAGAGTTGAATGGGACTAGTAAAGGAATAGTTGGTGTTGTTGCAATGCCCTCCCCTTTACTGCCATTTATGTTTATGATGCCAACCCATTTAGACCACATTTTATAAATATTGGATCTTTGGTTATACTTAATGATTCAGTTCTATGATACTTTAATAGTTTGATTTATATTATATTAGTTAGATGTTGGTTATTTACATTTGATGATGTTACTTATGTTATATTTTTTACTAACCTCATAATTGCATGTGTATGGTTGGCATATATATTTTATATTTTTATTTAATGTGCTTGATGTGGTTAAGGGACGGATTTATAGTTAATTTCTTATGAAATCCACAATCGGTTGATCCATGTCATTGCCTCTATGTGTGTGTGTGTGTGTGTATCTTTTATGCAGGATTTCAGGTACCGGACATCGACTTCCTTGAATTGCCAGGATGAGTGTGCACCCTTTCACAATATCTCAATGGTAAGAGAGGGTAGATAGCATCCAGGTCTAAATCCTATCTTAAACTATTTATTGTCCTGCAATAGTGGACAAGTTTCTGATTGGTTAAACCTCTGAATTCGATATGGGACATTATTTGTGAACCCGTCCTTTTATCTTGATCGTTACATGTTGATTTAGACAATTTCCATCTTGGTTTCATGTCAAATGGTTTGATGTGATTTTATGTTGGAAATGATTTAGAGATTTGATTAAGACTAATTAAATGATTGAATAATTAAATCTTATTATATGATTAAATATTAAATATGAGAGTATTTAATTAATGGGGGCTAAATTAATACTTATGTTTATTTAAAAATCTAATTATAAGAATAAGGGATTTAATTAATTATTAAATCCAAAAATTGAATTGTAAGACATAATTAACGAATTGATATTTTGCATACTATTAGTACGCTAAAAATATTAATTATTAATTAAATATTATTATGCAATTTCATTTGCACATTCTATTTAATAAAATTAAAATATAAATTTAAGTTAAATGTTGAGTGACATATTGTTATCAATTATAATTAATAATTTAAAAGAGTTTTGATAAAAATAAGAATAGGTAGTTGAGTTCTATTCCTGTGATTTTGAGTTAAGTGTGTAGACTCTGAAAATCGTCCCTTAACATTATAATTATTTAATTATATTTGTTATATTCTTCTACCTATTTAATTAAATATGGTTCATTATTCTATAATACTTAAATTTAATTTAAATCCTCTCTCCTTAATTGTATTAAATTTTATTTAACACATTTCCCCCATTTAATCCATTTTTTAAAAATATTTTAATTTATTTAATCCCCCTCACATTCTATTATTCTCCTAAACTATTATTAGTCTAATTTTTAACTAGATTAATCCTAAACCTAGACCTAGATCCTACCCTACTCACATCACTCTCAAAAAATAGACCTACTTGTTAATTAACAAAGGTTAATTAGGCTAATTTTTGGATTCCTACACCCATTAGTCCTAATTATTTCCTCACATGTGTTAGCAAATTTCCAAAAATTGTCTATTCAAAAATTATTAAAAATTATCTAAACGAGGCTTCGTACAATTTGGTATGACCTCTTACACCTTCCAAAAGTGTGAAAATAGATTTTGATTACACATTTCTTACACACACTTACACATGTGTACTTGAAGTACGCATTGACCCATCACATCTCAAGTTGCTCACACATGTGTGAGCAAACTTAGACTCTTGCATGGATTATGTGTCCCTCATGTGACACCTATGTGGATGCCACATGTGATCCACCTCACCCCAACCCTCCAAAATCCTATAAATAGGAGCCTTGCCAAGAGTAATTTATCCATCATTTTTCATTTAGAGTTATCATGCTAGTTTGTTGATTGTAGTTATTTCATTGCATTTAGTGATTTTTAACTAACATGTTTGGTAGTTGTCTGCATTCATGGCAGATAGTTGCATTTAGTTCATTTCTACTCTTCTTCTTCACATTGAATGCTTGAGGCTAGTTCTTTATAACTAGTTCTTGAGTTCATTCTATTAGCATGAATGTTAATGAATGTTGTTAGTAGGGTAGATTAGATGTTGATTAGAGATGATTGAGTTCTTATATGTTACATTCATGAATGGATTTGTCATTGATGTCAACATATATGCTTTCTAAATAGAGTTAGTAGAGTTACAGGCACAAATTCATTTGGTGAGTTTTTATACTGATGAATTTTTATTAGAATTCAGGAACGTATTTCGATGATGTGGTTCGAAGCACATAAAAATTTATGAAGATATGTTCAAGTTATGCGAAGTTTACTGAAGACTGTTCACAGTGAGAGTTTCAAGGAAATGGTGACAGTTATTCGAGATTTATTATTTTGGCAAGTTTGAAGCTAGTTCAGAGAGGTTGATATGTTGTTGAAGACATATCCAAACTGTTTGGATAAATACGACAGAATCTACTTTGCATTCTATGAAGACTTGTGGACAATGTGAAATGTGTTACTTCTTTGGGAGCCAACTACAGATTAATATTCTTATGGAAGTGTTTAGGTGTAATGTAATGTGTATATTGTATATTCTTATTGATGTCTTATATTATTAATTGTAAATTGAGAAAGCCTTTTGGCAAGCTCAATAATCATTAGGACTTGGTATAAAGGAAAGGAAGTTTATTTGGATGAAAGGGGTATCATGAGGGTATCATGCAGTCATGAGATATTTTGCGAGCTTTGAATGCAAAATATTTTTTATCATATAAGAAGATGATGGTGTTGATATGTTGAGGATTTTAAAGAAACTGTATAGGAAAATAGATTTGTTTTTTTAATCAGTTCACTCTTGGATGTGTTATCCTGAAGATTGTTTAGTGGAGACAGTCTTAAAGTAATTTGGACAGTGGGTTCAGATTGTAATCACCTAAAATTGGTCTAGTAGAACTTGAGCCCCCTTTTGATCAAATCATCTATTTTCTAAGCATCATTATGCAGAGTAACCCTTAAAATCCTCTTTGCATAATTAAATCAAAAATCTTATATCAAGCTTATACTATGGTCTAATTTCTAGAAATTACATATTTATTTAATTGCTAAAACCTTGCTTTTAATGTAAAGTTTCTACACTTTTATTAAAAGAACACATTCACATGTGTGCACCCACTTAATCTTGATTAATTATAAATTAAAAGAGATTTGTACTTTCAAAATGTTATTTTGTCTTATTCTACGTAACATCTATTTTTGTCCCTTAATCCTCACCGCTCATTTCTACCTAACCTTGCATCTCCTTTTGTCTCTTCATCTCAATCACTCATTCTTTAGCCTCTTAATCTCTACCCTTAATTCTTGAGGCAATTCCTTTAAAAGGAAGCTCTTTCCTTGCTCAAGGGTCCTAATTTAAGAATCTTGCAATCTTGATCATTTCATTCTCTTGCATTCTTAGAATAATCTTGCTAATTTTCATTCTTAGCTTAGCTTCATTCTATCTTAATCTTGCATTGTTAATCTAATTTATTTTCTTGCATTGCTTCATAGAATAACTCTTGCATTCATTCTAGATTACTAATCGCTTACATATATTCTAGCTTAATCTCTCATTCTATCTCGTTAATCTTGGATCTTAGCTTCATTCTTTCACTTTGAATCTTCCATTTTGGAGTAGTCAAGTCACTAATCCTCTATGTTAATATGATGAGCATTGTGAGAAGGATTAAACTCGCTTCAACTAGGAAGCTATGAGCCACTTCTTGATATTTCATCTTCCATGGATTCTCTCAAGTGTTACAATAGTTCATAGAAGTGTGTCACACTTTTGATCACACATCTTTGGTGCCCATCGTGGCGCCTGACATTCATTTTTGGCTCCATTTATTGCACTTTCAGTTGTCTGTTGTCGCAAGTTCTCCACTTTTATTTTTACAGGTAAAAAAGTCATACGACATTTCTTTCTATACCCAAGTGACATTTCATTCCATTTCCAGGCGATACTCTACATTTTCTAAAATATCATTCTGCTATACAGAGAAACATCGCCTGACCTTAATATGAAATATTGCATAGCCTTTATAAGGTATATTGTCTGGCCCAAGAATGTCATTCTACTTCTATAAGGTCTATCATACAATTTTCTGACAGACTAATTAACTATGGCCTAGATTTTATTTCTGTCATGGTCCAGTTTCTGGCCGAGATTGCTTGATTTTTATGGTATTTTCTGATTTTCTGGTCTTCTAACAATGACTAACAAGTGATCTTGCAGGGCTATTAAATCATTTTGCATACTTTTATGCCCGAACTTGTGGTTTTGTAGGGATTTCTTATCAAAGAGATCAATGCCTTCATTACTACCAATGTTTTGTGATGTAGGATTTTCTTGCCAAAGGTTTCATCTTGAAACTACTAATGCATTTTTCTTGTAGGTTGCTTTGTAAATACAAGCTTACATTTCATTTCTAGGCACCTAGCTTAACTAGAAGGCTTCTTGTTTTGTGATTAGTTAAGTAGTAGGAGAGTATGCTCGTTTCCTCTTAGAAAATCATAAATCTAGACCTACTTGGTTGATCACTTGCAATTACTCTTGGGTAAATGAAAATTTGCTTGATGTGTTTGGGAGACACTATGGAGTAGGAGACTATTCTCTTTTCCCCATGGGAAAATCAAAAATCTAGACCTCCACTAGTTATCCATTTCTTTTCTTGCATTTACCTTTAGAGGGCCTACCAAGAGAGTAATCTTTTGGGAACGACCCAAGTTAGGAACAAGAACAGCCAGCTACTCCACCCCACTATAATCAAAATCTTCTTTCAATCCAAAGAGAGAGAAGACTTGGCTACTTTCTATTCCTAATGCATCTTCATGCCTAGTTGCCTAAATTTTGCTAAGCAAGACTACATTTGACTAGGTGCGTGTAATCTTGTTTACAAGATTAAAAGGGGAATAAATTCATTTTGTGTAGGGCTAAGAGGTCTAAATATTTCTTTCAAGACTAGCATCTTGGGTGCTTTTAGGGCTATAGACCTTAATTCCACTTGTGGAACTACAAGGGGTGGTCATGAACAGAGGCCCTTACTAAACACCTTAGGAGTTAGAAGTTGTCATTTTTTGTCGTGTGTCTTCCTTTGTACAAGGATCAATCCATGTGGACTTAACCCGGATCATCCCAAGAAACTCACCATATGTACTCCCTTGGATGCAAATCTATGACAAAGCTAACATCACTTTGTGTGAGGTGAAGGGGTACCAAGTTGTGGGTAAAGGTTGGAACATTACCCACTTGACCTCAGGTAGTTTGTTTGATGTGTCTTCTTGTGCTAAGACTTTTGGAAAAATTTGTTGAACATACAATTTCTATAGTTTAACATTGTTACACCTTACTAATACCTCACATATGCTTGTATCCACAAGGTTTCCTTGTCCCTTGTTGGATTGTTTTAAGACTATTGCTTGTTCACTACATGCTTTAAAAATAAACCTTGTCTAGGAAATGCTCCAATCTTGTCAATCACACTTGCAATCCTTTGAACTAAACTCTTGGACTAAGCTTGAACATCGTCAACATTGATTCTCATTTTCTATCCTTAACTTATCTTGTTATTTGGTACATTCCAGCATGTTAGGAATTGCCTCTAGCTAAAAAGATTATTTTGGTCTCTTGACTACATACTTGGCTAGTAGAATGTTCACTTGTCCACCATCTCTTTGATCAACTCTCTTGGATGCTCTATCCAATATCTTGCTTTTTCACAAGTGTCGTACATAGGGATCTCCCTGTGGCTTGGACATTTTGTAACAAGTTATCTTTACTATCTCTAACACTCTTACACTTTGGACAAGTGAACATCTTTACTTACCTAGCTTGAACATCAAGTTATCATAAGTCATCGTATTTGGCTTTTGACAATCTTCTTTCATGTCGGTGACAACTAAATCTCAGATCTGTGAAAGAAAACACCCTGAAACTATCTTTGACAACTCAACTAAAGAAGGTACTTGATGAAGGGTGCTCCCCTTAATACCACAAACACATAACAGAAATAGAGACACAACAACAATTTGCAAGAATAGAAAATGGGCTTCTTATTATCACCACAAGTGTGAAATTACAAATTTTAGAATTACAATATGCAAAGCCACATGGGCATTTTCCTTACAATATTCTATAAGACAAAGCCTCAAATAACCACCTAGAACTGCCCTAGAAAACACTATGGGCCTTCCTTATATAGGCAATTTTCCACTGCCTGAGAAGGTTCCATAATTTTAGTCATTAAGACCGACCACCCCTAGAATTATTTTTGTTTTCATTTGTATTACATTAGGGTTGACTCAAAATAATTACAAATTATATTTTTAGGTAGCCCAACTTTCGGAGGCCGTAACTTTTCAATCGTAGCTCTGTTTGGATATTATAGCCACTTTTCATAAATGACAGCTCCTGATCTACAATTCCTGACTTGTGCAAGCTCTAGTTATCCAAGGTTTGACTCTTTTTCAAAGCCTCTAAGGCCTTTAAAATTGAGCTCAAAGATTATGTACCCAAAAACCTCAATAACTTCGCCAATATAGATGATATGACAATGAAACTCAACTGGCAGACTTATATGACTAAGATGAACCTTCACCAATGAAATCAAAACATTCTAAGCTCTTATGAATAACTTACTAAAAATAGTAAGTTTCCATAAATAGAAACTTTGCACAAGTTATCCCTTATTGAAAAGAAACCATAAATATTTTTTGGTGATGCAAGATTTCCCTTACACCCAAGATACTCTTGCAACAAACACCCAGGGTAATTTGAGAAGTGACTCTGTCACGTCTCAGGTGTGTAAAGGAAAACCAAGATGGTTAACCTCCTCCCTTGTCAGCCATGATGAATCTTCTACAGGTTATCATTTCCATTTGACTAGACATTCTTCATATGTCATGTTCCTTTTGCTTCTGCCAACACGACTATCCAACATATCCGCAATCTCCTTGGTAGCTAAAGAAATTGTTGGAATACTTCATTGTACTTCTGTAAGCCCATCTTCAACACCCCCTTCATGATACTTTGTCAAATCTGAAATGTTAAATACTGGTGAAATATTCAGCTTAATAGAAAACTCTACTTCATAGGCATTTCATGAATCGTGCTTCTTTAGTATCTTACATGGCCCAAACTTCTTCATTTTTAACTTGTTATATGTACCTACTAGAAATTTATCCTTTCACAAATGAACCATGACTTCATCCTCAACCTGAAATTCCTCATGCTTCATTTTCTCATCTACCTTAGCATTATACTATGCATTCATCTTGGTAATGTGCTTCCTCACCTCCTTATGGATGTTCTTCAAATGTCCTACAAAATCCTCAGCTTCAACACTACTTATCTCACCTTTGTCTATCTTCCTCAACACAGAAGAATTTCTAGGACTACTTCCATATACAATCTGGAATGGTGATTTACCAATGCTCCTGTTTCCAGAATTATTGTATGCAAATTTTGCCTATGGTAAAATCAAATCCCATCTCATTGGCTTATCTCCAACCAAACATCTCAGCAAATTCTTCAAACTCCTATTCACCACTTATGTCTTCCCATCAATTTGTGGATGATGTGATGAGATGAACTTCAAATCTATCTTTAATTTCTTCCATAATGTGCGCCAAAAATATCAAACAAACTTAGTGTCTCGATCTGAAACTATTCTCTTTGGCAGACCATGTAGTCTCACCACTTCTTTGAAAAATAATTATGTCACATGAACAACATCATTAGTCTTCTTGCAGGGATAAAATGTTCCATCTTTGAAAACCTATCAACCACCATGAATATTGAATCATGTTCCCGCTGAGTCCTTGGTAGACCAAGAACAAAGTCCATACTAATATCCTCCCATGGTTTCTCTGCTACAGTTAATGGTTGATACAACCATGTATTCTACTTTACTCATTTTCCATTTGACATACTCTGCAACTCTGTACAAACTTGACATATTGCTGCAACTGTGGCTAGTAATAATTCTCAATAACAAGAGAAAGGGTTTTATCTCGACCAAAATGTCCAGCCAATCCTCCACTATGTTTCTCCTTGATGATATTATCCCTCATAAAACTTTGTAGAATGTACAACTTACTCCCTCTGAATAGCATATCATCCTAGATAATTAAATCTAGTCACTTCGTTCCATCAAGAGTAACAAGTTTCGTACAAACTTTCCAAGATTCACCAAAATCAAGATCTTCTGGATACAAACTCTTGATTTCCTTGAACCCAACCACCTCGATCTACATCTCTATCAGCAAAATTTTCCTTCTTCTAAGAGCATTTGCAATCCTGTTAGACTTTCCACTCCTATGTTTCAAAACAAATGTGCAACTCTGCAAAAACTTAACCCATTTCAAATGCCTCTGGTTCAACTCTCCTTGACTATTCAAATATTGTAAAACTTGATAATCAGTATACAAAGCAAACTCCTTAGGAAGTAGATAGTGTCTCCACTTTTTCAATGTCCGAACTATAGCATAAAATTATTGATCATAAATAGAATATTTTCTCTTGGCATCATTTAACTTCTCACTGAAATAAGAAATAGGTTTACATTCTTGGCTCAAGACAACTCCTATTGCAGTGCCACTAGCATCACAGTCTACTTTAAATACCTTATTAAAATCTGGAAGTGTTAAAATAGGTTCTTCTATTACTTTTTGTTTCAAAAGTTTAAAATTCTTATCTACCCTAGTAGTCCACTTAAACTCTTTCCTATCCCCTCTCATTGTTTTAGTTAAGGGTCCACAAATACTCCTAAAACTCCTGACAAACTTTCTGTAAAAGTTAGTCAAACCATGAAAAGATCTTACCTCGGTAGCACTCCATGGAATAGGCCATTTGAGGATAGCCTTCACTTTATTTGGGTCCATTTTTAAACCTTTTGCTAAAACTATAAATCCCAAATACACTAACTCCTTCACAAAACTACACTTCTTCAAATTAATCGGTAATTTCTCTTCCCTTAACTTCTCAAACACCTTACGGATATGTATTATATGCTCCTCCAATGTCTTACTAAAGATCAAAATATCATCTAGGTAAACAATGATAAACTTACCCATAAATTCTTTCAGAACCTCATTCATGAGCTGCATGAAAGTGTCAGGTGTATTAGTTTTCCCAAAAGGCATTACTAACCACTCATACAACCCTTCCTTTGTCTTGAAGGTAGTATTACATTCATCTCCTTCTCTTATCTGAATCTGATGATATCCACTCTTTAGATCTATCTTTCAGAAATACACAGCTTCACTCAAACAGTCCATAATATCATCCATCTGCGGCAATGGAAACCTGTACTTGATTGTGATTATGTTGATAGCCCTAGAATCTGTACACATCCTCCATACTCCATTCTTCTTTGGTGCTAATATTGTTGGTATAGCACATGGACTCAGAATTTATCGAATCAACCCCTTCTACAACAACTCATGTACTTGTTTGTTCAACTCTTCACTTTTTGTTGGTGTCATTCTATGTGCTTCCTTATTTGAAAAATTGGCTCCTGAATCAGGTCCATCTGATGACTGATCTTCCTTACAGGTGGTAATACATCAGCCAAATTATAATATACAATATCTTGAAACTCATTCAACAAATTTGCAACTTCTACAAGTACATCTTCTACTTCCTCTTTACTAGCTTTTGGAATTAAAGAAAAATACATATGCTCATGCCTCATACCCTCTAGGAACTTCCTTCCATAAACAAAACTTATTCTTGCATTAGTACATACCTTTTCTTCTATGTCCTTCAATGGATTTATCTTATGTTGCACTCCATCCTTTGTCAGGAAATAAGAATTTGCATGACCATCATGTACAGCACGCCTATCAAATTTCCATGACCTACCCAGCAATATATGACATTAATCTATGGGTATGATATCATATAGTACCTCATCATGGTATCCCCCAATCTTGAAGTTCACTAGGCACTGTTCATTGACCATGACCTTGTGGTCAACCTGCACCCAGGTGATCTGGTATGGATGTGGGTATTTCTACCTTTTGAGTTTTAACTTTGTTACAATCTCTTCTGACACCAAATTTTCAATGCTTCCACTATCGATAATTACATCACAACACTTATTCTCACACTTGCACCTAGTGTAAAATAAGCTCCTCCTTTGCTCAAGTTCATTTTTACCACTCATTTTTACCACTCAACAAGACTAGTCTGTTAACTATGACTTCTCCTTTTTCGGCATCTTCAGAATATGATGATTTGGTATCCTCATCCACATGTGCGACTCTAGCCTAGCCTTCAGCTCTCCTATTTGTCCTTCCTTGGCATTGTGGAAATTCATATTCCCTATGACCTTCTTCTCCACAGTGAAACATGTTCCACGGAAGCCTCCTCTTCCTAGTCCTTGTCCTCTTCCTCTTCCTCTCTGATCTCTATTATTCTAATCATGGAAATGATTGAAATTGTTTCCTCTCTGATTTTGACTACTACTGGCCTCATCCTTCTTTTTTTGATCTTCATTTTGGTCTCCATAAGACCGTCCACTGGATCTTCCACCACGAACTCTTCCGCTTTGCCTTCTCTCAAACTTCTTGTTTAAATTTTCCTCTACTCTTAGGGAAAACTGGTATTTCTCTTCAATACTATTCATTCGGACTAAATTCAACTCCTCATGAATACTCGGCCTCAACCCATTAAGGTAACAGGAAACTTTCTCCTTATCAGCTTCCGCATGGCCTCTTCTGATGAGGACTCGATAGAACTCCTCCATATACTCTTGAACATATCTCCCTGCTTGCTTTAACCCATACATTTTCTCCAGTAGATCAAGCTCATAATCAACAAGAATGAATTGTCACTTCAATTTATCTATCATGTGATTCCATCTTGTGATTTTCTCATTTCCTCTCCTATTTCTCTCTAATTGAATCTCCTACCACCAAATTTTCACATTACCTTTCATTCTGGCCTTCGCAAACTTGACCCTATCAGGATCCTCGATATCTTCATACTCAAAATATTCTTCTAATTCATTGATACAATCGATCAATACCTTTGGGTTAATATTTCTTGAAAATGTGGGGACCTCAATCTTAGGTCTTTTCCCAATCTTAGAAATGGCTCGAAAAAGCTTTTCTTCCTCTTGGTTCAAAAGTTTGTCTTCTCCTTCTTGATCATAATTTATTTCTTCTTTGACTTCATCCTCACTTTCATCTCTTACTGCAAGATTCATTCCTTTGTGAATGTCTTCTTTCAATGCTTGCACTTGTCTCTAGAGGGCTCTAACCTCAAGTGGCACACCTCTGGCTTTTCCGCCATGTTTCCTTCATGAAGGCATTTTTGTGCTTATTGTTGAAACCCTAAACCATAGTACTGGTACAAACTACCTCACAGTCAATGATCTATCTACACACTTAGGAACTAGTGCTTTAATACCACTTGATGAAGGGTGCTCCCCTTAATATCACAAACACATAACAAAAATAGAGACACAACAACAATTTGCAAGAATAGAAAATGGGCTTCTTATTATCTCCACAAGTGTGGAATTACAAATTTCAGAATTACAATATGAAAATCCGCGTAGACATTTTCTTTACAATAGTTTTTAAGACAAAGCCTCGAATAACTACCCAAAACTGCCCTAGAAAACACTACGGGCCTTCCTTATAAAGGCAATTTTCCACCACCCGAGAAGGTTCCAAAATTTTAGCAATTAAGGTCGACCACCCCTAAAATTATCTTATTTTTCATTTTTATTACATTAGGGTTAGCTCAAAATATTTACAAATTATATTTTTAGGTAGCCCAACTTCTAGAGGCCATAATTTTTTAACCGTAGCTCTATTTGGCTATTATAACCACTTTTTGGAAATGGCAGCTCCTAATCTACAATGCCTAATTTGTGCAAGCTCCAGTCAACTAGGGTTCGACCTCGTTCGGGAGCCTCTAAGGCCTTCAAAATTGAGCTCAAATATTTTGTACCCAAAAACTTCAATAACTTCACCAATATAGATTATATGACAATGAAACTCAACTGACAGACTGATATGACTAAGATGAACCTTCACCTGTGAAATCAGAACATTTTGAGCTTGTATGACTAACTTATGAAAAATAGTAAGTTTTCATAAATAGCAACTTTGCACAAGTTGGCCTTTATTGAAAAGAAACCAAAAATATTTTTGGGTGATGAAAGATTGCCCTTACACCCAAGATGCTCTTGCATCAGTCCTATACCTTTGGGTTTCAAACCCTTTGCTAACATCTCTAGTGAATCTACTCTATCCTCTCCTAGATTGGCACATAGTGTTTCTCACACTCCGATCATGGAAGAAAAAAACAAGAGGATTGGGGAATTCCTAAAAAAATTGGGTGATAAACACTTTGGACAAGAAAACCAACAGCCTCCCAACTCTGTACATGGTTCACAACATAGCTCTCAGCATGGCTCTCAACACTCTAGACATGGATCACATGGCTCACAAGGTGGTGATTCAGACAATGAAATAATTGAGGAAGACATCTTACAGTTTCAGCAAGATGAACGCTTACAAAGACTAATGAAGTTGACTCTAAGTCAAAACAAAGACCAATATTTTTTGCATCTAGCCTCACAAGGAGTTAAGCTACCACACAACTTTGATATTGACAATCTAATCAAGAAGGAAGAACCATCTGAACTAGAAATCATGAGAAAACATATGGAAGATATGATGGAGCATATGCAACACTTAAAAAAAGAGAGAGAACAACCAAACGCATCTTTCTCTCTTGAGGCTATTTGCTCATTTCATTTTGACAAATATCTATACATGTCACATTTTCCTCACAAGGCTAAGTTTCCTAAATATGAAAAGTATGATAGTAGCAAAGACCCTCGCGATCACATTAGAGATTTGTGCGTACTTAGCATGGAGTTCTTGTATGAACCCACTTATCTCATGAGACTCTTTCCTAGGATTCTTAGGGGTCAAGCTATGGAGTGGTTCACTAAACTATCTCCTCCTCTCAAATCTTTTGACAACCTAGTGTAAAGGTTTATTTAGAAATACTCCTATAACATTCAACATGTTATCATTATGCTTGATCTTTGTAACATCAAACAATGTCAAGGTGAGTCTTTTGTGTTTTTTCTTCAAAGATGGCAAAAGCTATACTCGTGCTATCCTCGACATATTCCTGAGACTGAAAAGATTGGCATATTTATCAACTCTTTAGTTCCTGAAATGAACTATGCATTACATATGAAAACTTATAATTCATTTGATAAACTAGTTGAACTATCTATTCGCATAGAGGATGTCCTTGTTCATAAGGGAGATATCACTCTTCAATCCAAATCCTCTTCTATCAACCAGCATAACAAAGATAAGAATAAATTTTGGAACAAGACTAAGGATATCGTCAATGACAAAATCATGGCTACAACTTCTACCACTCCTAAAGAGAAAGTGTTCAATTTATCTACTATTGTGAAAGCAAAAACTGATAAGCCTTGGGCTTCTAAGCCTAAGAGAAACTTTACTCCTGTTGGAGAATCACTTGAGAACACTTTGAAGACTCTCCTATCTAACAAGATTATTACTTTGCCTGAAAACTCAAGACCCTATGATCTTGATATCAAGCCTAAGTGGTGGAACGACAACCACTATTGTGACTATCACCTCAACAAGGGACATAAGACTAATAAATGCATGAAACTCAAAAATATCATTTAGGATCTAATCGATGATGAGACTATTGTAGTTGATTCTCCACAAGAAAATAATGATCATAAGGCTTTCAAAGAGCCTTTTCCTAAATTTGAAAAAGGGCAATCTTCCAAGGAAAAGGATAACAAAGTTGCCTACACTTACTCTAACAACAAAAATGTGATCAACATGCTTGAATCTTGTGATCAAGATAAAGGAAAATCTAAAGTCAAAACATCTAATGTATCCACCAACTCTTAAGCTCCTTCAGGATAAGCTTTGTCTTCCTCCTCTTCTCCTAAGAAGATATCAACTCCAACAACTCAATCAACTACCTTGTCAACCACACAGGATCCTAATCTAGTTGACCAACTTCCACATACTACAACTCAGATCTCAATGCTTGAGCTACTTTATATCTCTCCTACTCATAAGGAGATTCTTGATAAAGTCCTTCTTGCGGCACATGTTCCTAAAGACCTAGACGTTGATAAGTTCCAGTCCATGGTTGATCACCTTGCTTTGCCACCTTATCTAACCTTTTCTAAAAAAGATGACACATCTATCGGCCATCCTTGAACTCAACCCCTCCACAGTGAATTCTTCATCCATCAGTTTCATGTTAAGAACATTTTGATAGATGGAGGTACAAGTTTGAACATATGTACTTTTAAACAGGTTAAAGCTCTCAGTTTCTTAGAGCATGCTATTGATCCCCAATGCAAAATAATGATCAAAGCATACAATGAAGAGGAACGCTCTTTTAAAGGCTTAGTAGTCTTACCTATTCGGGTATGTCCTATTCAGTGGGATGTCATCTGTCAAGTTCTGGATATTCCCTTGGATTACAATATACTCTTGGGTCGTCCTTGGATCCATGCAATTCAAGAAGTGTCTTTGACATATCATCACTACATAAAATTCCCTCATGACAGCATTAAGATTACCATTCATGTAGATTCAGTGTGTGCCTATAATAGTCCTAAACAATCAGATCGAATGGTTCCTCATAAAAAAGAAGGGTCACCTCTTTCCAAATCAGAAAAAACACCTTTATCAAATCATGGAAAAAGGATACTTGACAAACCTACTAGTACAAGAACCTATCAAGTGGACATTTTTCCCAGCTCTTCAAAATCTCATAGAAAATCATCTCCATCAGCTATAACACCTTTTATTCATAAAGGTACTAGAATTATTAAAGCTACAATTCCCCTAGAGATAGAAAGGGATGAAAGTGCTACCTTACTTTACAAGAACAAAGAACCTGAACAAAAAGATAAACATATTGACATCTCACCTAAAAAATATAGTATGGGCTATACTCTTATGCATAAAATGGGACATGGTGGAAAAATTCCTCTTTGAAAAGGCAAAGGTCTTCTAGAACCTTTACATATTGAATTCAAAAATCCTAAGGACAAAAATGGTGTTGGTTATCATTAACATAATTTTAGCAAACCTAGAAGCAACACTAATTCATATGAAAATTCAGATGATGAAGAAGAAGCAGAAACCCAACCTATGACATATGAACGGCTCCTGCATATTCAAAATTCTAATCCAAACTATCAGGGAGAGCCTTATCTATCTTCTCAAACTTATCAAGAACATGACCCTGGCCCTAACCAGGAAGATCTCATCCAAACTACTGAATAGACTACTACTACTATTGCTACTACTAAACATACTACTGACTCTAATCATACAAATCCTTATTAGGGGCAACTAGCTAACGTCTCCCACATCTTGGATTTGCCTCTGGGTATGCTTATTTTAGACTACTCTTGCTATTGAGAGAGCTCCTGCTACTGAGAATACACTTCTTGTGTTAGATGACAGTGATGAAGAAAATTTACCTCATATTATGTCTCTAACTGACTATATCAGGCATTATCGCAACAGTGAAATGGACTCAAATGAATATGGGTGGGACTCCTTATCAGATGCTACTATGCAAATACCAGTTGATGTTATACATAGATATGCTCCTGCTACAAACTTTGAAAGAGGATAAATCTCTAATTCTCAAGATCAAGCTGATGATGAATATCCTTTCCATCCTTCTGTGGAAATAATTCATATGGATCCTAGGCCATCTACTCAAAACAATGATCCAACTATTCAAGCAAATCATGGGTACATAAGACCCCATCCTGTTACAGCCTTCATGGAACATAGGAAGGTCTACAATTGAACTAGTTCCTATTCATGTATTCCTACCACCTAAAGAGGGACATATTTCTCAGAATCGACCATCTTAGTTAGACTCACAAAATACTCCTTTAAACTCATCTAACTCTTCTAGGATGACTCACGATCGACAACATTCTATGGATTATACTTTTCTTGATTTATCTGATTCATTCATGAATGATGAGGATGATACTAGTGTATTTTCACTTGAACCTGTTGACCCCTTTTCCCTTGTCCTTCCTAAATCAAGTGGTTGGTCCACTTCTCATTCATCTTTCCATGTAAACCTGCCATATCAACCTCATTCATCTATAATTCTTGAGTCTTTCGGAAGTAACTTGGATATGCAACATAAAAATTAGAAATACAAAAATCCACTTATATCCAAAGGTCATCATGTCCCATCTAATTGACATGTGACTAAGAACAAAAAAGAAATATTCAAAATACCACAAGGGTCCTCAAAGAAAACAAGAAAGTAAAAGCAAAAATGGATCTTGAAATCCATCATAAAAGAATTGCGCTCAAAAGCATCTCAAAGCAAAGAAAAATCAAAAGCTATGTGGATTCCCAAGTTAAAAGACTTGGACATAAAAGGAAAATCACAGTTTCCATTCAAGCTTCTAAATCCTTATGACTCACTCAGTGCACGTGGTTCTTCTCTTTGCAATGGTACAAAAATCAAAATTTTCATACCATGACAGATTTTCATTGGTCTGATCCTCATAAACCACCTCCACAATGCTTTTAAAATGTAAAAAAATCAATGAAAACACATTGTGTTATGCATATTTTTGAAGTTGTGCCATATTTTGTGGTGAATGGTCGAAAATGACAAGTTGAATCTTGATAACAATATCACAATATCAAGAATGGAGGGGTGGTGAGATATTTTTATGTATTGGAGAATTATTGCCTAGATAACTAACACTATTGTCCATGAAAGGAAGCTTCTTATAATACTTTGAAGGGTATTGGTAGGAAAATATAAGTACTTTTTAACAATTAGTTAGTCTCGGGGTTTCTATGAGAGTAACTAATGGTATGGGTTTCTATGAGAGTAACTAATGGTATAAGTTATACGTGGGAATTCTCCTACTTTAGACACTTCTACTTTTGCTAGTATAGATATCTACACATTCATCTCAATGCATTCCCCTACTTTTTTGTGGATAATGTACTTTGAAAGTTGCTATTATTCTTATTAAAAAAAGTTTAAAGATAATTTAATTATTTTATTTACTTAACATTTGTTTTATTTTACTTTAGATGTGTTTTATTTTTATTTGAATTTATTTTTATTTTTAAGTTGATAAATAGCAATCATGGAGATAATGTTTGTTTGATTAAAATATCATATAAAAAATATTAAGTATGAGGTCTCTAAGGAACAACGGATATTAGAAAGTTACCATAATCTATTTGTGGATAGTTAGAAATTTTCCTAAAATAACTATCCTAAAAGAAAACTAAGCTAAACATGTAAGGGCGTGATAATACAAAAATGCCCAATTATATTTTAAACATTCATAATCATGTAGAAATCCAAAAGAACTAATACTAGTCTTCGCATTCACCAAAATTGTAAATAACGAGAGTGCTTGGTGAGATAATTCCTTCAATATATGCCATTCCAAACTCAAAACCTTTTGAAAACAATTATTTCTACATTCTTTATTTTGAGTAATTGAAGTGATGAAGGGTTTCCATTGACAACATTTTATAGCTATTAAAAAATTCTTGTAATTTGTTGAAATGCAATGTGAAAACTCTTAACATTTGCAACCAATGAATTTGTAAATCTAAGAGAAACACAACTATTCGCTAGAAGAAAAGAAAGAAAATAAGAAACATTGATTAACATTACTCTAAAAGGGTGAACATAGAGTGAGTCTCTAAAAATTACATTATTTACTCTATTTTAATGCGAATATATATATATATATATATATATCATTTTTCTATGCAGATTTTAATTGTACTTTTAAAAAAACCATTGTTCATTATTTTGATGGGAAAAAAACTTAACTAAATTTAGAAACATCTCATGCTAAGTATATTGAATATTATATACATCTATGTTACTTTTAAAATGTTAAAATTTAAGATTATGTTAGCTATTATAGAACACCTCTCCTCCCTTCACTCCACCAACATTACCTCTCATATATCTTTGTTTCTCTCAACTCCATCTTCACCTTCCCAAAAGTGCACATTGGTATTTACTCATCGTTAATGACTTTCTTTGGAAACATCTTGATGGTACTCTCGTTAGGCATTTAGAATGTGGGAAATCTGAAAAAGTGTTAAGGGAGGTCCATGAGGGTATTTTTGGATCTCACTCAAATTATCCTTGACAGTTGGACACTACTGGTTGGATCCTCCTATCACGACTACTGCATCTGGTTCTTAAACTTCTTAGCTGGTCACTACTATAAATGGCAGTGTTCTCAAAGCGCCTCTCAATGCTCTTCCTCTACAGTGGTTCTGCAGCTAAGCTCTATGCTCCTGTACAACAATCTATGATCCTGAAAAATTCTAAAAAACATATAAAGTCCTGAAAAAATCCTAAAGATTGTAACATATCCTGAAAAAATACAAAATAATCAAAAAATAAATATAAAAAAAATCCCAAGTGAAAACCTGGCGAATAGGTGTCACTTGTAATCAGTGCTCCATCTATCAACGCATGACCGATCTCTTACCTCCCTTCATCCATCTTTCTTTTTTTTTCCTTGTGCCATCTTGGACTGGAACTTGTCTTGGTCTTGTCCTTGGTCCTTGTCTGCCATCTGGGGGCAATCATACACCTATCTGAGCTATATGTGCTTTATCACTTGGTCAACCTCTTGAGCTTAACTTGAGTCAGTTTATAATCCTTCCTGATGGACACTCATCACTGACATTACTCGGTGTTTCTCAGCACCCCATTCCTTCAGTGTTTCTTAACACTACCAATATAGGCATCACTGTGTTTCTCAACACATATCAAATATTGCACTATCTTTCACTCCGCACTTGCACTTTGACACAAGCACAAAGGTGTTTTCTTAAAACCAAGCACCACATTACATCCTAGAAAATTGAAAATGACTGAGATATGTTGAACTATTTTCTTGTGTACTGTTTCTTATCATTGATTTTTGCTTGTTATGTCTTCTAAGGTCGCTCAATGATGTCTACTTGACTAGAGACTCACAACTGGGGACATAACATCATTTTCTTTGATTTCTTCCTATGGTATGAGTTCACTGATCCTATGTTGTCTAATAAATTGGGTTTCTATGGTAAGAGTCTTCATCATGATTGGAACACCACACATACCTTAACCCTTTTTATTTGGACACTTAGGTGAGGTTGGAATTATCTCTTTGTCTCTTACTTGTGTGTAGCATGTATGATGATACTCTTGGTTATTTTGGTATCTTGTTCCTTGATACAGGTGTTATCTTACAACATTAACTTAGAAACCATGTTTAGGCCATCTCGACTCTTGTGCCTCGATGCTTACATGTGTTTCCTACATCTCATCTAATAGGGCCGTATTCATATTTTCACGGTTTCTCTCACACCGGTGAAGGTTGTACTGACATCCGATGTCTGAAACGCTCAAATGATGAAAATGAATGGCTACAGGATCGGTGACTCGACTACTTAAAAATTCTTAGGTTACATTTCATTCTAGGGTTGCATTTAGCTTTGTGTTTTTTGTTCCCTTGAGCTATGCTTTCTTTTCATCGTTCCTTTCTCTCCATTGAGGTACTCGACTGCAAATCCTTATCTTTGATTCTATTTTCAAGATCAAAATCTCCCAATCTTCTAATCCAGTTGACTGTTGGATCTCACTTCCTGCCCACTTTCACCTTTCTTTTTTGGACTTCTGAGGCTTATCTTTGCCCCTTGCACCTCATTTCTATTTTGATCCTGAGGGGGCATGACAATATAGCAAATCTTTTCATCTGTCAAATCTCCTAATCTACAAATCTAGTAATCAAACCAAATCTTAAATTGATCAAGTCAATCAGGACTAAAACATCATTTCTTGGGGCATCTTAGCTTCATCACTTCATATCAAGTTGAGATTCACCACATCTCATTTCTGAAAGAGTGTTCTCATTGCTTCATATTGGTACACTCGAACAAGAATATTTTCGATCTCTTGGAGCATATAAGGTTCATCAGGACCCATATCAATCCAATATTGTCTTTCAGATGATTGCCTATCTCAATCTCCTTGAACAGATATTTAGTCTCATCGCTTCATATCAGGCTCGATACTCTCATCTTGCTCATCGGTCTTTGTTCAATCAGGTTCAGATTCTGATCTCTATCAGCTATCCTTGACATCATCATTCTTTGACTTAATGTGTTCTCAGATCACTCACACATTAGTCAAAGAGGGGAAAATATAATCACCTAAAATTTCTCTAGTAGAACTCAAGCCGTCTTTTGACCAAATTGTCTCTTTGCTAAGTATCATTATGCAGAGTAACTCTTAAAATCCCCTTTCCATAATTAAATCAAAAATCTTATATCAAGCTTACACTATAGTCTAATTTCTAGAGCTTGCATATTTATTCAATTGCTAAAACCTTGCTTTTAATATAAATTTTCAACAACTTTTATTAAAAGAACATATTCACATGTGTGCACCCACTTAATCTTTATTAATTAGAAATTAAAAGATAATTGTGCTTTCAAAATACTATTTTGTCTTATTCTACCTAACATTTGTTTTTGCCTCTTAATTCTCACCACTCATTTCTACCTAACCTTGGATCTCCTTGCATCTCCTTTTTCCTCTTCATCTCAACCACTCATTTTTTTGCCTCTTAATCTCTACCCTTCATTCTTGAGGCAATTCTTTTAAAAGGAATCTCTTTCCTTGCTCAACAGTCCTAATTTTAGAATCTTGCAAAATTGATCATTTCATTCTCTTGCATTCTTAGAATAATCATGTTAATTTTCATTCTTAACTTAGCTTCATTTCTAGTTTAATCTTGCATTGTTAATCTAATTTATTGCATTGCATTGCTTCATAGAATAACTCTTGCATTCATTTTATATTATTAATTGCTTGCATACATTCTAGCTTAATCTCTCATTTTAGCTTGTTAATCTTGTATGTTAGCTTCATTCTTGCACTTCGAATCTTCCATTTTGGAGTAGTCAGGTCACTAGTCCTCTATGTCAATTTGATGAGCATTATGACAATTATTAAACTCACTTCAACTACGAAGCTATGAGCCGCTTCTTGAGATTTCCTCTTCCATAGATTCCCTCAAGTGTAATGGTTCATAGACTCCTCACAGGGTTGGGCTCTTTTAGCAGGGATCCAAAGTCTCCTCATAGGTACTCATATGTACTAATTGCATTGTAAAAGACTTCTAACAGGGTCTTGTTAGGAATGAATGCTAAATATATCCTATGGGGGAGTATTCGTAGCCATTCTGTAGTAATTGTTTTGCATTCATGACTGTGATTAGCATTGATGTTAACACAGTGATCTACTGGAGATTAGTAGAGAAGCAAACAGTGTTTGTATTAGCGCATGTGAGATATTGAAGATCAAGATATGCAGAGTTCAGGACTTAATTTATGATATTTTTTAAGATCGTGGTTAAGAGCGCATATGGAAATTCATTTATTCATGACAGTTATGTGTAATTCAGTGGAAGTAGTATTCAGGCAGTGTTCCTGAGAAGCGGTTGGTGGAAATCAGATGATATCTCCTAATCGGGATAGAATATGAGCATGCAAGGTTGTACAAATGATGAAGACATGATAATTGTGACATGGACGTGACAGCAAGGTCATAGGTCACACGAGTGAAGAATTATCCTAATTGGAAGCCGACAGTTTTATGTAATTGTGGAATTTTGTAATTTGTATGCCGACTCATTTGTAATTATTTGAGTGTGGTATAAAGGAAGCAATGTTTTCCTTATTATAATGTAATAAATTGTAGTAGTATGTGAAAGTGAATTGCGGATTTGAGCAATACTTGTTGTAAGAGGACATGCGAAGTATAGAGATCTGGTATTGAGATCTAATGAAGCAGTTGGTGCGGTTTTGCATAGTCAAAGGAAAAGTGATAAGTTGTTGAGATCAGTAATATTTTGGTATTATTCTATTGAGTAATACAGAGATCAGTTGAATAGTGTGTTCAGTGATCTTTCCCTTGAAGCTGTTTGGACAGTGGGTCCTTCTGTCTTCCATAACTCCTAATAGGGTTAGAATCTTGTAACTAGAATTCAAAGTCTCCTAATAGAGATTCATATGTAATTAATATATTTCATAAGGCTCCTAACAAATTCCATCCTCTCACAAGGAACTTTCATATTAGTGCATCTTTTGTGGGCATCATTCCCACTGGGGTTTACTCTTTGATCAAGAGGTTCCCTAGTCAACATATCTTGTGTTATTGTGTTATTGTGTCATTGTGTATGTATATCTTTCTATGGTTGTTGATTACATTGCTTACATGGTTAAAATCTGTTAAAGGTGCTAAAAGTTGTATTTATTTGATAACTGATTCACCCCCCCCCCCCCCCCCACCCCTCTCAGTTATCTTGGTGGACTTTAATTTCTAACAATTGGTATTAGAGTAGCAGGTCCTTGAAGGAAAATTTTAACAACTTAAGGATATCCATGGCGAGTCATTTCAGGAAAGAAAGCCCTAAGTTCGATGGAGTAAATTTTGACAGCTGGAAAGAAAAGATGGACATATTTAATTTGTTTAGGACCAGGATATTGGTTAATCACATAGAACAAGAAGACTATCATTGATGAAGAAAAAATTGAAGAATGTACTAATGAGGAGAGAGATCAATTCATGTGTAACATACTTGCGAGAGAAGCACTCTTGTCAGCCCTTCCGAAAAATGAGTACAGTCAGATAAAATATCTAAAAACATCTCATGAAATTTGGTTAGCTTTACAATCTACTTTTTAAGGTGATGAACATGCAAAGTAAGTCAGATTACATAATTGGATATGTGCATTTGAAGATATAAGAATGATGGGAGATGAATATGTTAGAAGCTATATTGGTAGAATGTCAGAAATTATTGCAGTTATAAAATCTTGTGAAGGAATCAAGACAGAGAATGAAGTAATATGGAAAATTCTGAGGACATTGACTCCTACATTTAAGCAGACAACGTAGATGATTGAGCAAGTTCTACCCTGTACTGTAAATTTCACCAGAGAAACTCTTCTTGGAAGACTGGAAGCAGCAGAGATGAACTTGAGACAATCAGGTGATCTACCTAGAATGGAGATAGCATTTAGCGCACTGAGTATTCGCCCTACTTTGTCAAAAAGCATTAGTGTAAGCAGAGATTATGCTAGTAGTAGTAGATCCAGGAATGAAGAAGACAAGAAGATTGAAGAAGGAATTGCCTTGCTTGTGAAAAGAGAACCAAACGGTAAGAAAAAATTTAAATGTTGGACTTGTCAAGAATATGGTCATTTTGCATCTAAATATCCAAAGAGAGTAAAGAAGTATAGAAAGAACTTTAAACCTAGAAGATCTAAAGAATGTTACTATGCTAATGATGAAGAATTTGAAGCTAGTATGGAAAAATCTCTAAGTGAAAGTGATAATGAGAATGATGATATAGGATTTGTAGCAATAAAAGAAGAAAACCCTTAAACAGAAGTTAAGGAAGAAAAAGCTTTAGTTTCTCAAGTAGAAAAGAAATCTGATTGGATTATAGACAGTGGTTGTTCACAGCATATGACTGGAGATATGAAGAAATTCATAAAGTTAAACAATTATGATGGAGAAATTGTTAGAGTTAAAAATAATTCACCTTGTTTGATCAAATGAATAGGATCTATTACTCTTGATGGAAAGACTAACACTGATGATGTTTACTTTATGGATGGATTGAAACATAATCTTTTGAGTGTTGGATAGCTAGTTGATAAGGGATATCAAGTTTGGTTTACTGAGAAAACTTGTGTAATCAAAGACAAGGATGGTAATTTGATTTGTACTGAATCAAGAACCAGAGGTAATGTATTTCAGTTGAATCCTATTGAGATGACATGCTTGATTACTAAGATTGATCATAGTTGGTTATGGCACAGAAGATTTTGTCATATAAACTTTGATAATATTGAGAAAGTGAGTATTACACTTGCAGTAAGAGATTTTCCTAAAATTATGAAGCCTACTAACATGATTTGCAAGGAATGTGTTATGGCTAAACAAAAGAGAAGCTCATTTCCTAGCAAGAAGTTTACAACAGCAGAGAAGTTGGAAATTGTTGATACAGATTTGAGCAGTCCCACAAGGACTAGAGGATTCTATGGAGAAAGGTATTTTATGATTCTTGTGGATGATTTTACAAGAATGATTTGGATTACATTTATTAAAGAAAATTATGAGGTATTTGATAAGTTTAGAGTAATTAAGAACAAAATTGAGAATGAATTTGGAATGAAGATTAAATGTTTGAGATCAGATAGAGGTGGAGAATTTACTTTTAAAAAAATTTATATTTTTTGTGAAGTGAATGGTATCTTCTTAAGTCAAACAAAGTACCTGAATGACTTATTGAAGAGATTTAGAATGGAGAATTGTAAGCCGGTTGGAACACCTATGGTAAATGGACACAAGTTATCTAGCACAGATGAGACTCTTGCAGTTGAACAGAAGAAGAACAGATCTATGATTGGAGGATTGCAATATTTAACTCATACAAGACCAGACATATCACATCCGGTTGGAATTGTTGCAGGATTTCAAGCTAATCCTAGAGAATCACATTATACAAATGTAAAAAGGATACTGAGATACCTAAGAGGCACAATTGAATATGGATTGTGGTATGAAAATTTGATGACTTTACCCTATGTGCATATACAGATGTAGATTGGGGAGGTAGTGTTGATGACAAAAAGAGTACAAGTGGTGGAGCATTTTTCCTTGGAGGAAGATTGGTTTCTTGGTTGAGCAAGAAAAAAAATTGTATTTTACGGAGCACAGTAGAAGTAGAATATGTGGTAGCAGCAAACAATTGTAATCAAGTAATATGAATGAAACAAATGTCGAATGATATTGGAATAAAATTTGATGAGCCTATTGTTATACACTGTGATAACACCAGTACAGTTAGTATGTCTAAGAATCATGTACTACATTCTAAGACAAAGCATATAGAAATAAAGTATCATGTAGTGAGAGAGAAAGTTGTAGAGAAAGAAGTCAGACTTGAGTACATAAGTACAAAAAAGAAGATTGCAGATATATTTACAAAGCCTTTGCCTAAAGATACATTTGAGTATCTGAGAGGTATGCTTGGGGTTATGCCCCAACCTACTTTTGAGAAGTGATGCAGATTGTTGCATCAGTCCAGTGGTATATGAGCCTTATCTTTTTCTAGACTGGATGTTGGTACTTCCTCTATGGGGGAGTATGTGTTTCTGAGTTGAGTCATGAGGACTCTAGTGAATGTATTTTCTGAAAAGTGTCTTTTGACATTGAATTTGTTGTTGACATAGTGATGTAGCATTTGTCATTGATGTCAATGGGGGAGAAGGATACATGAAAAATCATCTAGTTAAAGAGAATTTGAGGGAGAAGGATACAAGCAATATAAAATGGAAAACTAAAAGAATTGAATAGGAAAACGAAGCAAGATTTGATTGATGAAGAGGACTTGAAAACATTTCAGAGTAGCAGTGTTGTAGTGTTGGTATTCATGGAACTTGGATGCTTTTTCATCTATGTTGTCATCAATGCCAATGGGGGAGATTGTTAGGAATGAATGCTGAATATATCCTATGGGGGAGTATTCACAGCCATTTTGTAGCAGTTGTTGTTGCATTCAAGACTGTGATTGTCATTGATGTCAACATAGTGATCTACTAGAGATTAGCAAAGAAGTAGACAATGTGTGTATTAGTGCACGTGGGATATTGAAGATCAAGCTATGTGGAGTTTAGGACTTAATCTATGATGTTTTCTAACATCATGGTTAAGAGCGCATGCGGAAATTCATTTATTCATGACAGTTATGTATAATTCAGTGGAAGCATTATTCAAGCACTATTTCTGAGAAGCGGTTTGTGGAAATCGGATGATATCTCCTAATTGGGATACAATATGACCATGTAAGGTTGTACAGATGATGAAGACATGATCATTGTGATGTGGACGTGATAGCAAGGTCAAAGGTCGCACGAGTGAAGAATTATCCTAATTGGAAGCCTACAATTTTATGTAATTGTGGAATTTTGTGTAACGTGTGGAAGATTTTACTTTATAATTTGTATGTCGACTCATTTATAATTATTTGAGTGTGGTATAAATGAAGGAATTTTTTCCTTATTGTAATGTAAGAAATTGTAGTAGTATGTGAAAGTGAATTGCGGATTTGAGCAATACTTGTTGTAAGAGGATATGTGAAGTATAGAGATCTGGTATTGGAAGGAATTTTTTCCTTATTGTAATGTAAGAAATTGTAGTAGTATGTGAAAGTGAATTACAGATTTGAGCAATACTTGTTGTAAGAGGATATGCGAAGTATAGAGATCTGGTATTGAGATCCGATGAAGCAGTTGGGGTAGTTTGGCACAGTCAGAGGAGAAGAGATAAGTTGTTGAGATCAGTAATCTTTTGGTATTATTTTGTTGAGTAATACAGAGATCAGTTGGACAGTGTGTTCAGTGATCTTTCCCTTGAAGTTGTTTGGACAGTGGGTCCTTCTGTCTTCCATAACTCCTAACAGGGTTAGAATCTTGTAACTGGGATTCAAAGTCTCCTAACAAAGATTCATATGTACTGAATCTATTTCATAAGGCTCCTAACAGAGTCCATCCTCTCACAAGGAACTTTCATATTAGTGCATCTTTTGTGGCCATCATTCCCACCGGGGTTTACTCTTTGATCAAGAGGTTCCATAGTCAACATATCTTGTGTTATTGTGTCAGTGTGTATGTATATCTTTCTATGGTTGTTGATTACATTGCTTACATGGTTAAAACATGTTAAAGGTGATAAAATTTGTATTTATCTGATAACTGATTCACCCCCTCCCCCCTCTTAATTATCTAGGTCGACTTTACTTTCTAACAGGTCTATCCTTTCACAAGGAACTTTTATATTAGTATTGTTGGAATCATTTGTCGTTGCACCAAAAGCTCAAACTATTAATGCCCGATACAAATGCCAGATTTAACCTGATCCACGGGAGGCAGTTAAGCCATGTCACGAATCTCCAAGGAGGTGCTGACCACCAAGTCAACAATCTCCCCCTCAGCACCGACTGAGCCTTCAGCCCCCACTGAAGGGAGACTCGAACCCGTGACCCAAGGCTCTGATACTAATTGTTGGAATCATTTTCCGTTGCACCAAAATCTCGAACTATCAATGCCCGATACAAATGTCAGATTTAACCCGATCCACGGGAGACAATTAAGCCATGTCACGAATCTCCAAGGAGGTGTTGACCACCAAGTCAACAAGTAAATCATCTTGTCGGCATTATTCCCACTGAGGTTTTTTCTTTGATCAATGTATTCCCTAGTCAACAAATCTGGTGTTATTGTATGTTTATTATTTTATGGTTATTATTGTTATTGATTACAAGTTTAAGATTTGATAGACTTGAATTTAAGTTAATTAATCTCACAACTAATTCACCCCCCTCTTAGTTGTGTTGGTGGACTTTATCTTCTAACACATTCAATATCATCTTCATTTAGTTTCCATTTAGTTCTTTGCATTCATAATTTCTTTAATCAAAGTGGGATTTAGTTTATTGTGTTGGGAGAGCACACCCACAACCATCTCTAAAAGCTTAAATCAAGCAAGTCTTGGGTGCACTTGCTTCATGCTCATCAGAGGTTGTGGTGGAAGACTTTGTTTTGATTTTGCAAGATTATAAAATGTTAGATTAATATTGAATATCTTGTTTATCCCTAACATTTTCATGTTTGATTTCTCCTAACAGCTAGGTTTTCATCACATACATTTTGGCACGCGCGGTGGAACCAACGTCCCTAATTTAAACTCATTTTTCTTCAAATTTATGTCCTTTCATAAAACTGTCACCTAGTGCCATCTCCACCTTGCAACGGTCCTTTGCACAGATTAGCGTCTCTACTTGGAGATTGTAGTCTCCGCCTGGGTTTAAAATGACTTAAAAAATTTTATGTTTGAAAGTGTTTTTGGGGATATTTTAAGTTTTTAGCTCTCGGGTTTCTATTAGGACATTGATTTTACAGAGTTAAATGCTAGAAAAATATTTCAAAATTTTATTTTAATCACAATAGACTAACTATGATTTCTAAATTGTTGTTTGTGGAGGTTGATTGTTGTCTCATTGGATCAACATTTGTGATTGTGTCCAATCATATGTGCTCCTCGAAAATCATGCTCTCATATGTCAAGTATGCTTTTTTGAGTTTTCATTAAACTGTCATATGTGCCTTCTGAGAGTCATTTGCGACTTTTAACTATTGTCTGTGACAATTGACTAGCATCTGCACAGACTTTCCTTTGCGACCTGGAACTATCATCTACGCCCTGTGACTGAATATTTTTAATTTTCCAAAAATATTTTGTGTTACTAATTTATATAGTTTTTTGCAACACCTTGAATTTGAAGACTGGATATCTACAACTACTAATATTTTTGTATTGCATGACGTTGATAGAAGACTTTCTCAAACATCAAACTACTCACTTTTGTCTTGTAGGTTGCCTAGGAGATACAAGAAAATATTGTGTTTCCTTTAATTTATTTATTGGGCACATTAACAAAAGTTCACTTGTAATATTTTATTAAATGATAGAGGAGTATGCTCTTGTCTTTATAAGACAATCAAAAACCTAGACTCATTTGATAATATACTTAGAAAAGAACTTTGGGAATGAATAATATTGTTTGATGTGTTTGGGAGAAAACAACATTGGATAGGAAATTATGCTCTTTTCCCCTTGAGGGAAAATTAGAAACTCAAACTCCTTTCGTTGTCAATCCATGCTTTTTGAATTCATCCTATAGTTGAGTCTGTCGGTTGAGGTAAAAAGATCCCTGGAATGACCCACGTAAGGACAATGTGTAAGCCCACCACTCCAAGTCACGTTAATCAAATTTTCTTCTTGGGGTTAAAGCCTTGGAAGAAGGATATCGTTTGAGCTTATCCATGGCTCTCACCAAACACATCAGTAGGTCCTTGAAGTCTTAATCATCTTTATGTGACTACCTATGCTAAGGTTCTTTGTGGGGATATAGGCCTAAATTGCGCTTGCACGGAAGCAAGGAATGTATCTAAACAGAGACCCTCACTAAGATCCTTAGAGTAGAAGCTACCCAGTTCCACCCTGAAAGTGTGATAATCCAAGTGCAAGGAGGATAGTAAACTCCCCAAGATACTCTCCATATCATGTCTTCCTGAGTGTTTGGATTCAGATAATATGATATCATGATGAGCAATTGTGTGATTGGTGATGACCGTATTTGGATTAGCTCTTGAAGTGTGCCTAAGTCAAGGAGCAAGGATTTTCATGCTCCACCAATTCCTTAGGGTGGGAACTATGTTTGACTATCTGCAATAAACATTTTCTCAAGAACATACACCTCAAAAACATTACTTTGTATTAGCTTCGTTGTCACTATTACTTTTCTCCCGCAAGGTTGCTTTGTCCTTTACTAGATTTTTTTCAGACATGTGACTTTTTTTTTAATGCTTAAAAATTGGTTCTTGCCATTAATCGGATTGACTAAAACTCAAACTAGAAAGCCTAAATTGACCAGATTTGTGAAAATATACCCTGAAACATAAACTGTCATCTCCAACTTGGAATGGTCATCTTTGCAGATTATCGTATGCATCTGAGAATCATCATCCTTTCTTGAAAATAGTGAGCTATCTAACCCGACAAGAACATCATAAATTTGGTTGTCCAAAGGCCCTTGAAATCATGTCCCAAAACATAAATCTACCCAGTCAAAATCAACTTTCTTTTGGGATATGACCGATTCAAGAAAATATAAGTGAACCTTCCAATTTCTCAAGGCTATAGAGAAAAGAAAATCTCTGATAGAAAGGCTAGAGTCAACACATCCTATTCTAAATCTATCCAACCAACTGTTGAATCCAAGGAGAAGTTTAATAAAATCATCTATAACAATTGGGTTGCCAATTTTGTTGCCCAAAACAAAGTGAACATGGCCTTTGTCACTTGGGAATCATATGATTAAGTACCCTTGACCTTCATCCCTCTTTAAATTTCCCATCATTTCATCACCCTTAATCACATCTTCCTTCATCCACACTTCAAAACATTAGGAGCATTAATCAAAATCTTGGACTTTAAATCAAAATCAAATCAATCCATCTTTCACACCCTATTCAAGCAATATGGTGAAAGAATCAATCCAATAGTGCCACATAGACCTTTAATCAAAGAAAACATTAATCCATTTCTACTTTGAGAACTGAGTCTTTCTCTAGGAGTTCGAATACAATCCTATTTTGTTTGGGTATCATCAGTCTATCATCCAAATAAGAGAATATTTTAAATCAAATTCGATCCTTTGTTTACACAATCACAAGGTCTTGTTTCACCTAGGTTTGTTCCAAACCTTTAAATCAAATCAATAGTTGAGGCTTAGCTTCTCTTTAATCCAATCTATCAAATCAATCCCAAATCAAATCCAATCAATCCTCGAGGCTTAGTCCTCTTAATCTAATCCAAGTCCTAGTACAAGTTGCTCCTAATTCATCAATTCACTTTCCTCCTCTCATCATTTTCCATCAATATTTCAACATTCTCCACACCCAAGGTCACTCATGCATGGTACTTACCTGATCTTAAGCCAAGATAAGACAATAATCTATCACCATGGATAACGATCAAGAAACCATCTACCAAGAAGACTTTAATGATGACGAAGAACCACATATAGAATCGAACAAAGTCATGCCTGAAAGTGACTGCAAATCCATGAGCCAAAGAGTTCTTCGACAATCCTAAAAATTTGAGCATAGTGGAATATTTAATCCAAGCCAATAGTTCTAATATCTTCCTGAAGTTTATTCAAAGGGGTACCACACTCCCTAAAAATTTTGATGAAAATTTGCTCGAGAAAAATCTCATTCGAACCAACAAACGCAAGACCGTTTCCATTTTGCCTTCAACATCTGATAACACAAATCAACCTTCCCATGATTCACTTGAACAAATCTAGTAGCTTCCAAGAAGACCCAACTCCAATGAAAACAATAATGTCAATGGAGTGAACAATAATGACTTAAACAAAGGTCAAGGACCTAAACATCAACCAAGGTCATCAGGGAGAGGCTCCACTTCAATCTTTTTAAAGCCTAATGGAGTTTTGAAGAATCAAAATTCTTCACATACGAATAACACCAACCATAATAGACACAACACAAATCCTCCACCCCTTAGAGGACATAACACATCGTTGGGAGGAGGAAAAAATCAAGGCCATACACTCATCAACAATAATCCTCCTGAATTGGTGCAACAAATCAATGAGCTTAAGAGCATGATGGCGACTATGAAAAAAGGATGGAAGAAGGAATTGTCTTCTGCGAAGATATGTCATAGCCATTTTATAAATCAATCAATGTTCAACCATTCCCAAGAATTTTATGTAGTAACTCAAGAATTTTCCCACAATGATAATTTCCTTCAAAGACTCTTCACTAGGAGTCTTGTCTGATCTATGCTTGAGTGGCTACTAAATCTTTCTCCTCGTTCTGTATCAAACTTTAATGATCTTACTAAGACTTTTGTTGACAATACTCTTACAACATCAAACACCAAGCTTCACTTAGTGACTCATGCAACACAAAGCAAAGAAGCGGAGAAACCTTTTTCAGCTTCCTTCAAATATGGCGACATCTTACAAATCGTATGCCTTGGAAAATCCCAAATTCACACCTCGTCGACATTTTCACTAAGAATCTAGTTACAGAAATGTCATTCCAAATGAAAATGGATGCCCCAGACTCATTTGAGGCACTCATTAAAAAGAGAAAATCTATTGAACATGTACTTTTAATTCATCTAATAACACTAATGATAAATCTAAGTTATGTTCCAAGAAAAAGGGTGTTATTAATGATGGAGTGACAGATGTTAAACATGTCCAAAATGTTCAAGCATCCAACAACAACAATAAAGGCAATCATAATAACAATGATCAAAATAACCACAATCAGAACAATCAAGGTAATCAAACCAATCAAACCAATCAAAATCAAAAGCAAGGGTCTTGTTATCACAATTCCCTATTCTCATGTTACAATGACAACAACAACAATAGATCACAGCAATGAAGGCAATTCACATAGCTTGCAAACTCCCTTCATGTCATCTTTCGATATTTAATTGATCAAGGGATGATGTTCTATCCTAATACAAGATATTTTGATATAATCAACCGAAACCAAACTAGTATAAGGATAACAAATACTCTAATTATCATCGCATCAATGGGCATGAAATCAAGAAATGCATAAAATTTTACCATTTTGTTCAATATTTGATTGACAATGGTAAAATTGAGGTTGAAGGACAAAATGCCTCTACCTCCAATGCCCAATTAAAAATGTATTCTAAGCCTTTCCCATAACATAATCAAAATGGTGCCTCATCATCTAAAGGCTTTTCTTTTGATTACACTACAAACAAGATCTCAGGAGATGAATTCACTTGTGGTATCCTAGAAGAAAATGATTTTTGTGGTTTTGACTCACTATGTGGCCACATCGAACAATCTAAAGCTCATATGAACAACCTGACTCTAAAGAGTGTTGATTGCAATGTCACCACCCATCGTCCTCAGGTCACTATTCAAGCCACTATAAATCCACCTCCTACAGATCCACATGTTGCACCATCAACATCTACACGGCCTACATCACATTATGACTTGTTTTCCTAGTTAAAGAAGACCCCTACATAGATACCTATCCTAGAGCTCCTTCACACATCCCCTATCTACAAAGAGGTCCTTTAAAATGCTTGTACTGAATCCCATGTCCCCGAAAATATCAATGCATCCCAATTCCAATTCATGATTGGAAACTTAGTCACCCAACAACATCTAGTGTTAAGGCCACTCTAATTGTCAAAAGCATGGGAAATCATGGCACTGGCCTTGGAGAAAAAGAAACTGGAAGGAAAACTATCATCAAAGCGACTGGGTATCCTCGTCAAAAAATATTGGGTTCCATAGAGACTAAGAACACTTTTTCCAAGGACTATTTTGTAGTTGAATCTGACTCAAGCACTGAAGAAGAGTTCTTCAAAATTTATTTCCAGTACATTGAAGATGATCTTGACAACTGTGTCCTTCATATCATCGAATCTGACCTATCCTCACCTAACCTTCCCCTTACCAACCCTGAGCTAATCGATTGGGACCAACAAGATTCCCCACTAGCCTTAGACATATACAATTCATATGAGGTAGTTCTATCACTTTTTGGACTAAAGAATCTCCAAGAAAATGAGCATCAGATCCATTACAAGGACCAAGCCTACTTCGGTAGTCAAGTCAACTCCCTTAGTCGCAAAAGTAAAGAAGTTAAAAATTCAAAAAATGATTAAACATTATCAGGTGAAAAAATTTATGAGGCACCCCTGGAGGAAGAAAAAGATAAAATAAAGCACGTGTCCTCTATTGAAAACCTTTCTAAGGCAATAGAAGAGGAGGAAGTTTACTTGTATTTTATGTCATTGCCACAAAAAAAAGGATCCAAAGATCACCTACATTGCAGCTTCCCTTGATGAGAAAGAAAAAGAATCGATATTGTATTTCTGAAGAAAGCACAAATCAACTTTGCATGGACTTACAAATATGTGCTTGGATTAGATACTGATTTGGTTGTACATCAACTTGTTGTAGATCCAAAAATCAAACCTGTAAAGCAAAAATCATGCAAGATACATCCACAAGTGGCACTCTTTGTCAAAGATGAACTAAAAAAGATGCTTGAAGCATAATTTATTAGACCCATAGATTATCCTGAGTGGATCTCCAACATTGTACTAGTAAGTAAACCCTTTGGGGGCATTTGGATCTTTACCAATTTTAGAGACCTTAATCTCATTTGTCCTAAGGATGATTTTCCACTTCCTAATATTGACATCATAGTGGATTTGACTGTTAGGCACATGATGATTTCCCTCGTGGATGGATTTTTGAGATATAATCAGATTCACATAGCGGTGGAGGACCAACATAAAACTACATTCACCACACTTTGGGGTACGTTTTGTTACCAGGTCATGTAGTTCAGTCTCAAAAATGCAAGCACCACTTATCAGAGAGTCATGGAAACTATCTTCCATGACCTCCATGTGACTATGGAATATTATGTGGATGATATCTTAGGAAAGTACAAGACACAAGAATCACACATTGTTATCCTTACCACAATCTTTGACAAATTGGAGAAGTACAAGGTTCAGCTAAATCCTAAGAAATGTGTCTTTGGTGTACAATCAAGAAAGTTATTAGGCTACATTGTCTCTCGTGGAGAAATAAAAGTGGACCCCAAGAAGGTTAAAGCCATCTTGGAGATGCCACCTCCTTAGACCCTAAAAAAATTGTGAAGCTTACAAGGGAGACTTCAGTCCATTTGAATATTTGTGTCACAATTGGCAGACAAAGTGCATCCTTTCTCCCACCTGCTCAGAAAGGATATCAAATCCATTTGGGATTATTTATGTCAAAAGGCCTTTGAAAAACTCAAGGAATAACTAGCTAATCCACCAGTGTTGATCCCGCATGTTCCAGGTCAACCTTTGATCCTCTACATTTCAGCAACTACAGTAGCACTGGGTTCTCTTCTAGCACAACTAGATGACAATGGAAAAGAGTGTACCATATACTCTCTTAGTATAACTTTAGTAGGTTATGAGCTCAACTATACGGCTATTGAAAGAGCTTGCTTGGTTGTAGTCTTTTACACATAGAAGCTACGTCATTACATGCTCAATCATAAGGTACAGTTGATAGAAAAGATTGGCCCACTTAAGTATTTGTTATCTAAAGCCTCTCTAACAAACCACATTGCAAAATGGGTCATTATACTCATTTAATTTGATATTGTGTACATATAAAGCAAGGAAATAAAAGGGAAAGCAATCATCGATCAACTTATAGAGACTCCTATTCTAGGAGATCATCCTATTGTCACAGATTTTCCTGATGAGACCATCATGGGTGTCACCCCTAGAATTCATTAGAAGCTCTACTTTGATGGCTTTTTCACTCAAAAAGGATCGGGGGCAGTTATTCTATTTGTTACACCACAAGGGAATTCCATCCCTAAATCATACAAATTAACTTTTCCTTGTACAAACAGCATAACATAATATGAGACCTTGGTCACAAGGCTTCACCAAGTTGTTAGATGGAAGATCACAAGTTTACTTATTTTTGGTGACTCTCAATTGGTTATCAAGAAAGTAACCGATGAGTATCAAACAAAGGATGATAAGTTGCCTTATCATCGCATGGTTGAAGATCTCAAGCAACATTTTACCGATATCCTTTTTCAGCAAATCCCTAGATAAAATAATAAAGAAATCGATGCTATAGCTACCATTGCTTCCTTGGTATCCATGCTAGAGACAAGTACACAATGCAAATTTCTCATCGAGAATCTCATGGTCCCTTCTTATGACCAGTGGGATTCTGAGATGGTGCATGACATTATTGGTCCTGAATTGCCCTGGTATCAAGAAATCCTTGCCCATCTTCATGATAAGACCATTCCTCTCACCCTTATGTCTAACCAACAAAAAGCCTTCATCTGTTGCACATCTCGTTACACAATCCTTGGAGACATCTTATTTTGAAAACAATTTTATGGAACTCTTCTTCGATATCTAAATTCGGAGGAAGTACACACAGCCTTGGAAGAGGTACATCAAGGAATATGTTGAGCCCATTCTAGTGGCCTTACATTAGCAAATAATCTATTACACATTGGATACTACAAGCCGACAATGGAGAGGGATGGTTATCACTACATAAACAAATGTGTTCCTTTCCAACAAAATGGCGATTTGATACACGCTTCCGCTCAATCCCTCCAACCCACCATCACACCTCCTGCTGGGGCTTTGACCTTGTGGGATAAATATTTCCCAACTCTTCGAGTGGCCACAAGTATATCCTAGCTTCCATTGAGTACTTTACCAAATGGGTTGAAGCAATGCCCCTCGCCTACTATAGTGATAAACAAATTTCCAACTTTATCCTGAACTATATCATTTATCTCTACAACATCCCAAAAGATATTCATACTAATAATGGAGTGCCCTTCAATAATAAGGATGTCACTGACCTTTGTAAGAAATTTGGTATTACCCAACATTTCTCCTCCAAGTACTTCTCGTAGGGAAACAGTCAAGTTGAGGCTACAAATAAAACCATATAAAAAATCCTCAAGAAGATTATCGATGACATTGGCCCTAATTGGCACCTTACCGCACCTCCATCCATACTCTCACTGGAGCCACTCCATTCACCCTTGTCTATAGTTTTTAGGTTGTCCTTCCCATCGAAATTGAGCTCCCTTCCCTCAAGATTTCTCTCAAGAACCTAATGTCCAAAGAAGAATACAAAGTTGCCCGCTTGCAAGAGTTGTAGCTCCCAAATGAGAGACACCTCAATACCCTCAATCACCTCTACATGTATCAAAATCGCCCTCACCTCCAGTTCAACAAGAAGATCAAGCCTCATGAGTTTGAGATGGGTGATTTGGTCCTACAATATAACCTCTGAAGTCAAGAAAAGAAAGGAAAGTTTGAACCCAATTGGTTGGGTCCATTTGTTGTTACTGCCAAATTTAATTCTGGAGCATATCAAATAGAAACACCTGAGGGAGATCTTCTCCATGATCCTATAAATATTTCTTATTTAAAGAGATTTTATGTGTAGGTCAGCATTCAGTTCTTGTACAGTGTTTATTCTATGAAAAATCTTAAAAATCAAAAAAAGTCTTCAGAAAATCCTAAAAAATTAGAAAATTCCAAAAACAATACATTGATGAACTATAACTGATTTGCATACATTGTATAACTTGAAGATCTTTGATTTAAGATCACTAAGTTGTTGATTAGATATGTAAGATGGTTAAATCAGTAATATGTTGTCATTGATGTCAACTAGTTTTGACTGTACTTATCTTGTAAGTTACTATACCCAAACATATGTAGAAGAAGAAGAAAAGAGATGAAGAATAGAATATATCTACATGAGAAAGATGGAGATGACAGATAAGGACAAGGAATACATTGGGTAACTTATTGATGAGTCTATGACCTTATGTTATTGAATTGATTATGTTGCATTCATCTATGATGAAGGATAGAGAAAAATGCACAAGGCAGTGTTGTCGGTTAAAGAACCATTTCAGTATACACTGACATAGTGTAGTGTATACTAATCACAGTACAAACCAAGCTTGTGTTCACCGACACATTTCTTTGTTAACCGAGCAGAAGAAAAGAACTAAATGACTAGTTTAGCTGATGAAGTTGATGAGCTGTAAAGTACATCGAAATCAAATATGAAGATCATATTTGTTACGAAGATCGACGGCTAACATAATTCGAAGAAGATCTAATGGATTGAAACAAAACGTGTTACTGACACATCAGCTGAGGAAGGTTTAAGCGGCAAAATCAACAAAGGAGATTAAGCGGCAAAATTTGATGGATGGAATTAAAACGGTTCACTCGTCTATTTAAGAGACTAGGACTTCACGATGAAATCATGTCGGAAGAAAGGGACTGCAGAAGATATCGCATGAACAAGCTTTATGCATGCCTGATCAGATTGGTTAAGGAGAACCAAACTGCAAAGATTACCAAGCGTTAGAAAGCTATTAACGAGCGACAGTAAGTTACTGAACATTGATTGAAATAGAATTGAAATATTGATCAGAGGATTTGAATGAGCTTAACATAGATCTAATAATCTGCAATTGAAGTTGTGTTGTAATTAGATCAACTGCTGTTACATTTTAACCATTGTAAATGGAGAAATCTCTTAACAGAGTGGACTAGAAAGTCTTGTAATGTCATTCATAGAGTGTACATTTGTTATCATGTCAACCCCATAGTGAATGCTAGTTGGACGATAACGATTTCTCTAAATCCTCTAACAAAGTCACACCTCACAGTGTGTTTGTAACCTTTAACAAGGTTGGGTCTTCACCGACCTCACTTCAGAAGAGTGAACAATTTTTGGGTTGTTGGTCCCAGGTGATTTTTCCCTTCATAGGGTATCCACGTTAAATCTCTTGTGTTATGTGTTGATTGTGATGATTGTTTGTTATCATACTTTACATGTTGCATATTGGATTTGGTCGGTAATCATTACATGTTATTAACTGGTAATCGGTAAAAGCACAAACAGAATACTATTTTAGTTTACCGAGTTGCAGAAGTTTTAGTAAATTGTTTTGGATATACATTTTGTGATTGGGACTGTGGATAACTGATTCACCCCCCCCCCCCCCCCCCCCCCCCCTCTCAGTTATTCTAACATACATATGATCCTGAAAAAAGCCTAAAAATGGGAAAAGCAAAAAAATCCTAAACAACAAAAAAAGTTCCTGAAAAAATCATTGTCTTAGTGAAACCCAGGTAAACAGACACTTAACAAAAAAAAAAGAATAATCAATAAAAATCATCCAGCGGTGAAAACTTGGAAAACAAGCACTCTGGGAAAGTACCATGGTGAAAACCTATTTCAGGCACCATGTGTAACAGATTTGGATGCATTGTCTTTTTCCTATTCATTATCCATGTCTTTTTTCGCCTTTCCCTCACCAGCACAGCATGTCTTTCTCCTAGCCTTCACTCCACAACGCAATAAATATCTATGCAAAATCCAAGCCAACTAAGCTTAACCCCTATCACACTGAGATTTTCTCTGACACGGTGACAACAAAAGTGCTTATCAAAATCAACATCATGATCAAATCTTTGAGTTATTTTTCCTTTCACATTTATTGCCAACGAATATTCATGATTATTAGTCAATCAATCATTGCCCTATAGGATGCGTCCTTCCTTAGTCAGCACAAATCAAATTCATCAATCCAATCTCGTTCATGGAAAGAACTGTGGACCGAATGACTACTTGGTCAGGAGGTCTTCTTTGTTGATTTTATCTTTTTTGTGTCAGTGGATCTCGATCTCTCATATCTTGGTATATGGTGACTGGTGACACTTGATATATGTGTCATTTACGGTATGATTTGTTTGTTAATTCTTTATGAGTATTCTTGTTCATGTCTAAGTTGTGATTATGCATATCTTAGTAGGGGAAATGGGTTATCACATTTACATCATTTCATAGACTTGGGTGTGTCCAGACCTCTCCAATAAGCATATGTCATTGGTTCCATCATGTTTATGAAATCTACATATATGTTCCTAAAGCTATCTAGTGTGTTTGAGAGTCTAGCCCACGCAAAGGAACCATGTCATTTGTGCTTTTATAACACGTGATGGATACCTCCTTCTGCAAGATTAAACTAGTGTGTGCTCTCTGACATAAACATAATATAATATCACGAAAGTCATGTAGATAGCATGCATTTTAGTTAAGATCATATTGCATTTTACTCGTGGCAAGATTCTTGTTTATTCCCCCCTCCCTATGGCTAGATGAATGATCCTAACGGTTATGATCGACACACCTGTCCTATTTCTAGTCCTCATTTATTGCATTCACTTAGGTTATTTCATTAGTGGCATTCTTGCATTGGTGATTAGTTTAAGTAATGACTTCAAATTCTATGTAATTTCATCACCTAATCTTAATCATTTAGATGCATTTTAGGTTAATTTTGCATAGTATTATTCATTATTGCATTTATTATCTTTCATTATTCATTACTCATTATTTTCCCTTAATCATAGCATTAATCATTATTACATATTATATTTATTTGTATTTTTTATCCATTAATCATTATCTTTCATTAATCATAGCATTAATCTTTTCTTATCCATTATCTTTCATTAATCATTACATTTTATCCATCATATTAATCATTATCTTACATTTGCATATTACATTAATCATTACAAATTAATTTTCATAAACACATTAATCATTTGTTATCCATAGCATTAACCATTTGCATCATGTATATACATCCCATAAATCATTACATCAAATCACATATAAATGTTATCTATGATTATAATAAACTATCACATATACATATGTATGCATCACAAATATGTTAGAGTCCTCATATAATAATATACATCATGTATCACACACATCAGTTCATAAAATCATCATACATTCATCATATGCATATAGGAATCAAAAGCACACACATCACATAGGACCATCAAATCATGTATATATATCAAGTGTCCAAATCAAGTACATCAGTGTCCATATAAATCAGTACATCAAAATGTCATTATACATATATAGAACTCAAAACAATACATATCATGTGTGTCAAAAATGGTCAGAATGGATCATGACGTTGGCTATGTGGATGGCCCAACCCCTCATGTCTCATCTGCCCCTCTATCCCGAGGAGGTCTCATCCCTATGGAGGCCTGTGAACCCCCTCCACCTATCATATGAGAGACTGATCTCTCACTATACATTGCAACTCTCTGACCCTCAGGTATGGCCTCATAGTATAACCAGCGGTAGTACTCCATCTCTCGGGCGGCTCTGGTCTCTCATCTATAGGTAGAAAAAACCTCCTACATCACCCTTGGACCAGTCACAACATGTAAAGTGATCTCTCACTATCCTTTGTATTCATCGGCCCTACGCTGATAAGTTCCCTCTCTTGGGTGACCCCCTACAACTCTGCCCTTAGGTCATCCTGTATTGCATAAAAAATGTAATAAAAGAAATAAACTTAAACAAACTAAGTCTATTCCTACATATCTATGCAAACCTCAAAAACTATGGAAATAAGCATGTAAACATGAAGAGATAAACTAATAAAATAGTTTAATCTACTCAACACAAATGCAAACATCCAAAAATGACTAAGTGTTGATTGATTTGTTGAAGAGGGTATGTGGTTGCTCAAATCTTGCAGCATGACAATGCATGAAAAAGGCTTATTGAATGAGGAGAAAAGCTCTGAATTTATAGGAATTTGAGGGAAATGGACAGTTGAGATTAAAATTTGGATGAAGGGCTAGAATTGCATAGGATTGATGAGGTGTCCATGAGGTGGAGGCCAAGTAGATGCCATGTAGAGGCCAAGTAGATTAGGGTTTGACCATTCAAAGAGAGAAAGATTCTCACACATGTGTGAGAAACTTTCGAAAGTGACATGTCCATAACGCATTGTAAAAAGGTGTAAGAGGGTGTAAGAGAGCCAAATTTGCTCACACATGTGAGCAAATTGAGAAAGTGATGGCTGGATGACAAAGGTCAAAAAATGTAAGAGGATGGGAGAACCAAGGTTGCTCACACATGTGTGAGCAACTTTGGAAAATGACATATCAATGGCATGGGTCAAAAGGTGGAAGAGAAGGGAATAACCAAGATATTGTAAAGTGGCATGTCAATGACATATGGGAGACAAGTGTGTAAGGGTTTGTAAGAGTGTATAAGAGTCACATGTGACTTAGGTTTGGATTAGGATTTCTTAATCCTTAGATTAAGGTTGTGCAAATGATTAGGATGAGATTAGATGGGAGATTAAGATTAATTAGTAGGAAAGTGGATTGACTTGGGTTAGAAGGATGGGTTAGGTTAGGGAAGTGAGGTTAGGTGAGGGTTAAAGTTAGGAGCCATGTGCTCAAATAGAATTAAGTATAATATTTTATTCCAAATGGGTTAAAAGGGGATTAATTAAATAAACAAGATCATTTACTTAATTAAATGGAGGATTAAGATGAGGGAAAATGAGATAGGATAAAATTAAATAAATGTAAATTTATTTAATCAAGGATGGGATAAAAGGCTAAAATTAAATAAATGTAAATGTATTTAATCAAAAATAAGGGATAAAGAGGAGTGTAATTAAATAAATGTAAATTTATTTAATTAAGGTAGAATAAGACAAAAATTAAATAAATAATAAATATTTATTTAATTGGCTAGGATAAGGGTAATTGTTAAGACAATTTTAGGTGTCTACATTTTTCCCCTCTTTGATGTAGCATCACGAAATGATGTTAGATCAAAGAAGATTAAAACATAGTGGATAAAAGGGATAAGACTAGTAGCATGATGCCCTAGTCACGAAAGGATGGGGAAGGATGACGATGAGAGATTGGTATGCCCCCTCAAGAGGACATGTGGGTTTAGAGAACATGGGTGTTCTCTCGAAAAGAATAGGAGTATGGAAGGAAGGGGAAAAGGGGATGGATGACGAAGGAATAATAGATAAAATCATGCTGCAATGGTGTGAGCAACCTAAGTTTGATATTGTACTTAACACTATGCACCAAGGTATGGGGAACCGAGATGACAATGTGTCCAGTATGTGATAAAAGAAAAGGTCAAATGCAACCATATGCCTATGACATCGTGATATGGAAGAGTGTGATGTCATTGTAACAATAGGATGGAAAGACCATGATAGATGCAAAAAATAATAATACAGACAAGCAACAAGTAAGCATGCACAACAAACCAAATGCAAACCAAAATTTGGCCCCTAGTCAAGCTGAAAAGCAATTGATGGACATGTGGGTTTGGAGAACACGGGTGTTCTCTCGAAAAGAATAGGAGTATGGAAGGAAGGGGAAAAGGGGATGGATGACAAAGGAATAATAGATAAAGTCATGTTGCTATGGTGTGAGCAACCTAAGTTTGATATTGTACTTAACACTATGCACCAAGGTATGGGGAACCGAGATGATAATGTGTCCAGTACGTGATAAAAAAAAAAAGGGCAAATGCAACCATATGCCTATGACACCATGATATGGAAGAGTGTGATGTCATTGTAACAATAGGCTGCAAAGACCATGATAGATGCAAAAAATAATAATACATACAAGCAACAAGTAAGCATGCACAACAAACCAAATGCAAACCAAAATTTTGCCCCTAGTCAAGCTAAAAACTAATTGATGGATTGGTTGATGATGATTGATTGAGGATGGAAAAGTTAACGATAAGAACAATGCACATCCAAAGGATTTGGGAATGATACATCCCATGATGATGATTTGATTAAAATTGGGATCAATGGATTATCAGCTGATTTGGGTCAAGATGATGGGTTGATTAAGGATTCATGTACAAGATTACAAGATTGGATTGATTGGATTAGTATTGATTGCACGTTATTGGACTAGTTTGGGTTTTTTTTTATGAATTTTTTGATTTATTGATGAGTGGATTGGATAGAATAGGATATTTGGAGGGGAAGATGATTTCAATTGGATTGGAAGATTTGGATAATATAATAGGAGTAGAAATGAATTGGATTGAAGATGATAGGAAGGAGGGAAATTGAGATGATTAAAAAGTAGATTAGAAAGCATTGGATTGGAGGAGAAATGAATAAGATAGAAGAATATAAGAAAAAGGGAAATTGAGGGGAGAAGACGAGAGTAGAGGAATGGGAGTGAATGAATGGGAAGAAGGGAAATTGATTAGATGAGAAGATAGATGAATTTGATTTAGTGGAATTAGAAGATAAAGGAATTGGATTTAAGAATGTAGGAAGAAGGGAAATTGATGAGATTAGAAGAGAGATGAATTGGATTTAGTAGATTTAGACGATAAAGGAAGTGGATGAAATAGAAGAAAGAGAAATGGATTAGACATGAGAGGGAAAGGACAAATGGATGATACGAGGTGAGGATGGAAGATGGATAAGGGGATTGAATGGATTGATACCAATGACAAGGGAAAACCAAGGAATGATAGAGGAAATGGGGAATGGATATAGTTTATGGATGGAAGGTAGATGGAGCGAATGGATAGTGATAGGATACGAGGGATTAAAAGGTGGGGAAAAGAGGGATGAGGATCCAAGGACGATGTGGAAAAGGAGTTAAATGTCCCATATGAGAGGTAGGAGAAGGAACAGAAAGATGGTGGGTAAAGGATATATGAAATGAATGGGATGGGTACAAGTATGCATGGAGGGAATGAAGGAAGGGATGTGCCAAAGCATGCATGAATATCATTCTTGTCTGTCTGTGATTTGGTGTGTCTATGTTTATGAAGGAAAAGGGATGAAAGTGGGAGGTGGATGCATAGGATGAGGGGTATAAATAAGATAGAGGATAATGATGGGGATATAGAGGGAAACTAACAATGTATAATGTAGGGAGGATGTGGATAGAAGCATACAATGGGATTGAGGGAATGCATGGAGGAATCAAGATCAAAGGCATGGAAAGGAGGATGGAGCTTTATAGGATTATGGATGGAGGAAGTGAATATGTCAAGGAATATGAGATGTAGGATATGGATAGGATGTCAAGATCAAACAGAAACAAGTGGATGGACTTATGTAGGATAATGAAGAGGAGATGGATAATGAGGAAGGAACATGGATGGTGTATATGGATGGATGAAATAAATAGGATAGTCAAGATCAAAGATAAGAAAGGAGGAGGATGGACTTAGATAGGAGGATAGATGGTGGATATGAAAGATGGAGGACATATATCATAGCATAGGATGGATGGAGCTTGCCCCCAAGTGTAGGGTACAAGGGGATAAGGATAAGTGAATGGATGGAAGAGGTGAACTTTTAGAAGACAATAGATATGTGATAGGGAGATGGAGGGAAGGACTCAAGCATTGAGTGTCGTGATATTGCATTGTGTGTGTTGGATCAAGGTATTTTGGATATGCTCTCATATATGTTGGAAGGATGGGTAGATGGTAGAGGAAATGGACTAGGGGAAGGAGAATGAGGACTTATACAAAATATTGGATGAAAGTAGTGGAGTATGGAAGGATTGGGGAATAAGGGATGGGAAGAGGGAAGACTTGTACATAAATGGATGGGAGAGATGAAAAGATCACCATTGGCACACACCTTGAAGGGTGGTGGAGAGGTGGAGAAGGATATTTTGGAGGGAAAAAGGTGGATTTGGGATATAAGGAACCAAAATAGATGGAGGTAATGGAGTTGGAAAGTAGAGGATTTTTAGAGAGATGAGTTAGGAGAAAGGTTTTGGATTAGCAAGGTTGGATGCCAATTTGGATTTTTCTTTGAGATGCATTTTTGTCATTGAGTAGCCTGGGAATCCACGTGATTTTTGACTTTTTCATTTTGAGGCCTTTGTGGCCTTTTGAATTTTTCGTCCTTTTGGATCATATTTTTCTTTTCTTGAACATGTCATTTAGATGGGACATGTTCATCCTTCTATTTGTTTGTGTGGATTTTTGGCTTGATGCATCTTTTTATTTTATTTTATTTTATTTTTTATTTTTGCTTTGGCATCCAACTTGCTTCCATTAGCCATTGTATGGGTGCATCAGGATGAATGGTTTAAATATGTTATGGAGGGAATTATGAAGGATGTATGTTGGAATGAATTCAAGGATGTGTGCCTTTAGGTATCTTTCTTACGGATGTGAGGGGAACTTGGATATGGAGGATGGATGTATGTATGTAAGGACCTAAAATGGATGGAGGGGACGAAGGATTAGGTTTGGGAACATAAGGACCCAAAATGGATGTGTTTCAGGAAGGGAGGGAATTTGGGACATAGGGGCCCAAAATGGATTTGGAGGGTGGGGGGGTGGAGATTTGGACATAAGGGCCCAAAATGGACTTAGAATATGAGTGATGCGAATATGGAATTTTAATTTATATGGAGAAATTTGGGATTTGAAAGGAGTAGACGGGGTACCAACATCTTCAGACATTCTTTCTTCAATGAGATACTTAGTATTTGCAACACAAGATGCAAGTCCGAGTCTATGGAGTTCATGTATGGATTGGATAGGTGTTATGGGATTTTGTGGAGGATTACGATCATTAGGGGGATTAGGAGAAATGATAGGATCTTGGAATGGATTAGGAGGGAAAATAAGATCTTGAGATGGTTGAGGATCATAACATGGAGATGACGGGGTACTTTGATCTTGACTTTGGAGAGAAATAGGTGGCGAAGTAGAAGGGATAATGGGATCTTGAGAGGGAAGAAGATCATACAATGGAATAGAGGGGAGGGAATTTTGAGATGGAGTGATTTGATCTTGATATGGAGGGGAATTAGTGGATTGGAGAGATGGAATATCTTCATGAAGTGGAAAATAAGTGGATGTTAAAGCTCACCATGGAAGGGGATCATTGGATGGGGTAGAGGGGATGGTTTCATGAGACGGAGGGGAGTCATTAATGGATGGGATAATAAGGATGTCTTGATCTTCATTAGGAATTGGGTCATGAAGTGGATTAGGAGGGATAAATGGATCTTGAGATGGATTGGAAGTATGGTATGGAGAGATGCTAAGATCTAGAGGAGGAGAAGAATCCATAGTAGCATGCTTTGGAACAAGGTCTTAACATGTTTGGACTTGGGAGAGTGATGGGATGGAGGAAGTGGAGGCTTCAACTCGAGTGGATGGAGGTAGGAAGGACTCATGAGACTTAGAAGATTTAGGTGTGTCTTGACTTAGAGGGAATGATGGTGAGTGCATGGCTTGTGGAGATTGGGTAGCTTGATTTAGAGGTGGGGATCTACACTTCATTGTTATCTCGTTGATCCATGCAAAGAAAAGTATGGTTTTGGATGAGAGATGGGGATGATGGATTTTGGTAAATGTGGGAGGATGATATGGATTTCCCTTGTCAAAGGTAGAGGAAGGAGAAGAAATGTGAGATGTATTTGGATTGGATATGGCATGTTGAGGTGGAATAGATGGGAATATGGGATTGTCTGGGCAAGTGGGAGTTGGATTGTTTTGGTGAATGTGCGAGTTGGATCACTGTGAGATTGGATTTGTGTGAAGCCAATCTTTATCCATGATGTTGGAATGAAGGTTTGGATTTGGATTAGAAGAAGATGTGGATGAAGATTTGAATTAGGAGTACATGAAGTGGGATATTTGAGGATGGATGAAATATGAACTTAGGACTAGGAGAAAGTTTGGACTTTGTATTTTATTTGAGAGCACAGGGCCTCAGGACTTTGATTTCATTTGATTTGATTGATTGATTGTGAGGGCAGGGTAGGGCCTCAAGGATTTGATTGATTGCGAAGGCAGGGCCTCAAGGATTTGATTGATTTGATTTGGATTGATTAAGAGGATAGGGCCTCAAGGATTTGATTGATTGGATCTAATTTGATTTGATTGTGAGGGAAGGGCCTCAAGGATTTGATTGATTGGATTTGATTTGATTTTGGATTTGAAGGTTTGAGACAAACCTAGGTGGAACAAGACCCTATGATGGTGCAAACAAAGGATTGATTTGGATGATGATCTTCTTCTACTTGGAGATGGACTTGTGATCCCAACCAAAATAGGATAGGATTAATGGAATTAATTACTTGAGACGGATTGATGTTCTCAAAGCAATAATTTGATTAGATGTGTTTTCTAATGATGATGGTCTATGTAACACTTTTGATTAAAATCTTTCAACCTAAGATTGATTAAGGAATGAAAGACGAGATTTGATTTGATTAGTCTTGATTAAGCTTGGATATGGGTCAATCAAGACAAGATTTGATTAAAGTCGAAATGATGATTTTGCTCCTAAGTTCAAAGTAGAAGATTTTATGAAATTTTGGATGAGAAGATGATGTGGATAGAGATGGAAATTTAGGACATGAATTTAGAAGATAAATGAGGGATATTGGAAGACAATGGAATGGCTAAATGGGTGATTGATTTAGATGAAGAGGATAAATAGATTGAATTAGGATTTGATTGGAATGAAGTTGACAAGGGGATTAGATTAGAAAGGTAATGATGTGATTAGATTAGAAGGAAAATGAATGATGAAATTGGATTAAGAAATTAGATGTGATTTATGAAGGATTACCAAGATGAAGATTATGAATTTGATTGAATGATTAGGAAGAGGAAAAATATGACTTAGAAGAAGGATTAGGTTACAAGAATGATTAGAATGATTAAGAAGAATGATAAAGATGACTTAGAAGAAGTGATTAAGATTATTAGAAGTGATTAGGATGATTAGAATAGAATAGGAATGACTTGGAAGGGTTGATTAGGATGATTAGGATGATTAGGAATATACTAGGAGTGACTTGGAAGAATTTATTAGGATGATTAGGAATAGACTAGGAGTAACTTGGAAGAATTAATTAGGATGATTAGGAATAGACTAGGAGTGACTTGGGAGAATTGATTAGGATGCTTGGAATGATTAAAGAAGGAAGATGCTTAAGATGATCACGAGATGAAGAAGAAGGATGATTAGGATATGGAGGAATGTTTAAGAATAATTGAATCGGATTAAGAGGATGACTAAGGATGTTATGGATGATTAGGAGATGATGACTAGGAGGATTAGAATAGGGGAATGAATAGGATGATTAGGGAAAATTGGAGGAATGATTTGGAATGATTAAGAGGGTGATTAGGATAAGGAGTATGGAGAAGGTGATGAAGTTGATAGATGGAAGAAGTGATGTGGAAAGCTTGACTAAAGACAACTAAATTAACAAAATGTTTTTGTTGTTTTTGGAATGATTTTTTATTTTTATTTTAATTTTTGAGTTTGTAATCTTTTTGGGTTTTCAAACTTTATATTATTTTTATTTTATTTTTTAAGTTTTTTTATGTTTGTGGATTTTTGAAAGTTTATGCTTTTCGGATTTTTTGAAATTTTATGATTTTTTTTGGATTTTTTATTTTAAAATGCAAAGAAAACAAATGAAATTATATACAAACACAATTTCTAAAGCTTAATTTGGATGGTGTGTCCCCTTTTGGCTGCAAATGGGGAAGGTTTTAAACATTCAACCACATCAAAGACACCAACAATCCTATTGAGGCTGCAACTAGGATATACAAGCTCAACTAAGGGATGTCCTCAATATACGCAAGGTAAGTGAGGCCCAAATCTGTAGATGAAAGAGAATAATGTCACACAACCAGGAGGAGACGGTAACCCAAATCTCCACCTTCAAAGGTATAAGTTCTTTGGGGCTTTGCCAAGAATGACAAGATTCTACTTCCAAGAGAGGTGTCTTTGGATTCACCTCCCGTTATTTATGCTCTATCGGAACACGGGAGTTGAGGTCATCCCTTGAGGTGATCAAATCCCCAAGCAGACATCCTAAAAAGATAACAAATCCACGTATTTCTTGTGCACTCAAGATCACCCAAAGGCACGAGAGGAGAGAATACGTACGTGGCCTTGGGGTTTAAAAGACACTTACTCTTTTTAATTCCAAACCCAAATGTGAAGGTTAATTTTAAGCCCAATTTGCAAATGTGTGGAAAACACTTCAAACAGATTGTATAAGGCTAAAAATTATGGCAAAATCAAATTCCTTGCATTTTTCTAATGAAATTTAGAAAAACATTTGCTAAAAAATGATTTTTTATGCCCAAGTTATGAGTGTTTGAAGTTTGCAAAGGTCAACTTGGAATGTGTGCACCTGATTTTCAGGATTGAATCTGGTAAAATGGTTTGCAAATCTAGATAGAGGGTTGAATCAGCTTTCTGATGCTTTTTGAATCGTCCAAAACGGAGCTCGTATGTGGAAGTTATAAGTGTTTTCATGAAGTTGCCTCTTTATGAAAAAATAAGTTGTAATCAGACAGAGACACCTGTGTACAGGCAGAGATGCCTATCTGCAAAAAAACAAAGATTATCCACCAATGTTTTAAAGTTTTATGCTCCCATTAAGTTTCAAATGCATAAAAAGGTTTCTTATGACAAAGACACAGTGATTTTTTAACCTTAATATGTAAGAAAACTTTACTTAATCAACTTAAACAAGACAACACAAAGGAAACTCCCTTTTCGAGTAGAGACACGTGTGTATGTAGAGACACCTATCTGCACAAAAACAAAGATTTTATTAGTTTTATGTTCTTTTATGCACTTGCAAATAACATAAGGTGTTTCACTAATGATTATAAGTCTTTAAGTGATTAAAACATGTAAATTTTATTATCTAAAATAATTAAAGTGGAAGAAACCCCCTTTATGGTGGAGACGCCTATTGACAGGCAGAGACACCTATGTAGCAGAGACGCTTGTCTATAGGCGGAGACACATGTTGACAGGCAGAGACGCCTGTCTACAGGTGAAGATGCCTGTTGACAGGCAGAGATGCTTGTTGACAGGCAGAGACATCTTTGGACGAGCGGAGAGGCTTGTCAAGAAATTTTACAAGGAACTCTCATGAAATCAAGAAAAATGTTAGAAAAATGGGATTGTGAGTCCCACTGGGCATGCCAAAATGTATTGCATAAAAAATGTAATAAAAGAAATAAACTTAAACAAACTAAGTCTATTCCTACATATCTATGCAAACCTCAAAAACTATGGAAATAAGCATGTAAACATGAAGAGATAAACTAATAAACTAGTTTAATCTACTCGGCACAAATGCAAACATCCAAAAATGACTAAGTGTTGATTGATTTGTTGAAGAGGGTATGTGGTTGCTCAAATCCTGCAGCATGACAATGCATGAAAAAGGCTTATTGAATGAGGAGAAAACCTCAATTTATAGGAATTTGAGGGAAATGGACGGTTGAGATTAAAAATTGGATGAAGGGCTAGGATTGCATAGGATACATGAGGTGTCCATGAGGTGGAGGCCAAGTAGATTAGGGTTTGACCATTCAAAGGGAGAAAGATTCTCACACGTGTGAGAAACTTTTGAAAGTGACATGTCCATGACACATTGTAAGAAGGTGTAAGAGGGTGTAAGAGAGCCAAATTTGCTCACACATGTGTGAGCAACTTGAGAAAGTGATGGCTCAATGACAAAGGTCAAGAAATGTAAGAGAATGGGAGAACCAAGGTTGCTCACACATGTGTGAGCAACTTTGGAAAATGACATATCAATGACATGGGTCAAAAGGTGGAAGAGAAGGGGAGAACCAAAATATTGGAAAGTGACATGTCAATGACATGTGGGAGACAAATGTGTAAGGGTTTGTAAGAGTGTATAAGAGTCACATGTGACTTGGGTTTGGATTAGGATTTCTTAATCCTTAGATTAAGGTTGTGCAAATGATTAGGATGAGATTAGGTGGGACATTAAGATTAATTAGTGGGAAAGTGGGTTGACTTAGGTTAGAAGGATGGGTTAGGTTAGGGAAGTGAGGTTAGGTGAGGGTTAAAGTTAGGAGCCATGTGCTCAAATAGAATTATGTATAATATTTAATTCCAAGTGGGTTAAAAGGGGATTATTAAATAAACAAGATCATTTACTTAATTAAATAGAGGATTAGGATGAGGGGAAATGAGATAGGATAAAATTAAATAAATGTAAATTTATTTAATCAAGGATGGGATAAAAGGCTAAAATTAAATAAATGTAAATTTATTTAATCAAGGATGGGATAAAAGGCTAAAATTAAATAAATGTAAATTTGTTTAATCAAGGATAAGGGATAAAGAGGAGTGTAATTAAATAAATGTAAATTTATTTAATTAAGGTAGAATAAGGCTAAAATTAAATAAATAATAAATATTTATTTAATTGGCTAGGATAAGGGTAATTGTTAGGACAATTTTAGGTGTCTACACATCCATCTCTTGTTGTCATGCTACCCCACCTATCTGAGTCTTCATGACTGTAAACTCACCACTGTCAACTCGGGCCTGCAACCTATCTAGAGCACTCTAAGCAATGTCTTCTCATGCTCTCTCTCCTGCTAATAGTCCATGTACTCTCGCTATCTTGGCCTATAAGCTGAGATCTGATGCTTGGCCAGTAGCTAAGAGTCCATGTATCCTCCCCACCTCTATCTATAGGATGTCTCGCTCTACGACTATTGTATCGTGCACCTTATGTGCCATATATCCCGAAGGTGGTCCATGTCCCTGTGCTGAGGCCATAGGTGGTCCTTTTCCCTATACCTAGGTTGGTTGTGGTATGAGTACTTGTACTTGTGGTATCACTGAAGGGGATCTATTTTTTGGTACCTGTACGGCCCATTAATGTCGTGGTGATTCCACCCTTAGATGCTCCCTGCCTCCTCCACTCTCTCCTCCTCCCCCATCATCCCTGACATCATCTTTGTCCACTCCAGTCCCATCCCCTCCCCTGATTGGCTTCTCATCTGTTGGAACTACTCCAAGAACTATTAATCTAATCGGCATGTGTACCATCCACCATTGAGCATACATTGGTGTAACTCTGGCATCTTTAACTAAGTCTTGTCCTTGTTGACATTGAACCGTTGTCATCCCTAACCAGGATTCTTTAAAAAAGTATCAATGACATGTCTCTTACCTGGAAACAAAAGGGGAACTCAAGACAGGAAGGTCTTGCTCCTCCTGGTCAGGAAGGAAATGCCTCAGAATATGAGGAGGTGGTTGATCTGGGTTTAAACCAGTATGAGGATTATTATTCCCCCACAGAAAGAGAGGGTGAAAGGTTACCCCAAAACAGGAGGATAATCCCTAATAGACGGTATGGGGGGTAGAGAAGATCTAGAAGTAAAAGCAGGGGTGGACAAGGTTTTGTTCCCCCTTTCACCCTTGGTTCATCATTGCCCCAACGCCTCCATGAATTGCAGGATCAACAAGAAGAGCCCCAAGCACAACAGGTTGAATCTGAAACAACTTTGCCTGATTTTGAGGAAATATTTGAGGAAGTGTGTGAGTTGGAAAGGAGAATTCATGAACAAGCAGCTATTAGGCAGAAGAGAGAAAAGGAAAAAGAAGAAAAAGTTGGACAAGCCATGATAAGGGCTGACCAATTAAGAAGGCAACTGTTAAATTTAGAGGCTATAAATTATGTTCTCATTTCTAAACAAACAAGTGAACAGTCTATTGTCCACTAGATTTTTGAAACAAAGGATCCAAAGGATAAGGGAAAGCAAAAGGCAGCCGGTATTTCAATCAAGGAACCTGTAGGCCCTAAAATCCCTATGGATCAAACTCTAAGATTGGAAGTAGACCTTGAAAAGGCTAAAAGGGAACAGGAATTGTTAGCTAAAGAACTTGAAAAGGTAGAAGTAGAAGCTTTAGCATTAGAAATGAGAAAGAAGATTGATTTTCTAAGATGGTCTACAAGACCCACAAACTTTGCTAATTCCACCATGACACAAGGAACTAATGTTGCAAACATAGCTAGTCACACAACTGGTGTTCCCCCACCAAGAGGGCTCAAAAGCTCTGCCATAGCAAACACTAATGCATCTACATCTCAGGGTGTTGGTATATCCAATACAAGGCCTATTCATGAAAGATGTAAACAGTTGGTTTTCACTAGCATCCCTGGGTATCCTAACCCTATCCCTGAAGAAATTAGGAAGAAGCTCCCTAAATTTACTGGAAGTAATGTTGTTACTTGTGAAGAGCACCTTAAAAAGTTTATTGATGTAATTGATGATTATAACATTGTGCCTGATGATGTTATAATGAAATTATTTGTACAATCTCTAACAGAAGATTCAAGGGATTGGTTTAGGGCTTTGCCACATGGTAGCATAGGTTCATGGGATCAGCTTAGGCATTGTTTCAAAGAACAGTATGGTGACAAAATACATAAGGGTTTTATGCTGAATGAATTTAATAACATAAAAAAGAATTTCAATGAGGATGTTGTTGAATTTAATGTCAGATTCCAAAAAGCCATGCATAAGTTATTGCAGGTCATCAGATTGGATGACAGAGTGTGTCTTGTCACATATTTAAATGCTTTTGACTCTAAGATGGGCTACCTTTTGAGAGACAAAATCCAAGGCTTCTTGTTGAAGCTTACAAATTAGTTGTGAACACAGAGAGTAACCGAAGAATTTCAGGAAAGTTGGGAAGAAGGGAAGACAACAAATCACCGTTATTAAATAGAAAGGATCTAGGAAAGCCTAAGTGTAAAACCTAAGGATGATGATAGCTTGAAACAGATATTGAAAGCAATAAAGGACTTGAAGCGTGGTGAAAACAGAAATAACAAAATTATAGGAGGAGATAAGCCTCCCTTTAATAATTTCAACAAATTGCCAAGAATGCAGAATTACCCTTATAATACTCAATGGAAAGATGGGAAGCCTATTCATCCTGACAAAAAGGATAAACCAAATGATAGGACCCCGGATCCATTGCAAAGAAACTCAATGAATGTGGTGGAAGAGGTCCCATGGTGTACGGCTTGTCAGTCACCACATGATCCTCACTATTGTGTCATATCCCAAAGTGTTTCTTCACAAGAGGAACAAAAGTCTGGTGAGGAACAGCCTTATGATGACCAGGGATGTGGAATGGTTTCCTCCCATGTTTGGGATGAGATTGACTCTGCTGAAGAGGATGAAAATTGGGATGTTTTTAATTCTCAGGCCAAAACTGATCCTACCATCAACAAGTTTTTTCAGATGAGGATAGTGAATTTGATAATGTCCAATGCAATGTTTTAAGAGATAGGGAAACAGTTGTTTTGAGGAGGCCTTCTAATGAAGAAATTGCTTTGATAACAACAGACATGGTTACTCAAGCTAAAACAAATTACAACCTGAGAAATAGAGTGATTGGTAGTCCAAATCAGAAGCCTACTGGAATTTTCATCAAGAAAACGGACAAAGATGTAAAAACATCACAGGACAAGTCTAAGGATGCCAGTGCTGTTGATAAGGTCAAAATAAAGAAAAATGCTAAACCTAACATTGTTTATAAAATAAAATCCAAACCCACTACTGAGGTTGTTCCAGCTTTGCAGAAAGAGAATGAAGTCCATAATAAAAAAAACTACAGACATATCCATCCAAGAGATTGATAAAGAAGTTGCAAATTCAAAGCCAGATATCTCTAATTCAAAATATGTCCCAATTGATATGAGTAAATTTTTGTCTCAGATTATTGTTAAAGTTCCATTGCTAGAGATGATGAGAATAGAAGAACATGAAGAAAAGGCCTTAAATTGGGTAAATGGTGTAGTATCTATCGATTCTCAAAAAACTGAAGGAACTGAGAAACAAATAGCAACTATGAATCATGAAGATGGAAATTGTAGTGAGGAGATTGTTTCTCAAATTCCCAAAATTTATTTGGATACAAATGTTGTTAGTACTACAGTAAGAACAGTTGATCCTTTTTTCTTGACTCTGCAGATAAATGGAAAGTTGCTAAAAAATTGTATGATTGATTATGGAGCATCAAATACTGTTATGCCTACTGAGGTTATGAAGTCATTGGGATTAAAGGTGGACACACCCTATGGTAGGTGTCAAGCAATGGATTCAAGGGAGGTACCAGTTGTAGGTACTATTAAGGCTCTACCTTACAAACTAGCTGCATACCCCAATACACGATTGACCATGACTGTCTTGGTAGTGGATATTCCTCCCCAGTATGGGATGCTACTATCAAGAAAGTGGAGTGCTTCTATGGGAGGCAGTATATAGTGTGACTTGTCATTTGCTACTTTTAATTTGGAAGGACAAAATATCAAGGTCACCAAGGAATCTAGAACTCCACATATGATTGAAGAAGAAGAAGAAGAAGAAGACACGATGAATTGTTTCCTTGATACTGACATTAATGCTTTCAAAGTTCAAGGTAAGGAAGTAGAGGAGGATGTTGAGCTAGTCCACAAGTCAGAAAACCAGGAGGGATGGATTAGCCTTGATAGTTTATGGACCATGTACTTTGATGGAGCAAACTCAAAGGAGGGGTTTGGAGCTGGAATATTGCTTATATCTCCGAATGGTAAAACTTTCAAATTCTCCTTTACTTTGTTATTTTCATGTACAAATAATGTTGTAGAATATGAGGCTCTATTAATAGGTCTAAGGTTGGCATCAAGGCATGGCATAAAATGATTGAAAGTAATAGGTGACTCTGAGTTAGTTGTTTCCCAAGTTAGATCAAAGTATGCTTCAAAAAATCAGAAATTAAAGCAATATAGGAATGCAGTGTGGGATGAGATTGAAAGCTTTACTGCTTTTAATATCCATTGGACGGAAAGAAGTCAAAACAGAATGGCAGATTTGTTGGCTAATGTGGCCCTCAAACCTTAAGATGTTACATTTGCAGATATTTCCAATATAGAGGTGCAAGTCAGGCCTTCTATCCCTAATAATGTAGATAATTGGCAGGTTTTTTCTAATGACCAAGACATATTAAGGTTCCTCCAATGTTAATCCCATTTTGGTGATAAAGAAATGGATTTTAGTACTTATGTTGACACAGTGAATGGTAAGGATGTCATTTTTGGGAAGGAAGTTTTACAGTTAAAATCAAATAGAGTTCCCAAAGGACTAGTTTCTCTGGAAAGGGCATTTGACAATAAAGACAAGGCATTCTCTGCTGGTACTAATGAAACCAATGAGCTTGAAGAAATAAACTTGGGAACAAGAATAGTTCCCAAAAAGGTTTATATAGGCAAGTGCTTGTCCCCAAGAATTAGAAAAAATTTGATTGACCTTCTCAGAAAATTCAGACATGTTTTTGCTTGGTCCTATGAAGATCTTAAAGCTTATAGGGAGGATCTTTTTCAACATGAGATTCCACTCAAAGAAGGCACAAAACCCTTTAGACAAAAGTTGAGACCTGTTAACCCTACCCTGACACCTAAAATGCAGGGTGAACTCAAAAAGATGATGCATGCTGGGATAATCAAGCCTATTAGACACTTCACTTGGGTTTCAAATTTGGTGCATGTTAGAAAGAAAAATGGTGACATCAGGTTATGTGTAGATTTTAGGAATCTTAACATAAACTCTCTGAAGGATAACTATAGATTGCCAAATATGGAGAACATGTTACAGAGGGTCACTAGGTCAGAATTAATGTCTATGATGCATGGTTTTTCTGGTTACGACCAGGTAATGGTCAAAGACACAGAGCAATCCAAAACTGCATTTACAACCACATGGGGGACATATGTTTATATAAGGAAAGGGCTATGGATGTGGCCTTTGCAGATTTTATTGATAGATTTATGGTGTTCTATCAGGATGACTTGACAGCTTTCTAAGCTAAAGAAGAACAACATTGTCAACATCTAGAGAATATTTTCATTAGAGCATTAGAGTATGGGGTTTCTTTGAACCCAAAGAAATGTGCTTTTGGTGTGGTAGAAGGAAAACTTCTAGGGCATATTGTTTCAAAGGATGGGGTGAGGATAGACCCTGAAAGGGTGCAAGCTATTGATAAATTATCATTACCGAAGAATATCAAGGGGATTCAGTCTTTTCTAGGACAGGTCAATTTCTTAAGAAGGTTTATCACAAAATTTGCAGAGATTAGCATTCCCATATCAAGAATGTTGAAGAAAGGAGCAAAGGTTGAGTGGAATGTGGAAGCAGTACAAGCTTTTAATGACATTAAAAAGGCTATCAAGCATGCCCCAGTCTTGAAAACACCAGATTACAGCAAACCTATGCAGATCTTTTCCTTTGCATCTACCCACACTATTGCAGTAGTACTATTACAGAAAAATGTTGATGGTTTTGAGCAGCCTATTTCTTTTTTCAATAAGACTTTGCAGGTAGCAGAATTAAATTATGATATTATTGAAAAACAAGCTTATGCCTTGGTAAAGGCTATTAAAACATTTAGATGTTACCTAGTTGGAGCCACAGTAGTTGCCTATGTTCCAAGTGCTGCAGTCAAGGATATCTTGGTCCAACAAGAGGTTGCAGGAAGGAGATGTAGGTGGATCGATAGGATTCAAGAGTTTAATATTGACATCCACATTACAAAGCTAGTAAGAGGGTTGGGCCTGGCAAAGTTGATGGCTCAAAGCAACTTAAATGCAAATCAAATAAATATGTTGGAAGAAAATGAGAGACCTTTTGTGTGTAACATGGACTATTGTGAGTGGTACAAGGACATAGTCAAGTATTTGCAAAAGATGGTTTTACCCCCTGAGTTAGATGATAACAAGAAAAGAACCATTAAACTTCACTCTATAAGATATGCAATCATAAATGGTGAATTGTGGTGGAGTAATGAAGGTGTCTTGCGTAGGTGTGTTCATCAAGATAAGGCCAAACTTTTGATGGATGAAATGCATAATGGGATTTGTGGAGGACATTATATGGCAAAGACTATAGCCCATAAGATCATCAGGTCAGGTTTTTGGTGGCCATCACTTTTCAAAGATACCCATCAGTTTGTAAAAAAGTGTGATCCTTGTCAGAGATTTGTAGGGAAATTGAAATTTAATGGAAATCTACTTCTCAAACCTGTTTCTGTTCAGACCCCTTTCCAAAAGTGGGGTATGGATTTCATTGGAAAAATCCCAAATAAGTCCAATGGTGGACATTCTTATATCTTGGTGGAAACCGATTATTTCACCAAGTGGGTTGAAGTAATCCCCTCAAGAAGAGCAACTAGCAAAGTGGTAACAGACTTTATGATGCAAAATATCCTAAAAAGATTTGGTTGCCCAAAAACTGTGGTGGTTGATAATGCAAAGTATTTTAGGTCAGAAGAGTTTGTTCACTTCTGTCAAAACAATGGTATAAAGATTTCATATTCATCTCCCTATCATCCACAAGGCAATGGCCAAGTAGAATCTAGCAACAAGAGTTTGATTAAAATTCTGAAAAAGAATCCTGGATAAAAATAAGAAGGCCTGGGATTCCAATTATTACAAGCCTTATGGGCTAACAGGTTACAGTCAAGAAAGCAATAGGGTGTGCCCCTTTTGACTTCGTATATGGGATCAATGCAAGATTACCCCAAAACAATTTGTTACAGATGTATCAATTCATACAGGTGTATGATGATGATGCGGAAGAAGATATGACTGTCAGAATAAATGATTTGATTCAATTGAATGAGGTAAGAAATGATGCACATGATAAAAATGAAAAGATGCAGGCCCAGTGTAAAGTCTTGTATGACAAAAGGACTACTCAGAGGAGTTTTGTGAATGGTGACATGGTCCTAATGTGGAATGCAAGACTAGAAGATAAAGGAATGCATGGGAAGTTCGATCCCATCTGGTTAGGTCCATATATCATTGAAGAGAAATGGGGAACAAATTCCTATCCATTGAAAAATATAATAGGAGAGCTTATGGAATTGTCAGTTCATGGTCAATTCTTAAAGTTTTACTTCTCTTAGGTTTTTCCTCTCTCTGTACAGGTTTGGTTTTAAAAGTTTTTGTGTGCAAGTTCCCTGTTTTTTGCCGAAGTTTTGTTCTGGTCTGCTCTTCCAGGAGATTCTAGATTTCTCGTTGTATCTACAAGAGATACACGTCCCCGAGCATGAGCCACTGTTAGCACTGTTCTAAAATTTTTAGTTTCATGCCAGAACTTTAAAAATGATCCAAGTTATTGACCTAATGGCAGGGTTTTATGGTAAAAACCCTAAGTTTGATCAAAGCCCTAACCGGTCCTGAGTCTTGTTATAATTTCACGTTACTTTTTGGCTCACTAATTCTCCAAAATAAGCATGTGCTAATTTGCAACCCCTTTAACCCATCGCTTTACATGTTATATCGTTAGGTTGTCAGGTGGGGTACCTTTTTAATTATTTCTTTCAAAGCCTAAGTTTCCGGTGAATTTTTCGTAAGTATCAACCTTTTGAAACTTGTGGCTATCGTTGAACCACAAGACCACCCATTGTCAAAATCTCTGACATGCGCTTTAGCGATGAAGCGCCACCTGTCCGAGCAGGCCCGTCTGGTAAAGGAGTGTGTTGGCAATTAAACAACGAATTTGATCAACGGCTGTCGCTATACCGTTGGACCAAGATGATAGCCTTTTAAGCATTGCGCTTTACCGACAGGCATCCGATCAAACTTCTCACTGACAGCAGTAGGTTCTAACTTGTCAGTCTCCGTGGCATTCTCTTCAGTTGACATCTGTCTTTAGTGACGTAGCAGCTGTGGGGTCCAACTTTTCAAAGGATTAAATGACAGATTGATCTCACGGTTGTCGTTATACCATTGACAAAAGATGTAAGGATTTTAAGCTTGCGGTATAGCGATGATCGTCTGATCCTCTTTAAGGAATGAAGCGTGAAGTGGGCCCTAAACCACCAGGTCACACCGACATGTTCGCTTTCTATTAGTTGCAATCAATTATGATGTGGCAGTTGTCAAGATTTTGGGTGCCGAGAAAGAAAAGGAGAAGGGGTCCACTTGCCAGTTTTTGCAGCGTGGCACTTTTTGATTTGACAAAGGCTGAGTGAAGCGTCAACTGTGGGGCCTGCCTTCTCGAATGATTAAAGTTCAACAAGATCTTGCGGTTGTCCTTATACCGCTGGGATAAGGTGCACATTTTTTAGGATCAGCGGTATAGCGACAACCGTTGATCTTGTTTAAAGATGGGAACCAGCAGGTGGATCTTTGGTTGCTGACTCTTGATGATGCAGTTGTTTCTGATTGGCTAAAGGTAGTGATGACATGTGAGGTTGTCAATTTATTTGACACCAAGGATAAAGGTGGGGTTTTCCGCCTGCAGGCCTGTCTAACTTGGCATCTTATGATTTGATAGAGGTTTGTAAGGCAAACTGTGGGGCCAAGATTTTATTGAAATATGGCAATCGTTCGATTAAATGGCATCGACGGTTGTCATTATATCTTCATTTGGTTTTTCTGACAGTTTTGGGTTAGCGCTTTAGCAACAGGGTGACACCTGTCCACTCCGTGCAAAGTAGAGATAAGTTGTTTATTTCCCCACATGGCTATATTGAAATTTTCTCATTGGCTGAGAACTCATTCGGGAAAAAGTGAAAAGGGGTTGCGTGGCCTTGTTTGCTGATCGTCCAATGCACCGAAAATGAATGAAATCAACGGCCTGAATTCAAATTTTCCCTCTGTGACATTTTTCACGTCCTATGAGTGCTAAGGCCACCAACTTTCAATAATGGTGGACTTAATGAGCTACGTGCAGACAAATTGCAAACCGTTGGCAACATTATATCCCAAATTCGATCGTTGTTTCTCTTTATTGCTCTTGTAAACATTCTGGTGAACTGGATTTTCCTCAAGGAGCGATTTCAAGCAAGAATCTGCAGGCGCTTGGTAGGTTTCTTTTCTGAGTTCAAAATTTGCTTGAAGTCTGTGAAGGTGTTGGAAGGAAAATTGTGTTGCCAACTGAAAGTATCTAGGGCCTTTCTCAGGTTTTGATATATTGTTTTAGAAAAGCCCTAGTTAAAATGTCGCCAAAGAGGAATTTGTCTGGTAAAATAGAGTACAAGGACAGGGGAATTTTTGAAGATTTAATGCAGTTACTCCCACATTTTGATAACGGGGCAGCCAGATTAAAAGAATTGGTCCCAAGAAACCCTAGGGACTCGGTGGCTGAAGCACTCCATGATAGAGGGAATTGGATGAGAGATGCTAGGGTGGGTAAAGATCATAATGGCCTGATTTTATTTAGATCAGCATACTCACAAAGAAATTCTTGTGCCCCCCTTAGTAATATATGGCAATTTGATATAGGTAAGTTGGTGGTTCCTGGAGTATTCATGGATGCAGAGTTGTTGATCCAAATTGCCAAGTGCTATGATCCTGTGACAAAGTGTGTCAAGGACATAAATGGGAATGACCTAATCAGCATCAAAAATGATGATATTAGGGAGGTATTTTCACTGAATGACCCTTCTGTTGGGTTGGAGAAAATAGATTTCACAGAGTGTACAGAAATATATGAGGCACAAAGGGATTATTTGAGAGCAGGGCCTCTTAGGGAATTTTTGGAAGAAATTGGATCCATGTGTGTCATCAGTGCAAGCACACCAGAGCCTTTTAGGCTAGATTTGTTCAGTAAGAGAGCACGGGAGGTCTACAAGTCATTAACTTTGATTCTAGGGCATGATGAAGCAACTCATATGCCAATACCATACATGTTTATGATGGTACAATCACTGCACCCCCAATTGGCACTAATTTTTTATTTTGCATCTCATTTGGCTAATCTTATCCATGAAGGATTGATGGGAATTAAGGACATGAAAGTTAGTAGGCTTTTTGGGTGGTATTCAATGCTTATGCACATGTTCTTATACAAGGGAGAGATTGTTTAGTTCAACAATCAACATTGTGAAGGAGAGATATGGAGAAACCCTTCCAGTCCAGCATGGACCACAACTCTGTCATGGGATAGAATTGATGCCAGTTACATTGCTTTTGAAAAGGATTTTGCTTCAAGGCTCATAACTTTGTTATTTTTTGACAATCCTAGGATCCCAAGGGAGTTGTTAAGATTAATCAAACCAAAGGAGCATTGTCAGGACATCACCATAGTCCACAATTTTGGGGATATAATTTTGTATCCAGTTTTCAAAGTATATGGTTGCAAAGTGGCACCATACATTTTACCTTATTAGGTCCCATTAAAATTAGGATATGCTGAAATTTTGAGGCAAATTGGTGACCTGTAGGAAACCACTCTCACTGGCAAGGGAAGGGGAACTTTCTTCCCAGACATAACTATAGCACATCAGTATGTGATTACAAAGGGAGGATGGGTGCATCTGAATAAAGTCCTGCAACCCTATAGAATGACTAGAGCAGTGGCAAGGTGTGCAAATACAGAGGGTTTCCTCTCAGGAATGTTTAGAGAAAAGGTAAGGTGTGCTCTTATTGAGCATCAATTTAATTTTCCTGAAGATGTGACAAGGAATGAGTTTGACCTCCAAACTCAAGAGATTAAGAAAGAGAAATGGATCATTTACAAGAAGTCTGTAGATTTCATTAGAAATTTTGACAAAGCATATGACCGATTAAAAGGCTTTGAGCCATGGGCAAGGAAAGTAGATGCCCTTGTGGAACATTTTGAAGGCATCATGCATGCGGTAAATGAAAAGAGGGCTGTTGTAAGCAAGACAGACCATGAAAGAGCTAGGCAGATTTTGAGCCAGCCAAAATATATGAAATTGACTCCAAAGGAAGTTTATACAATGCAGAAGAAGAGTGGTTACACTGTTCTCTTACCACCACAACAAAGAAGTGAGGATCTTCCTTCTACCTCAAAGGGAAAAAGACCCATGGATGATCCAGCAATGTAGGGACCCTCTCCTAAGAGGCAGAGACAAGAAGAGGTAAGGCCAGGAGATGAAGCTTATTCTCCTTCTCAATCCCCCATCCAGTTAGATGAACATGGGGTAGCGGAGCAATTGGTACAAATGAGGAATGAGGGAAACATTTTTGTTTCCAATGATGAGTTGCAAGAAGGGATGCCTGAGGCACCTAAGGAGGTGGCCATGGATCTTACAGTTGAGGAGTTTGAGGGTAAACAAATGGACCCTATCCTGAAACAAGCCAATGATTCTTTCATAGCTGATGAAAAGTTTATCAAAACTAGGGCATTCTCCCAATTTTTATGGAGAATGAAAATAAACCAATATAAAGAGATCTTTGAGAAGAAAACGGAAGAGTTCCCTGATAGGGACATAACAGAAATAGAAAATGAGACCAAGGCAGAGATGGTCAAGCAATTTGAAAAAATTACTCCTGAGGAGGGAAGGGCCATGGTTCATACTCCAGGAGTGCTAATTTTGCCAGAATGGGACATTGTTGATGCAATTGTCTTTGATCAAGTCAGAAAGAGCAAGATAAAAACTCTTGCTACTGCAGAGTAGGCCAAACAAGCTGCTAGGGGAATTGCTTTCTCAGAGGATCATGCAGCTTTGGTCATGTGGTCCCTAAAGAGGGAGGAAGATAAAGGAAGAAAAGAAGCTCTCTCTACAGGATATGCAGGTAGTTTATTGGTACAGAGAGTAGGAGAGACTTCTGGTGTGGAAGCATCAAACTTAATTTTGGAAACTACCAAATTCAATGTTAAAGTGGCAGAGAAGGATGCACAAGAAAAGGAAGAGCTTAGGCTCAAAATTGAAATTGTCTTAAGTCCTATAATGACCTCAAGATGTAGTTGATCCAGAAGGATAAATTGATTGCTCAGCTATCAGGGCCCGAGGATCATAGGTCTCCCCAATTGGTAATTTCTGATAGGCCTGTAGTTGCTTCTTCCTCTAGCCCAATTGTTGAACTTCCACCTTCACCACTCCCAGAGACAAGTATCGATGCGAGAGTTAATTGGGAGAAACAAAGATTAAGAGAGGAGACTAATAAATTGAGGGAAATACAAGTGCAACTGGAAAAGGAAAAGGATGAAAATGTGAAGGCCACAGCTTTGGCAAACCAGAAGTATGAAGAAAAAGTGACAAATGCAATCATGCAGTTTGCATATGATTTGAAGCCCTCCATTTTCTATAGTCATGTCAGCAAGTTACATTCTTTATTTGAAACTTTGAATAAGGAGAAGACTGAAATGTCACCAATTTTGAAGAAATGGATTGAGAGGTCTCCTAGTATAAAGCTATTTCGTATGTTATCTAAAGGCCAAGAGGACTCGGATCCATTGATTAAGCCAGTGCATCAGATTGTCAAGAAAATGGTACAATATGGCATCATTTTGGATAATTTTATTAGAAGATCAAGTATGTTGAAAGCTGAATTAATGCTTTCAAACTATAAGCTGGTGCCCACCATTTTCACAAATAAGGGAAAATTTAAAGAATCATATCTATGGAGAGAAGAGATGGATGCAATTTTTTCAGAAAGGGTGACTGGTGTCCTAAGTGACACCTGTTCTTTTAGCAACACTATCAAGTTGTTAATAAATGCCAAAACAATGTTTGATAATATTCAGCATAAGGTCACTCAAATTGAAGATGAATGGGAACAGTTATCAAGTAAGAGGACCAAGTTTGCCAATTTTGAATTTCCAAGCGAAGAGGTGTACAATAAATGGAGGTATTAGTACATACCTCATGTTGAAAAAGTTAGTACTCTGTCAGCCTCTTAGAGCAAGTAAAGGCGGTTACTTTTTGAGTCATAAAGGTTGTTGAGATGTAGGAAGACATTCATTGCAGGATGGATAGAAAGATGTTGCAAATAGATTTGTTGAAAGGAGCCAAGGATAGTATTCAAGACATAAAGCAGGGTGGCTCAGCTACAAATATCTCACCTGCTTGATCAATGTATTTATTGTAAAGTTTTGAGCTTGTTGTAAAAGTTTTTAGGTTAGAAATTTTGTAAACCCTAGAATGATCGATAGCTTGTTGCATCTCCTTGTATATAAATGATTTTTCACAATCATTCTAGGCATTGAGGTTTAGAAATTAAAAAGATAGAATTTCTGAAAACATATTCCTTAGTCGAGGATTGTAATATTTTGTATCATTTATCAGAGCAATAGAGAAGAAGTACAGGTTGCTGCTATTCTACAAGCTTATTGTTCAGAACATGTACACAACGTTCAAAGGTTATACTTAATACAAATCTCAAGTCTTTTCCTCTCCATTATGTTTATTCTGTGAATCTTTAAGTCTCTTGGAGGTTTATATGTATGTATTTTGCTTTGAGTTCTAATCTAGGGTTGGATTAAATATATCTTAGGGTGAGATACATGTTCATTGAATTCATATAAGGATTATCTGAAAGTAGGGATGAGTTGAAATGTTTGTATTTATGTTTTGAAGACCAGTTTTTCTTAAGTCATCATTGTTTCCATTATGTCTTCTGATATTCTGCCCAACGGATAGGGCATTGGCCTGTATTTTCCTATCTGTGCTTTGTATGGAATGATCAAAATCTTGTAATCCTAAAACATAATCATTACCAGTCATTTTACTTTTATTTACATTTATAGTTGTTCTACCCAGTGATGGAGAGTCAATAAGTAATAGGTTGTTACTTAGTACTTTCTCACTGTCATATGTTGTAAGATCCAGTATTAGGTAAAGAATAGAGCTATATCTATTGGATCAGGTGTACCGGCCTTGGTTTTACAGAGCCAGAAATGAAGAGGGCAGTCTTGTCCTTATAGTTGGTCCAGTTGCTTATAGATTTCTCATATTTGGAATTAACCTCTCCTTAACATCAGTCATAAGCATACTGGTATCTCTTGGAGTGTAAAATCTTTTGAAGAACCAACAGAGTAGACTCACTAAAGGTATTAGCAAAGGGATTAAAACCCCAAAATTTAGGTTCTCCTCTAGGTGATTTTCAAAGTTTGCTTTGGATTGCTTCCCTTGGCAGATTTGATATCTAGTTGTAACTAGGATGAAAGAAGATTCTCAAGAGCTAAATATGATGACTTAGAATGACTTGATTTTCAAACTAGGTAAGCAAAGTGTCCACTTGTCCAAAGTGAAAAAGCGTAAAAAAAGAGCAAAGATAACTTGCCACAGGATGCCTAAGCTACGAGTAGATGCCATATGTACGACACTTGTGACAAATAAAGATAAGATAAAGATTCAAAAGAGATGATGAACAAGTGAACAATCTACTAACCAAGAGTGTAGTCAAGAGATCCAAGTAATCTTTTTCAGCTAAAGGTGACTCTTAACTTTTTGGAATGTACCAAATAATAGGAAGAGCTAAGGATGACAATGGAGAAGCTATGTTGACAATGTTTAAGCTTAACTTGAAAGTTTGACTCCAAAGGATTACGATGGTTGACTGACAAGTTTAGAGTATTTTCTAGACCAAGTTTGATTGTTTATATTGAAAGAAAATGATGTGAACAAGCAATAGAATCCAAACAATCCAACAAGGGACAAAGCAACCTTGTTGATACAAGCACTTGTAAGGTCTAAAGTTTGTTTGCAATGTTCCAAGAGCATCAAGTGTATGTTCACAAAGATTCCCATGGGTCTCAACATAAAACGAAAACACATCAAGCAAGAACTACCTAAGGAAATGGCTATTATCAAAACCTTTCCTCACAACTTGATACTCCTTCGCCTCACATAAAGTGATGTTGGCTTTGTCATGAATTTCCATCCAAGGGAATACATATGGTGAGTAATCTTGAGGTGATCAAGGTAAGTCCACTTGGATCAATCCTTGCACAAAGATTATGATACTTTTGGAAGTAAATAGGGCAACCTCTAACTTAAGGTATTTAGTAAGGACCTATGTTCATGACTACCCCTTGTAGTTCCGCAAGTGGAATTAAGGCCTATAGTCCTACAAGCACCAAAAAAGAAAAGTATCGGAAGCAAGATTGAGACCTCTCATCCCTATACAAGTTGAATGTACCTCCCTTGTAGCCTTTTAAAGAAGATTGAGACCAAGATGGCCCAACAAGTGCCTAAAAAAGTGTAGTCTTGCTTAGCAAGATTAGAGAAACTAGGTCCTACACATGAAGAAGCATTAGAAGTAGATAATAGCCAAGTCTTCACTATCTTTGGATTGAAGGAAACTTTTGATTATAGTGGGCTGGAGTAATCGAGTTCTCTTGTTCCCCACTTGGGTCATTTCTAAAAGATTACTCTCTTGGCAGGCCCTCTAAAGGAAATGCAAGAAAGTAAAATGGATAGCTAATGAAGGTCAAGATTTTTTATTTTCTACAAGGAAAAGAGCATACTTGCATACTCCAAATTTTCTTTCAAACACATCAAGCACATGTTCATTTACCCAAAATTCCTTTTACAAGTCACAAACTAAGTAGGTCAAGGTTTTTTATTTATCCTCTAGGAGGTGAAGAGCATACTCTCCTACTACTCAACTAATCACAAGAAAAGAAGTCTTTCTAATTAAAACTAGGTGCCTAGAAAACCAAAACTATGAAAGCACAATGTTTGGTTGTGTCTCCAAGCCAACCTACAAAACCAATGAATTAGTAGTCTCAAGTCTTTTCAAGATCTTCAAACAACGTCCTACAAAACAAATTAATTGGTAGTCTCAAAATGCTTTATTCTTGGTCAACCATTGTTAGAAGATAGGAAATATCAAAGACTTGCAAAAAACCTCAATTATGCATTGAACTATGTGCAAATAAAGTGCAAGCTCATCACAATTGTTTTTTTGCTTTTGACGTAGTCAAGAAGATTATATTTATTTGCTATAATTTTGGCCACAAAAATAGAAATCCAAAGAAGAGACCCTTGTTAAAAATCTAAGAGCTTTCCAAAAATGCAAAATTTTTAAAAATATCCCTTAATTTGTGCCCTAGAGACACATTTACCAAAACAGAACAATTTTCACAAATCAACTATTTGAGTCATGTTCTTGCATCTAAATTAAAAACACAAAGAAGTAACCCCTATAAAATTTTCAGACCTTTCCAAAACTGTAATTTTTTAAAAAAAATCCTCTGATTTGGGACTAGAAATGATTTTTTATGAAAAATCAAAAAAAAATTATAACTCATGGACAAATAATCAAAAAAATCTAATTTTCAAACTGAGACACCTCTAACCATCCCCAACCTGCAAAAAAAAAAATAGATGAAAAGACCAAGTCATTTGGAAGATATGACCAAATATTTCAAAAACAAAAGTGAGTATCCAAAATTTGTGGGTTAGCACCATGGTGGGTGCCAAAAAAATGTGATCCAAAAATTATGGTCACTTCTATAAACTATTATATCCAAGAGATCCAATGAATTTGGAATCTTAGAAGGCAGCTTATAGCTTCCTATCCATAGCGTGCAAGAATCATGTAGATAAAGATGGTGACTCTCAAATGAACCCTATAGTCAAGATCCCTGCAAGGTGCACTATAGAATGGAAGATTCAAGTACATATCAAACAATGAGAGTGCAAGTATCCAAGATCTTCATGATGAATGCAAATGCAAAGTAATCTAAGATGAGATGCAAGATTAAGCTAAGATGAAATCCAAAAGTGTAAAGAAAGTAAATCTAAGCTAACAAGATGAAAGATTACTATCCATGCTAATTAGACTAGATTAACTAAGCTAAATGCAAGAAACTAAATAACAAAGCTAAGCTAAATGATAGTACAATACTTCAAGATGCAATATGAGCTAAAGATGCAAAGATGCCAAGATAATTTCCAAAAGTATCAAGATTGCAAGAAGATGCAAGAATGAGGAGAGAGTCTCATTTTAAAGAAATTAGAAATGAGCGGACGGTCAAGATTAAGAGGCAAAAGAATGAGCAACGGTGAAGATTAAGTCTTGGTTGATCCATGTGTTCATGTCTTTAAGAGGAAAAGCAATGAGTGGTTGAGATAAAGAGGCAAAAGCCTTCTTCAAAACTCAAAAGATTCCACCTGATTGGAAAGTGCACTTTATGTGGAGGGATTTTCTTTTTATTTTTATTTTTAGAAAAGTGATTTTCATGTGCACTTAGGATAAAGGGGTCTTTTATTATTTAATTAAAAGGGGGGATGTTCTTTTAATTAAATAAGCATAGAATAAAGTGGTCAAACTTTAGGATATAATCAAATAAATGATTAATTAATTAAGCAGAATTGATTTGATGCAAAGCAATGGTCTAATATTTTAATTTAATTTTTCATAAAGGGGGCTTATAGTTTATTAGACCAAAATTGGTTGACTACATTTTCCCATCTTTGGGTCACTATGCGAGTGAGCACATTGAGTCAAAGAAAATGATGAAAAGCAGACAGTTGATATGAAGCAATGAAATATCTTGAGAGACACTTGTTAGAATGATTTTAGAATAACTGAGAGGGGGGTGAATCAGTTATCCTCAGGTCCATATGTACCAACAGAACTTTTCAACAAACTTAGATTTAATCAGCAACATAAAACTTGTAGTCCACAGTCCAAAAGTAATCAACTTGCAGAATATAAAACTTTCAACAACATTCACATCAAATAACATTCACACAAGTATAACACTAAGATTTAACATGGAAACCCAATTTGGGAAAAATCACTAGTAACATGGTACTAAATTTCACTCTTCTGAAGTGAGCTCTGTGAGAAGCCAACCATGTTAAAGGTTTACAACACACATTGTTATGTGTGACCCTATTAAAGGATTTAATCACCCTGTTAAGAGTGGCCTTCTTAGAGGGCTTAAGAACATTCCATTAGAATGTCACCTTGATTAAAGGGTTTACAAAATGACTGTTAGGTCAACCTTGATTAAAGGATTTTGATTGATACAATGGTTAGAAAGTAACAGTAGGTTCTGATCTGAAATATACAACTCACTTTTGCAAATACAGATCCACTACACTCATGTTAATTTACTGACTGACCTTCATTACCATCTCCATCTCTAATCTACTCAGAAATTTCTTCAAGCTATCACCTCAACCTTGTTCAGCTCTTCACAACTCTTCTTAACCTTCTGCTTGGGTTCGTCAGTCAATAACATCAACCTCTTTCCACACACTTCATAAGAATTGTTTCAATTGTAGATTCCAACAATCTCCCTCTTTGGCATTGATGGCAACAGCACATGTTCTACCATACAATCCAAAAATATGTAATGAAGCAACTTCAGTCAACTCCCTCTGTGTATTAGATCTTCATTAATATCCTTAGCTTCATTCAGATTCTCAACCAAGTACCAGCTCCCTCTTGGATAGATTTCACTCTTTATATGTTCATCATTTTACTGAATCTCTCCTTATTCAATCTCTCCCTCTTTGCTTTTCTCTCAGGTTTACTAAATCTCTCCCTCAAGTTTACTCTCGACAACTCCTTTTGAGTCTCTCCCTCTTTGACAACAATGCCAAAGACATTCATCTTCACCATGTAGATATCTTCATGTCAGTTCTCTAAATTTTATTACTCCCTCTTTCATCTTGCTTATGATTGATCAACATCTTTTGCTTTACTTTTCACAACTATAGGCAACTCCTAAAGTGTGATGCAATGATCTTATATGTTACTAGGTAGCCTCAGTTAGGGGAATCAACCCTAATTTACCTCTAAGATATTTATGAGCATCTTTGGGTAATGCCTTAGTGAATATATATGTTAACTGTTCTTTTGTATTCACATACTCCAATCTCACTTCTTTGTCTTGAACTAGCTCTCTCAAGTAATGATACTTGATAGCAATATGCTTAGTCTTAGTGTGCATTACAAAATTCTTTGATATGTTGATAGCACTTGTGTTATCATAGAAAATAACAATTGGCTCAATGATTTCCTCCTCCATACCTTTAACAATTGCTTAATCCACACTAAATTTGAACAATTCATTGCTGCTGCTACATATTCAACTTCTACTGTAGATTGGGAAATGCAGTTCTATTTCTTGCTTGTCCAAGAGACTAATCTCTTTCCTAGAAAGAATGTGCCACCACTTGTACTCTTTTTGTCATCCACATTTTCTGCCTAATCTGCATCAGTGTAAACTTTCAGTTCAAACTTGTCATTCTTCTTGTAATACAATCCATAGTTCGTTGTTCCTTTTAGATATCTCAATATCCTTTTCACTGTCATCATGTGGTTCTCCTTAGGATTTGCAGAAAATTTTGCAACAATCCCAACTTCTAAGGCAATATCTGGTTTGTTATGAACAAAATATTATTGCTTTCTAATCATAGATCTATACAAGGTTTGATTTAATTCAGTTGTATCATCAGTTTTTGATAGTTTTTGTCCAGTAGTCATGGGTGTACTTACTAGTCTAGAATCTTCCATACCAAAAAATTTCAGTATCTCCTTGACATACTTAGATTGAATAATATAGATACCTTTCTTCATCTGATAAACTTGCAAATCAACAAAGAATTTGATCTCACCAAACATAGACATTTCAAATTCAGTTTACATTTCTTTTGAAAATGTTTGACATAGAGCATCTTTTCCTCCACATACAATATCATCAACAAAGATTTCAGCTAACAATATCCGTTTACCTTTTCCAGTCTTCAAATAAAGGTTGTTGTTGTCATTTGTCCTTACAAATCCAATCTTTATCAAATAATTGTGCAATCGCTCATATCATGCTCTAGGGGCTTGCTTCAGTCCATACAGTGTCTTATGTAGTTTACAAACCATGTTCTTCTTGCTTAGGTCAACAAATACTCTTGTTTGTTCAATGTATACTTCTTACAGTATTCCATTCAGAAATGCAGATTTGACATCCATTTGATACACTTTGAATCCTTTAAAAGCTACATATGCAAGTAGAGTTCTCACTCCTTCCAATCTTGCAACTGGGAAAAATGTCTCCCCATAGTCAATGCCTTCTTCATGTGCATATCCCTTGCATACCAATCTACCTTTGATCCTAGAGACTTCTCCATGTTCATTTAGCTTATTTATGAATACCCACTTTGTTTCAATAACATTCTTGTCTTCTCATCTCAGTACTAATGTCCAGGTTTTATCTTTTCTATCTACTCTATTTCTTCATTCATGGCTTGAATCCAATTTTCACTCTCTAAAGCATCTTTCACTATCTTAGGCTCAAATTCACAAAACAAACATGTTTGATCTTTTAACTTATTTCTTGTCATAACTCCAGATTCTTTATCTCCAATGATTTGTTTGGGCTTATGATGTCTTCTCACATACTGTGTTAATGTAGCCTCATATCTCCTTTCTACTTGTTCTTGATCTTTAGGTTCATCTTATAGATTCTCTGCCTCCTCTCCTAATTGCTTGACAGCATCCTCCTGATGCTCGACATTTTCTTGTTGTGGCTCAGCAGGTTCATGTTGTTTCTCAGCATCTGGTTCAAATATATTACTAGCCTCTCCTTCCATGTATACAAAAGATCTATAATCTTCAGGTTCTTGCTTGCACTCAACTTCATTCTTTTCTGCATATTCATCAACTCTAAAATTTGCACTTTCCACAACTTTGTTAGTGTTAGAATTCAAACACTTGTAAGCTTTGCTCTTAGTGGAATATCCTAGGAATATGTCATCACTTTATTTCTCAGTCATCGCTAAAATTTTACTTCTTGGTAAACATTGTCTTCGCTCGGTTAATTATTTGTTACTCGGCAATTACTAATACTCGATCGACACTAAATTTTCTCGGCTTATGCTGGTGCTCAGTTGACACTAACATCACTCGGCTTAAACTCAATTTCTTCTCTTTTGCTTGGTTAAGCCTATGCTTCAAATTTATTAACTTCTTCACTTAGTGTTAAAGATAAAACAACACATTACCTTGTTAATGTGCCAACGAATCAAGTACCCATTGAAGTATCACATAACTCAACCTTTCATTAGGTTCTCTTGTTATCTCCTCTTTTCAAATCATTTTCATCAATCAAAAGATATGGTACTCTACTAGATAGTTATTGTCTTACCAGATAAGGTTTGACATCAATGACAATATAACAATTGTTTCAATTGTAGTTTCCAACAACACTATCTCTGAACCTAATCAAACGAAACACAACAAGGTAGTAAGAGTTTCAATGCACAGTTTAATGTGAAGTGATGAAACTAAACATTGAAAGACAACACAATACCAGAACTGAAATGATGCGATGAGAACCGATATGTCCAAGATCATATTAAAGCAGCTTGAAGAATCTCAACTTGATGTGTAGTGATGAAGTTGAGATGCCCCTACCGATGATAGCATGGTCAATTTACAACTTTGAAAGATCAATGATAGATTATTCTTGCCCCCTCGGGATCGAAATCGAAATGATGTTGAGGAGATAAGTAAATCGAGATTAGATAGGGTCTGAGATGATTGATGATCAATTCAGAGAGATTAGAAAAGTATTTGAAACAAGTCTGACCACAAAACGATGAGAATTTGCCCCAGATTGAATAAGTTTGACCAGAAAGGTATAGCATTAGAATTAGATCAAAGAAAGTGATTAAGAAGAAATATGATCATTTTTTGTCTCAAAGGATGAAAAGATAAGCCTCAGAAGAACTTGTGAAGTACGATTATGGAATCTCAACTGGTCATTGGTGGTACCGATGTAGTCATATCAAGAATGTTCAAGAAGGCTAAGAATTTGATCATAGTAGAATCAGGCAAATGGAGAATGGTTTGTCCACAAAAGAAGTGCAAAGAATGTGGAATCTTGATTTGGATATATGGGGAGAATTCCCTTGGTGCGTTGATAAGGAATTCATTATGCTTTTGCTGAGTCAATTTCATAATGGAAACCTAATGTTGGATAAGCCCTATCAGGTGACAAAGAAAGGAATTAAAGATATTACATGATTATGCAACATTGGAGATGTACCAAGAAAGAAGACAATCAATTACAATGAGGTGAAGGAGTTGACTATTATTGAGCATGTTCAGCATGCATTCCAAATAAATACAATTATTGATCTAGTGGTGATGTATGTCTCCTATGGCATTTCATATAAAATATGGTTTTAAATTTGTGATTGGTCAACATCGGCTATGTTTGTTTATGCAAGATGCCATTAGAAAATTTTCTTGAAAATGTGAAGATGACTATTGAGGAAGGTTATGCGTTTATATTTGGTTAATTGGTGATGTACTTAGCATTTTATTTCATGAGATCATTACTTGGTAAATAGAATGTCGATAAATAGATTTGCACATATCTAGGGTCTTTGGAAAATTGTCCAAATGCTTGTGAAGCATATTTCATTGCATTGCAGCTGAGTGTTTGTTTCAGTTTAGTTATTTTTGGTGCAGTGGTGGTAAGTCATGATGAGGAGGGCTCCTCTTCGAGATAGAAAAGATTAGAAGTTGTTGTCGGTGGTTCCACTCCAGAAACTAAGAGAAGAAGCAGGGATAAAGGGAAGGAAGTTATTACCATTTTGAAATATGAAGATGAAAAAGATAAGGAAGAGAGTGTGGCAAAAGAAAAGGAAAAAAAAGAGGAAGAAGAGGTGGAGAAAGATGCGGTTTCTCTGACAGAATCTAATTCTATGGATTTTGATGAGGTCCAGACTTTGTTGGAGATGGTAAATATGACAGGATTGGTAGAATGTGGACAGGTTGTTCATCTATGAACAAAACTTTGGTGATGGAAATGCTAACTGATTACTTGGTTAGTAAAAGGATCACAATATCTAGTGTGTTTGGTATGTTACTAGCTAAATTAGTCAATGACATTGAAAACAATTTATTGCAGTCAAGATATCTCTAGAGAAGAAATGTATGATTGCAAAGTAGAAACTTTCTAGAGTTATCGGTGAAACAAAGGATTGTGTGAAGGAAATTGAAAATATATATAGGTATTGTCTTTGGTGGTCTATTGTTGTAGACAATTTCAGAGGAAGAAGAAAAGTAATTGAGAAGGAATTGAATGAGTTGGGAAAGACATATGATGTCTTCAAGGACAAAGTTGGAAAAAGGAGGACTAGAGTTGGTGAGCTTCAAACGGAGTTGTAGTTACAAACACAGAGGGAAGACCAGATAAAGACATTTTGGTTAGTGAAGGACATTGTAGAAGTTCGATTGGACCATGTTGTCGGCATCCTTGCTGATACAGAAGATTATGACCAATAGTTTTAGTCTTCAAACAGGAGTAAATCTTTTGAAAAATTGATTCACTGTGACAGTTTGTGTGCCCAGTTAGGGGCTGATATTGCTAAGTAAAAGAAGGAGCTTCCAATTTTGAAGGAAAGGTATAAGAAAGTATTTTATGTAAAAGTTGTTGTGTTTCTTTGACACTCTTCATTTTGTTTGGCCCCTTTCCATTGTGGCAAAAAGGGGGAGAGAAAGAAAGGAACACAAAATATGATATGAAATATCTACCCAGGGGGAGTTTTTGGTTATGAAAATCTGAGTTCTTTGTGTTTGTGAAATTTTGGTGTTTTACAATCAATGTCAAGGGGGAGATAGTTAGATTTAAATGTTGCTAGCATTGGTTTTCATTGATGTCAAAACCTTCATACCGACATCTTGGCGGTATCGGTTGGTTGTTGGTAGTTTTGGTTATGTACATGTTGTTTGTCGATAAAGTATCAAAGGTTTCAGTTATTCACAGGAGAAGATCAGTACGTGCAATTTTAATGTTACATGGCATGTGTACTTGGTTTTACTCATGGGTCACATACTTTGGTACACGTGTGCCTTCGGTAATCAGTGGTGCATGGTATTTTCTATCAGTTATTGTTGACTATTGCTTAAAGTGTTCTTCCAGATGTTCCTGATATCTAGACTTTCTTGTAGTTCTTCAATTGGCTTTTGGTATCTTATTTTTGACATGTTCTATCTAGTTTCATCTATCGATGGGTTCAGAAGGTTTGGCGATCAAGACATGGTCTTGGTTGTGGTGTTCCAACAATTTCGGTAAATGTAATGTGCATTATAAACATCTTAAGTGGGACCTATATTTGTGTCACGTGGTAGCATGTTGTTGTAATACCCAAAAAATGGGCTATAGGTTCATTAACCTCCTACATCTTCAATTCGAACAAAATCGACATTGAAGTCCTAACCTAAGGCACATCTACATATTATTAAATCCTAATTGATTATCCTAAATTCTGCATCGGAGAATATTCCTAGTAATATTCCTAATTTATCATAATTATTCTTAATTTAATAAATATTTGGTGATAAATCTTATTTATCCTAAAGTTTGATTTAATAATTGATTAACCCATAAATCAATTGTTTTAACTCAAAAATCAATTAAGTTGACGATAAATCACTTTATTTATTTAATTAATTCATAATTAATTGTGCACATTCAAAGAGCAGTTAAACTCAAAATCAGGAAATCAATGCAAGTTGTTAACTTTTGGAAACTCAACATTTTATTTTGAGTTCAAAGTTGATCTAAACTTTTGATTTGAGTTAAAAAGTTGTTCTTGCATGCTTTTGCATAATTTTTGAGAGTTCATTATTCTTAATTTCTTGATAACTCAAAAATCAACCTAAGTTCATCAAGAGTGATTTACGACTTTTCTCTTGCATCCTCAAAGCCCTAGATTTCTATAAAAACAAATCTCAGCTCTTCATAATTACAACACTCGAATTTGCACAATTACTCTAGCGAATTGGCAATTGAAGGATTGAGCATTTGCGACAGGCGATTTGTGAGATCTTTCATAGTTGATCATTTAGCTTTTACATAGTTTCTTATTCATAGTTTCATACTCATTCATAGCATTTTTAGATCAAATCTGCATTCCAATTTCATTCATTCTAGATTAATTTCATATAGTTTTTCATATTATTGCACAAAAATCCAAAAATATAGCTTAATATGCATTCATAATCTTTCATATTTTGCATTCAAATCCTTCATTTAGGTGTTGCATTGTCATTGGTCTAGGTTTGATCTGAGAGTATCATACTCGCACCTACTAGAAGGCAGTAAATCACCTGGTTAGTTTAGTTTCCATTTCATTGCACGATTTTAGTTTTTGGCTAACCGCTAATGTTTTACTGAAGCGTTGTGTCTACAGCTAGGTGCAAAATTCACACACATTTATGGCACCCACCGTGGGGCCCTGAAACGGGTTTACATCACCTTTCTATCAATTTCTTGTCATTTTCTAGTTAAAACTATGATTTTTGTTTTGTCTGTACATTTTCGTACGACTTTTGTCAGAAAGTCATTTCAAGAGATACCCAACGTCGTACGACAGGTGCAGATTTCAAGACTCATATCAGAGAGTACACACTGTCATTTGGAAGCCCGATTGTCGTATGAGAAGACACCCACAGTCGTACGAGTTTCCAGACTATCGTTTAGGAGGTAACCCATTGTCATACGAGTTTTGACTCCAGAATTCAATTGTCGTTTCAGCATTTTTGGTAGTTTTTCAAATTTTATTTTCAGATTTGGTCTAACAGTTAACCCTAACAATTGAAATCTTCTATTTTTTACTGATACTTATTGAATCTAATTGGAAAAAGCGCAACTAAATTGCTAAAACAGGTAAAAATCTACTAAGCGTGTTGCGAGGAATTTAGGTATTCTTCTCAAGCTGAGAACATTTCGATTTGGATTAAAACAAACTCTCATGTGTCAAGCTTGTGTGATTTTCTTTCTTTCATATCACAGACTTCATTTTGGGCTATAAAATGAACGTAGATTTGCTTTATGCATATCTGTTACACATAGTAAATAGGCCCTATGAACACTATTTGTGGATGATCTTGAGATATTGAGCTTATTTCGCTTATTTATTCATGTGAAGCTCCTGTTGACCAAGGATCCCCTTGTAGGTAGGGAAGGTACTGAGAGGGTCTCACATTCTACTAGATTCGTGTGTCTTCAACTTTAATTGATACATTCTCTCTCCGGAGGGGTTGATAGATCATAAGCAGTTGACGTCATAGATCTTTGTGAGATAATCTTGGTCTTAGCGTATCGAATTAATCTGTCTGCTTTGTTTTGGTTAAAAGTGAAAAGGTTAGGGGATTATGCTCTACTTCCTTTATGGATAGTACCAGAAACCCAGATCCTTGAATCTAATCTAGTCCCCCTGTGGTATCTTTTGTGAGTCATCTTTAGAGAAGGTTAACCATAGTGGACATTCCCTTAATTGGGTCAACCACGTGGATGGAACCTCAAGTGGTAATAGTCATTTTCGTCGTGGTAGCAGCAGCTACTATATAAATGTCTTTGTGGAGGAAATCTTCACAGGTGTGGTCTCTTGTTGGGCTGTCAGATCTCCCTAACAGCTCCTGATTGATTAATTTCTCGGACTGTGTCAAAACCCCAGTGCGCTTGGATTGGAGTTCACCCTCTTGAGATCATAAAAAATGTAGAGTCAAACCATTACTACAAACCCTAGTGAGGCCAAATTTTCATTTTTCTAGGAATATGTGCGTTATTGAAAAAAAATTTGGAACATACACGATTAGCACTCCTAGGAATTAGCACATTCAGTCACTTGATTGTTCATGCGCAGGGTTGCTTTGTCCCCTATTCATTGTTTTCAGACGTGCTTGGAATCACTTGCTTGCTATTTTGCGTGCTTGTTTATCTATTTGGCTACCGAAAATGAACGATCTCAAAATAATCTTCAAACCTGGACAGAGAAATTTGTGAACAATCTGAAATTGAAAACTAAAAATTGGCAAAAATCTGAAGTAAAAATCCTTTTTGGAGTCAAAAGTCATCCCATCAAGTTAGAAAGTCATACGAGTTTTGGCAAGTGTCATTTCAGAACCCCTGTATTGTCGTATGATAGCTTGTATAGTGTCGTACGAGTTTTGCCACCAGTCAAAAACAAAAGTCAAAAATCTACTATCAATTGTCATGCGAGTTTTGCAACTGTCGTACGAGTTTGTCAATTGTCATTTCACAGCATACCCACTGTTGTACGATCCTGTAGAAAGTCGTTTAAGAAAAATTGCTAGAAAGTGGTCAGAATTGTCAAAAACTCAATTTTTACAGCCTATTTCCAGAATCTGTTGAACAAATCATTGTGTCAGGAATAGAGCAGAAACTAGAACAAATTCATTCATTTTCCTCAAGTGGGCCTTTGAGTCTGATCTTGCCTTCTGGGTTATCGATTTGAGTCTTTTTCATTTTGTGTGAAAACCTTGTCAAAATTATCTTCAAATTCAGTCTTCTTGCTAAACGGCTAAGTGTTGTGAGTTCATGCCCGCCATCTGTTGGGCATCTACCCACACTACTGTGGCACAGTATCCTTCATTTACGTCCGATCTAATCTTTAATCACTTCAATCTTGACAAGGTTGCATCATTCGATCTTCTTGAATCAATTCATTCTTCAGTTGTCTTCATCTCATTCTTTTGTTTCACCCAAGGTTAATGGTGGAAACTAGAGCTTCGTCACACAAGAAATCCGGAGAAGCACTTAGCACCACACCTTTTACTATTCACAAGGGTCCCACTTTTGAGCAACTCTATAATTCTGGTCTTTACGAAGACAACAGTCTTGGCAATTTTCGATTGAAAACTAGTTACATACCCCCTCCATCAACTCACGGAGGTAATCAACAAACCCATCCTCAATGTAATCTAGGGAGCCCTAAAACTCCTAACATGTCTCACGGAGGGGCACAACATGGGTCTCAAGGACACCATTCTCAACATGGTGTGGATCAAGAACCTACACCTTCTGAAATTGTTTGATATCAAAACGATGATGACTTCAAGAAAATGATGAGGCATTTCTTGAAAGAAGATAGAAAGGCATACTTTCTAGAGTTAGCTCATCAAGGAGCTAAACTTCCTCCAAACTTTAATGTGGAAGATATCATTACACATGAGGAAGAAACTCTTATCATGGCTATGATGAAACAGATGCATGTCATGCAAGTCAAACTTAACAAACTTGAAAAAGAAAAGGAACCTAAGGAGTTCTCCATGGAAACTCTATGCCCTTTTCCATTTGATAAAGACTTGTACATGCCGCCATTCCCTAAAAGAGTGGAGATGCCTAAATATGATAAGTATGATGGAAACTCTAACCCTCAAGATCATGTCAGAGAGTTATGTACTCAATCTATGGAGTTTATGCACGAACCAACCTACTTAATGTGTCTTTTCCCTCGATCTCTGATAGGAGCAGCCATTCATTGGTTCTCTCGAATGCCTCCTACTATCAAAACTTTTGAGGAGTTAATCAAACTGTTCTATCAACAATACTCCTACAATATTCAACATCTGATCATCATAATCGACATCTGCAATCTAAAATAGTATCCAGGAGAACCAGTCCTGACATTTCTCAAGAGGTGGAGGAAGAAATTTTCTCTATATGCTAGACCCATTCCCGAAACTGAGAAGTTGGAAATCTTCATCAACAATCTTGTTCCAAAAATCAACTACCCTTTACAAATGCAAAATCATACATCTTTTGACAAGATGGTAGATAATGCGATCAAAATTGAGAAAGTACTTGTGAAAAAAGGAGACATCACACTTCAAAAAGACAAGTATGAATCTGGATCTAGTTCTAAGGAAAAGAACAAAAATTGGAACAAGAATAAAGGCATTGTCACAGATGGCGTTGATAATATACGTGCCCCATCTAAGGCACCTGCTTTCAATCTTACTATTGGTACCCAACCCATAAAAGCTTCCGAAGCTAAAGCAACAGAGTCCAACAAAAAGTTGTCTGATTACAAACCTTGGGCTACACATCCTAATCGCAAATTCACTCCTCTTGGAGAATCCTTGGAATCTACCATGAAAACTCTATTGGCAAACAAAATCATGTACTTGCCTAAGATGAAAGTCTTTGATCTGGAACGTAAACCAAAATGGTGGAGAGAGAATGATTTCTGTGAATTCCATCCAATAAAGGTCATAAGACTAATAACTGTGTTCACTTGAAGCACATTATACAAGATAAAATTGATAATGGCGACATCACGATTGACAATCATAAGAGTAATAATGATCATACAACATTCACAAAACCATTTCCTAAACATGGTAAAGCATATTCTTCTTCTCAGCCTAATATGGGTGCTAAAGTCAATTATGCCTACTCTAGAAACAATGTTGTTATCAATATGGTTGAACCATGCCTATCTGAGCGTTGCAATGTCATCACAATTGTAAGAAAAGATAGAGAAAATCAATCAGCTAATGCAGTTACTTGATCACAAGCTCAGGCACACCTACAAGGACAAATACCAGATTCATCCAATGTCCCTAAGGTGCCTTTCAATCTTTCATCTACTTCTAAACAGAAGGCTACATCTAAATCTTCAAATCCTAAAGACACGAGGCCTACTTCATAGAGTATTATTCAACAACTCCAGCACACAAATGCAAAAATCTCCATGTTTGAGTTGCTTCAGATATCTCCAGCTCATAGAGCCATTCTAGACAAAGCTCTGCTCGGACCCAATGTTCCCGATAACCTTGATTTAGACAGATTCCAGACTATGGTTGGTCATCTTACGTATCCACAGTACATTTCCTTTTCAGAGGAAGATGATAACTCCTTGAGTCACCCACATAACCAGCCCTTGCATATTGAAGTCTTGATCCAAAACCGTCATGTCAAACGTTTGTTGATAGATGGGGGCATTGGTCTAAACATTTGTTCCTTCAGCTTGATTGCACAATTGGGATTTTCAGAAATAGCCATTGATCCCAGGAAGAAGATAACTATCAAAGCATATGATGAGCAAGAAAGATCTTCCAAAGGAACAATTGTCTTATCTATCAAAGCAGGCCATGTCATCAGAGGTACTATATGTCAAGTTCTTGATCTACCTTTGGCTTACAACATCCTTCTAGGGAGACCCTGGATACATGAAATGAAAGCTATTCCTTCTACATTCCATCAGTGTTGAAATTTCCTTATGAAGGAGTAGAGGTGACGATTCCAGCTGATCTATATACAACTTGCAATACCTTGAAAGAGAGTGTTGATAAACTTGTTCCCAATAATAGAGAATCTTCCACTAAGCAAACAGATGTAGCATCCACGTCCAAGATGGAAGACATTGCTAAAGAGGTTAAGATCAAAGAAAATGGTATGGGAGAATATACTATAAAATAGTCCCTATCTCTCCTAAGTCTTATGGGAAAACTCTAAAATAGTCCAAACTAGAGTCTAAAGAACCTCTTGAAGCATATAAAGGAAATTTTGTTGTAGAACAAGTATCTAAACAAGAGTTTGAAGAAGATGAAGCCGTGCTTGCATGGCTATACAAAGATGAACCTAAATCTCAAGTGGTTCAAAAATGTGATGCTAAAATACTGAATATCCCTTCTAAGTCATATGGCCCAGGGGTCAAATTGATCACAAAAATGGGATATAAAGGAAAAGGACCTCTAGGACTACAGGGTAAAGGTCTTCTGTCACCTCTTGATCATCCTAGCTGAGCAAACAAGAATACAACAAGTCTAGGATACACGAAGAAACCTTTCTATCTTAGCAAGAACTCCCTACATGTTTTAGAACAAGTTAAGCCCTCCGTAGCAAATCAACTAAAGGGAGAAACAACAGAACAATCTGATAGTAATGATTCAGACACCACTGAAGATCTCATTCCCTATGAGCGTTTGCCTAAATAAATAAAAGACCTCCTTGAAGCTGAAGATGATCCAATAAAAAGAATTAATGTAGTACACACACAAGAACCTATTATAGAGCAAGAGATAGTTGCAACACAAGAACCAGCTAATCTCGAAGGCAATCAAACAGACAAAGAGGAAGGTGGTAGTTATTCTGAGACAGATTTCCATGAGAATGAATTCAAATCGAAATCTGAGGGAAACCCTTCTTGGGGTATTCATCCTTACTTTACTCATGTTCTTAGGTTTCCTAGAGGTCTAGATGAAGAAACAAAAGATGAATCAACTGACTATGAATGGGGAGTCATTCCAGAACCAGATGAACTTATCACAGAAAAGCATGTTGATGTTATTCACCAATATGCACCTAAACCCATCGTAAGTCTAGAGAGAAATGATGAACTTATCGAGTCTGATCCACTAATGGCTGAAGTGGATTTCCACAATGACATTGACCCTATTCACAAATTGAACGTCTTAAGTTGTAATATCACCTTTGAACTTGAGCGTCGGGTTAGGACCAATGATGATAGATCCATATCTATAAACATTCTTTCCCAATCTTTTACCACTTTGACTATCCAACATCCTGACCTTCTTGACCAAATGTCCACAAACTTGAACCAAGGTAGTTATACCTTTCCCAATGACTATGCCCTTGCTTGCTACCTAAATGCAATTGAGCCTATGAGGACTTCCATCAGTGAACCGAATGTTAGCATGACGGAGTAGGACATCAAGTATCTTAGTCAGAATAATAAGAATAAGAATAAAAAGAAAAGGAGTTCTGAGGGTGAAAACCACTTTGTGGTAGTCTCAGAACCTGCAAAAATAAAAATAAAATATGTATCCGAAGGTGAAAACCTCTCTGAGGCACCTAAGGATGAGATATTTGATGTCCTCCCGAGTCATTTACAGGACAGATCTCCAGTTCTAATTGAGCCCACTCAATCTATCAATTTGGGAACAGCAGAAGAACCACAGTTGATCCATGTAGCACAATCTTTATCAGAAGAAGAGAAGCAAAAATTTACAATATTCTTAATAGAAATGAAGATCAACTTTGCATGAAAATATTAAGATATGCCAGGGTTGGATCCTGATCTTATAATGCACCATTTGTCTATAGCTCCAAATGTCAAACTTGTTAAGCAAAAATTGAGAAAGATGCATCCACATGTTGCACTCTTGGTAAAAGTTGAATTAGAGAAGCTCCTAAAAGCCAGATTTATCCGAGTTATTGATTACACTGAATGGATCTCTAATATTGTACCTGTTTCAAAACCAGAAAAATCAATAAGAGTATGCACAGATTTCAGAGATGTAAACACAGCATGGCCTAAGGATGATTTTCCATTACCTAACATTGATATGATAGTGCACATGACTGCGGGTTTTGAGATGTATTCTTTGATGGATGGTTTTTCTAGATATAATCAAATCAAAATTGCTCCAGAGGATCAAGAGAAAACTGCTTTCACATGTGCATAGGGTACCTTCTGTTGGAATGTCATGTCATTTGGGCTTAAGAATGCTGGTGCTACATATCAAAGAGCTATGACTTCTATTTTTCATAACATGATGCATCGAACTATGGAGGATTATGTTGATGATACTTTAGCAAAATCTATGATTAGAGCTGAACATCTAAATGACTTGAGCAAGATACTCGACAAAATGGAAAAATTTAGTCTCAGACTAAATCGTAAGAAGTGTGCTTTTGGTGTCACTTCTGGAAAGATTTTGGGCTACATTGTTTCAAAGAAAGGCATTGAAGTTGATCCAGCTAAAGTTAAAGCTATCATGGAGATGCAACCTCCCAAGAATATTAGTCAAATGAGAACATTGCAAGGGAGAGTTCAGTCTATCAGACGCTTCATATCTCAACTAGCAGACATATCACAACCTTTTACAAAGACATTACATAAAGGTGTGACATTTGCATGGAGCGAGGAATGTGAAAATAATTTTGATCATATCAAGAAGTATCTATCAAATCCTCCTATCTTGATGCCTCCTATTCAAGGGAAGTCATTGATCTTATATGTCTCTGCAACAGATACCTCACTGGGGGCATTACTTGCACAACATGATGAGAACAAGAAGGAAAGAGCTATATACTATATCAGTAGAATATTGGTGGCATACGAAAAGAACTATTCTATGATTGAAAAGGCTTGTCTAGCTGTGATTTTTGCTTCACAGAAACTGAGACATTATATGTTGGTTCATACCATACATTTAGTAGCTAAAATTGATCCACTAAAGTACCTATTAAGCAAGGCTACCCTCACAGGTAGATTAGCTAAATGGGTCATGCTCTTAAGTGAATTTGACATTGAATATGTTGAAAGAAAAGCTATTAAAAGCCAAGTTAATGTTGATCAGTTAGCAGATGCACCTTTGTTCGATGACACAACAATGCAAATGGAATTTCCAGATTCCTCTATCATGAATCTTTCTTCTAGAGAATAGAAATTGTTCTTTGATGGCTCCTATACATAGAATGGATCTGGAGCAGACATTTTGTTTATCACTCCTCAAGGATACTCCATTCCTAACGCATTTAGAATCAAATTTCCTTGTACAAACAATATTGTTGAATATGAAGCCCTTTTGAATGGTATGAAAATAGCAATTGAGTGGAGAGTATCAGAACTACACATTCATGGAGACTCGCAATTTGTAATCTATCAAGTCAATGATGTATATCAAACGAAAGATGAAAAGCATGTTCCATACAAGAGAATGGTAGATGATCTAAAGAAATATTTCATATCTATCACATTTGAGCAAATACCTAGAATAGAGAATAAGGTTGTCGATGCAATGGTAACATTATCTACTTTATTACAGCAGCCTGAACATGAGCTACGCTACGAGTTCCTAGTGGAAGTACTATCTTATCCTGCATATGACTACCCTGGTACCCGTATGATCTGCACTATTGTGGGTCATGATTCATCCCGATACAAAAACCTTTTCTGCTATCTCCAAGACCAAATCATTCCCGATTCCTTCAACCACCATGAAAAATGTTACCTTATCCGCAATGCGTCCCGGTATGTCATCATTGGTAACGATCTGTATAAACAAAGTCTAGATGGTACACTTCTTAGGTGTTTAGAATGCGAAGAGTATCAACGTGCATTAGAGGAAGTCCACGACGGTATATGTGGATCACATTCTAATGGTTTAACACTAGCTCGAAAACTTATTAGGGCCGGGTACTATTGACCTAAGATGGAAAAAGAGGCAATCAAATTTGCTAAGAATTGTCAAAAATGTCAGATACATGGTAAGTTGATTCATGCTCCAGGGAGAGATCTAATTCCCTTCACTACACAATGGTCTTTTCACCAATGGGCATTTGATCTTATAGGATCCATAAATCCTCATTCTTCTAATGGGCATACCCGTATAATAACAGCTACAGATTATTTTATGAAGTGGATAGAAGCAGTTCCCTTGACTCAAGCAATTGGTAAACAAATTTCTATGTTCATTTTGAACTACATCATTTGCAGATATGGTATTCCACACTCTATAGTCACAGATAATGGTAGACAATTCAACAATAGAGACTTAGATGATTTATGTGCCAAATTCAAGATTACACAACATTAGTCATCTATCTATTATCCTCAAGGGAATGGACAAGCAGAGGCTTCTAACAAGAATCTATTGAAAATCTTGCACCAAACAATTAATAAGACAGGAAGAGACTGGCATCTCATCATCAATCCAGCTCTGTGGGCCTACAGAACAAATATCAGAACGCCCACTGAGGCTACACCTTTCGCTTTAGTTTATGGGTCTGAAGCGGTACTGCCTATTGAGGTTGAAATCCCATCACTAAGAATCAAAATGCATGGTCTAGTAACTGATCATGACTACAGAGTGTCTAGGTTGCAAGAACTTAAACTACTAGATGAGCGCAGACAATCAGCGTATGATAATCTCAGAGTATATCATAAGAGAATGTCTAGAGGCTACAACAAGAAAGTCAGACACAAAGAATTTCAGGTTGGTCATCTAGTCTTGAGAGAGAATCCTAAAAATCAATCACATAGAGAATGCAAAGGGAAGTTTGAACCCAACTAGCTAGGTCCCTTTGTAATCACTGCTACTTTTGGCTCTGGTGCCTATCAACTCTCAACGACTGAAGGAGAACAGCTCCGAGAACTAATCAATGTTCTCCATTTGAAGAAATTCTATGCCTAAGGCATTCAGTCTATGCTAAAATGTCCTAAAAAAATCTTAGAAATTGGAAAAAGTCCTGAAAAAATGAACATCTTGGTGAAAACCTAGCAATAGGCACCTTGATGGTTCACAAAAAAAATATCAAAAATATCAAAAAAAATAAAAAAAATTAAAAATTAAAAAAAATGAGAAAAAAAAAGTGCCTTAGTGAAAACCTGGAAACAGGTGCCTTGGTAGCAAAAATAGAATCTCTGCCAAGATGGTGAAAACTTGGCAAACGGGGGCCACTTGTTCAAAACACTTCATTTATCAGCGCAATCTTGGTCTTTCCCAACTTTTAGTCTGCTTTAGTCTGTATATATCCTTGTTTCAATAAAGTCGGTATGTACACCAATCAGCTCAAGCGTTTATATCATATCAATGCTTAACACTTGGGGGCAATCAAAGTCATATCCTGTGGTCTCCAGTATACCTCAGATGAGTCATGTCCAGTTAGAGTCCTTTGAAGCTTTATCCGAGTCTATCTGTCTGTCTCCTCTCTAGAAAGGGATTATGCATTTACAACAACATAATCAAACATCAACACAAAATGAAAACAATATGTGCTTCATGATTTTATCTCCTTGTATGCTTACTGATTCACATTGAGATTTTTGCATATTTTTTTCCCATGAGCTCTTCGATGATGTCCTTTACAAGATTTAGAGAGTGATGACTGGGGGCATAATATTTTCTTTGTTTTCTTCTTGTATGTGAAAATCTAACAACTTTGAAAATTTTGGATTGAAATGGTGTCCGTCTGTAAGAGCCTCTATCTCGAATTGGATAGTCTTGAGTACCTCGACCATTGATACCTGAAAAATTCAAGGAAGTTTGATCTAACAATTGTTTTTCTGAGTGAGTTCTTTCTCCTACTGTGAAATGCGATATTGCCTAAGCATGTGAACAATAAAGGATCACTATGTTAGAATAACTGAGACGGGGGGTGAATCAGTTATCCAAGTCCCAAAACAATAATGAGTAATCCAAAATATTGTTTCTCTAATTTATGTCAGTCGATGAACATATATATGATTCACTGTCAGTGTTTTTACCGATCTTTAGTTAAAGCTTTTTAGTAGTTACCGATCAAATCAAATAGCTAAAATGTAAAGTATGATAATAAACAATCATCACAATAAACACATAACACAATGATTTAACATGGAAACCCCGTTAAGGGAAAAACCACTTGGGAACCGGCAACCCAAAAATTTCACTCTTCTGAAGTGAGGCCTGTGAGGACCCAACCTTGTTAAAGGTTACAATACACACTGTTAGGTGTGACCTGGTTAGAGGATTTTGCACTAGAAGTTGTCTTTCAATCTTATGTCACTCACTGTACTGATTTACAGGATAACAATGTTTCACTTGTCAAAATGAAACACAAATAAGACTTAAAAGTCCACTCGGTTAAGAGATTTTCACTGTTTACAATTATTAGAAAGTAATAGTAGGTTGATCTGCCTTAATACAACAAATTGCAGTTGCAGATCAGTGTTATGCTCAACAATGTTTTCTGACCAATATATCACTTCAGATCTAATATCAATATCACTTACAAACAATCAGTTATGTGCTCGGTGTAGCTCGGTTTGTTCATTGTGCAGCTCGGTTCAGTAACCTGTTTGATCAGAAATGCATGAATGCTAGTTCACGCTCAACTTCTGCAGTATCTCCTTTTTCTTCTTTGATTTTTTTCTTTAAATAAACATGTAAGCCGTTTTATTTTCATCCATCAGATTTTGCCGCTTAATCATATCCACTGATTTTGCCGCTTTAAACTTCCTCGGCTGATGTGTCATTAACACGTTTCAATCTCCTTCGTCAGATCTTCCTTGAATTTTGTTAGTCGTAGATCCTTGTAACAAATTTTGACTTTTCACCTTGAAATCATGCGAATCTAGCTCATCAGTTTTGTCGTCAAATTGTCTAGTCGACAATATCATTAAATGCTTTTCTGTTCTCCTCAGTTAACAAAGAAATGCATCTGTAAACCTTCATCAGTTAAACTTGTGCTCGGTATACAACACACTGCATCGATGTATACTGTCGTTGGTGTTTACACTGAGGATCTCGGTAAACATTAAACTGTTCTCTTTTACTGACCAACACTGCTTTGTGTCTTTTAGTTCCTTTCTCCATAATAGATGAATACAAAATACTAAAGTCAATATAATGAGAACAAAGACTCATCAATAAGTTATCCAATGCATTCGTTATCCTTATCTGTTGTGACCTTCTTTCACCATTCTTCAGATGTCTCGGTAATGATAACTTACAAGATAAGTACTGTCAAACTAATAAGAAACTAGTTGACATCAATGACATCATAATACTGATTTAACATATTGTATATCTATACAACTACTTTTCATGTGATCTTCAATCACTGTTTCAACAATCAGTTGTAAGTCAGTTGTAGGTTCAACAATCTCTCCCTTTGGCATTGATGGCAACTCAAATAATATGAATGTACCAAACATATACTCTACAACTCTGTCTGTCATAAGCTCTCCCTTAGTTCATCCTTAACTCTTCCTGTTCAGTATTCTCACCCTTTGTCTTTACAGTACAGATTCTCTTCCTTTCGCTCATTCATATTGGCCTATTTTCTCCCTTTGACAATAATGCCAAATGAACAAAATAAACAAACATCAGTCTTGTCCAAACCTCTTCATTGTATCTCAGTATACTAATATCTCCATCTGTTCTTCAAACTTAATCACAACCTGGAACTTAATCAAAGTGCGATCTATGCTAGCATCAACATGAGTGATCTTCTGATATAATAGGTTGATGAAGCTTTCTAGATCACCTTAGTGACCGATAGACAGGGGACGAACCCCGCGTCTATTCCTCAAGTAGTCAAAAGTGTCTTTCGGCAGAGGCTTTGTAAAAATGTCTGCAAGTTGTTCTTTTGATGTAACAAAATCCAGTTTAACTTGCTTTTCTTGAACTTGTTCCCTTAAGTAATGATACTTAATTGATATATGCTTTGTTTTTTAGTCCATTACCGGATTCTTTGATATGTTTATAGCACTAGTGTTGTCACAATATATAGTCATTAGATCAGTGATCACCTCATTCATACCTTCCAACACTTGCTTGATATAGGCTATATTGGAGCAGTTTGTTGCAGCAGCAACATATTCAGCTTCAGCTGTTCACTGAGAAATACAACTCTGCTTCTTGCTTGTCCAAGTTACAAGTCTGTCTCCAAAGAAAAATGCTCCTCCAATTGTACTTTTTCTGTCATCCACATTACCAACCCAGTCAGCATCAGTATACACTTTCAGTTCAAACTTTCCATCTCTTGAATACCATAAACCATAATCTTCTATCTTCTTAAGATATCTCAATATCCTTTTTGTTGCTATCATATGTGATTCTTTGGGATTTGCAGAAAATCTTGCAACTATTCCAACAACATGAGCTATATCCGGTCTACTGTGAACTGCATACATCAACTTACCAATCATGGATCGATAAAATGTCTGATTTACCTCGGTAGTCTCATCTTCCTTTGTCAACTTACATCCAGTAGCCATCGGTGTTCCCACTGGTTTTGCATCTTCCATGCCGAATGTCTTCAATACCTCCTTTATGTATTTCTATTGAGTGATGAAGATTCCATCACTATGTTGAATCACCTGTAGTCCTAGAAAGAACTTAATCTCTCCAAACATAGACATTTCAAATTCCTTTTGCATCTCATCAGCAAATGCTTTACATACAATATCTCTACCTCCAAAAATTATATCATCAACAAATATTTCAGCTATGATAATAGTATCATCAGTGTTACCTTTCATATACAAATTACTATTATCACTTGTCCTAATAAAGCCAATACTTAACAGATAGGTGTGCAACCTTTCATACCATGCTCTCAGTGCTTGTTTCAGTCCATACAGTGCTTTGTGCAGTCTACAAACCATATCTCGGTTGTCTGGATCTTCAAATCCTTCAGGCTGTTCAATGTAGACCTCCTCTTCAAGTATTCCATTCAAGAAAGCAAACTTGACATCCATTTGGTATACCTTAAATTTCTTATGTGCAGCATATGCCAGTAACATTCTGACACCCTCAAGTCTTGCAACAGGTGCAAATATTTCACCATAGTCAATTCCTTCTTCTTGCGCATATCCTTTACATACAAGTCTTGCTTTATTTCTTGTCACTTCTCCATTTTCATTCAGCTTATTTCTTAAAATCCATTTAGTACCAATAACATTTTTATCTTTAGCTCGGGGTACTAAGGTCCAAGTCTTATTCTTTTCTATTTGCTCAATCTCTTCAGTCATTGCTTTGACCCATTCTTCATTATCCAAAGCGACTTGTACATTCTTAGGTTCAAATTCACAAACTAAGCAAGTACATTGTCTTGTTTGCATTCCAGCATCTTTGTTTCCAATAATCTGACCTTTAGGATGATGTCTTCTAACAAATCTTGCCAGTATCCTAAATCTTCTATCTTGTGCATCATGTTGTGTATTCGGTTGTGCATTATGTTCTGGTTCATTAGCTTGCTCGGGAGCTCCTCCTTGATCACCGGTATGTTCAGTCGGTTCTGTCGGTTGTGGTACATTGTTTATCGGTTGGCCGGTTGCAGCAGTCTATGGTGTCCTCGATTGAAACTCAGGAAACTCATAGTAAGTGAACTGTCTGTAATCTTCTGGTTCCTTCATCTGCTCATCTGTGATCTTATCATCATATTCATCAACATGAACATTCACACTTTCAACAATTTTATTAGTCACCTTGTTCAGACATTTGTAAGCTTTGCTTTGGGCAGAATATCCTAAAAATATTCCTTCATCTCCTTTGGAATCAAACTTACCATTCCTATCATTTTTCAGAATAAAACACTTACTTCCAAAGATTCTAAAGTAACTTACATTGGGCTTGTGTCCAAACCAAAATTCATATGGTGTTTGGTTGGTGTCTTTCTCCAACTGTACTCGATTAAGCACATAGACTGCAGTGCTCACAGCTTCTCTCCAGAATTTCTGAGCAACATTCTTTTGTATCATCGGTGTCCTAGCACAATCAATTATTGATTTGTTTCTTCTCTCAGCAATACCATTCTGTTGTGGGGTTCTCGGTGCTGACACCTGCCTTTGGATTCCATGCTCATTACAGAAGTTAGTAAATTCACAAGATATAAATTCACCACCTCTATCTGATCTAAGACATTTGATTTCCTTTCCAGTTTCCTTTTCAACTTTAGCCTTATACCATTTAAACAGTTTGAAAGCTTCAGACTTTTCCTTCAAAAATATCACAGTCATCAATCTAGTGTAATCATCAACAAAGAGAATAAAGTATCTATCACCATAGTAGCTTTGAGTTCTCATAGGTCCACATAAGTCGGTATGAACCAACTCAAGAATCTTCTTTGTTGAGAAGTCCTTACTCTTAAAACTAGATTTGGTCATTTTCCCTTTCTGACATTCATGGCATAAAGTATGATCAGGCTTAGATAAGTTAGGTAAACCTCTAACTCTCTTCTTTTTACTGATTTTGATCATATTATCAAAGTTTACATGACATAATCTCTTGTGCCATAGCCAAGCATCTTCATCTTTCATAAGTAGGCAAGAAGACCCATCAATATCAAGTTGAAAAAGATTACCTCTGGTTTGAGTACCAGTCCCAACAAGTCTTCCATCATTTTCATAGATTTTCACCTTTTTTATTTTCAAACACCAGTTTGTGGCCTGAATTGTTTAGTTGTGCCACACTCAACAAATTGTAATTCAGTCCATATACCCAGTAAGCTTTTTAACATTTTATTCTATCATTAATTACAAGGGTACCTTTACCTTTCACAGTGCATGGGGCATCATTTCCCATTCTTACAAATCCACCATTATATTCAACTAATTCATCAAATTTATCTACATCACCTGTCATATGATGTGTGCAGCCACTGTCAATGATCCATGTTTCATTATTGCTTATCCGTGAGATCAGGGCAGATTCATCTTGGTTTTCATCTTCTTCTGAATCTTCCTTCATTGGAACAAACACTACCTCTTCATCATCAGAATCAGACTCAGAGTGTATTTTCAGCTATATAACAAGCTTTTTTACTTTTGTCCTTTTGGTCATTTCTATTACTGTGTCGGTAGCTTCTGTTAACCCTCCTCCCATAACTTCCTTCAGATTTATCTCTCGATTCATCATCATCATTTCTTTTATGAGGACATCTAGCAGCAATATGACCTACTTCCTTACAATTAAAGCATGCCAAGGGTAACTTACCTCTATATCTCCCTTTACCTTTCGGTAATCTTCTAGCCATTAATGCTTCAAGCTCATCAAGGTCATCATCAGTATCACTGTCATTATTATTTCTATTTTTCTTGCTAGATTTCCCAATCTTCAGAGAAGACATGAAAGCAGACTCAACAGAAGGTACAACACTGTTATCAAAATTGTTCAACTCAAAAGTAGTAAGCTTACCGACCAAAGTATCAAGTGTAAGATTGGATGTGTCTCGGTTCTCATGAATTGCCGATACTCTGATTGCATAGACAGGTAGCAGGGTTTTGAGGATTTTACTAATTATAGTCTCTTCTTCAATTACTCCATCAGAAGCTCATATAGCATAAACAACCTCTTTAATTTTGTTTGAATATTCAGCAATATTTTCTCCTTTCATTCTCATTTCATCGAATTTACCTCTTAAGCTTTCTGCTCTAGCTCTTTTGACAGATGTGTTACCACTGTATACTTGCTCTAATCTATCCCACATTGCCTTAGAAGTAGTCAATCCTTTGATTTCTTCAAATTCAGTGTTTGTACAGGCAGCAACAAGTTCCATCATTGCTACGTTGTAATCATACTTGTCTTTTAGTTGTTCCACAGTCAGAGGACCAGTTGGTTCGCTGTAGCCAGTTTTCATAAAATGTAGTGCATCTCCACCAATTCCAGCTATATGCAATTTCATTCTTTGTTGCCATACTGAGAAGTTCTCTTTGTTCAGTCTAGGCACTTCCCTCTTACTCATTTTGTGATCTTTATGCTCAAGTCCTTAAAACTCTATTTCAAGCAACCAAACAGCTCTGATACCAATTGTTAGAATAATTGAGAGGGGGGGTGAATCAATTATCCAAGTCCCAAAACAATAATGAGTAATCCAAAATATTATTTCTCTAATTTCTGTCAGTCGGTGAACATATATATGATTCATTGTCAGTGTTTTTACCAATCTTCAATTAAAGCTCTTTAGTAGTTACCGATCAAATCAAATCAAATAGCTAAAATGTAAAGTATGATAATAAACAATCATCACAATAAACACATAACACAATGATTTAACGTGGAAACCCCGTTAAGGGAAAAACCACTTGGGAACCGGCAACCCAAAATTTCACTCTTCTGAAGTGAGGCCTATGAGGACCCAACCTTGTTAAAGGTTACAATACATACTGTTAGGTGTGATCTGGTTAGAGGATTTTGCACTAGAAGTTATCTTTCAATCTTATGTCACTCACTGTGCTGATTTACAAGATAACAATGTTTCATTTGTCAAAATGAAACACAAATAAGACTTAAAAGTCCACTCGGTTAAGAGATTTTCACTATTTACAATTATTAGAAAGTAACAGTAGGTTGATCTGCCTTAATACAACAAATTGCAGTTGCAGATCAGTGTTATGCTCAACAATGTTTTCTGACCAATATATCACTTCAGATCTAATATCAATATCACTTACAAACAATCAATTCTGTGCTCTGTGTAGCTTGGTTTGTTCATTGTGCAGCTCGGTTCAGTAACCTGTTTGATCAGAAATGCATGAATGCTAGTTCACGCTCAGCTTCTGCAGTATCTCCTCCTTTTTCTTCTTTGATTTTTTTCTTTAAATAAACATGTAAGCCGTTTTATTTTCATCCATCAAATTTTGCCGCTTAATCATATCCACTGATTTTGCCGCTTTAAACTTCCTCGGTTGATGTGTCATTAACACGTTTCAATCTCCTTCATCAGATCTTCCTTGAATTTTGTTAGCCGTAGATCCTTGTAACAAACTTTGACTTTTCACCTTGAAATCATGTGAATCCAGCTCATCAGTTTTGTCGTCAAATTGTCTAGTCGACAATATCATTAAATGCTTTTATGTTCTCCTCGGTTAACAAAGAAATGCGTCCGTAAACCTTCATCGGTTAAACTTGTGCTCGGTATACAACACACTACATCGATGTATACTGTCATCAGTGTTTACACTGAGGATCTCGGTAAACATTAAACTGTTCTCTTTTACCGACCAACACTGCTTTGTGTCTTTTAGTTCCTTTCTCCATAATAGATGAATACAACATACTAAAGTCAATATAATGAGAACAAAGACTCATCAATAAGTTATCCAATGCATTCGTTATCCTTATCTGTTGTGACCTTCTTTCACCATTCTTCAGATGTCTCGGTAATGATAACTTACAAGATAAGTACTATCAAACTAATAAGAAACTAGTTGACATCAATGACAACATAATACTGATTTAACATATTGTATATCTATACAACTACTTTTCATGTGATCTTCAATCACTGTTTCAACAATCAGTTGTAAGTCAGTTGTAGGTTCAACACACTACGGGTAATTCACACTGGATTTAGAATGATCTATTGACTGCTTGATGTGTTTGTTCTGCAAGGCGTATTCTGGTCATGACGACGTTGATGTTATGACACTTATACAAATTGCAATATTAAAATGGACATGATATTCAGGTCATCCTGGCGTTTGTGCCTTGGTGCTTATATCTACTCCGACATTCTGAAATAAAAAAAAATATTCATATGTCCATAGTTGCCTAACCAGTGGGTGTTGTATTGATTCATGCGCATACAAATCGATATTCATATGTCTATGGTTTCATAACTAGTGGGCATTGTATTGATTTATTTGGTTACCTAAAAAGTTCAATGTTGAGAATGAATCGACACATGATCAATGACTAGGGCCTAGGTCCTAGGTTTGCATTTCATTCTGCATTTCATTTTGCACTTTGCATGATCTGACAAATTGTTTGAACACTTAAACGATTCTTCAAAACCAAATATGTTAAACATGACACAAGGACTGAGCATTGTATGAAAGTTCCTCCAACGAAACAGCAAGTAGAATCCTTTTTCGGGATCAAAATCAAAATCTGAGATCATTTATATTGTAAACTACTTGCATAATCAACCTTCAATCATCACAGAAATCTATAGTTCAACTTAACTGATTATCTTCAATCAAACTATTCGAATTTCAATCTAGTCAAACTTGGTCTCTAGGACCTCTAAACGATGCAGAACATGTTCTCGAATGTGTATAACCACTTCTCAAATCAATTAACATACTTCTAAACCATTCAACGCTGACTTTTCTTGTCAATTTTCAATTTTTATCGTGAAGGGGGCATGGTATTGCACATCATTCAAAGTCTGTAACTCAATTTTGTCAATCAAATCTTTCCTCAGTAATCAAGACAACAACCACGTCTAGTTGATGATTCATCTAAAGTCCTCGTCGCTTGGGGCAAATCTATCATCTCTCGGAGCATATCAAATTCATCGAGATCCATATCAATCTGGTATCCTAAATCTATCTTGTAAAATGTATTTGCTTTTGTAACCATCGGTTCATTAGTGTTATTTCCTTGGTTCTTCGTAACTGATGAGTTCAGGATGCGATACCAATATGATTCATACAAGGACATTCAGGTCTGGAATCGGTCACTCACTTCTTCGCAATCGTAAGGTTCAGAATCAGACATTTTGACACTTTTTCGTAATCACTGGTTCATTACTGATATAGCTAGCATCATCTCGATTCCTGGTCATCCTAGACCTGGGTCGACATCTTTTTCCAATCTTTCAATTGGTTTCTGTCTCGAAATCAGTTCATCTTTCAAATCAATCTCAACATCATATATCATACACAGATTATTCTTTGAACCACTACGCTTTGCACAGTGATTCAAATAGGGACAAAATGTAATACCTCAAAAATCCGCTATAGGTTCATTAACCTCCTACATCTTCAATTCGAACGAAATCGACATCGAAGTCGTAACCTAAGGCACATCTGCACATTATTGAATCCTAATTGATTATCCTAAATTCTGCATCGGAAAATATTCCTAGTAATATTCCTAATTTATCATAATTATTCTTAATTTAATAAATATTTGGTGATAAATCTTATTTATCCTAAAGTTTGATTAATTGAATATTCTGAATATTTAATTAATTAGATTTAATACTGCCACTTAATTATTTAATTGAATTTAATTAAATTATTCCTAAATTGTATTATTTAATTTTGACAATAAATCTAAAAATCTTATGACTAATTTATTAAATCCTTATTTAATTAATTCATGTCAGTTGTCAAATTTAATAATATAGTTTTTGAATAAAATTTGATTTAATAATTGATTAACTCACAAATCAATTGTTTTAATTCAAAAATCAGTTAAGTTGAGGATAAATAACTTTATTTATTTAATTAATTCATAATTAATTGTGCACATTCAAAAAATAGTTAAACTCAAAATCAGGAAATCAATGCAAGTTGTTAATTTTTGGAAACTCAACATTCTATTTTGAGTTCAAAGCTGATCTAAACTTCTAATTTGAGTTAAAAAATTGTTCTTGCATGCTTTTGCATGATTTTTGTGAGTTCATTATTCTTAATTTCTTGATAACTCAAAAATCAACCTAAGTTCATCAAGAGTGATTTATGGTTTTTCTCTTACATCCTCAAAGCTCTGGATTTCTATAAAAATAAGGCTCAATTCTTCATAATTACAACACTTGAATTTGCACAATTACTCTAGCGAATTGGTGATTGAAGGATTGAGCATTTGCGACAGGCGATTTGTGAGATCTTTCATAGTAGATCATTTAGCTTTTACATAGTTTCTTATTCATAGTTTCATACTCATTCATAGCATTTTTAGATCAAATCTGCATTCCAATTTCATTCATTCTAGATTAATTTCATACAGTTTTTCATATTAATGCACAGAAAATCCAAAAATATAGCTTAATCTGCATTCATAATCTTTCATATTTTGCATTCAAATCTTTCGTTTAGATGTTGCATTGTCACTGGTCTTGGTCTGATCTAAGAGTATCATACTCGCACCTACTAAAAAGCAGTAAATCACCTGGTTAGTTTAGTTTCCATTTCATTGCACGATTTTGATTTTTGGCTAACCGCTAATGTTTTACTGAAGTGTTGTGTCTACAACTAGGTGCAAAATTCACACACACAGTTGTAAGTTCTTCATAAGTATGTCCAAGATTTAGGATCGGTGGTAATGCATTCAATACAATAGTAATATCTTTTTGATTTGGGGCTGACACATTCTTTTGGTGTGGTTGACATGTGCATGATCAGATATCTATATAAATAAAGAAAACCTTTTTGTATCCAGTGTATGGAAAACGAGGGAGTGTGAATGTAGAAGAAGATAAGCAAGTTGTAAAAAGAGTCTTTGAGCGAGTTCTTGACAGTAATGTGTGCAAGTTGAAGCTAAGTGTGGAAGACTATTGAGAGATCAAGAAGGGCATTTGCATACATATTTGCAATGGATCAGACAATGGTATACAGAGAGAAGATCAACAATCGGATCTAGTATTGGATGTGGTAACTGAGCTTAATTGTTGAGCTTTTTATGCATATTCAAATGCAATCTTATCAGTTCATATTTTGTTTATAAAACATCTCTTTTTGTATAAGGGTAGTTAGCCTGACTGCAGTGAGCAAACCGGCAGTGAGCCTTTGTAAAAATCACCTTAACCAGTGTTTCATTTCATGAGAATTAGTTTCTCCGTGGTTTTCCCTAATTTTGGTTTCCACATAAATTTAGGTGTTTTTGTGTTGGTGGTTTTGTGCTTTCATGTTTACATTTGTTATAATTGCTTGATGTGGTTACCGGTAGAACAAGAATTAATATTGATATAGCAGTCATTATCATTTGCATGGTTTCTGAGTTTACCATCATAGTAAAGGTTTTATAAAGTGTTTGTGAATAACTAATTCCCTCATGACCTCTTCCAACATGACCTCTTCCTCTTTGCTTATTTCCAAATCTTCTATGTAGCTTCTCTTCTACCTTTTAAGGGAAATTGATAAACATCCTCATTAGTGGTCACCCTATCCAAACTAAGCTCCTCTTAAAAGCTTGGCCTCAACCCACTTAAATAGTGGGCTACCTTCTTAGACTCACAATGTCTTGTTTTGATCTATACCCTATAGAACTCTTATATGTATTATTTGACAAAGTCTTTGATTAAGGAAAACAAGTTTTGAAGTGGCCCCGAAACCCTGTACATATTGGTCAAAAAAAAATTCAAAATAGCACACAGAAAAGGATCAGATCATGACCATAGCGAAGGTTTTGCAACAGGCTCCCACAACCTGAAGAAAAAATGGTACCAAAAAAAGGAAACTGGGACCCTGACTAGAGAAACCACTGCTCAAAGGATATTTCAATTTAAATCAGCAGCCCTGAAACTACCAGCGATCAGCAAAGAGCCTGCCAACCGGAGAGATAGATCATTTCTTCCCCTTCTGAGAACGGAGGGACATGTTGAAAGAGGGCAGATGTTTTGATCTTTTCTTTCCTTTTACAAAAGTCCACCCATCTTCCGCATTCTTAGCTAAATCCTGCCAAGATATCGAGTCAAGATCCGTGGCACCGAAAGACAGGGCATGAAGAGATTGTCCCAGGATAGGGCCACAAGAATCCAAAGAAGCTGAAACAGGGGATGAGTCTAAAGCAAGCGTTCCAGCGTGATCCTGCGAAGCATGGTCAGAAGTAGGGACAGGCACCTCACAACCAACAGAGACCCGAGCAGCTGAATCAGAACAAAGCTGAGGTCCAGGGAGGGATACTTCTCTCGGAGGAGAGCCAGAGGTAGGACCAAGAGGCATAGGGGCCTTAGAAGTCTCAAGAGGAGAAGAAACAACCTAAGAAAAGCTTTGAGAAGTCGAGGCCTTCACAACAAAGTTGTGCTGGGAGGAGGCTCCCTTCCACCAAGAAGCGGGTTTTTTAACCTTTTCCAATCCACATTGGTCCACTAAGTTACCTGACATCTTCAACTTGTAATTGACAAGAATTAATTGTCACTTCAATTTTTTTACCATTCCATCCCATCTTCTTATGCTTTGTTTTCCTCTTTTATTTATTTCTAGCTATACTTCCTTCCACTAGATACTAGCATGACTTTTTAGTTTGGCCTTTGCAAATTTGGCATTCTCATGATCTTCCACTTCCTCATACTCGAACTATTCTTTCATAGAATTGACCCTATCAATCAAATCTTCTGTTACAATTTCCACAAAATATGGAAACTTAATATTTGGCCTTTTTCCAATCTTGGAGATGATCTTTAAATTTTGACTTTCTTGTGATATCCCTCTACATCTTCAAAATTAACCTCTTCTTTAGCTTGTTTTCCTTTTTCATCTCTTTAGCTTGTATGTGTAGGCTCTAAAACTCTCTTTTATTATGACAACATTTCTTCCACTGCCAGGATTTTTTTGTTGAGATATTTAAATCACTATTCACAAACCCACGATCACAAGTCTTGGTGCAATTGCCTCATGTTTAACAATTTGTTTACATGCTCAAGAGCTCCCACTCTATTACCACATTATGAAGGGTTGTTTCATCCATCACTAATGCATACCGTAACAACAAATAGGAACACAAAAATCCAAGAAAAAAACAACCCAATTTTGATTTTTCCAATAAAATGGAATTACAAATTCAAAAATTAAAATGTTGCAATCATGAGTAAGCATAAATGATTACAAAGAAAATCGACTCTCTAAGAACACACTACAATATTGAGCCACGATCTACATTGATGAGGCTATCCTTTGTAACCTATGTCCCCTCCTTATTTGGCACCAATAATTGCCTTGGATGTTTTTAAAACTACAATTGTTATTACCCTATCTGGGAAGACTTTTCATTTGAATGTTGATTTCTTGTAGCACAACTTTCTAGAGCCATAACTTTTGACTCGGGTATTATATTCACTATTATAATATATCTTTTGAATGCTTGCGAATAGACCTTAAATGCCAAAATCATTTGAAGATCATTTAACCCATTTTCAAACTTTTCTAAGACTTGTAAGGTATTAAAATCCGAGTTTAAACAATTATAGAAATATATTTCTCGAAAAAAAAAATTAATCTCCCAAATGGTATAGGATAACGAGAATATTATTTCATCATTCACTTTAATTTTCAATTTTTCTTTTTGGGGTCAATATTCATTTCCATATCTACCCTTATAAGTCAATTTACTAAAAATAGTAAGCAATTATTTTATATCTTTTTCAAATTCCTAATTGTCCCAAATCTCCTAAGTATCATCACAAACTTGAAAACAACTAAAAAACCTAGAACAAAAGGAAAATATTATTTTTCTAGGTAATGCAAGATTGCACTTACACCACTTGACCACCATAAGGTCAAATTAGGTGCTACAAAGCCAATTGAAGAGAATGTGGGTGGGGCTCAACAATATGAGTCAAAGGAACAACATGAACAAAGTTCACCAAACTTGCATTAGTGAGTTGAGAAGATAAACATGGAAGAAACTATCCAAGATCCTCATAAAATTCATCAATATATGAATCATCAACTAGAGCATCGAAAGCATTAATAATCAAGTAATCTTTGTAGGTAGTCCTTAACCATATTGTCACACCCTTTGAAAAGAGAGTGGACAATAAAAAGCTAGGTGGTCAATGGCAAAGCATCGTCTACATCCAAAGGGTATGAGTTTACAAATTAATTTGTAAATGAATTAATTAGCATCGTGATCTATACTTCTATCTTTCTCCTCTCCAGGGTATGCTTTGGTACCCTTGGTGGCACCTTAATGGTTAGGATTAGGTTTGAATATATGATTCTAATCATTGTTAAATAGAACACCTTTGTTGGTTGGCTACTTTAGAAGTGTTTGATATGTTAAACCTAGTCTTACAATTTTATTTATTGAAAAATAAATATCTTTAATCACTAATTAATTGATTAATTGGTACTCATGCAAACCTCAGATGGAAATATTATCCGACATGGATGGATGTCATCAAGGCCTTAGTCATTCACCTATGGAACTATTCCAACTCACCCATGGAATTATATTGTTGTCGATAATAAATTAATTTAACTAATGAATCTCCTTGACAATGTTTACGAGTGTGTCTCCATGAGCGAAACTTATTTAGACATCATGGAGTTATAAAAAAACCCATATATTTATCATTGTGCACTATCAATGTGTATTGAAGTCTTCCCACTTAAACTTATAATTAATATTGTAATTAACTATTAAAAATTGAACTTATATTTAGACTTTAATATTAGTTTTGGATTGGCATTGCAACAAACAAAGAACAAATCCAATTGATAAATCAATGAAATGCACTTCTCAAATAATATCCAATATAAAAGTGATGTGTGGATTATCTCACTTTTAACACTTGTCAATCCTCTTGCATTATCCTCGTCTATACTTGTGTTTGTAAATGCATCTATATACACAAGCACACATAAGTATTAGTATTGTCACAAAAATGTCATAATCATAATCATAAATTTATATCTGAAGACCCAATTTCATGATGAATAAATATTAAAACAAACACTCACAGCTTGATTTTATTCCTAAAATAAATAGTACAATAATAAATAAAATGGTTTTGTAAACCTCCTATTTATTTTTATCAATATTTTGGAAGACAATATGTGTTCCACATTAAGATTAAAAAAATGATGTTATCATTGCAAACTAGCCAATTAGATAATATGAAACATTGGAATTGGTAGGTCATTCCTAACCTCATTTTCTTTATAATAATACACAAAGATGATAATTGTGATTACCATAAAAAGAGAACTAAATAGCTATTTCTTTTTTTGTAAAACTTCCCATCCTACTTAGCATTATTTTTGTATTGAAAGACAACAACATAATAATCCCAAGAGACGGGTGTGATGAGCGTTGGAGAAAAAAAGCCCTAGTTGTGACTAAAGGGTCATTTTCCTCTAACAGTATTGATTCAAGCAAAAGATGACTTTCATGTTGTGCTTCTTGTAACAAAACTCAATTTTCTAAAGATGGGTGCAGTGGTTGCAGCAATGGCACAAACCCTTGTCACAACTACAAGCGCATTTTCCCCTAGCGACGTTTCAAGCAAAGATGATGGTGATTTAGAAACATAAGATAATGATTTTCATGGTGTGCTTCGTGTGGAAGATGTTAGAATGTGTGATTGGGCTGAGGAGGATGAATTACTCTACATATTATTGGAGGCTCATCTCAAGGTGCAAGGAAGTGAGGATGTCGGCTACGAAAATATGGTGGTGCTTTTAAGGAAATCTGCTTTGGGTAGCTAAGAAAAGGTTATCTTCTCCTCTCAATGGTTTGGGTCAATAAAAATGAGGATAAGATGGAGCTCATGGCTCCTAGTTATAATGCATTTAGTGATCAGATGGTGTTTGCATTTTTTTCTCTAGAAGCCTTTGAGGTTAAAAAATCAATAGTAGATGTTGATTTTGGTCAAACTAATTTTGGTAATGAGGGCATTAGTGTGGTTGAGAGAGGTTCCTAGGGAAGTATAATGATTACTATAGGCATGGGATTCTTGTGACACAAAATCTTTTGTATTGTATAAGGGGAACATGAAGCATTAAAAACTAACATGGAAAAAAATATGCTTCAAATCTTTAAAGATCTATGTAATGTTGGAGTAAATATTGAGTGTGTTAAAGCTCATATTCCTAAGAAATGCATAGAATTATATAGAAGCCTAAATTTAATGGGAAGAGGAGATATTTCTCAATTAGGTTCCCATGACATTTGTGACATGCAAGAATTATTGTATATATGTGACATATAAAGGTAAGAATCAAATATCATTATATGTGTTGTCTCAAGCTATCCATACCATTAGAACTTTTAGTATGGAGGGCTTAAAGCTAGATATTATAAATATAATGGCTACGCAATTGGGCACATTACGCAACCAAAACAAAATTGTAGTCATTCATTACCTAGCTAACGAAAGAAGCATCCAAAAGGTAAATTCCATATAATAAAATAGATATTGCTAGCATCTTGAAATACAAGATATCCATGACATCAAAAATATGTATAGGGGAGGCCCTGGTTTTGATTAAGTAAAAACAGGTTCTGAAAGGACCCAAAACCTTGTACAATAACTCAAAAGATATAGCAATAAAAGGCCCAAACACAACAGTGGAGACCACCAACACAACAGAGGGAACTACCACCAAAAAACCCACACCAAGGGACAACAGTCCTCATCAAGGGTACTTACAATTTATATTTAGAGACACTCTTGTAGGACCGAAGATTCATATCCAAAGGAGGAACAGATGACTTTGGTTTCTTTCCTTTCACAGTTGTCCATCCATCCTCCAACTTAGCAACATCATTTTGCCAAACCCCTAAAGAAACAGAAGAAACCGCATGGCAGACTAGAGTAGAATCAACACCAAACAACACTTTCTCCCTAGGAGAAACCGGTTTGGGCGAGCCCAAAGCAGTAGCAGACTGGACAGCATAGTCAACAGTCTAGACATCAACAACTGTCATAGCATCATCAGACCCTACAGAATCAGCCAGAACAAGCTGAGCCAAAACATCACCCGTCGTAGCACCAAATCCCACAGAAGCAAGAACCTCCTGAGAAAATCCCACAACCTGCTCTCTAACCTCAGCTGAAGATTTATTCACAGTATAATGCTCGGCAAAGACACCCGACCACCAAGAACGCGGCCGTTTCGATTTTACCTTCTCAGATAAACATCGAGCAGCCACATGGCCAGTCATGTGACATTTCCTGCAACGGAAGGGAATACCCTCATAATCCAGAGTCTGTGACCAAGAGCCCCACGGAGAGGCCAAGCAAATCTTCTCAAGGAGACCCTTAGAAACATCCATCTCAACAAGGATGCGAGCAAAAGTCGAATGAAGAACATTAGAGGTCGAATCCACGATCTGGAAATCCCCAAGAGCATTCCCCACAGATTCCAAAACAAAATCCAACCAGAGATGCATGGGAAGATTCGAAAGCCTAACCCAAACAGGAATCTTGTTGAAGGATTCAGAAAGCGGGTTGAAATCCTTATGCCAAGGTTTGGCCAGCAGGGGGAACCGGTCATCCCAGGAGTAGCTATAATCACAGAAGATAGTCTTCCTATCTTCAGCATTACCAAGTTTTGCAATAAAAAAACCCCTAGCAGCCAGATAAGATCAGCTCCCAATGTTTGGTAATCCAAGCATGAAGAGCAGAAAGAGAAGGCCAAAAACCCCTAAATCGAAATATAGCAGCATGTGAAGAGAAAACCTCTACAGTTTCAAATATTTTATCTACTATATCAGAATCTAACTACACCCTAATGGGATTACTCATAGTCACAAGGGAAGCCACCCGAGGCCTCATAGTCCCTGAGGCGCGAGAAGGAGCAATCCCATAGAGACCAGCCTCAAAGGCGACAACATCAGCATAAGAACCAAAGGCACCAGCAAAAGAACCCACCATCGCAGCCCTACCATCAACAGGGACGTCAATAACCCTACCGCCGGTAGCATCCAAGGAGGCATTCAGCGCCGAGGATCCACGAGCAGGAGCCTGGGCGGGAGAAAGGATTTGAAATCCTTGAGTAGCCTGAGCACTCGCGGAAGCAGAACCCATTCTTCAAAAAATTAGGGGAGGCCCTAGTTAGACACAACTAACACATACATTAGTTATTTGTGTAGGAACTTGCTTATTCTAAAGGGATATTGTAAGTATAATATTTTACCCTACAACCCAACAATTTCTTGTGGCTAAAAAACCAAAACAATTGAGGGCTAGGGAAGATGACACTACACATGTAAAAAATATAATAACAACAGATAAATGTCTTATATTGCGTGTCCCTTATTAAAGTCATTATAACATCTAATTTTGTGTAAAATATCTATGCTCCTTCAACATTAATTTAAAGAAGTACCTCTTCAAATGATTAGTTTGCTCATCCATAGATGATACTTAGCCCATTTGAAAAATATAGATTTGATTTTGTGTAGGTGCACGTAAATCTTCCTTGCATCTTCCAAGTTGCTCTTAACCCACGCTACCATGTCAAGTGTTTGAACAAGTGTCATCTTGTATATGTCAAATGTTTGCTCAACATCTACAAGGACACATGCCTAAGTTGCTACAAGGGAAAGGTTGTCATCCTACTACTCAAAGAAAAATGCATGACCCTAAGCATCCCAATCAAGAATGGAACCCAAGGTAAGTTTCTAGTACTAGTCCAAAGCCTTTTCCTCAAATGAAGATGAGGTCGACCTAAGCACTACTTTTTGCTCTACAATATGGTCATTCCAACAAAAGTTGTATATACTTGAGCAAACACAATAAAAGTTGTATATACTTGAGCAAACACAATAGGCAAAAGAGGTCAACCTTTTCCTTATTCTCAAGTAAGCCAAGACCTAGAAAGCAATTTTAAGTCTAACTAATTACACTTAAGACCCTAGTTGAAACCTTCTTGTAAACTAGCTCATGATTATTATTTTATTACTTTAAAAAATGAGATTTTACAAGTGATTGAAAATAAAATTCTCCTCTAAACAAAAATTTCAAAACCTGAAGGTCTCTCCAATGCATTAAAGAAAAAAGACGATTTTTATTCTATACAAAAAAAAAAGTTCTGAAGTACAAACACCTACAAATAGATATAGCCATATATAGATAGCATAGCATACAATTTTGAGTGTAAATTGTTTATGCAATAATCTTAACAATGTATTACCAACTAATTTTTCAAGAATTATAGCACTTGCATCATAGATCATTCATACCAAGTAGACCATATAACAATGAGGTTCTACACCTGCAAGTGGCTAAGGTTCCAATTAAGTTGATTAAAAAATTATTAGGCATGTCAAAAATTGTTTTGGTTTTAAGAAAGTTCACCCACTCAAGGTTGCCTTCATGAACAATCAAGATCCTCTAAATGGAGAGCAAGAGATGCTCTCAAAGATTTACACATGTTATGTCAATTCTAGCTAAAACAATCCTATACACACCACTAATACACCATAGGCTAGGTTACATATCAATATACCATATAAAAATTATCAACAGGCAATACAATTCATGATTGATTTTATTGAATTATGGTGTAGCCTCATTTTTTTAACACAAATCATAAATCAATTATAGGGCATGTGTAAGACTAACCTTTTCTTCATTACAAAAGGTAAGATTGACCACTCCTTTGCTCCATATATCCTCTCACAATTGTTGTGCTTGAGTGCAACCTTCTTCAACACTCTTTTAAAAAAATCATGTTACAATCTTTGGATCCAAGAAAAATCTTTTAAAAAAATTACACAATTACTATGTCAGCAACAAAAACAACCTTCCCATCATGAACAGAAGGGGTGCTTCAATCCATAGTTGTGCACTTTTATATATTACATGTAAAATGTATTTCAGCTCCCTAGGAACCTTCTCGTTACAAATTATGCATCACAACAAAATTGTTTGTCATAAATATAACTTAGATAGTCAATAATTTAGTAAGAAATATTTGTAAGTTCGGTAATCTCTTAATTATCATCCTCCATGAAGACGCAAACCTATCCTCCCGCATAAACAATACCACATCTTTCTGGCATTAACCCCAGCATTTTGGCAATAATCCTTAGTCTGCCTATATTATGCTGAATGTTGTTCTAAGTAAAATAAGCATTCAGAATGTTGCTCTAAGTAAAATAAGCATTCTTATCATACTACACCCACCTCTTCAAGATTCCTACAACCTGGCCTTATCTACAATGATATTAGAAAAACAAATTAAATAAGAGACCCGCGATTACAGTCCCTAAAACAAAAGAATATTTAGCACATCTTATAATGATACTAGAAAAACAAGTTAAACGGACGACCCACAATTACAGTCCCTAAAACAAAAGAACATTTAGCACGTCTTAGTTTTTCTCTCTTTAGCGATAACTTCCTGAACAGCCAATACATATCATACATTGTCTCCACAAACCCCTTAGGCCAAAATGAAACACAGATACATAGAACAAATATATTGGCGACATCATTCTTATAGTTAAATGTTAAATGTCCTCCCCCCATTTTGTTTATAGTTTGATATTATATTATACAATGCTATTCCCCATCCGAACTTCAGATCAAGTAGAATGAACAAAGATAGAAAAAGCTAAAAGATATATAAACCCCAAGTTCAATAGCATGCCTATAGTTCAATTAATAAGCATCACATATGTACAGTTCTCTATGCATCACTTGTCATCAATAGCTTGCTGGTTTTTAATAGAATAAAATTAGAATATCAGTTAGATATATTTATTTATTTTGTATTGATCAATAGTTTGGTCTAAACTAAAAATTCCCTGTTTATTTCCAAGGTCATTGCTGCTTCTATTATTCAATTCTACCGTCCTTAAATTTGTTGGAATAATTCAGTTGTCTTTTTCTATCCATGCTGTACAACCAAATTCACATGATTACTTCCACGGCCATTGATTGTTTTGTTCCTTGCTTCAATATTGTAAGATATTCTCCTTGAGTTGTTTGAAGAACTCAAGATGTCTTTTCTACCATCGGCAATCCAATTTTATTAACTATATGTTTTATGTAGACATTGATATAAATTATAGTTTGCCTTAATTAACATATGAAAGATTCAGAATTTATACAACAATAATGTCAAGACTTACCATCGGCAATCCAATTTTATTAAGTATATTTTTTATGTGAACATTGATATAAATTATAGTTTGCATTAATTAACATATGAGAGATTTATAATTTATACAGCAATAATGTCAAGACTACCCGTAGTCAAAATCAACCAGACTGGTAACGCCTCCCATTGCACCCATTTTATAAAGTTTAGATCCCATAATATTTGATCAAAATACTATTAAGTACTACTTTTCACTCAAAAATGGCAAGGTCCATGATTAGAAGATTATAACATCAACAATATTCAACAGCAAAGAAAAAACCAATGATTTTTATATTTCCCCAGTCAACACATGAATTGTGTTTTTCAGATTCTTTATAATGTTATTTTAAAGAGGTATACAGGCTTCTGGATATAACTATATAATAAGAGTTCATAGCTTGTGCTAAAGAAATCGTAACAAGCGAATGGGGCAAACAATCATGCCACCTATGAACATCGCAGAGTGAGATAAAAACCGTACCATTCATAGATGGTCATATATGTAAAACATGAATAGATCAACCTAATGGGGCAAACAGTCCAGCCACCCATGAACAACACAAAGTGAGATAACAGCCATGCCATTTATAGATGGTCATATATGTAAAACACAAATAGATCAACCTAATGGCTTGTGCCTACCAAGCAAATAGGGCAAACAGTCCTGCCACTTGTGAACATCACAGAGTGAGAAAAAGACCATGCCATCCCAAATGGTCATATATGTAAAAGATGAATAGAACAACCTAATGGCTAGCGCCTTCTAGGATAGTTTGTAAAAAATTACTTCAAACCTTCTTCTGTATAACTATAATACGAAGGCAAATGTAACATTTTGAGTTTCGCCTACAAAGCACTACAGGTGTATATATTTATGTATGGGTATTAAAATCTGAACGCTTGGATTTAAACCACAGGTCTGAGCTTAGGATAAAATGAGGCTTGCCGAATTAACTCCCTTAGCACACAAAATTAGGAAAATCCTATGCACTTCAAAAAGGGGATATCATATATCGAATTAGCATCTTTCTTGGCAGTGGCATAAAGTCGGCCTTTACCCTTCACGGTAATTTGCAAATAAATCCTCCCTGTAAAGGAATTTCTTCTTCATTTAATAGCTGATCTAACCCAAATGTAAACAAAAACTTCCTTGTGGTATGTGAGATTGTTCTAGCTTCAATTTTCAATTTAATGTCATCATTCCCACAATCATATTTTCATTTCCTTCTTGTCCTCACCTGCCACACGAGTTCTGCTTGAATGCCAACTATGATCACATGCCATTCACAGCTGACTTCTACAGCTATCAATCTAGTTGTATTGAATAAACATGGGGGTCAAAATCCAGTTCTTAGTGGTATGCATCATTCAAAGCTACTACAATGTCTTTCCCTAATTTTTTAATCCATACTTAACTACTTTCAAATATGGCAAGATCAAAACTGGTAGGGACAACTGAGAATCGAATCCTTGCCATCCCCTAACATTTACCTTAGTAAACTACCCTTTCCATATAGCTCTCCAAGCTTCTAAACATTTCTAAATCATCTGTTTGAAATCCAAAGTTATAAATATCCAGCTCCACCCTAAATTATCTAACATACAACATTCCCCAAATAAGCAATTATCCAAGTGTGCTTCCCTAAGACTGTTCATACCCTTCAATTCATCTACTCAAATCAAAGGAAGACTGGATAGTGCTTGTTATTTTCTTGCATGTGACCTAACTATTAGAATGTGTCCAGCACATCCCCTCAGGATTTGAACCATGGTCTAACTGCCTCCAATGAGATCCATAACTGGGATGTTAGCGGATTCCTGAACAAGTGCATAATTTGGGAGAAATGGCAAGCTCAACTCCCTAAAAGTGGTATCAGGTTCAAATCCCCTGCAGTAAAGCTGAGGGGGTGATTGTCAAAATGTGTCCAGCATATCCCCTCAGGATTTGTGACATGGGCTAACAGCCTCCTGTGAGATCCTTAACTGGGATGGTAGAGGTTTCTTGAACAGATGTATATTTTGAGGGAAACGGCCAGCTCAACTCCCTATACTAACTGCACAGGCCGAGGGATATTTTTAGCATTTTTGCAAATAACTTGGCACAATGTCCTTTTAAAGTTGAGAGAGGTAAAAGAGTTGCCCATTAAAATTCTATTTACCCCATTGAAAAATAAAAAGTGCCATGCATTTTGAAAACTTGCCAGCAATTTCTTTATACTAAATTTTACGCACAATCTTCTACCATCAACCAATTGATAGAATTAGAGTTGCACAGCAGCAACCAATACTTTAGACCAACAAACCAGAGGAGAGCAGAGACTAACACTACTCTACCCATTACACACACAAGCCATACTCACACTAAGGAGCCATCCATTAAAACAGATAGCTGAGCACATGAAGCACAGAAAACTGGTATGCCAAGGAGTTCACCAGCCTGTCTTTCTAGTGATAATACACAAGAGCATAGCAATAACCAACACTTAAAGTCCCCAAACCAGAGGAGCACAGTGACTAACACTTCTATACCTACCAGACATACATCGTAATTGCCCTTAGGAGCCTTCTTGAGCAATAACTACCAAAGATCAAAGGAAGGCCAGGTAGCACAGCAAACCACCTTCCTTAAAACAAACCAAAATGCCATGCAATGCAGCAACCCACCTTCGTAGTGATATTAGACAAACTCCAGTAAACAATAAGAGTACACAAAATGAAAAGAGGACAGGTTGAGGAGATGAAAATGAGGAAAAAGAGAATGAGATCCAACAGGAAAATCAACAAAATCCTGACAAAACCAAGCAAAAACACAGACAAAATCATTGTTGAGTTTTGTATTGTCAACTATGATTTGAGCATTGCCTCAATCTTGTAAGCAAATCGTTATGATTTAAGAAAATTTACTATCTATATCTCAAAACACTTCTTTATATATTCAGTGGCAAATTCAATAAAATGTGTCACAATTTTCAAGAAGAATGCACGATTAAGGCATAAAATTAACACATTAGTCAATATCCTACAAGACATTTGAGCAATGATGAGTTAAGATGTTCCCAAGACACGATGAAAACCAATTTGTTTTCTCTCCCCTTTTTCAAACTCCAACGATGAGTAAGCCTCAAGGTCTAGAACATTCTCTCTATTGTCACTCTTTCTGAACGTTTTCATGCATCCTTAAACACCATGTCACAGCCATTATGACAGGGAGAAGGTTGTGTATTATTCTTGTTGAAGTTAATAAAATTATACCCACATCAATTATATGTCAACTTAGCAGGTAACTCCATTTTGACATGCTCTCAAAGATCGGAAAATGATTGAGGAAGGGGTTACATATTATTTCCTGCAATTGATTTTTTTTTAAATGTATAACGAATTTCTGAACAAACACAAAATTAAAATCAAAATATACATTATTTCCTCACCCCAAACATTAAACCTTTATTATTTCAAAATTAATAACCAACCTCAAAATGATGATCATTAAAAAACTACAATCAAGTTTACGTCAAAGTTCATCAACCTTATATACTATAAATAGAAACTTACACATCCCGTAGATGAAATCATTAGCTGATTGAGAGCAAACCCTGATGAAAACAAGTGAAACTAATTTAAAGTTTAGTAACAGAGAACCTTTCTCAGTAGCAGTTATGACTCCTACAAAGTTGTAGAAGGAGATCGAAGGTATGGCCATGAAGGCAGCATAAACAAACAGAAGCTTGGTGTTCCAACACACAGACCCTTTGCCATGATCTAAAATAGAGAGAACTTCAATTCCCTTGATATGATATCTAAAAAATTCCCTAGACTTAGCTAAGGCAAGCAGATCTATCATTAGAAATCCAAGGTTGAAAAAAAATCAGAGTAGACCATTTAGAGAGTAGCCATAATAAAATTTTATGATTGGTTATTCCGACAATAACATCCAGCATCTGCCCTGAAATAGGAATGCCTGACAGTTGCCTGGCTGTGGCCAGACATCTAACATAACTAATTGATTAATTCTCTAACATTCCCCTAGCTCAATGTTTGTCTAATTCTGAAATGGCAAACCATGTAATGGTATGCCGACACAATAGCAAAGAACAATGTTCTTCACTCGTGTCATGCTACATTAGCAGCTACTCCAATCCAACATCCCACATATGTGTCTCTTATTATCTGATTTGAAATCATTTATGGCCCTATGGATACTAATCATGTATTGTTATTCAGCTAAGTTGCCGATTCGGGTGCGGATTCGGATGCAGATGTGAGAATCAAGTGCGCGGATGCGTGAAAAAAAAATTTAGGGGATGTGGATGCGTTTGGATGAGTGTGTGTGTGTGTGTGTGTGTATATATATGCAAAGAAATGCAACAAATATACAAAAATAAATCATTTGATAGTATGATACTTCACCATTGATCAAGATTCAAGATATTTCATATTTGAAAGTTCAACTTAAAACTTCACACACAAATTTTCAAATTGAAATAAGTTCAAAAACTAATTACTCATGTTCAAGATTCCAATGCAATTTGAACTACAAAATCAAAACTTAGTTCATGATTCAATGTTCATCAATCAAGACTCAAGACTCAAGATTCACTAATCAGATTCAGAATCATAAGGATTCTCAAGAAAATTCGCATTCTCATCATCTCCAATTGCTACATGGCCTCTTTTAGGGCCGTTTTAAGGTTTAGGAGGAAAAAAAATAGAATAAAAAAATATTATTTGCACATGTTAAAACGCATTTTAAGTGGCAAAAATCATTCAAAAAAAAAAAAAATTCTGGGTGTGGGCCCGCGGGTGCCTCCAGAAGGTATCTAGATGCGCATGGATTCCTCTAGAAGGCATTCACACACATCCGATGCCTAGGATGAGCTTTCGGCAGGCACCAGCCTCCGGATCCGTATCTGTGGGCACTAGCATCCACCTCCAAGCCAAAACAGGACGCATTGGTATCTTAGTTATTCAGATGCAACCCCGGTAATCTCATGAGGCATGTCAGATATGTTGGAATCATTTGCCATTGCTCCAAAATCTCGAAATGTCAACACCCGATACAAATGACAGATTTAACCCGACCCACGGGAGGTGGTTAAGCCACGTCACAAGTCCCCAAAGAGGTGCTGACTTTCAAGTCAACAATCTCCTCCTCAGAACCCACTGAAGGAATACTCAAATCCGTGACCCAATGCTCTAATACCAATTGTTGGAATCGTTTGCCAATCAGCCAAAAGCTCAAACAGTCAGTGCCTGATACAAACACCAGTTTTAACCCAACTGACAGGAGGCGATTAAGCCATGTCACAAGTCCCCGAGGAGGTGCTGACAACTAAGTCAACAAGATACAGCTCGTACAAAATTCAAGCTGTAACCAGCAAAAGTTAAAAAACATGACCATAATAGAGAAAGAAATTCTAAAATAGGCATAAAATGGCTCTCTCCTCACACACAGACACTCAACTAGATTTGATTCTGATAAGGAGGTAATTTTCACAGCGAGTCAAATTGCAATATTGCTATCAGGAGTCAACCGTTTAATTTTTGCGTCAAACTCATTGACCCATGTTTCACGAGTAGCAGTTCACAGGAACACATCTCTCATGATAATGAATGGAACACTTAGCACTCATTGGACATAGGTGATGCTCACTAAGGTGAAGAATTGAACCTTCGCAAGAGGTCACCCATCCTAGTACTATCTCATTTGCAAATTATGCTTTTGATTCTTGTAAGTGAAAATAATGCTTTTGGGTACAGGGTTCTGTATTTTCTCATGGAATAAACCAGACCAATCCTAATCGGAAATCCTTTGCCTGGTCAAACTCATTGACCCATGTTTCACGAGTGGCAGTTCACAAGAACACATCTCTCATGATAATGAATAAAACACTTAGCGCTCATTGGACATAGGTGATGCTCACTAAGGTGAAGAATTGAACCTTCCCAGGAGGTCATCCTAGTACTATCTCATTTGCAAATTATGCTTTTGGGTACAGGGTTCTGTATTTTTCTCATGGAACAAACCAGACCAGTCCTAATCAGAAATCCTTTGCCTGGTCCCATGTTGACATCATGCATGTTATCTGTCTGCTCTGAACGGGTATTCACATATGTACCATACACAGATTTTACGGTCTACTCCATTTTCTAGGAGTTCACTAAAACTGTATTGATATACTGCACATATCCAAGCAAAACAATTGGTTTTTATATCTATCACTGGTAGCTGAGCCTTTTTTATCGCATAACAAAATATCAAGATATTTGGAAACAATTTAGCATACAAATTGGTAGCAATTTTAAAACATGTAATACATAAAACACAACAATCTAGATTTTTAAATGAGTAATGTTTAAAGATACAGAGTTATAGTTAAGAAACAAATCATAATGCTAATATAATACTTCATTCCAATTAATACAATCCTTTAGGAAGCAAAATACAGAAATGACTCCTTGATATAGGATAAATTCATACAAGTACTCTGTATATTGCATAATCTCAGTGGACATGTACAAATCCTCTACTTTAAACATTATACTTTAACGATAAAGAGAAACAAGAAAAAAACTGCTTTCAGTTGATCCAATCACACATGATATACACTCATTCATCATTACTGGAAAAATATGATATTGGAAAAAATGAGAGAAACTTGATTTTTATGCATCTGCAAAATGCAGATGGAAAAACAAGTTATAGAATAACTATTTACAATTGATGACAACTATTTGCTGGCCATATCCAACGCCTATAAAAAGTTCATAAGATGCAGTCAACTACAGATGTGTCCAAAATAAAGAATCTTCTCTCACCAGTTCTTTTGAAGAATAAGCATGACCAGAGAACAGCTTACATGCTCTGACAAAAAATCACGGATCTGCAAAATTTAAGTGAAAAAAATTCAATAATAACCTTGAATTTAATTAGAGTTTTTAAGCAATAAGCATGCTGTAGCATAATACATAAATAACAGAAGATTAAATTTCAAATAAAAAGCATATCTATGACTTACCCTATGAAGTATCAACTAGGCCTCCATGTGTTTGCAGCAGAAATACCAGATCTTGATGTCATCATCTGTATCAAAACTTGATCTGTAGGTGCTACACACACAGATAAGCAAGTTTATTCTTTTAACCTCCATATTAAATACAACAGAAGCCTTAAAAGAATTCCATGTTAAATTTAGCAATATCAGTTAGAAGGGAGGGTATAATGCACTACCTGCAACCATGCCACCTGTTAACACTGCTACCTGATCTGAATAAGCATTAAAACCCAGATCCATATTTAGCAGTGGACCTCCAGGTGCTCTGAGCATAGGGTTTTGTGCTGGAATTTGTGCACCACAAGGATACTGTGCACCTCCAGATTGCCAAAACATTCCAGGAGCAGCTGGATAAATTAATCACAAAAATACACAATAAAATATAGCAATCATTTACACATATACTAAATTCAGTCAACAAGAGATTAGAAATTTACAAAAGATTGCTATTGAAAAATAATCTTAAATTTATTTAAACCAATACCTTCTTGCATAAAAGATGAGCCTGTGGATAAGGTTGTCATGCAACATCCTGCTTGGTGGATGGATGCCTGATTTTCTGGTCTCGTGCTTCTATCATTATTGGCTGACTTCCACTGGTCCTCTTGCACAGATTGTTTCTCACATTCAGGAGCACGAACTGGTAATGAATCCAACCAAACACGTTGGACAGGAATTTCAGCCCTTACATATGAGAACTGGCTAGATAGTGCCATGGCAGGTGGAGGAGGGTGATAAGATTGCTGAGATGCAGACATATTAATATTATTCATTTGCATCTGTTGTGTGAAGGCTGCACCATGCAACCTTTCAAACGATATTGGAGAATTAAATGATGTAACATTTTGTCCAGGATGTATCTGAGCTAATGAAATGCCTGAGGAGCTGTGACAGACTGAATCAAGCATAGTAGCATTACTGACAATATGGCTAGGCTGCTGACTACTTCCAGAAAATACGTGAAGCTGAGTGTCCTGCTCACATCCACAAAGAAGAATTACATTTCTGATCAAATTGCCACTGAAAATGCAACTCCAATCATATAAATGCAAAATCTAATAACCTAAATATGATATACCCAATAAGATAAGATACTTACATTTAAAGGTGCCACATAAGGCTGAGGCAATAATGGCTGACAGACAAAAGGAGGAGAGGAAGGTGGCGGAGGAGGAGGTGAACTTGGAGGTGGTGGAGGTGGCGATGGAGGTAAGGGTGGAGGAGAAGGGGGTGGATCTTCAGGCAATGGAGGAGAACCTGGAGGCAAAGGAGGACAAGTTATGCTCTGATCTGATAGTAAAGAACAATGAGGTATCTCCTGTGATATTGGTTGAACCATATAATCCTTGGAGGAACTTGGATCATATTCTGAGGTTGGAGAGACATCTTCCATTTCAAGTTCCCCATCAACGTCCTCCAAGATGTGCCGATGTCTATCAATGGGATCACTAGAACTCTTGGCTTGATCTTCCTGGGCCTCGGAGGGTTCAACTGCCAAATCATGGTCACACTTCTTCCAGTCATTTGCACACAGTTCCTCTTCATCTTCGAATACATTTGACATAGAGAAGCCTGGCAAATGAAAATTCGCATTGCTGCAGAAATAAAAAATATTGTCATTGCACTCCTTTGGTAGACGAATTGATGAAAATTCTGAAGGGTAAGATTAGCTAAGCTTACCTGCCATACTCATCAAGGTTGCCTTCTATTTCCCTCATTGGGTCATCCACAGCCCGCTCTACTCGTGGACGTCTTGGTAAAATGCTACCAGATCTATCATCATTTGAAGACCCAATATCATTCATGTACTGACGCAGGATAGATTCAGGAAGAATTTTCCGTTCCAACCAGATTCTCAAAACCTTATAAGAAATATAATTAGGTCAGTATACAGAAATCACTAAAACTTAAAAGGAATGATACAATCAACTCTTAAAAAAAGAGCAATGTACTTTAAGGCATTGACGACGATTTTCCCGTGCTGCACCTTCTGGTGGAGCAGCTGCAGCTAACAACCGTGGAAGAGCACCTTGCACAGCAGGAATATATGAAGATCCAGCAATACCTACATATAAAATAGCATGAAAACATTATGGGTAAAACATAATTCAATAAACCTGACCTGCACATTTTTACGTACAGAATGTTATCACTGTATAAGGATTCAGAACATATATCTCTAAATTTCATAAGGAAACATGCATCAATAAAGCTGGTACCTTTCTGGGTGTGTGAACATTGTGTTATTGAGTCTACTAAAAAGAACAAGTCAATTCTCCGATGGAAACTTGATTCATTTTCCAACCTCTGAACAAGAAGTTCTACAATCTGCATGGACCACCACATCAGCATAACTAAAGGCTGTTACAATTTTACATAAGAATATGCTTAATTTCTTACATAACAGGTTCCTTAAATGTAGGATATACAGAAAAGGGGAAATAAAACTTTGATATCATTACTCCTAGTCTTCTGTGCAAATTTAATTTACCAACGCACAAAATAACTCACATGTTCGACACAAAAAACATGCAACCCAAACATGATGACCAATTTCACACATGATTCTCATGTGTGCATATCTAAAAATGAATGCACGTGGGGAACATGCACATAAACAGACGTGCAAAGATGCAAACACATTGATACATATAATCATAGATAGGCTGAAACATGTTTTGTTATGGAAATTTCATTCATCAAATATGTGTAATATTCAGTAGATGAATTACTCAACAAACAATAAATCCTTACATTACTACCACCTGAAGATTATAAGTTCTACTTCTAACTATTACTCCAACAGAAAACTGCATCTGGAAGTAACTAAACAAACCACTGAGTTAACAAAATGGTGTTCATGAGACATCAAGCTTACCTCATTGGCGATGCAATACTTAGCACAATCAATGGCATGGCGAGTTGCTCGTCCAATACTTTCCTTTGTTCTTGATAATGTTTCAAGCATTCCTTCGAAAGTGTCCCTCGCAACAGCTGCTTCTGTGTCTCCACTAAGCATTCCTCCAACAGACTTCTGTTCGGAGCTAATTTTACCCTCTTCACTTGATCTAAGATTCATTGCATCTGTTAAACCCCACTGATCACCATTTCCTTGAGGGCTTCCAGATTCCACACCATTTTTAGCATCCTCATGTGGCACACTGGCAGGATGTAATTGATGAGGTGAACACCTATGTGAACTAGTTTCTCGGATTGGTGAAGGGCTTGACATAAAAACAGGTATAAAATTCACAGTTTCTTCATTTCCAACAAACTGTGGGAATATTACAGATCGTGCCTGGTCCCGCTTAGCCTGTGCAGCAGCTATAAGATGCTTCATCGATGTAGATGAGACAGCAATGTCAGAGTCCTTTGACATTGTTTTGAGTTTAATTTCCTTAGCAGAATCATGCCTGTAGCATAAGCCAAAAAGATTTGTAAAATAATCTAAACAAATGAAATATTAATGCATATGCATACTTAAGGATGGACTAAGACTTACATGTCTCTAAGCTTGCTTCCTTTCTCTAGATGCAACTCTGCACAATATGAAGAGCGCTCAGACTTGACAGCTAGGGGACCATTTATCTTCAAGTTAGATTTTGAAGACACTGCCATCCTATCCACTGCAGGTTCAACCACACTTCTTAAAGGGGATGTTTGTTCATTCTTGCGCACAGCCAAGTGCTTAGGCAAATGCCCTTGATTATGTTTATCTGATCCAGAAGGCACTTGAGTATGTTTATCTGATACTGATGGCCCTTGATCTTTCCTCAAACCTCCACCATTTTTCTTTCCTGGAGTTATACAAGACTTTTTTACTTTGATGCTCTTAGATTTGTACTCATGTTCATCACCGTCAACCTTTACTGCACCATGAACCTTTATTGGAGACTGGTGAGGCGAATTACTTCTTACAATAAACTCTGATCCATCTTGCTTCTTTGGAGAAGGCAACTTCGATGCAATCATGGCATTGTGCTTCCATTCATCCTTTTTATGAGATGGCAAAGGCAATCTATCTGAAGTTTTCACCTGCACATTCAAATCAACATTGTCCACTGTCTGCCATTTACCCCTCTGTATAGGAGTCATATAATCTTCAAACTTTGAATTCACTTGCTTCTTCTCTAAACAGTTAAAAGGTTCTGAAGGTAAACTTCCATATGATAGAATCGGATCTGGAAACATCACAGATTTTTTCACTGCTGTACCGGTTCCTTCTACTGGAAATGAATTGTGACTTCTTTTCGTACAATCCTCATTTCCATGCACTAACTTCCTTTCACTATCAAAGCACGCAGTAAATGTTTTTTCATGTGAAGGAATTACCCATGGATCATTCTGTCCATCTGAACCATTTGTTATGTTCGAGGCAGTAGCAGCTTCTGCAACACATGCTGACATAGCTTCCTGCGCTCGATGACGTCGTTTAGAGGGAGGCAAGGCTGCTTCATCACCTGGTAAGCTGCTTCTCAAACGATACTTATCAGCCTTTGGTGGCAAACACATATCCCTTCCAAGCACAAATAAGGACTTCTCACCATGTGATGAATTTTCCTCAATTTGAGGACTAGGGGAGTCCAATCTATCACTAGACTTGAATTGCAGATGATGTGGGTACAAATCATTATCCACTATAGCATTTTTCCCAGCATTGCTGGTGTTACTTGGTATGCTTTCTGTATTCAAGCCTTCTGTCATTATAGTAATTTCATCTTCAGAATGAGATCTTGCCCTTTTTAGCAAAGGAAGAGTTTCCTCAAGCTTAAGTTTATGCTTCCTCCCTTTAAGAAGTTGCGTCCTTTTCTTCCGATGATCTGTCCCTGATAGTAATTCAAACACATTTTCCTCCTCTGTGAGGACATTCATTTTTTCCTGGTTAACATTTAGCACTGATGCCACAGAATTATGTTTATTTAGGAGGTTCCGTTTCTTCTTCAAAACAGAATTATGTTGTAAGACACCATCTGTCACTGCTTTCTCATCCTCTTCTTTCCTTACATATGGAAAAAGTATGGGCTTTTTATCAGTAAGAATAGGGCTGGCCTGAATGTTTTCAGAATCCTGCTCTTCTTTGGCATTATCTTTTATGCCTGAAAATTGAATGTTCCCTTCAGTGTCAGCATTATTGAAATATTCAAAATTGTTGGCAGTTATATTTGTTGTCATTTTTCCCCCTTCTAGATGATCACTTTCATTTGCCAAATGAGAGTGACTTATATCTTGTGGAGTGGTTTGTCCTTTCTGCCCAAACTGATGTTCAGCCATAGAACACCCTAAAATGGGTGCTGTGTATGGAGAGGATGTACCATTCTCTTTAAGCATAGGACAAGTGACAGCCATTTTCTCTTTATGATCATAAACATAATTTTCCCTTTCCAATGATCTCCTGAAACCACTTTTTATTTTCTTAATCTCTGACTCACTTAATGTAGACGATGGGCAAGAAAGATCATTTTTCACCTGGTACTCAGCATGACTTGCAGTCTTCTCCTCCCTCAAATATGACCTCATATGATTTGTTTTAGGTGTAGTGACAGAGTTTTGCATTTTAGCATTCATTGTAAACTCACTGAAATTTTTCTCCTCTTTCTTATCAGAGGGTTTCATGAGGGATGAATCTTTTTCCTTAATCTCACCAGCACCCATATTTACTCGCTTCTTCTGGCCATCTACTTGTCTATGTACTTCTGTATTTAGGATATTTTTCTTCACTGCTGTCTCACGATGTTTTTGAATGCCATCACTGATTTGAACTTTCAACACCTCCTCTAAATCATGAGTTGGAAGATGCATTTTTAAATCTTTAAATGGCATCTTTTCTGCAGAATCATTTGAGTTATCAATACATGTTCTAGCCTTCATTTTATGAATCTCTGGGATTACATCTCTTTTATCTGTTTTTAACTCATCATACTCTGCACAAATTTCCTCCACTGCTCGAGTAAAGTCAGATGCAGTCTTTCCATAACATTTAGCTGTCAATTTATTTTTCAAATCAAGGGTGAATGTCTGAATATCAGTTGGAAAACAGAAGCCACTGCAAAAAAACAAATAACACATTATATCAGAAAAAAAAATATCAGTATAAATATACAGTAATGAAATTGAAAGAGAATTGGCATGGGAGACTTCACAGACAGAGTTGTTTGCATCTATGAGGACAAAAAGATGGCAGAAATAATCTAACATATACAGAAAATGATATTTACAACAAGATGCAAAGTGGAAATAGTTTGGATAACAGCCTGCTAACATTTAAATGAACATTGCAGAAAGATGACATTTTTCTCTTATTTTGCTGGAACATCCACAAATTTCAATAAACACATTTCTTAGAGAAATGGAAATTGCAAACAAATGCAATGTGCTAATAATTTGTGCCCTATAAATAATAGGCTAACACTCACATTTAAACGAAAAATGCACAACCCTAAATTGCCTTGCATGATTAATGAACAAGATGCAAGCTAAACAGTTAACAATTTGTTAGATCGGCACTTCAAACACCAAACACAATCTAAATGCCAAAGTGAAGAACAAAGATATTCACCATGATTTTGGGATAATTATATTTGCCTGCCCCACCTATACTATCTGACTGGAAAATTAAAAACAATTGCCACTACAATCATCTAATAATTTGTTCCTAAAACCTTGAAGATACAGAGAATCTTGAACGTACCTTATACCAGTGAAAGGCATAAGCAAACATCCAGCAAAGAAACACAAACAAGATAACTCAAAAGGTTCTAGATACCAGGAGTTTGAGAAAATTTGATTTCATTGAAAATATTTATAAGTAAAAAGAGAACCATGACCATTCTCTCTTCATTGAGCAACAAAGAAAGGTCACGATGCAATATTACAATAAAATATTGCAGAATCATCACCTTGGGTGCAAACTAGGCACATGAGATGCACCCAACCTGAAAAGGTTTCTGGCTAATCTTGTTCAACCATTGTAGGGAAAAAGGAAAGAATACCTCTTTGGCAATAGCTAAGAATTCTACAGCATCATTCGTTAATATCCCCAATTCCAATTTACCAGTGTTCATTCCAAAGGAAAACAGTCCCCTAACCATAAAATCTTCTCAAGCTGTGAAGGAAAACATGTAAAACCCAGGATCACATACCAAAATATGGCATTAATAAAGTCATCTACTGATGCAACTAAACATACAATTTTTTTCCAGAAGCCTTACGCTAAAAGTCATATTTGTCACTTGCATTACATATGTGTATATTCAACCCCTACCTATCATATCTCTTCCAGTTTGAGTTTATATTAGTGGTGGGCTGTTTTAATTAAAAAGCTGTCAGTCAAAGGATGGTGTCATCAGCTATTCTGATAATTTTTGACTGGGTGTTTCTGGAATTACCATGTTAGAATCTTTAAAATCCAACAGTGATATATAACACAGTTTTTAAGACTCTCACATGGTGATCCCACTCAAAGTTTATAACATGGTGAACATAACACTACAAAACATTCAACCACAAATATTCTGATGTTACCAAGGATAGTTGGGATGGCAATGCTTATGAATAACTATTCACTGCTGGTTCAGAGGCCTTTTTGCCTTGTCATTGTGTGATATTCAGTTTCACAGTAAGAATTGAAATAACTTTTATTATTAAAACAACTTCAATTTGAAACAACTATCATACTTCAATCAATTTCACAATGAACCTAATCCATCATAGTAGTTTCCACGCTGGCGAAAAAGGCATGACAATACATAATAGTTTTCTAATTAATTACTCAATGTTTTCTTTGTATTTCAGAAAACAATTGAAAGGAAGTAACACTTACATTTCCTTTGTGCCAAAAAAATACACAAAAACCTTCCTTGGATCATGAATCTGGCCCCAATCTTCTGGTTTACTTATCTGTCAGTCAACAACACATCAATGAGACCAAATAGAAGAAGAAATCAATGAAACAATCAGGATGCAATAAAAGTACCCATTCTTTTTAAACAGATAATTATGAAGAAGATTTTCAAGAAGCAATTCTTATTTGCATAACCTTTTCAACCAAAGCCCAAATCAAAAACCACTCTAGATATATCAAACCCTAAAATCAAAATACCCCAACTTTTCCTAATTTTCTACTTACAAAGCACATGTTCCTCTCAACTTATACTAAATGACACCAATTCATCCAATAAAAAGGTACAATAAAGGTATACAGGAAGAAATTAAATGTACCAAAAAGGTCATGCTTGATAATTTGCAACCAGAATCAATGTCAAAATAATCTCGACATATTCTAAAACCTCTTAGGCCCCAATATTTCTCTTACTCAATTGCCTCAATCGTATCATGTACAACCAGAATAGAAATGATTTCCCTATCCACAAGCCCTATCAGCATATCATTTTCAAGCCAATTCTCTGAATCAAACTAAACATAGGAAAAAACAAAATCTAAAATGACCCAAAAAACCCCATTACTTCACACTTCATAACCTAAAATTGAGAATAACCTAAATCTTACCCTATCTCAATCACAGTGAATATATCATTTTCCACTAGAACCTACACAAAAACTAACTTCATTGTAATATAATATTATAATGTTTCTCCAACCTTATCTATCTTCCACAAATCTCTCTTACATTTTTATGAAGCCAAAAAGCTTCTACCAATCTGTCTAAAAATGCTATTAACCTTCCACCAATCTCATTACTCTCTTACTAAGCATTATTTAAGTGTACTTATCTTTCACTCAACCAAACCATCTTAGTAAGACTACGAAATGGAGAATCCAATTAACCACTTCAGGTTATAAGAAATTGGATCATCCAAGTTATAAAGAAGTTTCAAATTTACAAAAGACTCACACCTCATGGGCACAGGTGAAAATACAAAAGTGTTCATACCTTATAAACACAGGTGAAGATACAAAAGTTGTCGCAACTTATAAACACAGATGAATATATAAAGAGTGGTAACACCTTGTAAACACAGGTGAACATAAAAAAATGATAGCAACTTATAAACACAGGTAAACATACAACAAGAATCCCACCTAATAGACACAGGAGAAGCACAAACAGTTACTATAAACACATTGGATTCCATCTAACTAAACTTATAATAACCTAAAAACCTAAATTGCACCATGCCTTCTAATTAGAAATCTATCACACAATGAAACCCCAATAAATCAAGATATGTGCGATTAAATTGCCATGAGGCAGCAGGCCTGAACTAAAAATAAAAACTGAATGCACATACAGAGTTGTGTCTGACAAAGACTCGGGGAGATCAAGCAATAAGTAATAACAAGACAGCATCAGCATATCAATTTCAATCATAACCCACAATTTTTTTAAATCTGAAATTTTCCGGTTTTTTCCTAGCATATCTCCTAGTCTCCTATGGGGCATGTTGCCTTCCAAAATTATCAAAATCCAATACAATTTTCAAACTACACACATTTGCTATTGGGTTTCATAAATTTGGTCTAGATTTCTGAAAAAAATATGCTAGCACCGCATATGCCCACATCCATAGTCGTAAAATTAGACAGATAACGTTAAATTGTCAAAAGAACAAAACCAAAAATCTATGGCCTAGCCAATATAACAAAACAAATACCTAAACTTAAAAGTTGAAGGTATACCAAACGATCATACATTGTCAAAAAGAACCACAAACATACAACTTGATGCCAATACCACAGATGCCAACGTACACAACCTTTAAAACACAGTCAAATTAAGACAGATGACATCAAACTGTTTAAAAAAGGAAGCAAAATCAATGAAATAGCCAATGTATTCATTCGATACCCTAAGCTTAAGTATAGCAAACAATTGCTGGTTATTAAAAATCCATTCAACCACACAATTCCTGCTAGCATCCACAACCACTACAGAGTCAAAAAAGATGACATCAAATTCCAAGAACAAGAAAAAACCAAAAATTTACGGCAAAGCCAATATATCGAGACGAAACCCTAAGCTCAAAGACATGCACACAAATGAACACTATATAATAAAACCTACATACACGTAATTTGATACAAATACCATAAATACTCGCCCCGCCGGCCATATAAGATTAAACAGATGACATCAATTTGCTAGAAAGGCATACCAAACCGAAACCCTAAGCTTAAAACCACAAAACAATTGAGCATTACTAAAAAACGTACAAACACACAATTTCATGGAGCGAATCGATCGTGGGTCGACTAAAACGGACCGGACAATTTACCTTCAAAGAAGCCGGAGCTCATTACCCCCCACACCAAATTTAGCCAGACAAAAAGATACAACAAAAAATAAATAAAAAATTAAAAAACTGAAAAAGAAATAAAATTTAACCAACAAAATGGAAAAATTAATGGGTTGCTTACCTTGGCGGGCCATGCTGGAAAACCCTTGACCTTCGCCAGCACGAGATCGCCCAGACTCCATTTCTGGCAGGCGGAAGCTTTGCCTGCACGCCTTTTAGCCGGTGCCATGTCATAGAAACCCTCAATAATGTTAAAGAACTCGATATCTCCTGCTATTTTCGCCAGAACCCTAACCTGCTTATCAAATATAATATCCAATCCTCGTCCTCTGAAATTCCCATGTCACACCAAACTAAAACATCCCTGCCAATACTTCGACATCGAAATTACTTGTGCACTGAAATAATTATCCAAGTCGCTCCTTATAAATTCCTTCAATTTAGCTTGTAGTTTTCCAACTGCAATGATATCTCTGTTCTGTTTGGTTTTTGTCTGCTCAAAACAGCAGAGCGATAATGGGGTGTATTTTGTGTTGCGCGTAGTAGGGGCAGGATTCGACCCTTGTATCTCTCGGTAATAATAATAATAATAACAAGTAATGTAAAGAATTTGATTGATGAGGAATGGAATGGAAGATTGTGAAGTAATTTATTATGTTTTAGCGTCCGCTCTCAAGCCCTTTTATCTCTTCATATTTATATATAGAGCACGTTTTGCAAAGAAGAAAATTTAAAACGGCCAAAAATACAATGAGAAAGATACGGGTGCGCTTACGTGGAAGAGTCTTTCCGATTTAACGTCATTAATATAAATAAAAAATAAACATATTTGGAGTTTTTGGAGTTTGGTGTTGTCCTCAAATGATTTATTTATGAAAAAGTGAAAACCATCTCATGCCGACTAGGTAAAAACTTAATTTGTCAAATTTTTCTTATAAATAAATTATATACACAATGGAAGCTATCCATGTTGTTAAATGTGCTTTGTAATTTGTTTTTTTTGTTTTTTTTTGTGTTATTTGGGCCTATCAACCATGTTTATAATTTTACCTATCCTTTCATTTGGATTTCATAAATGGTCTCTTTTAGAAAATGATGGAATTTTTAGTTATCTTGGTATTTCTTCTCATATGATCAAATTTATAGATATTTTGATATTATTTTTGGTGTAGATGTGTATTGGATTAGGATATGGAAGAGGTACATTAGCAAATAGAACATGTTGTTCTTTCAGATTCATAGATTCCTCTTTATAGTTAAGTCAATTTAGATGGCAAGCAAAATTTTCCTTGTTAACCATGTTTGCATCTCGTACTATGGGTTGCCAAGTAAATCTTATCATAAACAACTCAAAGCTATTAGATTTCCACAACGTCTAAATTCTTTACACAATCAAATCCAGAAGTTTTCAAACATAAACAACTCACCCAACTCATTCATGATTTCCTTTAGTCTAAATGAGGTAGCAAGTTAGGAATTTGTATCTCCTCTTGGTCTAACTATACTCAATATGAGGGTAGGGATACATTGGATATTATTATCCTATGTATTCAACTAATTTTCCTCCTGCCAAAATGGATCTTCGTGATCATCAAAGCTCTCAATGGCATGTCCCTAGAAGGTTTTAATTAGATACCATATTGTAACAATCACAACCAAGGTTTCTTAGTGTATAGTTGGATAAAAAGTTAAGTTATTTTGACATTGTAATATAAGATGCATGCATTAACTTAGTTTAGCAACATTTGAAGAGCCTAGCAATTGGTTGTTCCCTTATGATAGTATGTGTTGATCCTAAATTTTGCAACCCAGAAAGGTAACAAGGCATAGGAAAAGTTTGAATAATGTGGGACCAAAATGCTAACATTCAAAGCAATCTCCAAGATTGAGGAGTCAGCTCTCCATGAACTGGGGGGAGATGGAAAGAGAAGAATATTGAAAATGAAATTGAATTAAGGCAATGCACCAAATCATTTCACTATTAACTCAAAACCTTTCATAAATGAAAAGACAAAAATCATTTATATCATAATACAAATTTATTATTCCATAATTTGGCGTAGTATACCACAATCCCTTCATAGTCGAAATGAGAACAAGATAACCAAATCCTAGACACGAGTTAAAACATTCATATCATCTCATGGGTGCATTTATAAAAGTCAAGGAACGGTGAATGCATTCAAAGACATTGTATTCATCTATATGTTCTTGACAACATCACATACATGGAACACTTTATGTCATTCAATTACTTTCAACTAGAAGAGTATTTAACATGGTCCATCACTAAAAGCAATTGCACACATAAAATGTTAGAATCTTATAAGATAATAAATACTTCAAAGTGGCATGGATTTTAGGTATATTTAATATTAACTAAAATCTAAAAGGCTCAATCGAGCACAGATAAAATTTTGATTAACATACAAGTAATTAGAAATAAAGTCTGTCAATATGATATCTCATAATACATCAAGAACAAAATAGTCTTGTTGGTAAAATATTAGTCTCTAACTAAGTATTTAGAATCCAACCCTTTGAAAAGAAAATAGCCCCCCCTCTTAAAGAGCCTACTACAACCAAAAAATATTCTCCCTGAATCAAATTGCTTCATTGGACAAATTGTTAGAAAGTGTGTACTTATTAATAAAATCATATTGATTTAATTACTAAGTCACTTATTATCTCTTTATGCTTAAGCTAAACTTTAAGCATATAATAATTAATTACTTCATTAATTATTATCATGCAACCTAGGTCTGTTCATCCTTTTAGGGTTTTGATCTCCTTTTACAAGGATTGATCTCTCTTGTAATCTTATTGAGAAACATTCATTTTTCTTGAATTGCAACTTTTGTTTTTGCACATCAATAATGTCTCCTCTTTCATTGATCCATGCGTTCAGGCTTCTCTAGCTTCTTACTTCTCTCTCTTTCTGTGACAGATATTTGCATGCAGGTGTTCTTGGAAGTTGTGGGTTGTTTATTCATCAACTCCAATATGGTATCAGAGCTTCATATTTGTTTTCCCTTGTCCTCTTCCTAGGAGATTTGGTCATGTTCGTCAGATCTACATTTTGAGAGGTTTTTCTATTGAATCTATGGAGACCTCTCTTTCTGGTCATCTTGGCTTCAAACGGACCTCAACGATTGCGTTCATAGCATCCAAGAACCCCTAGATCCATATAAAGTTTGTCCATTTTGGACAAAGTTGGAATCTGTGGCAACAAAATTTGTAACCAACCACGACACGAATCCCAAGTCAATCACTAGTATTTTGTAGATTTTTTGCTCAAACGAACCTCACCGTTGAGTTCGCAGCAGCCAAGAACCCCTAGATCCATATAAGGCGCATCCGATTCGGATGTCATTGCATTTTGAGGCAAAAAAAATTTGCCTACCAAGCCCTAGCACACATCCTGAGGCGATACGACGATTTTATAAAAAAAAAATTATTTTTTTTATGTGGCGACGGCCATTTGGCTATCAAATTTAACCTCGTAGTGGATGCAGCCTCAATCCCTGGTCATAGGGTGACCAAGGACCAGGTTTTTTAGCCCCCAAATGGATTTTGGCCATGACGACCATACAACCATCAATTTTAAGCTCGTCATTTGCTGATGTCGACATGCATCAGCACTCTTCTACACCATTTTTTGGGCCCTTCAACATACATGTGGTTTTTTGCTCATAACTTGACCATACAGTGTCGAAATCGAGGAAACAAGATATTGTCGGAAAGCTGGTTCTGAGATCTTTCCAAATATGGAGGTTTAAATTTATTATTTTTCTTTTTTGATGGTGTTTTTTAGTATCAAAACTAGATGTTCAGTTTTACACTCTAGGAGCTCTATCTTGTGCATCTGGACTCTGTTTTGGACAAATGATATATCATTGGAAATCTTGTTCTTAGACCTTTCTAGTGCTATGAGTCATTTTTCCATATTCTTCTCCATGTACATTTTATTTAGTTTCTTGTTTTTTTGCAATTTGGTAGATATCTTGGATGTTTCAGGTCCTGGGATCTATTCCCTTTGAGGGATGACTCATCTTAGGTTGTTCTTTTATCTCAATAGCCTTCACTCTTCTTTGAGCAGTGTATACTTCACTTTTGTAGAATTATTTTATGCACATGCACTAAGATAAAGTGTCATTCTATTGCATGTATGGGATCTTGCACATGTTCGTGCTCTATGTACTTGCATTCTATTATAAAGTATCAGGGGGGGTTTGATGTTTGCCTTTGTTTTCCATCTACTTTTTTCATGTGAGCGTTCCTCCAATGATACTGGCCTCATGTATCTTTATTTGTGTTTGTACTCTCTCTACACCTTCGATATTCCTGGTATCATGCAATTCATATTGGATGATCTTTTTAGTGTACCTATCATTACTCCCTTGTTAGCATTGTGGGGGGGTTTCTACTATTGGTTCTACTACTTCCTTGGTTTGATAGTGTGAGCTATGTATTCAGTATTTGATTTTATGTACTAGGTGAATGCAGTGGCTGGGTACCTATGCATTATGGTGAGATGGATCATTTACCATATGGACACTCTTTTCTTTCATGTTTTTTGACGCACACTTCCAGCTTTAATTGATCAACTCTTCAGACTTTTGGTGTTTTTATACCATCTATATTTTTGAGTTCAGGTGTTTGCCTTTGTTTGCCTCCTGATTTGAGTAGTGTCATTTGAGGGCACTCATGCAAATTACATTATTTTGTATCTTTGACTTCAATTATTTTCCTTTGTTTGCCTCATGATTCAAGTAGTGTCATTTGAGGGCACTCATGCATGTTACAGTCTTCTCTACCCGGTCATATTTCAGTGGAGGATCTTTAGATCATCAGTTACTTCTTGATAGAATTTGTAGCTTCTCACTTCAGTGATGTTGTACATGTTCATCCTTGTTCCTATTTTCTAGAACATTCATAGTTTTGGAGGCTTCTTCAGTCCTTCAGACTAGTCTTTGTCTCTTTTTGTAGTAGATTTTTTCCCATGTGGTTTTCTCTATTTCTTCACTTTTCAGAGACTCTTTTTTGTACTTGGGTACTTGATCAGGCTTTTTTTTGCTGAGACCCATTTGCTTTCAGTATTTCTTTATAGGTTTTTAGTTCTCCCAAAGTTCATCTTAAGGGGGGTATTAGAGTAATAAAGTGTTTACTTATTAATTAAATCATATTGATTTAATTACTAAGTCACTTATTATCTCTTTATAATTAAGCTAAACTTTAGGCATATAGTAATTAATTACTTTATTAATTATTATCATACAACCTAGGTTTGTTCACCCTTTTAGGGTTTTGATCTCCTTTTGTAAGGATTGATCTCTCTTGTAATCTTAATGAGAAACATTCATTTTTATTGAATTGCAACTTTTATTTTTGCACATCAAGAGTGTATCCTCTTTCATTGATCTATGTGTTCAAGCTTCTCTAGCTTCTTGCTTCTATCTCTTTCTATGACAAGTGTTTGCATGCAGGTGTTCTTGGGAGTTGTGGGTTGTTTACTTATCAACTCCAATACAAACAAGCACCTAAAAAGGAAACATATCCTTGTCTTTTTGGCTAACATTAGAGTCATCAAAGACTTGTTTATAGAAGAAGTAGAACATTATGAAAAGGGGCAAGATGAAGAGGATGGTATCCTCAACCTCCCTACCAACACTATTCCTAAGGGGATGGTAGCCTTAGAACATATATTCAACTGGAACCCTTTGGTTAAAGAAAATATTCCCTCATCTGTGGATGGGGTAAATATGAGAAGATCAACGTAGGCCAAGAGGGAGAAGAAAAATATATGGTCATAGGCACATCATGCTCCCCATAAGAGAAAGGAAAGGTCATCATTGTCTTAAAGAGATATATCGATGTTATAGAATGGAGCTACGAGGACTTGAAGACCTATGATACCTTCAATGAATATTTATTCAGGTCATGAAAATCCATACATAGGTAGATGTCACCATTTTTTTATAGACTAGTACTAGGTTCGACACCCACATGTTATGTTTAATCGAATAGATGTGTTATACCTTGCATACCTGTCCCTACATTTTTGTCCAAGGTAAAATGTTGGGTCCCCTCTTTTTGCTTTCCCTTTCATTTTCTTTCTTCATTTTTCTTTGTAGAAACCAAGGAAGTAGTAGAACCAATAGTAGAAACCCCCAGAGTCCACCCTCCTTTATCTCAGTTTTGGTCGAGCTTTGAGTTCCTTAGATTTCAGAAGGCTTTCATTAACATTATGAAGATTGGATCCTCAGTGCTTGAAATGCAAAGCTTTAGTTGCTTAAAAATGTATGAGGTATTAAATGCATTTACCCCCACTGAGCTATAAAAGAACCTTTCAAAGATCATTTTTAGTCACCATGTGATTAAATTTTTTTATCGAGAGTGCTTCTACAACTAGGTCTTCAAACTTGCAATTTTGAGTGTTTGTGAGAGGATTTGGTTGTGAATGAAGCATTTTTTAGGAATCCCTTGGCCAATTCCTATGACATTCTGGTCAGGTAGGTTGTTCTTCACATTTTTGTGAGTTAAATTAGGGATTTTTTTTCTTTTTCATATGTTTTTCCTACTTTGCATTGTTTAGGTTTTTGTTGTAGGGTAGCGAATACAGGGATTTTCGTGTAAATTCCCAGGCCATGAACTTAATTTAGGGCCTATAATTTTGTGTTCTAGGGTTCTTTTGTGTCCTAGTTACATGTATTGAGTGTTCAATAGACTAATTTTGGTAGTCGTATAATTAGGGCTTTTGAATTATGTCAATTTTATGCCCTGGTTTATTTTTAGTTTTAAAGGGGTAGCAAGCTACATTTTTATTTACAGTTTCAAATTAGGGCTTGCTATGTTCTCTAGTCATGACCTACCCTATTCTAGTCTAAGTTCTAGGCCACATGTCAATGACCCAAGTCTCAAATTTTTGGTTTGGCACCATTTTTACCCAAGTATTCACTATTCACCAACTCATTGTTGGCCTTCATGACCTAGAGCTTTGGCTAGCCTACCAGTCACTTTCATGGTGAAATTTCAAATATGTGCCCAAGTTAGCCTAAATAAATGTGTATTTTTTATTCAGGGGCATTCTAGGGTACTCGACAAATCTGCATGGTGGTGTGTTGAATTGGTTATGTGTTACTCGATTGCAGCTTTAACCGACGGTCTCGATTATTGAAGGAGGCTTGATCGCTAAAGGAACTCGGTGAAACCATTGGCACTCGATGGAACTTGTACTCAGTGATTCTTATGGTGCTCGATAGTTCTAGTTTACCGACTAGAGTTCTTGAAGTTTTAGTTGGTCAACTTGGTGCATTTATTGTTGGTAGCTTTTGTTATATTCTCCTATGTGGATCTTGAGGCTGACATGGAGAATTAATTATTCGTAAGGCTATTTAAGAGTCGATTGTTATTGCATTTGATATTTGTTTGTAATAGAAGTTGACTTGGCTTAGGAGTTAATTATTTCTTCTAGCCGACTGTGGTTGAGGAAATGTATTTAAGGAGTATTTGGGGTAGTTGTTTAGGGGAATATAAGGAAGTCAGTAGAAGTGGCTGAGAAGGATATCAATTGGATCCTATGAGATCTTAAAGATCATATTGTTTATCTGGTAGTTGTAGTAGCAAAGCTAGTGGTTTGTATGCTTGGAGACAAGGAGATTGCTTGGAGGCTTGCGAGCTCAAGTTTAGATCTGCCTTAAAGTTTCCATCAGTTGATGATGTGTTTCAGAGCTGGACTAGCTAGGAGATTACAAAAATACTCTGTAAGTGATTGTATTTGGCCCTAACCTAGAAGGCCTTACAATCGGGCATGTTAATGAAAATTCTATTGAAACATTATCTTGTTGTGTTATTCCACATTGTTGGTGTTTGGTTGCAAGTTTGTATAGTCCTTAATTAGATCCTCCTTACTTGGACTGCATCAGATGATATTAGAGCTTGAAGTTATTGAGTGTGTAAACCGATCTTCGAGTTGAGGTTGTTTGCACCGGGACCTTGGTTGGTGATTTGTTGCCTTGGGTTTTCAAAAATCTTGAAGGATGCCTCCGAGAAGATTGGACCCTAGAGTGATTGCAGATCTTTGTGATGCTGTGGAATTGGAGATTATAGAGAAAGTTAAAGTTGATTTTAGATCTGAGATAGAATTGATGAAGAATGACATGATCACTAAGGTCATGAAAGCTATTGATGGTATGTCAAGGAATCTTGCTACTAATGATGGTTATAAGGAAGTTGTTGAAGACTTTGAAGCTGTTGGATCTAGTGGAGATGACTAGAGAGATAGATCTGGTGAAGATAGAATTAGTCGGTTGCATAGATCTGGAGCTTGATTAAGTACTAGTTACCGAATGGAAGTTTCTACTTTCTCTAGTGCTTTGAGACCCAAGGATTTGATTGATTGGATTGGTGAATTAGAAGATTTATTTGAGCTTGAAGAAATTGAAGATCCTCTTAGAGTAAGATTGGCATGAACTAAGTTGAAAGGACATGTTTCTCTTTGGTGGAAAGAATTACAAAGAGATAGAGAAGATGAAGGTGAAATGAAGATCAATCGGTGGAGGTTAATGGTGACTAAACTGAAAGCTAAGTTCATACCTACTGACTATGAGCTTGACTTGTTTGAGGAGTTACAAAATCTAAAGAAAAAAGATTTGACTATGGAGGACTATACCGAGGAGTTCTATAAGTTGACTATTCAGTCTAGACATAGAGAACTTGGTAAAGAAAAGGTAGCTTGGTATGTGAATGGTTTGAGATTCAATATTCAGGATGAGCTTAGTATGCTGCAGATTAATTTGATTAAAGATGCTTATTAGTATGCTCTAAAGGTAGAAGATAAGTTGAAGAGGAGACAACATAGTAATTCCCAAGGGAAGGAGAAGCTTGATCACTCGGTGAAGGATAAACTAATTGTTGAAGATGAACCGAAACCTGTGGAACCGAAAAAGGAGACAGGTAGGGTTATCTTTAAGGGTACTTGTTATAATTGTGGTGAAGAAGGACGTAAATTTTTTGAGTGTACACAGAAGAAATTTGGTGACTAAAGGAATGTTGTAGTGAATGAGCACATTCAGAATGAACTTGAATCTAAGAACTTGCTAGTTCAGAGAACATTGGTCAATGCAAAGGTGGAACCTTATCAGAGGAGTAATTTGTTCAGAAATTGGTGCAAGTCAGGAGGTAAACTTTGTGATGTGATTGTGGATAGTGGTAGTATAGATAATCTTGTAGATAAGGATATGGTTCAGAAACTTGGTTTGACGAGAATGAGACATCCTTATCCTTATAGGATTGGTTGGTTGCAAGATATTCATGCTCTATAAGTGAGAGAGCAGTGTCTTATTGATTTTCAGATTGGCTAGTATAAGGATCAAGTGTTGTGTGATATTGTGGAGATGAATAGTTGTCAAATATTGCTCGGTATACCTTGGTAGTATGATTGCAGAGCTATGTATGATTGTGTCAAGAATGTGTTTACTATTGAGAAGAATAACATGAAGCTTTCCCTGATGCCTTTGTTGGATACAACACTTAGTAGGAGAAACCTGAGCTTTGGTAACCGAGATGAGTTGAAGAATTCTGAAAGGATTGATCAACATGGAGAACAAACCTGTGCGTTATCAAGAAAAGACTTGAAAAGATAGAGGAAGTAGAAGTGGAAGAGTATGCAAGGTGAAGACTTGAAGGGCTTGTATGTGAAGAACTAGTTTAGGGTTTATGTGCTAAATCCCAGAAGATGTTATTCCATCCTATGAGAACATTTTTTCAAACCTAGGTATCTAATGCAGGGGCATTCTAGGGTACTTGAAAAATCTACATGGTGGTGTATTAAATTGGTTCAGTGTTACTCAATTGCATCTTTAATCAATGGTCTCGGTTATTGAAGGAGGCTCAATCATTGAAGGAACTTGATGAAACCTCTAGCACTCAATGGAACTTGTACTCGGTGATGCTTATGGTGCTCGGTCAATGTTCTTGCTCGATGATGCCTGGCATGCTCAGTTGTTTTATTGGCGCTCAATTATTTCACTAGTGCTCGATAGTTCTAGTTTATCGACTAGAGTTCTTAAAATTTTGGTTGTCCAACTTGGTGCATTTATTGTTGGTAGCTTTTGTTGTATTCTCCTATGTAGATCTCAAGGCTGGCATGGAGAATTAATTATTTGTAAGGCTATTTGAGAGTCGACTGTTGTTGCATTTAATATTTATTTGTAATAGAATTTGACTTGGCTTAGGAGTTAATTATTTCTTCCAGCTGACTTGTGGTTGAGGAAATGTATTTAAGGAGTGTTTTGGGTAGTTTTTTAGGGGGTAGATAAGGAAGTCAATAGAATTAGTTGAGAAGGATAGTAATTGGATCTTGCGAGATCTTGAAGATCAAATTGTTTATCTGATAGTTGTAGTAATAGAGCTAGTGGTTTGCATGCTTGGAGACAAGGAGATTTCTTGGAGGCTTGCAAGCTCACATTTAGATTTGCCTTAATGTTTCCATCAGTTGTTGATGTGTTTCAGAGCTGGACTAGCTAGGAGATTGCAGAAATACTCTGTAAGTGATTGTATTTGGCCCTAACCTGGAAGGCCTTATAGCCAGGCATGTTAATGAAAATTCTGTTGAAACATTATCTTGTTGTGTTATTCCGTATTGTTGGTGTTTGGCTACAAGTTTGGACAATCCTTAATTGGATCCTCCTTACTTGGACTACGTTAATTTTGGTTGTAAAACTTCCTTCCCCAAAACCTGTACTTTAAAGTTATGACTAACTGCTTGAAATTCTTTATGGTAGAAATGCTAAAAATCACCAAGGAAGCTTTGGGATTTTTGTCCTTGAATTCCTTCATACCAACTACAACAAAAAATAAGGAGACCATGTATTGGTATCAACGAGTCAATGTTCCCAATTTTCATTCCCCACAAAATATTTAGTAAAGTTGTTGACTCTGGATTTTGAGTCTCAGGATTCCTTCTTACCTAATTATTTTTTCCTCCTTAACGAAACCCACACATGGATCCCCGACCCCCAGATCCTAGAGTATATTTAATTATATGATGTGATCATTATATTATGTATGAATTAATTAATTAATTTGATTTTGTAATTAAGTATATTTATAGAAATGGCTCCATCCTCATTAGTTTTGGAAGTTGAGCTAGGGCTACCACCTATAGGCCCATCCAGAAGGAAAACTAAAGCAGAAAAGGAATTGGAAAGTACACCCCTAACCATGAAGTACATATATAAGGGTTAGGCTAGGATTTATAAGCTAGAAAGTGGAGTAAAGAACATAACAAATATAATTACAAGTGGTTGCAGCCTAACAAGAACCAATGCCTTGGTAGAATCTATGCTACTTTTAGGATATCAGACACATCATTAGCTTGTCATGTCTAGTTTGATATTGACCAATTCTTCCTTAATCTCACTCCAATATTTGAAGCTTATCTTAAATCTATTTTCTAACTATTCACCATCTACATAGAGGTGTACTCATTTGGATGGCACAAAAGTGACCACCTTTGATTTGTACTCCATCTACACTATCCTCCACATCCCCAATAGAAAAAATTTCATGGTTTTGGAAAAGGATTACGTCGTGAATGAATACCAATAGATAGAGGCAAAGAATAAGAAGTATGTGAATGAGTACTGGCTCACTACACCACAAAAGGATGCATCAAAAATGTCTGCTACCATCCCACGAGCTAACTTCATCTTACTAATCAAGGGGATGATAGCAATGTTGAACCACATCTTCAAGAAGCCAAATGTAAAGGAGTATGCAGCCTAAATGTACTATTTCATGATTACAATTGTCACCAACTCAGGTCACTTAAATTGGGCCCAAATGATTTCAAACAACATCCACCGGCAACTTCAAGATCTAAAGGACATGAAGTAGTTTTAAATGACTTCATATGTAGTGTGGATAACAGCCCACCTTAAGAGCATTAATAGTGTTGAGAAGTTTGGACACTGGGGAGACAAGCTATGATGGGCTCCCATGGGATCATTACCCACAACTTCAGATGGGGAGGTTTCCCAGTGTATATTTCTGCGCTAATGACGCTTTTGTATCTAATTCGATAATAAGGCTCGTAGGTGATGTAGGATATCGGTTGTCAAGGGTAGTGATGAGCTTGATCAATCCATGGGGATGTTGGTTTTTGTAGTTTTTCCATGACACCTACATTCGCGTATTTGGTTTTTCTAGGAGCTCCTACCTCCTCCCATGATGCTATAATGATCAGATAATGTTTCTTGAGTTTTGTAGGTAAATTTTGAAAACACAAAATTTGATGAGTGAGAAGCACAAAATGACATTCAAATTCCCTTTCTCATGTGGGGAATACAAGTGTACCATAGAAAGTGCTAACAAGTTTGAGAACAAATTGAAGAGTCTACACTTGGATAAATTTTACCTAGCATCACTATAGTATGATCTATGAGGGTGGATAAAGAGAGTACTCCTTGACACTTTTGAAGTCCACATACCGAACTTTGAAGATTTTTGGGTTGATTGTAAAGATCATTTTGATTTGTGCCATCACCAAATCGTGACATGACATATGGTTGATTTTGGTATGTGGACATTTCTCAGAGATTTCATGGATACTGAAGTAGTCTTGGACCCATTTTTGACAAAGAGAAGATAGGAGATATTCTTATCCCATGATTAAGTGGGATGAGTCAGATGAGTTAGATATTAGGGAAATCGTGTAGGATATGATTCAAATGAGTCACTCTTTTTTTACATCTGATGTCCTAAAGGAAGCTCAAGATAGAAGAAGAAGGCTAAGGCCCAACCCTCTCAGCAGTATGAGAGGCAAGAAAAGAATAAACAGGGCACCTTATTTAGGAAGTTGGATCCCTTCAACAAAGCCCCAACATAGGTTATTTTTTAAGAGTTGGAAGAGAAGATGGATAAGTCATGGAATCTTGATTCCACTACAAAATAGGGAGTCATAGTCAAACTCTCCATGAAACTCCTTTCGATCATAGGACCTTCCCATGAAATTAAAAGCTCAGCTTCTCCCCCCTTGAACATCCCACATATTAATATTGATGTAGAGGTAGATGTTCCAAATGAGGAGGATTTTCCATTGCAACATCCCCAAAGGAAAAAGAAGAAAAGAAAATAGATGGTGGATGATTCTCACACCAACCTCATAGGTAAGGTCAATTTTGATGATGCATAGGATTTGAATATTGAGGTGCTTGTTAGGGGGCCTATTTTTTAACAAGTCTTAGATTTTTACAATCTAGATAATCCTTCTCTTGATAATTTTGAAGGCCTTAATGATGTGTTAACACTATAGGAACAAGAGCTCCTCTTTAGAATTGTCAAAGAAGATGAAAAGAAGAGTAAGGCTAAAGATGAGAGATTAATGAAGGAGGCAAAGGTAGAGGAATAGTGACTCCATGAAATTAAAGAAGAAAAGAGGCACACAAAAGAAGAAGCTAGACTAAAAAAGAAGTTGATGAGTGCACTCACCAACAAGAAGCTCACCTCAAGGTGGAGGAAGAGGTGAAAAGGAAGGAGGTCAAAGAAGAGCAATGAAAGAAAGAGGAAGAAAAAAAATTATGGTTGATCACATAGCACAAATGAAAGCACATAAAGAGGCTCATTACAAAGCAATTGAGACTGCATAGAAAAGAAATATAGAGGATGATGCCTAGAAATAGAAAGAAGAAAAAGAAGAAAAGGGTAGAGATTAAGCCAAAGTGCAATGGGAAACTAGACCTTTGAGAGAAATTGCACCCATGTCATCCAGCACTCCTCAAGGCAATCCATTGCCTAATTATCTACCGAGTTCATAGTTGGATCCACAGTAGAACCCAATGACCAATCCAAGGTCAAATCCAAAGGATAATCCTTATTAGGATTATAAACTAGAGAATGAACTACCATTAGAGGGAGAAGAAACAACAAATCCTGGGAATCCTCCTGCCGATGAACAGTCACAACCCACTAATGAGGGGAAAATAGAGTAGGGTGGTGAGATGTATAACTTATGAGATGTCATGGATACCAACATGAATGTTTTAGATTTTCCATATTGATTGATAGATACCCACAACAGAAAACATCTATAAGAGTCTACCATTGCTCCCTTGTGGTAAGAGATAATGGTTGAGCTCATGGCCCTACAACCCAAGAAAGTTAAGAAGGCACATTCTATTTTTGTGATCAAAAGGAAAGCCAAAGGAGAAATGGTGATGAAAATAGTTGTGCTACCCAAAGATAAAGATGAGTCTGAGATCACTTTCTAAGATAATCAAATACATGGTGTTGACCTCAGGAAGAGAAATAAGTAGAGCAAGCTTGGGAACCTCAATAAAGCCACTGACATGGTAAACAAGAGGTATGTGAAAAAATATCATAAGAAGAAATAAGTGTAAGCCTCATTAGCTAAAATGAAAGAGCTAGTTCGGGAGCTTGCCTCCCCCATCACATTCGTGATGCCTGAAGCATCCACCTCGGAAATAATTTTGTAGGTTGAGATAAACTCTCTAAGGATAATGAAGAAGAAAGTATTAGCTGTATATAACTGGGTCACCACTCAAGTGTAGATAGTCTAAGGCTTTCTTTCTGAATCTATTCTAGAATATTTGAAGGTAGTAAAGGTGCATTTTGATGTTAAGTAATTGGTGCTTGGGAAAATCTAATTAACCGACACACCAAGTAGAGGAACTTGATGAAGGAGATCACTGAGTCAGGAAAAAGTAAGTTGAATGAGATCGACATCCTCAATCATGAGAGCTCGGAATACATAAGGTTTGTTTACCACAAGCTTGGTTTAAAGCTTGATTTTTTGGACATGACCTACAAGTCTTTAACACTACTCCCTACAACCATGCAAAATGCCTCCAAGTATGCCAATTTTTTGTGAGGGATTGCATAGGCTTGGATCCCAAAAATGTTGATGGGTTTGCACCCTTGGATTTATTACTCAATGGTTTTGATGAGTAAGAAGAGAAGAAGTTTGTCCCTTCCTAGGAATTTGAAAAGGTGACAATGGACAAATGCATCAAGCTCATAATAGAGGCTCGTGAGGCTACAATGACCAGAGCCTAGATGCATGATCAATCAAATGAAGCTCAAAACAAACTTGAAGAGGCCCAAGTTTGTATCTAATCCATGAAGGAACTTGATGAAGACATCATCTATAAGTGCATTGAGGCATACAAAAGTATAAGGAAGGTCATACCTGAGGGTAATGGATTCCCATGTTCCCCCATCCTTCTTTCTTCATATTTTATTTGAAGTTTATCGGATCCTAATTCCCAAATCTTCGATAATGTATAATTAGTAGAATTATTTATTCTTTCATTCATTGCGGTGGTATGAGTTGATGACTATCCTGGGAGCTAACCAACTACTACCTAGGTAGTAATAGCTACTACATAGTGTTAGAAGTGTGATGGGTATAGTTTGGTAGAGAAGTGACAAATAAGGTGGGTCTCGTGCATATGTCATTCCTCAATAGCTAGGTCATAGAAATTGCATTTAAAGACCATTTAAGGTTCAAGTACTTGTAGTTGAGTTTTGAATTGCCTGCTGAACTCATATTGATTGCACCATCCTTAAGAACTGAACATGTATGGAGGATAGCTGGGTTTGCATTCAAAAGAACTTCCCCCTGGAAATTAGAGTTCCCAATCTCCCTTTCTTTTTCCTTCTTTCCTGCTCATTTCTTTCACCTTCAAGTTTATAATTAATGAATTTGGTGTATACACTTGTAAATGATGTAAAATATTTGAAAAATAATGATATACATTGTATATGTTCTATACATGTACAATTTTAGACTAACTTTAGGATTCACAAAATTGATGATTTTGAAGACCTTATTATAGAAATAGAGTTATATAGTTCATTAGATCACTCTCTACTTTTCAATGAAATTTAGTGCATGCTCCCATAGAGAATTGTAAACCAAGACCAGTGATAGTTGGATTTTAATACTAATAATGGAATGAAGAACTTGTGATTTGCATACCAATTTCATCTCTTCATCTTAATTTTTGGTAAATTTGTATCATTTATTTTCATTTCTATCATTTTCTCAAGAGTTTAATTTACTTGTATGTGAATGGAAGTTGTGTTAAGGAAGTGAATTTTTTTGCTTCTGTGTACTTTGATTTTTTTATCATGTATGCTTAAAGTAGTGTTACCATTTATCTTGAGTGAAGTTGATGGTATTGTTTATAAAAGGTTATAGTTAGATTTGGTTCTCTGCACCCTCTCCTATCTTTTCCAATTTCTTTTAATCTTGTTCTAACGTTTGCTCGTAGGAAACCTTACATATGTTTGAACCTTTCCCAAACTAGAAAGACCCATTAAACAAATAGCCTCGTGTCTACTTAGCTTGTCCAACACCATCGTGACTTGATAACCATGTGCTTGGGAGGCAAGGGAACTCATTCCCAATACCCTCTTTTAGGTGGAGTTGGTTAGTGCACCTATGCACTCAGTGACATCTCATCCACTATTTTGTAACCCTACATAAGAGTCACGTCAATAGAAGCTAGCATTAGAAGGAGGGTCGAAAGGCTCAAACCTTACATCCATAGAATCATCCCAAAGTAAATCCTTGTAACCAATAATTATGGTGTTTAGGGTCCTTTTCCCTGACTAGATTTGAGAAAATCCTTAGGTTGACCCTGAACTCAAGAGAGCTTATAGAGCTAGGACCTCCTATTTGAGTCAAGGGAACTTATAGAAAGAGCAAGGTTTCAACCTCTAGTTTGAATTCTACCACCCATAATATCTCTTATTTTCAACCAAATGTGGAAATAATAGTCCCAATTGCTCAATCTTTCATCGTGCCTCCACCAATGGAAGCCTATTTTAACTAGAACCATTCCCCATTTGAGATATTAATGAGTAGAATCCATGATCTCTTATGATACCCAGATAAAATATATCCTAGGTATATACATAACAACCTTGAAATTATGGAAGAATGCCTACAAGCCTTTAAGGACTCCATGTTTTTCCACAACATCCAACATGAGGATGTGGTTAGTAGGATTTTCCCCTATTTCCTAGGGGAAAACAAGTTGAACTGGTACCTCTCCATGCTCCCCAACTCAGTCCATAGTTGGTAGGAGCTAGAGGGTGCCTTCCTATTACATTTCCTAGTCTATGTGGACTCGATGAATCTATACAACTAGTTCACTTCCCTTTAAATGGAACTCGATGAACCGTTAACATCTTTAATAGTAGGTTCTAGCAAGCCTATAAATAGCTAACCTCTCCCTTAGTCACAATATATCCCATCACTATCTAGACATATTTAAATGTTTGTGTCCCCTTGGTCATGACCATAACTTGTACAACCCAAGCCAACGATCAAGATACTCTTTCTAAGGTATACGCCTTATCTCTCTAGATCAATCGAGAGTTAAATCAAACTCTCAGAGACATTGGGAATAGTATACCTCTCAACATGTAGCCTGAGAGCTATCCTCAAATGATTGGGTATAACCCAAATGATATGGTGGGTGCCCCAATGATGAATTTGATGCCCTAGTATGTGCATAATCACATGTCACATCCAAAATTAGTGTAACCAGAGTACCCGTGGTCACAATATAAGATCACAACTCCTTAACTCCCATAAATTTATTTCTTCCAACTAGCTACTCTAGCTGGATCGTAGCCTACCATGACCCATGTCATGATTACTAACCAAGATCCACGTTTGTCGTACCCTAATCAAATGAATCATCTAAACATAGAGATGTATACCCTAAAGAAGATGTTGACTTAGGTCATGTCAAATATGAATCATATGAAGCTTGGGCCCTTGATTCCCCATAACCCTAGCCCCTCCCAACCACAAGGTAATTACCAAGGGTAGAGGAGTTATCAGGTTTCTAGCATGTGGTAAAACAACAACCAATGCCCATATAACAACCAATAATGGAATACAAATTCCAACCCACTAGAGACCTTAGGGAGTGCTAATCCCACTAATAATGCAAATATCACAAATTTCCACCATGTGACCAACTAGTGTAGGATCTATGATACATCCTCACACTCTAAGGTGAATTACTCCACAATGGAGGAAATAATCAAGATTGTCCAATTAGACAACACTCCACCCCCACACAAGTCATCATCTCCACCTCTAAAGAACATTAACTCCTCCTTTTCCTATGAAACCCTCTTCTTTACAAAACAAGAGGATGAAAAAGAAGAATTGGATCTAGGAGAGTTGTTTCAAGACCCCCCTATGAATATGAGGCTGAAGCCTTCCAAGCTACAAGAGATCCCTACAATAGCCTAAGTCAAAATAAGGGCCCATTAACCATATCAATCCCTCCAAAGGATACCAAAGTTCCTTGAGAATGCAATTCCAACAAAAATCCTCCTCCACAACAGGGACCATTGTTTCACTCATCACGACCTGACCATGAAAAGACCATCTAGACCCCTAAGGGGAGGTTTGATGTCACCAAGGTTATGGAGGATACCACTACTACTATGTCTCTCATGGAAGTGCCACACAATTATCCCACGAAGAAGGAGGCACTCCTCAAGTACCTTGAATAGTCTAAACCCCACCTCAACGAGGCCAAGACTGTCACTTTTGATGACCCTAATTAAGAGATTTTTTAGGGTAATACTGATGATCCTCCCTTCCTTATCAGTTTGATAATCAATGGAAAAAACCTGTATAACTTCCTGGTGGACTCTAGGGCATCGGGAAATGTCATGCCTTATTTATATACAAAAAGTTCAGGTTAATCCCCATTAAAGAAAATGGTGTGGTGGTTCAAATCAACAAAAAATAAGTCAAGATGACTAGTGAGCTCAAGAACATTCAAATCCAACTCATTGTGGACCCTCATGTCACCAATGTTATCAATATTCAAGTTATCAACATCTTTGAGACTTACGAAATGATCCTAAGTTAAAACTAGTGTAAATCCTTGAATGGGTCGATCTTGACCAAATTTTACCACATGTGGCTTTCGTGGAAAGGTTTAGCCAACCAAATAAAGGTTGAAAGTGAACCCACAATGAAACAACTCATCACTAACTATGGTAACATTAATGAGGTGGAATACACTCAGGTTGATCCAAGCCTCTACAAAGCGAGGGAGATTCTAACCCTATATTTTGATTCGAAAGGAGTCACCTCCCTAAAGGACACTTTATTGGCAGAAAGAATGCATGACCTTGTTTTGTAGTTAAAACATGACATTTAAACCCTAGGTGTCAATGTAGCTCTGAAAGACCTTCTTTCACTATAGTGGTATGAAGTCCACTATCAAGGTCACTCCAAGCTTACCTATGAGGTGTTCTTAGCTACCATTATTGGTTTATTCCCCTCCTTAGCAGAGGGTAACCAAGGAGAAAAACAACAACTAAAAATTAGGTTACCCCCAATGATAGAGATTAAAGAGCTAGTTTTTAAGGAGCCAACTTTAGTTCCTCCCCCTATGATCATATTGAAACCTTTGGTACCTGTATGTGAGGAAAACTAACCTATTACAATAAAGATAAAACATTCAAACATTAGTGAAACATATTAGTCAAATATATAAACTTAATGTTTGAACAAAACTTACATGAAAAACAAATGTGAGTTCTCTCCACAACCTCTGATGAGCAATAAGGAAATACACCCAAGGTTTTTTGATTTCATCTCTTAGAGAGTGTTGTGGGTGTGCTCTCCCAACACAAGTATAAATCACACTATGAATGCAAGGTAAACTAAAAGGATTGAACTACTCAAGGAGAAGCTATGAGAGCAACCCCCAAGTACTCAATGCAAGAAGTCAATGAAGCTCAAGAAGGAGCTATGGAAGCAACCCTCAAGCTCAATGACATGAAAGAATACTACAAATGAATCTAAGCTAAAGCATGAAATTAAATTTAAACTCTACTATGCATTATAGAAATGACCAAATGGTTAGTAAAAATTCTAAGAAAGCAATTCTAAGCATAAACTAGCAAACTAGCATTATGATTCTACATACAAAATGATGCATGATTTTCTTGAGGCAAGGGTCCTATTTATAAAATTTTGGAGGGCTAGGGTGAGGTGGCAACTATGTGGAATCCACATAGGTACCACCAAGGAGACACATAAGTCATGCAAAGTCCAAGACTTGCTCACACATGTGTGAGCAACTTGGGATGTGAGAGGTCAATGTGTACTCCAAGTACATGTGTAAGTGTGTGTAAGAGATGTGTAAGAGAAAAAGTCCATTTTCACAATTTTAGAAGGTGTAAGAAGTGTCATCAAAATTGTAAGAAGCCTTGTTTATGCAAATTTTAGCAATTTTTGAAAAGACAATTTTTAGAAATTTCATCACACGTGTGAGCAAATAATTAGGACTAATAGATGTAGGAATCTAAAAATTAGCCTAATTAACCTTATTTAATTAGTAAGTAGACCTATTAGATAAAAATTGATGTGTGTAGGATATCATCTAGGTTAGATTTAGGATTAAATTAAATTTAATCATGGTTTAATAGAAATAAATCATGTGGGGGAATAAATAAATTAAAAGTTTATTTAAAAGGGGAATATGAAGGAGCATGTATTAAATTAAATTTAAAATATTAGGAGGGGTAATATTTTAATTTAATTCAAATACTATAGTTAGTGAATTTATTTAATTAAATAAAAGATGAATTAAACAATCATAATTAATTAAAATGTAGCAGGAATGGGAGGGAGGAGTAAGAGTGGGAGAAATTTTTTTTAATTCGAAGCAAGACGAGAAACTAGATGTTCCTGGTTTTGTTGCGGATTCTATGCCTGAAACTGGAAATGTTGTGGTTTCTGGGAATGTTTCAGTCAGCAATGTTGAAAGACCTTTATCAGATAAGGGGGAAAGTGTCGGTGGGTCAAGCCTAGCCCAGCCCAGCAAGGACAATGGTCTTGTCTTGGGGCCAAAGGTGGAAAAGGATGATACCTCTAAGAAAGGTGAAGGAACAACAAAACAACAAGAAGATTCCTCACATGGCGGGAACTCCAACCAAGGTAAGCGGAAATGGTCGGGCCTTTTTGGGGTCAAACCAACTAGAAAAACTTCTTTCCCTAAGGTTGATATTGTTTTAGATCTGTTAAAGGGGGAGATAGGTATAAGCATTCCTGACCAAATCATAGACCATACTATTTGTATAATGGCCTTTACTTTGATAGGCAAGTTTACAAGTCCTAGACCAAATATTGATCTGGTGAAAGCCTTTACCTTCCAAAAATGGAAACTTAAAGGATAGGTGGATGTTGCCGCTATGCCTAAATGATTTTTTTCCTTTGTGTTCTCCAATGGCGAAGATCTTTCTAAAGTGTTGTGTGATGGCCCTTGGATGATGGGTAAATCTTCTTTATCATTGTAGAAATGATCAATGACTATGGATTATAATGAAAGTTTCTTTATCTCTGCACCTGTCTGGGTAAGACTTCCTAGCTTACCCCTGGAATATTGGCATGAGGACATACTAGTGGCTATAGCTAGTTCCTTTGGTGAACTACTAACAATAGATCTGATGATAGCGACCTAATCTAGACAAGTGTTTGCTAGGATTTGTGTTAATATCCAACAAGATACAAAACTACGCCAAATAATAACTCTTAACTCAAAAGTTGGCAAGTGGAGACAAGAAATAGAATCTGAGTCAACACCTTTTGCTTGCTTCACTTGTAAAAATTCTAGCCACTGGGCTAAGCACTGTCCCCTGAAGCCTCCTATAGAAAAGAAAGATCAGGAGTCAAAGATATCAAAGAAATGGGAGTGGAGGAAAAAAAGGGGAAACCCAAAAACCCCCTAATGACCAGAACCCTTGTTCTAACTCTGAGGAGAAGCAAGCTTCCCCTCAAATGGAGATGGAAGAAACAAAAGAACAAAAGGAAGCTTCACCTCAAAATCAGAAGAACAAATCTTAGGAAAAATCTTGTTCGATCAACTCTTCTAAGGAGACCCTTGATCTTTCAACTGATTCAGATCCTTAGCTGATCTCTAGGGTTGAAGATAGTTTGGATTCAACCAAGGGTAGGGATTCCAAGTTAGGTCTATAGGGGACTGATGAAGACTAGAAAGCTTTAGATCAAATCAGTAGTGAAGCCTCAAATGCTAATCTTTTAGATTCTGAATCAAGGTAGGATCAAATCAAAGGACAGAATGATGACTCTGAAGCAGTTGAAGTAGAGCAAAATAAGAACCCCTGGATATAAGTTAAGAAAAAATCTCTAGTAGGAAAAGGATCTGGTCCCCAGCCTAGAATGGAACACTATAAAGACCAGAATCCTTTATCAAGAAAAAATTGTTCAAGGGCTTCATTAGGATGCTTGACATCTAAATCAAGCAAAAGGGGGGGGGGGGAATCAAACATGGAGGTGTCTAGACAAGAGGTCAACAACAAAAGGAGGATATTGGAACCCCCAAAAGAGAAAGAGGAAGAGCATCTAAAAAAGAATAGAGGGAGCTGGAAGCAAAACAAAACATAGCGGATGGAAGACAACTCACCATCGATTAGGTCTTCTCCCCAAACCTTAAATGAAGATTTTATCTTGGAACATTAGAGGCCTTAATAGTCCTCACAAACAAGATGTTGTTAGGAACTTAGTTAGAGATTCTAATCTTGACATTTTGCTTATTCAAGAAACTAAAATGGTTAAAGACAAGATAGCTAAAATCAATTTGCTTAAGAATGGAGAGAAGTTTGGTAGTGATTCAGAGGGAGCTTCTGGTGGCTTGGCCATTTACTGTAACTCTAAGTGTTTTTACTACAACCTGCTAAGAGAGGATAAGAACTTCTTGGCAGTAAAAGTAAGCAACACTAAGGATAACTTTTCATGGACTTTGATTAATGTGTAGGCCCCTAATACTACATCAAGTAGACTCAAACTTTGGAAAATGGTTCATGATCTTAGGAAATATTTCCTAGATGAGAACTGGATGATGATGGGAGATTTCAATACTCCTCTGAAAGAAGTGGAAAAAAGAGGAGGAAACAATATCCAAGTGGAAAGCAGGGTTGACTTAATGGAATTTATTAGTAATGAAGGCTTGTTGGATGTTGATCTTGAAGGTATTGATTACACATGGACTAACAAGAGAGTGGGTGATGAACTTATCTAGGTTAAGCTTGATAGGGTCCTCCTTTCTCATGACTGGTTTGCTAAGTTTTCTTGTACCCTCTCTTCTCTCAATTGAATTGGCTTGGATCACTACCCCATCTCCTTCCTTGCTAATCCCTTTAGCAAGAAAGGAAATTCCCCATTTAGATTTGAAAAAATGTGGCTGGCTCACCTAGATATTGAAAATAGAATTAGGGAATGGTGGAATATTAAAGTGGAAGGAAAAGAAATGTACCAACTGGCTAAAATAATGGCAAATGTTAAAGCAAAATTAAGATAGTAGAATAGGGATTTCTTTGGTGATATCTTCCAAACCAAAAGCAAGATTAAAATTGACTTAAAAGAAATTCAAGATAAGATTCAAAGTACTGGATTGACTGAAGAAATGAGAAAAGAGGAAAATCAAGTTCTTGTAGACTATCACAACATTATAATGAAAGAGGAGACCTACTGGAGATAGAGATCTAGATCCCTTTGGCTAAAAGTAGGAGACAAAAACACTAGATTTTTTCACCTTACAGTAATGAAGCTTAAAGCTATGAACATAATTAATTCTCTAGTTACTACCAGGGGTACTTTAGCTAAAGAGGAGGAAATAAGGGAAGAAATGATGGGCTATTTTGCTTCTCTTCTCTCCCAAGAGCAAGCTCTAAATCAAGAGAATCAAAACTCTTTGTTGAGATGCATTCCCTCACTACTGGACTCTAAGGATAATGACTTTCTTAAATCTATTCCTAAGGATGAAGAAATTAAAAGGGCTATTCACTCATTTGAAGGAGAAAATCTCCTAGTCTGGATGGTTTCCAAATGTTTTTCTTTCAATTTTTCCAGAGTATCATAGAGAAAGATGTGTGAAATGCTATGAAATAGTTCTTTGGATCTAAATCTATTCTTAAAGAACTTAACTCTACTTTTATAGCTCTTATTCCGAAAAGACCGGAAGCTAATGTTGCTGACTACTTCAGGCCTATCAGTCTTTGTAACTCCCTATTTAAGATTATGTCAAAGGTCCTAACTACTAGGATTTTAAAGCTTCTCCCTCACCTTATTTCTCCTCAATAGAATGGCTTTGTCCCAGGGAGACAAATTCTGGATTCTATTATGGTTGTGCATGAGAATATCCACTCATTGGAGAAATCAAGGAAACGGGGCTTTCTGATGAAGCTTGATTTATCCAAAGCCTATGATGGAGTGGACTGGGAGCTGCTTTCCAAAATTCTTTAGGCTTTTGGCTTTAAACAAGGAGTGGTCAAACTAATTATGCAACTAGTTACTATGGTTTCCTCCTCTGTGATTATGAATGGTGGCTCCTCTCCCTTTTTCAGACCTTCTAGGGGGTTGAGACAAGGAGACCCCATCTCCCCTATCCTTTTCACCATCATGGCTAAAAGCCTTGGGAGATTCATTAATAACCTGGTTATTCAAGGGCAGATCTCAGGCTTGTAACCTTATTCTACTAGGCTAAAGTGTTTTCACAAATAATTTGTTGATGATACGATTCTTATGGGATAATCTACTGTCAAAGAGGTGAAGAATCTGAAAAAGGTCCTCAATGTTTACTCTAATGCTACAGGTCAACTTATAAACTGGGAGAAAAGTTTTCTATATTTTTTTAACACACCTAAAGATAGAATGAATAAAATCTCTTCCATTCTTGGGTGCAAGATAGGGAGGCTCCATGCCCCTTACTTAGGCTTGTCACTGTGTTTGAAATCGGAGGCCAATTTCTGGAATGAAATTCTTGATAGATTTCACAACAAGTTGGCTAGTTGGAAAGGGGTGACTCTTAGCCAAGTTGGAAAAGTTCAATTGCTAAAGGCTACTCTTCAAAACCTTCTAGTTTATGCTCTAAGTTTGTTCAAAATTCCTTTGAAGTATGTTGACCTAATAGAAAAAATTCAAAAAAGGTTCCTTTGGACTAGAGTTGAAGAGAAAAAGAGACTTAGCTTGGTGGCCTGGGAGAAGGTTTGTAAACCTAAGAAGCTGGGGGGGCTGGGCATCAAAAACATAACTAATACAAATAAAGCCTTATTAGCTAAACAATGCTGGAGGATATTTGAAGATGAAAAAGAATGGAATACAATAATTAAAAGCAAATACCACCTCACTTCTCTTGAAGGTATTCTAGAATCTCAAAATGAAACCCATGGCTCGTTTGTTTGGAACAATATTAGCAAGGGTAAGAACCTAATTAGTAAAGGACCTAGATGGAAGTTGGGAAATGGCAAGAAGATTCAATTCTAGAATGATAAATGGCTATCAAAAAAGCCTCTTATAGAGAATGAGGAGTGGCAAATTGCGATCCAGGAATGTAAAGAGACCATTGAGGAATATGTGAGTGACTATTGGATTAATGAAGAATGGATTGACTTGGGATTGAGGGATATTAGATTTAAAGAGGTGAATAAACAAATTAACAATTAGTTTATTAGAGAAAATGTGCCTGATAAATTGATATGGGTCCCTGCTATCTCTGGCAAGTTCTCGATTGCCTCTATCTCAGTTCTTCTCATCCCTTATGAGGATTAGCCTTTCCGTGCTCAAGTATGGAATAAAGATCTTATCCCTAAAATTAACATTTTTTTTGGTTGCTTGTTCAAAAAAAAAATCCTCACAATGGACAACCTCATAAGAAGAGGGTTCCAAATGCCTAATAGATGCATCATGTGTTGTAAAGAAGCTGAGACCTGTAATCACTTAATGATCCATTACTCCTTTGCTAGAGAGGTCTGGGGCTCTATCTTTATGTCTCTGAACCAGAAGTGGGTTACACCTCAAAACATCCAGGACTTTGTTCAGCAATGGTAGAGCCTTATTCATGACAAAAATATAAGGATCTCTGGAAACTTGTTTTCCCTCACTTTACTTGGAAAATATGGAAGGACAGGAACAACATAATTTTTAGAGATAAAAAAGTGCCCTCCCTTTTGGTTGCTAACTCTATTACCAGAAGCCTTATGGAGAATTATAAAAGTATTGGTAAGAAGGAAACCAACTCTTGGAATCCAAATCTTAATAAGGACTGTACCATTTCCTAGGAGAATTGATCCAAATCCTAGAGACAATGTAATGTGGTTTGCTCCTCTCTCGGGATGGTTAAAAGGGAACTTTGATGGTTCTGCTAGAGGAAACCTTGGAAGGGTTGGAGGGGGAGGCCTCATAAGAGTCTGGTCTGGTAATTGCCTAGGAGCTATTGCTGTTCCATTAGGGATTCAAACTAACCATGTGGTGAAAGTTGAGGTGGCACTTTATGTGGTGAAGATGGCTAAAGATATGGGATATTCAAAATTATGGCTGGAAGGTTACTCCCTCAACATAATAAATTGTATCAAAGGGAATTCAATGAGCTCCTGCACTATAGCTCCTATAATAGTAAAAATTAAAATAATAATCAACTCATTTGAGGAATGCCATGTCACCCATATATATCATGAAGGTAATAAGCTAGCAGATAGGTTGCAAATGAAGGAACCCAGAGTGACATCATTAAAATGTGGAGAGGGGAAGCAAATCTAAATGCTGTGATCATAAGTCTAATCACTTATGATAAAATTAATCACAAGGAAGGGAAAATCACTTAAAATTATGATGACAAGGATGAAACAATTATCAAGGAGGGCTGCATGTAAGGCGAAGTGTGGGATCATTATTTTAGTTTTAATGAGACACAGATTCTGGTTTATTTTAAGTAATCAAAAAAGCAAAGTTGTGAGACGAAGATTACTGGTAAGAAGCCAAGATAGAATAGAAGCAGAAAGAAAAAAATGGGAGGAGGTCTAAGGAGAGAGGATCCCTTTGACTGCAAGAAATGGAGATAAGAGAAGAAAGTCTGGAAGAATATGTGAAAAGGAGGGGTTACTCAGTATATGGAAAAGCTTCATGGCTACGATAAACAAGTAACTACCTTGTTTGCTGATGGTTGGGTTAAAGGAAATGAAAATTTATGGGGTAAATCTTTCCCCCTTACTCTTACCCTTATGGTCAAAATCACTGGTTTACCCCTGGAAGGTACACATTTCCATAGAGGCAACAAGTGATTAGGAACTGAAGCTTTTAAGCTCTTCCCTAAAACTATTGATGAAGAAGCTCTCATGACAAAAGGAAATGGGGATTATGTGGATATTATAAAAATTAGGGATTTTTGGGCTAAAATGATGAAGGTAATGATCAAGTACTTTACGCTCGACAGGCACTACTCCAAAATCTATGACCTGCATTTTGTTCTGGCTAGTCACTTTAGGCACAATAAGAAGATTTCATTTCTGTATTTTCTTTTGAGCTCTTTGAACAGTAGCATAATAGAGCACAAGAAGAAAGAGAGTAATCCAGTGTTACATGAGGGTTTGATTCTCCTCATTGTTGACTATGCAAGGGATATTATCTTGGACCTAATCCCAAAAAGGATCATTGGCAAAAGAAAGGAGATCAAAGAGGTCGATAGAAATGTTGAGGCCTGTAAGAAGAGGAAGAGAAATAAGAAAAAAATCTCTGACAGTAGTGATGAAGCTGGTAATAAAAGAAAGAAGGAGAAAGAAAAGGTCAATAGGGATGATGCTAATGAAAATAGCCCTCTTTCTCAGGGAAAGGGAAGTGTCGAGGATGATAATGCGGAGGTGGATTCTGGTAACGAGGAGAGAGCCCAGGAAAAAGAGGACTGGAATCTTGAAGAGAAAGAGCAGGAAGAGGACATGAATGACATTATGGAAGATGATAAGGAGGAAGAAGGAGTTCAAGAAGAGGAAAATCAAGAGGAAGAAAAGGAAGAAGAAGGAGGTAAAGAGGAGGACAGAGCTGCCCAAGACTCCCCTACTGAAGATGAAAAGGAAGCTACTCAAGATTTCCCTACTGAAGATGAAAAGGAAGCTACTCAAGATTTCCCTACTGAAGAAGAAAAAGAAGAAGAAAAAATTGATACTGAGGAAGGAAAGGACCATACTAGCAAAGAGGATGGTAAACACCAAAAGGAGGACACCTTAGGCCTCCTAGTGGGTTAGGCTGAAGAGGAAAAGGGTGTTGGTCAAAATTCCCCTGCTGTAGATGAAAAAGAAGAGGAACAAAATGAAATAGATGACGGTATGGACCAGGCTACCAATGAGGAGGGTTATAGCCATAAGGAGGACACCTTAGGCCTCCTGATGGGTGAAACTAATCTAGAAGAGGTCAATAAAGCTGAAGGTCATGGCACTAATTTGGACAATTGGATCAAGCAAGAGATGCAAGATATGAAGCTCCACCTTTAGGCCATGGAAAAAAATAATGAACACCCTGACTACTAAGCTGGAGAAGCTGGAAAAGAAGTTTTTGGATAAGGTAAAAAACAAAAAACTAAAATGAGGATATGGCTGTTGAAATCAATAAGATAGTTGACAACAAGGTTAAAGCTATGAAGGTAAAAATCAGTAACAATGCGAACATGATAAATGAGGTCTTGAATCACAGCAATGAGGGCCTTAGTGCTATTGTTATGAACCTAAAAATATTGTACAACTATCTAGAAAAAAGTCAGCTGGAAATAAAATGACCATAATAATTGATGATGATGCTAGGAATGTTGGTCCTAGAATGAGAACTAGAGGGCACACTCAAAGGAAGGTCCCTGAAAAGCCAAAGGATTTGAAGGACCTGAAAGATGCTATCTAGAAGATGGAGGACCTATAGATGAAGGTAGAGAAAATTATTAAAAAACAATTAGTCTGTTCTAGTTGGTTGATGGGTGTTTGCTGGTTGTTTTGATAGTAATTATTTTCCTTTGTTTTTGTTGGCATTTCTAAGGTTGTTTTGGGTCTTGCTTTTGTCTTTCCAGCAAGCATCTCTTTTTGAAAGACTCTAATGCTATATCTTTATGCTTTAATGTAAATGGTTTTGGGTTCCATTCAAAACCTATTTTTACCTTAATAAAAAATAAATACAATTAATTAATTAAAAACTAACTATAATGTTATTTGGGGTCATTATTTAGATTAAATTTAATTAATGTTAAATTGACGAATTTAGGTCTCTACATTTTGCCCCTCTCTGAGGTAGTGTCAAAAATGACATCGCATCAAAGAAACGAAGACATAGATGCCACAGAGGAAAAATGGGACCTAAAAGGTGTATAGAAGAAAATTTAGTAGGAGGATGTGCCCCCTTGGGAAAATAAGTCAAATTAAAAATTTTGGCCAACTTTCATGAAAAAAAGAGGGAAAAGACTTTGCATGACTTAGAAAAGGGGAGGGTCGATCGACAACCAACAAACATGAGCGATCAGGTGAGTTAAAAAACTCAGCTTCGTTTGTTTAATTTATTAATGTTTGCATATTAAAAATAAAATTAGTGGACGTTAATTGGTTGTGCTTGGGGGGTGATCGAAAGAGAAAAGGGAGAAGGGGGCATATGGTAGAATGAGCGTCGCCACTTGGCAAAGTGAAGCGTCTAATTGTGGCAGAGCCATCGACTATAGACAAGAATGGACACACGACAAAGAAGAGCAGAGCCATCCATTCATAGATGAGGTCCTTGCTCAAGGCAAAGCTACCCATCAATGAGTGGAGCCACCTGTTGACTGACGGGCATCTCCACCCAGCATGGAGTCACCAGTCTACAATGGAGCTACCCATTGACCGATGGGCATCTTCGCTGATGGACGAGCATCGAGAGAGAGAGAGAGAGAGAGACTCCCATCACCAGATAAGCGTCTTTGCCTGCCAGAAGAATGAGGTAAAGGAGAAGTGACCCATTCACCAAGGGGGAGCTATCTAGGGACATGGTGGTAAGGATGAAGGCAAGGAGGGAGATGAGAGATTTCCCTTGGATGAAAAAAAGGGGGAAGAAATAATGTATAAACATGACCCTTGCCTCAAGTAAAATGCAAAAGAAAGAAATGAACTAATATGTAATTAAGCTACAATGCAACCTGACTACATGATTTAGTGGGATCACTTGTGTTCATGTTGGAGAGCACACCCTAGTTTGATATTGCAATAAGAGGTATGCATCATGTGTTATAAAAGCACATATGACATTTTTCTATTGTGGACTAGACTCTCAGATAGCTTTAGAAATGGAACCTATGACATAGACTTAATGAAGAGGTCCCGACACACTTATGCTGTTAAGGGATGTAAGTATGTGAACCCATTGCCCCCATTAAGACACACATAATCATAAATGAGAAACCAACAAAAATACTCCTAAAGTATCCACAAACAGATCATATCGCAATCAACACTTGTATCAAATTTCACCATTCATAATTGTTGGATACAAGTGTCTGAAGGACATTGTTGGATTAGCTATGTGTTGCCTTTGATGTCACACAAATTTCATATCAATTATCATTCTCAGTGTCTACTAAGCTCAGTCGATTAGCTAGGTGGTTCTCAGTGTCTACCGAGCTCAGTCGGTCAGCTAGGTGGTTCTCAGTGTCTACCGAGCTCAGTCGGTCAGCTAGGTGGTTCTCAGTGTCTACCGAGCTCAGTCGGTCAGCTAGGTGGTTTTCAATGTCTACTGAGACCTCTCGGGTGTCAAAAGAAAACATGACAGAAAATAGTGTTAACCGAGCCTCCTCGGTTATCAAAGGAAATTTAGTGGTTACCAAGCTCACTCGGTCTCTGAAGGATGTTGTAGAATTCACTGTGGTTACCGAGTTCACTCGGTCACCGAAGGAAATCTTTTCAGGATTAATGTTTATTGAGCAAGGTCGGCCCTTCAAAGGATTTTGTTATTCAAAGTTTGTTTATCCTAGCCGACTGTTGCAATGATTGTTAGTGCCGACTTGACAATCTGAATGATTAATCTGAATGGCATATATATATAGAAGGTCAAGTGGTGAATTAAGTATATAGCATGCAAAAATCATTATTTGAAGAGAAGTGTGTGCGAATTTGAAGGATGGTTAGATATCCTTGAGGAGCAGCAAAGATTTATTTGATCAGGAAGGATCTAGTGAAGCAGAACATAGATCTTTAATCAGTAATTTAGTTGCAGGTCATTTCATTGTTATTCTCTTGCAATTGTAGCAGTGATATCAAAATCTCTTAATCGAGTTGGCTTAACAACCATTTTGTAAATCCTCTAACAAGGTGACAGTTCTATTGAATTGTTTCAATAGACCTCCTAAAAGGCCACTCCTAATAGGGTGATTAAATCCTCTAACAAGGTCGCACTTAACAGTGTGTTTTGTAACCTTTTACCGGGTTGGCTCCTAACTGGACATCACTTCAGAAAAGTGAAAAGCAGTAACTAGTTACATTGGTGGTTTTTCCCATATTGGGTTTCCACGGTAAATCTAGTGTCTCTTGTGTTCATGTTATTTTCTTTATTCATGTATGTTAATCAGTGATGAATGCTTAAGAACAGTTATAATTATTACACACTACAAAGACCAAGTTTCAGCATTTCTCTATATGTTTACCGAGTGGCAACAGTAAATAATTTAATAAGATATCTAAGGGATCAGTGGTAATATTTTTGTGGTTAACTAATTCACCCCCCCTCTCAGTTATTGCATCTATATTTCCAACAATTGGTATCAGAGCTTTTGGTGCTTGCAGGAAGGGTTTCAAGGACCTAAGCTAAGGATCCAGATGTCTTACAAAAGAGAAATTCCAAGGCTTAACAGAGATAACTTTTCAGCATGGCAAGGTCTCATGAGACTTCATTTGGCTTCCATTCATGATTCAAGATGCAAATATATTGATCAAGATTATATAGTTCCTACTGGCACATTAACTATTGAAGACATTACAGAGAAGAAGAACCATAACACTATGATGATAGACATTGCATCAGCTCTTAGCTATGAAGAATTTGATGAAATCAAAGACTGCACAACTGCTCATGAAATGTGGAGCAAGCTGAAGAAAATCTATGGCGGTGATGACAATGTGAAGAGAGCCAAAGCAGAAAGCCTAAGAGGATAGTTTGATTAGATGAAAATGAGAGAAGATGAAAACATTACAAAAATATGTTGAAAGGATCAAGGCAAGTGTTAGTGCAATCAAAGCTTCTGGAGGAACAATTGATGATGAAACCGTTGTAAGTAAAGTTCTTAGAACATTACTTCCTATCTATGCAATAAGAGTATCTGCTATTCAAGAAAGAAGATGTGAAGAAAATCACAATATAACTTTGGATGCCTTAGTTGGAAGATTGACAACTTTTGAACTAGATAACTATGACAACTATGTTCCAACTTCTAAAAATATTGAATCAACTTTTGAGGCCAAACTTTCACTTAAGAAGGGGAAGAAAATCCAATCAGAAAGTGAAGAAGAATCAGAGGAAAGTTCTGATAGTGATCTTGAAGTTATTGAAGCATTACTTGCAAAGAAATATTCAAGAGGCAGAGGAAAATACAAAGGTAAAACTCCCTTAATCTATTTTTCATGTGAATAAATTGGTCATATTGCAGCTAGGTGCCCAAACAAGCAAAGAAAATATGAGAAAAAAGGTTACAGGTATAATGGCAAGAAGAATTTCAAATCATTCAAGGACAAAGGTAAGAAAACATGTTTTTTGGCTAAAGATTCAGATGATAGTGAAGAATAAATTGTTTTCATTGCTGTAAAAGATGAATCTGATGATGATGAAGATGAAATGACACTTATCTCTCATGTAAGCAAGAATGATACATGGATTATAGACAGTGGATGTTCACATCATATGACTGGTGACAGGACTAAGTTTGAACACTTTGAAAACTATGATGGTGGTAATGTAAGGTTTGGAAACAATGAACCTTGTTGTATAAAAGGAAAGGGACAAATTTCATTAACCAAAGAACTTATATGTGATAATGCATATTGGGTTGAAGGACTAAAGCATAATCTTCTAAGTGTAGCACAGCTAATCAACATTGGATTCAAAGTTGAATTCATGAATGGCAAAGCAAGACTGCTGGATGACAAAGGAAAACTGATAGGATCAGGCAAACAAACCAAAGGTAACCTGTTTTATCTTGATCTTGGTGAATACTCATGTTTTATTGCTCAAATTGAAAAAAGTTGGTTATGGCACAAAAGGTTATGTCATGTAAATTTTGATAACATGATAAAAATAAGTAAATTCAAGAAAGTAAGAGGTATTCCTACTTTGAAGAAACCTGATGTTGGTCTATGCAAGAATTGTCAGATTGGTAAAATGGGAAAGTCTAGTTTTAAAAGTAAAAACTATCAGTTTGAAGATATTTTAGAAATTGTGCATACTGATTTATGTGGACCTATTGGAATTGAGAGCTATACTGGAGAAAAATTCTTTATTCTCTTTGTTGATGATTACTCTAGAATGATGACTGTTATGTATTTAAGAGAAAAGTCAAAAGCATTTGAGAAGTTCAAATGGTATTTGGAAAGAGTAGAAAAGGAAATAGGAAAAAGAATAAAATGTTTGAGATCAGATAGAGGTGGTGAATTCATCTCCCATGAATTCAATAATTTCTGCATTGAAAGAGGAATCAAAAGACAGGTATCAGCTCCGAGAACTCCTGAGCAGAATGGAATAGCTGAAAGAAGGAACAGATCTATCATGGATTGTGCTAGGACTCTAATGATTGAAAATAACATTGCTATGAAATACTGGAAGGAAGCTATCAGCACTGCAGTTCATACCTTGAACCGAGTATAGTTGAGGAAAGACACATTCAAGACTCCTTATGAGCTATGGTATGGCTATAAACCTAATGTAAGTTACCTAAAAGTATTTGGTAGTAAATGTTACATCTTGAAAGAATCTAGAAAAGGAAAATTTAATGTAAAAAGTGATGAAGGAATATTTTTAGGATATTCTTGCAAAAGTAAGGCATATAGATGTCTAAATTTGTCTACTCACAAAATCATAAAAAGTGCACATGTGAGAATTGATGAGTTTGCAGAGAAGACTGAAGAAGAAAGCAAAAAGGAACCAGAGGATTACAAAAGATTTGTTTACATTGAACCTGATACATTGCCAGACACATCTGTCAATAAGGAAACTACATCTACCAAGCCTAGTACAGTAACCAAGTCACAAGAAGAAGTTCAAACTGAGTCACAAAGTACCGAGTCTTAGTCTGAAGCTACTGAGCAAGTATCTACCGAGCCTGAGCAACCTGAACCTGAAGATGAAATTCAAGAAGATGACAATGTAACTCATTCAGGAAGCAAGAAACCTATATTGTCCAAGTATGTCAGAAAGCATCATACACTAGATCAGATTATTGGAAACAAATCAGATGGTACTATGACAAGGAGTAAACTAAAAGATACATGTTTACTTGCTGATTTTGAACCTAAAAATGTCAAAGATGCATTAGAAAATGAAAGTTGGATTGAGGCTATGAATGAAGAAATAAAGAAAATAGAGAAAAATAAGACATGGACTCTTGTACCTAGGATTAAAGATAAAAATATAATTGGGACAAAATGGGTTTTCAGAAATAAGTTGAATGAAGATGGTCAAGTATCAAGAAACAAAGCAAGATTGGTATGTAAAGGATATTCTCAAGAAGAAGGAATAGATTATGGAGAGACTTTTGCTCCTGTTGCAAGATTAGAAGGTGTGAGGACTTTACTTGTATATGCAACACATAAAGGATTTAAGGTATATCAGATGGATATAAAATCTGCATTTCTCAATGGTATTATTGATGAAAAAGTCTACATTGAGCAACCTGAAGGCTTTATTGATCCAGACAAAAGGAATATGGTCTGCAAATTACACAAAGCATTGTATGGTTTGAAACAAGCCCCTAGAGCGTGGTATGGAAGATTACATAACTATCTTACTCAGATTGATTTCAAAAGAGCTAATGATAATAGTAATTTATACATCAAAGAAGGATCAAATAACAAAATTGTTTTGGCAGAAATATTTGTGGATGATACTGTGTTTACAGGAAATGATGATCAGTGCAAATAATTTTGAGAGCATATGAACAAAGAATTTGAAATGTCTATGTTTGGTCAGATAAAATTTTTTGTTAGACTTCAGATTCAGCAGAACAAAAATGGTATCTACATTACTCAGTCTAAATATATCAGCGAAATACTTAAGAAATTTGGTATGGAAGACTCAAAACCAATTGGTACACCCATGTGTACTAGACTGAAGCTTACCAAAGATGATCATTCAAAAGAAGTAGATCAGACCTTATACAGATGAATGATTGGAAAATTACAGTATGTAGTACACACAAGGCCTAATATTGCCTTAGTAGTTGGTATAGTAGCAAGATTCTCAGCAAAACCCAGAGAAAATCACATGATGGCAATCAAAAAAATCTTGAGGTACTTGAGAGGAACTGAAGATTATGGCTTGTGGTATAAATTTGGAAGCAATCTGGACTTAAAAGTGTTTACTGATGCTGATTGGGTAGGAAACATTGATGACAAAAAGAGTACAAGTGGTGGAGCATTCTTTTTTGGCAAGAGGTTAGTATCTTGGACTAGTAAAAAGCAAAACTGCACATCCCAATCCACAACAAAAGCAGAATATGTTGTTGCAACAGTAAACTACTCAAATATTGTATGGTTTAAACAGTTATTGGAAGGCATGAAGGTTGAGATCAAAGAATCAGTTGTAATGTTTTGTGATAATACAAGTGCAATAAATATTTCAAAGAATCCAGTAATGCATTCCAAAACCAAGCACGTTGCTATAAAATATCACTTTGTTAGAGAATTGGTGCAGGACAAGAAAATCAGATTGAAATATGTTCATACAAAAGAACAGATTGCAGATATCTTCACCAAGCCACTACCTAAGGATGCATTCTTGTATCTAAGAGGTAAGTTAGGGGTCACTCCCCTGTCTGAGGTTCACTAAATAAAGTTTTTGTGATGCATCAACCAGAACATGTTGAAGATCAATCAGTTGATGTAGCATAATCAAGGAATCATTGCATATGAATCAGTACTTAAGGTACATTGATATTCACCGAAACTATGTAAGTTATCTTTGGATGTATTGTCAAAGAGGGAGAGTTTGCTGTCATTTCAAGAAATTTCTAAGAAGAAGAATTTGAGAAGTTAAGAGGGAGAGTTCTCAGTCAGAGAGAGAAGTTTGAGGATGATGGGAATCGGAATGAAGCTAAGGATATGTTTCTTACTCTATATTTCTCTATGAAATTTTATTGTGCTATGACATGTTGTGTTGCCATCAATGCCAAAGAGGGAGATTGTTGGATACAAGTGTCTGAAGTACATTGTTGGATTAGCTATGTGTTATTTTTGATGTCACACAAATGTCATATCAATTATCATTCTTAGTGTCTACCAAGCTAAGTCGGTCAGCTAGGCGGTTCTCAGTGTCTACCAAGCTCAATCGGTCAGCTAGGTGGTTCTCAGTGTCTACCGAGCTCAGTCGGTCAGCTAGGTGGTTTTCAGTGTCTATTGAGACCTCTCGAGTGTCAAAAGAAAACATGACAGAAAATAGTGTTAACCAAGCCTCCTCGGTTATCAAAGGAAAGTCAGTGGTTACCGAGCTCACTCGGTCTCTAAAGGATGTTGCAAAATTCATTGTGGTTACCGAGTTCACTCGGTCACCAAAGGAAATATTTTCAGGATTAATGTTTACCGAGCAAGGTTGGACCTTCAAAGGATTTTGTTGTTCAAAGTTTTTTTATCCCAGCCGACTGTTGCAATGATTGTTAGTGCCGACTTGACAATCTGAATGATTAATCTGAATGTCATATATATATAGAAGGTCAAGTGGTGAATTAAGTATATAGCATGCAAAAATCATTATTTGAAGAAAGGTGTGTGTGAATTTGAAGAATGGTTAGATATCCTTGAGGAGCAACAAAGATTTATTTGATTAGGAAGGATCTAGTGAAGCAGAACAGAGATCTTTAATCAACAATTTAGTTGCAGGTCATTTCATTGTTACTCTTTTGCAATTGTAGCAGTGATATCAAAATCTCTTAACCGAGTTGGCTTAACAACCATTTTGTAAATCCTCTAACAAGGTGACAATTCTATTGAATTGTTTCAAAAGACCTCTTACAAGGCCACTCCTAATAGAGTGATTAAATCCTCTAACAGGGTCGCACTTAACAGTGTGTTTTGTAACCTTTTACTGGGTTGGCTCCTAACCGAGCATCACTTCAGAAAAGTGAAAAGCAGTAACTAGTTACATTGGTGGTTTTTCCCATATTGGGTTTCCATGGTAAATCTGGTGTCTCTTGTGTTCATGTTATTTTCTTTATTCATGTATGTTAATCAGTGATGAATGCTTAAGAATAGTTATAATTATTACACACTGCAAAGACCAAGTTTCAACATTTCTCTATATGTTTATTGAGTGGCAACAGTAAATAATTTAATAAGATATCTAAGGGCTCAATGGTAATATTTTTGTGGTTATCTGATTCACCCCCCCTCTCAGTTACTACATCTATATTTCCAACAATAATGTACCAAGATATGAAAGATCTGGGCAATCATGAGTAGGATTTGTTGACATAAAAAGATAAAATCAACAAAGAAGACCTCCTGACCAAGTAGTCATTCGGTCCACAGTTCTTTCCATGAACAAGGTAGGATTGATGAGTATATGACACACTCTTTTCCATTGTCATCTAGTTGTGCTAGGAGAGCACCTAGTGCCATAGTAGTTGTTGAAATATAGAGAATTAAAGGCCTTCTTGGAACATGTGGGACCAACATTGGTGGATTAGCCAGATAGATCTTGAGTTGTTAAAAGCCTTTTGACACAAGTAGTCCCAAATGAATTTGATATCCTTTCTTAGTAGGTGAGAGAAAAGATGCACCTTGTCTACAAGTTGTGACTCAAATTTCAAGATGGATTGAAGTCTCCCTTGCAAGCTCCTTGATTATTTCAAAGTTTTAGGAGGTGGCATCTCAAAAATGGCCTTCACCTTCTTAGGATCCACTTCTATTCCTTTGTGAGAGATAATGTAGCCTAAGATCTTACCTGATTACACACCAAAGATACATTTCTTGGGATTCAATCAGACCTTAAACTTCTCCAATCGATCAAAGATTGTAGTGAGAATAGCAATGTGTGATTTTTGTGTCTTGGATTTTTCTAAGATATCATCCACATAATCTTTCATAAAGGAGGTCATGAAAGATGGTCGTCATAGCTCTCTGGTAGGTGGCACATGCATTCTTGAGACCAAAGGGCATGACCTGGCAATAGAACGTACCCTATGGTGTGGTGAATATAATTTTATGTTGGTCTTCAATTTCTATTTGAATCTGATTATATCCAAAAAAGCCATCCATAAGGGACAACATCTCGTACCCAAAAATCAAATCCATTATGATGTCAATGTTTGGAAGTGGAAAATCATCCTTAGGACAAGCAAGATTAAGATCTCTGAAATCTATACAAATCTGGATGCCCCCAGAGGGTTTACCTACTGGTACAATGTTGGAGACCCATTTAGGATAGTCTATGGGCATAATGAATTCTACTTTTAGCATCTTTTACAATTCAACTTTAACCAAGAGTGCCACTTGGGGATGCATCTTGCGTAATTTTTGATTGATAGGTTTGATTTTAGGATCCACAACGAGATGATGTACAACCAAGTCAGTATCAAGCCCAAAAATATCCTTATATATACATGCAAAATTAATGTGGGGTTTCCTTTGGAATTTAGTAATGGGATTTTTTTCTATCTCATCCAAAGAGGTTGCAATGTAGGTGATCTTAGGATATCCTTTTGTACCCAGATTAACTACAATTGTTTCTTCTATGATGATAGAAGATTTTTCTAATGGTAATGACATGAATGGAAAATCAACTTCCCCCTCCTCTATCACCTTAGAGAGGTGTTCACTAGAGGACACATCCTTTATTTTATCTTTTTCTCTATCCAAAGGTGCCTAAGAAAGGTTTTCACCCAAGGATGTTTTATCATTTTTTTAATTTTCTTTTTCTTCACTTTTGTGACTAAGGGAGTTGACTTGGCTACCGAAGTAGGCTTGCTCGCTATAGTGAATATGATGTTCATTTTCTAGGAGATTTCTTAGTCTGAAAAGTTCTCGAACTGCCTCGTCCGAATTGCATATGTCTAAGGCAGGTGGTGAATCTTGTTGGTCCCAATTGATTAGTTCAGGATTAGTAAGGGGAAGTTCAGGTGAGGAAAGGTCAGATTGGGTGATATGGAGGACATGAGTATCGAGATCATCTTTGATGTATTGGAAAGGTACTTCAAAGAAATCTTCCTTGGTGTTTGAATTGGATTCAATCAAACAATAGTCTTTGGCAAAGGTTTTCTTAGTTTCTATGGAACCCAGTCCTCTTCCTCAGGGGTATCCAGTTGCTTTAATACGAGTTTTTTTTCCAGTTTCATTTTCTCTAAGGCCATTTGCATGATATTCCATGCTTTCAACAATGGGTGTGGCCTTTATATACTTCCCTTCTGGAATATTTGCAAGTTTGTCTTCTTCTTCATCAAACAACCAAGAAAGGACATTATGCTCCATATGTTCATCTAAAAGAGACCCCCAATGTTCAAATGTGGTTTGTTTACACTTGATAGTTTCTTTATTTTCCTTAGGGAAGAGTTGTGAAGGTTTTGCATAAGACCTATGAGAGAGGTGGAGTTGACCAATGCACATGGCATTTTCAAATCTATATTCCCTTGGGCCTTGATCTATGAACCTAAATTTCTTTTCAGGCTTAGTATTATTTTCTTGGGTAACCTTTTCTTTGCCCTTGGCTTGTTTAGACAACTATTCTTTAGAAGAAATGTGCTAGACAAGAATCTCTTGTGAAACAAGATGAATATATTCATTTAATGGGAAATAGTTTGATTATTTTCCTTCCAGCCTCTTGCAATATTGAAAGTATTCATGATCTCCTGGAATGGTTATTCTAGCTCTATGGTGCAGGAACTTCAAACACTGATGAAATGTGGATGGGACACTTAAGATAGCATGTATCCATGGCCTACCCAAAAGGATATTGTAGGGTAGATCTAAATTAAGCATTTGACAAATAGTTTCAGTAAGGGTTGGGCCCACTTGTAAGGGAAGTGCAATGAAAGCGTTTCTCACCCTTTCTCTATCATCATATGCTTTTATTGTTATTCTTTTATCTATATCAATGAGGTCCTCAGAAAGACCAATATTACGGATCATGCTTAATATACAAAGATTCAAACTAGATCCATTTTCTACAAGGACTCTTTTAATCCGATGTTTTGGATGGTGACTTGGATGTGCAGGGGTTTACTATGATGAGGGTCAGGACCTTAGAAATCTTTGTCAGTGAATACCAGGTGTTGTTGGGCAGCCAAATTTTTGATCATGACTTGGAATTAAGAGGAATTGATATTTTCTGGGATGCGAGACTTAGGGAATTCTCAAGGACCTCTTTGTGAATGGAGGATGTGTGCAAAAGCTCTAGTATAGATATTTATGTAGGAGTATTATTCAACTAGGAAAGCAAGTCATAATGTGATGCAAGTCATGTCGAGGTAGATGGTGCAACATGTAGATCTATAATAGGTGGATTGACAACAGCTTGTACAGTCATGCGAGGGCGGCTGTATGGTAGAAATATGACCACACTCCTATGAATCATTACATGCAAGGTTACTCAATAATGAGGCCTCACAAAATGACTCATAGCTCTTTATGCATGGAGTTGCAAGGAACTTGATAGATTTTCTCTCAGCTAGAGCTATGAAACTAGTGACCTTGCTAGTCAACCACATAATGAGAGATTCACAATGAAGACAAGGGCAATAATGCCAATATCCCCAAATGAAATCAAAGTATGCAATGCAATGCAAATCTAAATGATGATGCAAAGTAATCCATGAAATGACAATGCAAATTAAACTAAGAAAGGAAATAGCAATGGATTACAATTCCCCTAATTAAGCTATGTGAAGCTAATCTATTGCATAAAGGGAATCTAAGCTAATATGCCATGACAATGCAACTAATAAAGAAAATATGCAACTAAAATGTAATGCAACAATGAAAATAAGTCTTCAAAGCTTGGATGTAGGATGTCTTCAAAGAGCTCCAAATGACTTAGAAAACTTGTAGCATAACATTAACATAAAAGAGATGGATATGAAAATGAAGGAGGGAGCTCTCCTTTTATAAGAAATGAGATGAAATGGACCATTGAGATTAAGAGGCAAAAGTCTTAATCAACGGTGGAAAAAAATGGAAGCTTGATCCTTGTGCACAAATATCTTTCAATAGAAAAATAGGAGTTGACTTTATGTCCATATAAGACAAAAAGTGCTTTTTCATTTTTCATAAAATAAGAATAATGCTTTATTTGTGCAACTTAGGATAAGAAGAAAAGGTGGGGGCTTTTTTTATTTAATAAAAGGGCAGGAAATATTCTTTTTAATAAATAAAGACTTAGGATAAAATGGTTAGCCCATAGGATAAAAATCTAATATATGATCAAAATTAAGACTTGATCAAGAAATTGATAATGTTGAAAATACAAATTATTGATAAAATTGATTTAGGGTTGATAAATCAAATAAATGGGGGCCCAAAGTCTAGGTGATTATTTTTAGGTGCATACATTTGCCCCTCTTTGACTAATGTGTGATCAATTTGGGAACACATGTAGTTAAAGAATGAAGTTGAAATGTGAGATCGATCTAGGATCACAAAACAACTCAGATATGAGGTCGATTCGAGATCATATCCAGACAAAATATAAACAAAGGCCTTTGAACATGAGGTCGATTCAGGATCACATTCAAAGTAAGAGATAAGAATCTCAAATTTGAGCAAAAGATCACAAAAGATGTTTGAATCAAGAAATGAGAAAATCAGGGATGAGAATCCCATAAATATTGCCCCCTTAGAGTTGAAATTGAAATCAGATAAAGGAGAACAACGAATTGATAAAAGATTTGATCAAATCATAATGAAATCATAATCAAAGATAAGTGATAATAGGATAACCATTAGGCAGTGAAAACATGCCCCAGTGATGAAGTAGAAAAATAGAAAATATAAGACAAGAAATATAGTGAATGAAAGACTAGAAAATGTGAGAGACATGGAAGAAAGAAATTCCATCGAAAATCGAATTATGCCTCAAAAAGTCAGTCAACTGTGCTGAAATAGGAAAGATTTTGAAATACAATTTTGACTATCAAGATGACCTCAGATTTTGATTTCAAGTCCAAAAATGGATTCGAGACGTCGAAATTAGCCAGAGGTGCAATTTTTGCACAATTCTGAGGTGTTTTGAATTTTAGGTCAAAAAGTCAAAATGCTATAAAAGGGGTAAAAGTGTCATTTTTAAAATCATTTGTCATTTAGCGATTTGAGAATTCTTAGAGCTAAGAAAGAGAAAATGGCCCAGCAAGCAGGAGTTCCCGTCTACAGACACTGATTCGAGCGTGCTCGGTTGCACAACCAGCCTCCGCATTATGGTGCCTTGGCATGTTTTTGAAAACTTGCCCCTGTTTGAGCATTTAATGAACATTTAATGCATTGAAACATGTTTTTTTTTTAAATTTTAAATTTTTAAATTTTAGACTAGGGCGACAAGTCGCGCGACACATTAGAAGTGTCGCGCCCTTTGAAGGGAAATGTCGTGCGACACTTCGTGGGTCAAAATAGTGTCGCACGAACATGGAATCTAGTGTCGCACGACACAGGATGAAATGTCACACGCCACCATGCGAAGTGTCACCTGAACAAAGAATGTCACACTGCTTAAGAGAAAATGTCGCGTGACACTTTGTCAAAAAATAGTGTCGCCTAGTATAAAATTTTGACATGTTTGAATATTTTTGAGCAAAATGACACGGGTCCTAATAATGTTTGATTTTAAAATGCTTTGTATTGATATTATACATCCTTCATGATATGTTCTGACATCTGGTATGGTTTCATGATGTGCAAGAGAACTTCCCTGTGCTCTAAATTAGAGCACCCCATGTGACAGGATTACAGTTTGTCCGAGATCTGGATGATCCGGGCAAGGTCGATATCAAGGCTATGGGATTCCATTATCTACTACAGTTTCCTCACATCTGAGCCGATCATGGGTTGTTGACTACTCTTGCCAAGAGATGGCATAGTGAGCACAATACCTTTCATCTACCGATGGGAGAGGCATCAATCACATTAGAGGATATCTATCGGATCCTATGAGTTCCATGCCATGGAGAGCCTGTAAGTATAATCATGTTTATAGATAAGCATAGTCGTAAAGGTTCCATATGATAGAAACTGACATGATTGTTTGTTGGCACAGGTATATTATGATCAGGATTCAACGGTGGGTCGACAGGTTATCCAGGAGATGTTTCAGGATGTCACCATCCTAGATCGGTACGTCAGCTAGGATAGGCTAATGGATGATTTTGGGAGAGACTTCCTAGTTCCATGTATTGTGGCATCTTTTATTGGACAGGCCCTTATCCCTGACAGGAGTCAGAAGGGCTTACCACTGGGATAGGGGATATTACTAGCAGACCTAGTGGCACGGCCATGACGGATGGCATGGGGCCCGACTATCTTAGCTAATATGTATTATGCGCTTCATGAGATCGTCTATAAAGATGGTAGGACTTGGGTGTGTGGGGCTATACTCGCTCAGATATGGGTGTGGGAGCATATTGCAGTAGTGCGTCCATGAGTACAGCCTAGGGAGTGCAGGTATCCCTTCATATACAGGTATACAAGGTTCATCCCACATACACATAGCGGGGATGTTTCTTATTATTGTAGGGTATTGGATGAGCTTGCCTCATTCATATGGAGGCCGTACAGGTCATGTGAGCAGTGGGGGGATAGTTGGGAGTTGGATTACATATTGTGCAGTTGACCACTAGTAGGCCATCACCTAGACATTGTGGAGAGATTTTCGATTACACAAGTCTGGAGGTAGTTCGGATGCTAGCAGAGGGTGTCCACAGAGACCACGACACATGCATGATTTCGAGATGAGGATGGACAGGGTTGGCTGCCAGTGCTGGACTACTAGTAGGTAGTACAGGATATAGTTGCTATATGTTAGGAGCCATGGGAGTACCTACCAGACATGGTAGATGTAGGTGTAGATCCAGTGTATAGGGCAGAAAGGTGCAAGACTCCCTTTTCGAGATTCACAGTCCCAGATGCACAGGCACCAGCAGCACAGGGGGATGAGGGGGATGACGGGGGCGATGGAGGAGACAAAGGAGATGGGGGAGAGGGATGGAGAGAGGGGAGGGATCTAGATCAGGTGGCTAGAAATGATCATGGGGATGGAGATCAGTTACTCTAGAGGATGAGGCGAGACCATCTTACCAACAGGCAGAGGTACAGTAGGATCAGCCTGTGGGAGGGGAGGATCTAAGAGCCCGGATACAGGCTCTAGAGATAGAGATGCAGTAGCTCTAGACCACTATAGCAGTGAGAGACCAATAATTATTGGATTTGAGGATGGAAAGAGATCGATAGATAGCTGATCTCAGGGCAGAGATAGCACAGCATGAGGCAGCGGCACAGGCAGATGCCCTAGAGATCCAACGGGAGGTAGCGAGAGCTGCATATTATCACAGACTCTACCTCCAAGCTATTCCAGAGAGTCAGAGAGTGTTGTCATATTCTCAGAGGGTAGGGGCATCAGACATGGTACCTAATAGGAGAGTAGTGCCCCCTCCACCACCACGAGCTGCTTGTGAGGGTGGTAGCGAGTCCTAGGTTTAGGGCTTAGGTTTTTGGACATATCCTGAGACTTTTGATCCAGATTTTGGGATCTCATGTTGTATATTGTATTATGAAATTGATTTACATATGAGATTACTGGATGTTCGATATATCATGTGTATTTGTCTCACTTGTAATGGATGTATCAGTTTGTACATTGTCTTGTCATTTTGCTCAAAATGTTTATGTATATGCTCATGTATGTTCTCTCTCATAGATGTACATTTGGTTCTCATGTGTATGATATAGACTCATGTTTCTGAAAATGACAGTTTTGATATAGATATGATGATATGATTAACCCCTTGTGATGATAGGAATAGGTCATGATGTGAAAGACAAAGAGCAAAAGACATGATCGAGAAAAGGAAAGGTGAGCGCAGTTGACTGACATGTCCACATATGATGAAAATGAGAGCTCTCTCCATATGCAAAGTGCAAAACCAAACTAAGCATGAACCTAGAAATGCAAGATACTATAAAAAGTGGTTGAATTGCAAGGTCACAATATTTATAGACATCTAATTATCATCATCGAGCGTAATTGGTAGCACCGTAAGATCATACAATGCACACTAGTATAACTATGTGAATATGAATATGATCTTTATCAGATAGAAATATAGAAATTTCACCTAGGTATCAAAGACATGTAGGTCAAGATGACTAGTGCAGTGAGATTACCTAAATTTGATATGACAAGATTATGCTTGTATCAAGACACATGAAAGTCAGGATAAATAAAAGCATGCACTTGCATAAAATAGTCAAGGATAATACCTTGTTAATCCCTAGTGTCAAGTAGGACTAGCATAAATGCTCATGACAGTTAGGATCAAAAAAATATACCCACAAGCAGATGAAGAAATAAAACATGTTCTCATACTCTTAATCTTCTAGCTATGCATCATCGAAAACTTCTCAGGGAGAGACCACTCATCAAAGAAATCTTCATAGACAACACACAAAGAATTGATTGTTTAAGTGTGTGTGTGTTGGTCATAGAGTCAAACTCTGAGTATCGCATCTGCCAATGAGCAATATCGTATCATACTTAGACTATTGAGCAAGATATCTGATAAGTGTTAAGAAACACTTGACGCAAGGGTAGTGTTGAGAAACACTGTGTTGGGGTGGTGTTGGAAAACACCCTTTGAGAAATGCCCCAAGAGACAAACGCACCCAAAGGACCAATGCGAATAGTTATGCCCCCTAGACAAAGACAAAGACCAATTCCAGACTACGCCAAATAAGGTCAAGACATGATGAAGAATGGCTAAGTGTCGAGGATGCATGCTAAGAGACAAGGGTGCAAAGGCCTCAAGTAGCGCCTGTTTCCAGGTTTTCACCACTTGGATTTTTATTTCAATTTTTCTCTTTTTTCATTTTTTTTAGATTTTTTTGCTATTTTTTAATTTATTTTTGTATTTTTTTAGGACTTTTTATGATTTTTATGATTTTTTCAGCATCATATATGAATTTTTTTGGTATTTTTCAGGATCCATAAATATGTACAAAAGATGCCCCAGCCAAAATGGGCATTCAGGGATAGAACTTCTTTAGGTGCAACACATTAATGGGATCAGAGAGCTGTTCCCCATTCTCATTAAATAACAAATAAGTGCCTGTACCAAAAGTAGCAGTGATAACTGTATGGTGAAAATGTGACCACACTTCTATGAATCCTTACATGCAAGAAAACTCAAGAATGAGCCCTCACAAATCGATCCATAGCTCTTTATGCATGGAGTTGCAAGATTTGTAAAATTGCTCTCAGCTAGAGCTATAAAATCATGACCTTGCTAGTCAACCACACAATGAGAGATTCCAAATCAAAGACAAGAGCAACAATGCCTATATCTCCAATGAAATCAATATGAATGCAATGCAATGCAAACCTATATGAGAATGCAAATTAATCTGAGGATGAAGATGCAATTAAGCTATGAAAATGGAAATGAAAGAGTTACAAACCCTCTAATTAAACTCTGTGAGATTAATCTAAAACATGAAAGGAAATGATACCATGATGATGCAACTACGATGCAAGCTAGGATGTGATGTAGATGCAAGATGAATGCCAATGATACTCCAAATCTTCAAAACTTGATGCAAGAATATCTCCAAAAGCTTCAATGACTTAGAAAACCTGTAGCATAATAATAGCATAAAAGAGAATGGATATGAAAATGAAGAAGAGAGCTCTTCTTTTATAGAGAATGAAAAATCAATGGACAATGGAGATTAAGAGGCAAAAGATTTAATCAACGATGGAGAAAAAAAGAAGTTTGATCCTTGTGCACAAATATCCTCCAATAAGAAAATTAGAAGCATTTACTTTATGTTGAGCATTTACTTTATGTCCATTTGAGACAAAAAATACTTTTCTTTTATTTTTTATTTTATTTTTCTTTATAAATAAGAATTAAATGCTTTATTTGTGCAACATAGGATAAGAAAAAAAGGGGGAATTTTTTATTTAAATAAAAGGGGAGGAATTTTTTTTTAATTAAATAAAGGTTTAGGATAAAGTGATTTTATTATTTAATTAAAAGAGATTTTTATTAATTAAAAGGGAGCATGTTCTCTTAATTAAATAAGATTTTTTTTTTATTTCTTCTTTTAAATTAAATAAGGCTCAAACCTTAGGAAATATCGAATTGATTATGATTTGATCAAGAAAATTGATATAATTGATATTGTTTATTTTTAAAAATATTGATTCAGGGATTTGATAAATTACAGAAATGGGGCCCAAAGTCTAGGCGACCATTTTAGGGTGCATACATTTGCCCCTCTTTGACTAATGTGTGATCGATCTGGGAACACATGCAGTCAAAGAAGAATTGAAATGTGAGATCGATCTGGGATCACAAAACAACTCAGATGTGTGTTCATTTTGGGAACACATTAGGAAAAGCATAAGAAAAAGCTGAAAGACAAGACCAACACCGTCGCTGCTAGGTGCAAATCAAGCCTTAGACAAAACTATCACCGTCGCTGCTAGGCAATAATCAAGTTTGAAAAATAGGAGATAAAGATTGAAAGACAAAATCACCACTGTTGCTGCTAGGTGATAATCAAGTCTAAAAATAAGAATCTCAATCTGAGTTGAATGATAAAGCTGAATCAAAGATTAAAGCTGATAGGTACTGCCCCCTTGGAATCGAAATCGAAATCAGATAGAGGAGAACAACAAATTGATAAATCTGATCAAGTCACAATAAATCATAATAAAAAGATGGAGCATGATAGGATAACCATCAAATAGTGAAGATATGCCCCAGGTTGACTAGGTTTGACTGGGAAAGATATAGGATAAAGATTAAGTCAAACCTCAGAAAGAGGAAGCGAAATGGGTGAATGAAAGACTAGAAGTTTGGAAGACATGGAAAGGAAGAAATTTCATCAAAGATTGAAGAATTATGCCTCAAAAGGTCAGTCAACTGTGTAGAAAAATGAGAAAAATTGGAAACATGACTCAGATTTCAATTTCAAGTCTGAAAATGGATAGAAAATGATGTGACATGAAAGACCAAAAATGAAAGATATGATCAAGAAGAATCATAAAATGAGCATAGTTGACCAACTAGTCCATAGATGATAAAAATAAGAGCTCTCTCCATATGCAAGATGCAAAAACTAAACTATGATGAACCTAAGAATGCAAGCTACTATGAAAGTGGTTGACTTGCAAGGTCACAATGCTTATAGACATCTAATTATCATCATCGAGCATTATTAGTAGTGTTGTAAGATCATACAATGCACACTAGCATAACTATGTGGATATGAATATGATCTTTATCAGATAGAAATGTGAAAATCTCACCTAGGCATCAAAGACATATAGGTCAAGATGACTAGTGCAGTGAGATTACCTAAGTTTGATATGGTGAGATTATGTTTTTATCAAGACACATGAAAGTCAGGATAACTAGAAGCATGCACGTGCAAAACAGTCAAAGATAATACCTTGTCAATCTATAGTGTCAAGTAAGACCAGCATAAATGCTCATGATAGTTAGGATCAACAAAATATACCTACACACAGATAAAGAAATAAAACATGTTCTCATGCCCTCAGTCTTCTAGCTGTGCATCATCGAAAACTTCTCAGGGAGAGACCACTCATCAAAGAAATCCTCATAGACAACACAAAAAAAAAAATAAAGTCATCATATCTCAACAAGTTGATTGTTTAAGTGCATGTGTGTTGGTCATAGAGTTAGACTCTGGTTATCGCATCTGCAAATGAGAAATATCGCATTAGACTAGATTGTAGGGTAAGACATCTGATAAGTGTTAAGAAACACTCGACACAAGGGTAGTGTTGAAAAACACTGTTTGGGGTGGTGTTGAAAAATACCTGTTGTGAAATGCCCCAAGAGACAAACGCACCTAAAAGACCTATGCTAATAGGTATGCCCCTTAGACAAAGACAAAGACCAATTCCAGACCAAGTCAAATAAGGTCAATGCATGATGGAGAAAGGCTAAGTGTCGAGGATGCATGCTAACAAATAGGAGTGCAAAGGCCTCAAGTAGCGTTTGTATCCAGGTTTTCACCACTTAGATTTATTACAATTTTTTCTTTTTTTCTTTTTTTGTATTTTTGCTACCAAGGCATCTGTTTCCAGGTTTTCACTAAGGCACTTTTTCTATTTTTTTTGAATTTTTAACTTTTTAAATTTTTTAATATTTTTTCAGGACTGTATATACTTTTTAGGATTTTTTTCAGCATCATATATGATTTTTTTTGGTATTTTTTCAGGATCATAAAATATGTACAAAGGATGCCCCCAGACAAAAATGGGCATCAGACTCTTTAAGCAAGATCACATCATGTAGTCCCAATGTCTAGCAAGATGAGGGACAAAATGAATGAGCAAGCTGGTGAATGAGATGGAGGAAAGGAGAATGAAAGTGAATGGAGGGAAGAAATCCTCAAGGTCAAACTCTTCAAGAGTACCCAAGCTAGGAAAAAATTATCATGCAAAGCACATTTGGATAAGCAATGAAAGGCCAGCATAGGATAAGTCACAAAAGTGTAATGCAAAAGAAGGAAAGGATACAGTCCAAAAGAGTAGACATGTCAAGAGGCTTCATAGCATCGTGTTTTAGTCTTTTTATTAGATCAAGACCAAAGGGGAAAAATATAGTGAAAGGCTAGAATGAATGGAGGAAAATGAACATGAAGGCTAAACATGAAAGGAATGAAAGCAAGATCATCGGAAGATAGCTCACAAGATAGTCAAATGTTCGTGTATAGGTCAACATTGTCAAGATCAAAGATGAAAGATGAAATGGATGAAACATGTAGAAAAACTACGCATGATGCCTGATTTCTAAGTTTTCATCATGGTACTTATCCAAGGTGCCACAAGAGAGTGGTTTTCACCATAGGATGAATTTGTTTCTCTTTACTCTTGCTACCAAGGTGCCTATTTCTAGGTTTTCACCATGGCACATTTTCAATTTTTTTTTTAATTTTTTAATTTTTAATTTTTCTATTTTTTTGAATTTTATAATTTTTTGGAAAAAAACAAACTTTTTAGATAATGCTCTTTGAAAGGATAAACCATGATATGCCAGGGATTCAAAATGATATGCTCAAAGATGCTAATAAGGAAAGGAAGATGAAAGAGCAAAATGGAGGATAAGGCTTTATATAAAGCAAGTGAGGTTGGAAGATAGGAAGAATAGGCAAATGAGGAAAAATGATAGAAGGTAGAAGGATAATGAATGAAAGGATTGTGAAAGGGTAGATGGAAAGAAAAGCAAGATCAACATCAACACACACCTTGAAGGGTGGTGAGAGGGTGGAAGAAATGTGAATGAAGGAATATAAGAAGGAATATGAAGAATATTTAGCAGAGGTTGTTGCAGTTCAGGCACATGGAATGGAAGAATATTTTTGGAAGAAGATGAAGTGGAAGCCTTTGGAAGTTTGAATGTCAACTTCACTTTTTGTTCAATATTAGACTCTCTCAAGAGAGACTTTGGAATCCATATAGCCTTAGGCTTTTCATTTCCTTTCGATGATTTAGAGAGAATATCTTGAATGATAGATTTTGGAACCCATACTTGTCTTGTAGTTTTGTTCTTAGATATCTCTTTTGACTTTATATATCCATGTCGATTAGAGGGGACATGATGATCTTTTTTTTTTATGGATTCTTATATTGCTTATTTTTTTTTTATTGAACATTCAAGTTACTTCCAAAAGACTTGAGACTTGTGGAAGAAGGAGGATATGACTGGTTAAGATGGGTGGATGGATGAAAATGATTCAAGGGTATGCATCTATGTTGATCTTGAGGAAAGATAGGATATGGAGGGATGTAAGGACCCAAAATAGATGATGAATTAGGAGAATTAGGAGGGGAAAGTGAAGGGACATAAGGGCCCAAGATGGAAGGAAGACGTGAAGCCCTTAGTATTGGTGGAGGAAGTCTAAGGATGGATGTAGAAGACTCAAAAGGATAATCAATAAGTTCATCAGCATCTATATGACAACCAAGGACATCAACATCTTTAGAATGAGCATTAAGATTTTCAATAGGATTTTGCACATCTTGAGTAGGAGCAACTTTGTTGATAGAATCATTCAAAGCTTGCGAAGACTTAGGAAGAGTAGAAAGCGAAAGTGAACATGGAATGGTAGAACAAGAAGATGGAAGACTTTGATCTTGACAAGGATCTTTGGATAGCGTAAGCGTATCAAATTTCTTTCAATTTTCAATAGGCTTTACATCAGAAGTAACAACACTATTTTTAATAACCTTAATGGAAGTATCATCTTTGGAAAGCGCAAGTGTGGCAAGGTTATTTTGATTATCAATAAGATCAACGGTGTGATTAGTAGCTTGATCTTGCTTAGGAGAAGACTTAAGACATGGTGGAATGAATGAGAAAGGGCATAGAGGATCAAAGGAACCATGAAACAGATGAGATACATCATGAAAAGAATTGGATGACATGGAAGGTCTTTGATCTTGATCTTTCTTTATGTTTTTTTCTTTATTATCTTTAAAATCCTCTTGACATGGAGCCACTTCTAAGGACAAGGAAGCATGTTGGGATTGTATGGAAGACTTTGGTAGAGATGGTGAAGGAATAACTGAAGTAGGCATTGTAGCATATAAAGGCTTAGGCTCTTTAGGTTTAACATTATTGAAAGTATTTGAAGCCAAGTGAAAGTTAGTTTGAGTTTCTTTAAGAGGTAGCCCTTGAGAATAACTATAGGGAACTACATGGAAAGCCTTAGGATCTTTTTTGGATAAAGGGTTTGTGACAGATTTGGAAGACTCGGAAGCTTTAGGAAATGTATGGGCATTGGAGGAAGTAGGGGATGGAAGGGGACCAACATAAGATAAAGGTTCATCATTAACATGATCTTGCTTGAGAGTGTCATCTTTATTTTTAGCATGAATGTTCTTAGAGGAAGGATTCTTATAATATTTACATTTCAAATCAACACGGTGCATTTTATATTCCTCAACAGTAGTAGCTGGATTATAATCAAGGTATTGTTCACAAAACTCATCAAAGTTTTTTTCAAAATCTGAATCATACGGATCACCATCATGATCTTTCCAATATGAGGACCCATTTCCAGTAAGCACAAGGACACGACTAGGAGGACTCTTAGGAATAGAGGTGTCATAGGTATCACTACATTGTCCATCATCATAGTCATCATAGTCATCATAGGTGGGTGCATCACTCTTCGTGGAAGAGGTATCATAAGGACTATGATGTTGCTCATTATGGTATGTCTTGTGAAGAGAAGTAAGACTCTTTGAAGAAGTAGAAGAAGAATGAGATCGTGAAGAAGAGGAATATAAAGAATTCATGGAAGAAGAAGATTTAGATAATGAGGAATGTCTAGAAGAGTCATGATAAGATTTGGCAGGTGAAGAAGGTGAATAGTGTTTAGAAGAATCGTGATAAGATTTAGAAGATGAGGAATGATGAGAAGATTTAGAAGATGAAGAATATTTAGATGAGATCATGAGTATGATTCTAGAAAAGGCATCTGATTTAATTGATTTTTCTTTTATTTTTGTCATAACTTCATCACTCATGAGAATTTTGGAGGAACAACACTTTTCAAATACATCAATGAGCTCAAGATCATCTATTCTTAATAAAGGTTCCAAAACTAGATAGTCAAGATTCATGGTTATAGAAGAGGAGGAATCAAGTATGGAAGAAATGAATAGATAAATAGAAGAAGATAGACTAGATAGTAAGAGGAAAAGAATCAAGAAGAAGAAGAAGAATAATTTCCCATGGGAATAGAAGACTTCAGAAGAACATGTGAAATGGAGAAGAAAGAAGAAGACTAAGATTCATCTTATGTAATTGATACCATAACATTCATTGAGATGTTGAGCAACATGACAAAACCTAGGATCTGACCTGGACTGACCAAGGAAGACCAAGCTTCTAAGGAGAACTCACTACAGTAGGACGGAACTCAGTTTCAGTAATCCAATTAGATTTTTCAAAAGATTTCACAATGATGATCAAGCACATAGAACAACAATTAGGGAGTTCAAGAAAACAATCTTCAAGCAATGGGCAAGGGACAAAGCAACCTTGCACATGAATAGAGATAGTGACTTAGTATTCTTTTCCCTAAAGACTCTACTTGTGCATGTTCTTGAAAATGTTTTAGCAAGTACTTAGAACACAACAACATCCTATCAAGCCATCTATAGGGGTATACATAGCTTTTCTAAGCAGTCCTTGATATACGCAAGGTACGTGAGGCCCAAATCTATAGATGAGAAAAATCTAAAATCACACAGCCATGGGGAGACGGTAACCCAAATCTCCTCCTTCACTTCTCAAAGGTATAAAGTTTTTTGAGGCTTAGCCAAGAGTGATATCAAACTCAATTCCCAAGAGAGGTGTCTTTGGATTCACCTTCTGATATTTATACTCCACTGGAACACAGGAGTTAAGGTCATCCCTTGAGGTGGTGTGTCCGCAAGAAGGCCTTCTAAAAATAAAAACTAAGTAATTTACTATCAAAAGTATTTAGAGCACTAAAGGTGGAACACTTAACTCTTCAAGTAAATGCAAAGTGAGTCCAAAAGTGGGACACTTAACCCTTCAAGTGAATGTGAAGCGAGTCCAAAAGTGGAACATTTAACCCTTCAAGAGAATGTGAAGTGAGTCCAAAAGTGGAACATTTAACCCTTCAAGAGAATGTGAAGTGAGTCCAAAAAGTGGAACACTTAACCCTTCACACAAACTCAAAGTGAGTCCAAAAGTGGAACATTTAACTCTTCACACCAACTCAAAGTGAGTCCAAAAGTGGAACATTTAACTCTTCACACCAACTCAAAGTGAGCCCAAAAGTGGAACATTTAACTCCTCACATCAACTCAAAGTGAGTCCACACCTTAGAAAACAAGTGAGTTCCAAAAAGCACAAAAGGGTTGCCTAGTGGAGCAATTAACGCTTCTTTCCTGTAGACCCCTCCCCTTTAATGTGGTGCTGACCTTGCAACCACAGGGCAGAAATGAGGGGCTGGTGGATTAGCGAGTCCAATAATCCAAGATAGTAATTTAGATCATTCACAAGTAATCTAAGACTGCTAATCAATACTACTCATAAATAAAAAAGGGTTGAACAATAGAATATTTAACTTTCAAAGTAAACATAGAGTAAGTCCACAAGGTGGTACATTTAACTCCTTATGTAAACAAGGAATGAATCCATGCTCTCAATCACTCAATGAGATATTTGATATTGGAACCAAGAATTACTTAAGGTTTAAACACAAGCATTCACTTACACAAACTTGTATGAAAACAAATCTATGTTCATTCATTTTCCATTAAGAGCATCAATTGAAATGTGTTCTATGAAAGCATGTAAAAAACTCAAGCCAAACACATGAGAGATTCAATTTTAATCCCAAAATCTAAATATTGTAGAAATGGAACAAAGTACCTCAAATGCAACGCTTTGTTTTAAGTATTTTCCATGAAAGCAAGAGCACCTTCAAATGAACAAGACAAGAAACAAGCAAACAAGATATGCAATGTATATCCAACTTATGCAAACCCTAGGTTTAGATCTGAAAATCAATTTTTAGGAGCAATAATAACCAGCAAATAATCCAAATGATAACTCATATCATGTATTGAACAATGAAAAATAAGTGCATACCCATCACGAAATTTTATTTTTTTTGCATTTGACTTGGTCAACAAGATTTGATTTTTACCACATGAATTCGGACCTTAAACTCAAAATGTAGAAAAAAGACCTCTATCAAAAAATAAAGAGCTTTTCAAAAATGTAAAAATTTCAGAAAAATCTCTTTATTTGTGCCCTAGAGACCCATTTTACCAAAATAGACTAGTTTTTATAAATTGACCAAATGAGCTATGATATGATCTCTAAATTAAAAACATAGTGAATGGACCCCCTTTATAATTTCAAGACCTTTTCAGAAATATAAATTTTTTCAAAAAATACGCTGATTTGTGCTAGAAATTAATTTTTTATGAAAAATCAAGAAAAAATCATAAAAAATACAAATCACCTTCAAAAAATCTAAATTATTTTTTGGAGCTTCTCTGATATGTTGCCAACTTGTAAAAAAATTTTAGACTAAAAAACCAATTCATTTAGGAGATATGATCAAATCTTTCAAATCTAGAGTTTTTCATCTCCAAACAAATCTGCACAAGGGTTAGCTCCAAAAATAATCAAAACCAGCATGCAAGAGGTGGGTTGCCCCATGGTGGGTGCCAAAAATGTATGGTGAAAATGTGACCATACTTCTATGAATCCTTACATGCAAAAAAACGCAAGAATGCGCCCTCACAAATCGATCCATAACTCTCTATCCATGGAGTTGCAAGATTTGTAAAATTGCTCTCAACTAGAGCTATAAACTCATGACCTTGCTAGTCAACCACACAATGAGAGATTCCAAATCAAAGACAAGGGAAAAAATGCCTATATCTCCAATGAAATCAATATGAATGCAATGCAATGCAAACCTATATGAGAATGCAAATTAATCTATGAGGATGAAGATGCAATTAAGCTATGAAAATGGAAATGAAAGAGTTACAAACCCTCTAATTAAACTATGTGAGATTAATCTAAAACATGAAAGGAAATGATACCATGATGATGCAACTATGATGCAAGCTAGGATGTGATGTAGATGCAAGATGAATGCCAATGATACTCCAAATCTTCAAAACTTGATGCAAGAATATCTCCAAAAGCTTCAATGACTTAGAAAACCTGTAGCATAACAATAGCATAAAAGAGAATGGATATGAAAATGAAGAAGAGAGCTCTTCTTTTATAGAGAATAAAAAATCAATGGACGATGGAGATTAAGAGGCAAAAGATTTAATCAATGATGGAGAAAAAAGAAGCTTGATTCTTGTGCACAAATATCCTCCAATAAGAAAATTAGAAGCATTTACTTTATGTTGAGCATTTACTTTATGTCCATGTGAGACAAAAAATACTTTTTTTTTATTTTTCTTTATAAATAAGAATTAAATGCTTTATTTGTGCAACATAGGATAAGAAGAAAAGTGATGATTTTTTATTTAAATAAAAGGGGAGGAAATTTTTTTTAATTAAATAAAGGCTCAGGATAAAGTGATTTTATTATTTAATTAAAAGAGATTTTTATTAATTAAAAGGGAGCATGTTCTCTTAATTAAATAAGATTTTTATTTTTATTTCTTCTTTTAAATTAAATAAGGCTCAAACCTTAGGAAATATCGAATTGATTATGATTTGATCAAGAAAATTGATATAATTGATATTGTTGATTTTTAAAAATATTGATTCAGGGATTTGATAAATTGCAGAAATAGGGCCCAAAGTCTAGGCGACCATTTTAGGGTGCATACAATAACATATGGTCCAAGCCAATTAGGTTCGAACTTCCTCTTTTGTTCTCTATTCTGTTGATTTTTAGGGTTCTCTCGCAAAATGAGATCACCTATTTGAAACTCTCTAGGGTGAACCTTCTTATTGAATGTCTTAGACATATGCTTCTGATACATTCGCATATGATCAAAGGAAGCTTTGCTCTTCTCATCCAAAAGTTCTAATTCTTGTAATCTCATGACATGACAATCTTCATCTGTGATCAAACCTTTGAGAGAGACTCTAAGTGATGGGATCTCTACTTCTAAAAGTAATACGGCTTCAGCGCCATAGGTAAGTGCAAAAGGAGTAGCTCCTGTAGGTGTGCGAATGCTAGTTCTATAGGCCCATAGTGCTAGATTGATTTGCAAGTGCCAATCCCTACCATTCTTGTGTACTGTCCTATGAAGAATCTTAAGAATGGTTTTATTAGAGGCTTCTACCTATCCATTTCCCTATGGAAAGTAGATGGAGGACCAATGTTGCTTAATTTGAAACTTCTTGCATAAATGCTTCAGGTCCTTGTTCTTGAATTGATCTCCATTATCAGTGATAATCTCAGAAGGCACTTCAGATCGACAAATAATATGATTCAGAATAAATAGTGAAATCATTTTGCCTGAGGCAACAGAAAGAGGGACTGCCTCTACACACTTCGTGAAATAATTAGTAGTTGTAATGATAAACTTATGTCCACCTAATGAATTGGGGTGAATTTTCCCCATAAGATCAAAGGCCCAACACTGAAATGACCAATGAGAAATAGAAGGAATTAGCTCCCTACCTGGAGCATGAATCAGGTTTCCATGTTTTTGACATTTCTCGCAAGACTTAGAGAAAGCTATTGCATCTGTTTGCATTGTGGGCCAGTAATACCCCACCTTAAGAAACCTTCAAGCCATGGCAAGACCATTGGAATGTCCACCACAAATGCCCTCGTGGATGTTTGCTAACACTTGGTTGGATTCCTCCTTTTCCAAGCACCTAAGAAGTGTCCCATCTAAACCTCTCCTATATAAATCACCAGAGATAAGGGTGTGGCGAGAGACATTACGAACAAGGTTTTGACATTCAGAATGGTTGAATGTATCGGGGATGATGCCATCATGGAGATATGAATAGATAGCACCATATCGGGAAGACTCATGTGTGACAAGGGTACAAATGACATTGCTTTCAGATGAGTCAAATATGGGATGGTGTAGCTCTTCCACCAGGAACTCAAATTTTGATTCATGTTGTTCTAACTAAAGGAGTGAAGCTAATGTGGCCATAACATCTACAACTTTGTTCTCTGTCCTAGGGATCTGTTGAAATGTCACAAATGTAAAGTAACGTCTCAATCATTCAACCATCTTTTTGTAGGGTATCAATTTATTATCCTTGGTTTGATACTCTTCATTGACTTGGTTGATAATTAACTGGGAATCCCTAAAGACATGTAACTCTGTTATGTTCCATTCTATAGCCATTTTTAATCCATTGGTTAAAGCTTCATATTCTACAATATTATTTGTACATGGGAATAAAAGTTTGTAAGATTTTGGAATGTTGTACCCATGTGGAGAGACAAATAATATTCCAGCACCTGATCCACTCTGCATGTGGGAACCATCAAAGAACATCTTCCAAGTGCGAGTAGTCATATACAGTATGTGTTCATCTGGGAATTCTACTTGAATAGGCATACTATCCTTAACTGGGAAATCAGCTAATTGGTCAGCAATAGCTTGCCCTTTTATGGCCTTCCTTTCAATTTACTCTATGTCAAATTTAGATAAAACCATCATCGATTTGGCAAGCCTACCCGTGAGGGTAGCTTTACTAAGCAAGTACTTAAGAGGATCAATTTTTGCAACCAAATGTATAGTGTGAGCAACCATATAGTGTTGCAACTTTTGGGAAGTAAACACTACTGCAAGACAAGACTTTTCAATGCTATTATAATTGATCTCATAAGATACTAGAGTACGACTAATGTAGTAGATGGCTCTTTCCTTCCCAGTATCATCTAATTGAGCCAACAATGCCCCCAAGGAAGACTCTATTGCTGAAATGTATAAAATCAATGGTTTCCCAGGAATAGGCGACATCAAGATTGGAGGATTAGCCAAGTATTATTTTATTTGATCAAGGCTCTTTTGACAATCCTCATTCCATGTACATGTGGCTCCCTTACACAACATTTTATTGAATGGTTGTGTCCTATCTACAAGCTGTGAAATAAACCTCCTTATGGATTGGAGTCATCCCTGAAGACTTCTCATCTAACTAATGTTTCTTGGAGGTGGCATATCTAATATAGCTTGGACCTTTTCAGGATCAACCTCTATTCCTTTTGCCGAAATTATGAATCCAAGAAGTTTACTTGAAGTAACTCCAAATGCACACTTTTTTGGATTTAATTTAACCTGAAACTATCCCATGCGATCTAGAATTACTTCCAAATCATCGAGGTGTGTATCCTGTCTCCTAGATTTAGCCAAGGTATCATCCACATAATCTTCAATGTTCTTATGCATCATATCATGAAAAATCATGGTCATAGCTCTTTGATATGTTGCTCCTACATTCTTTAGGCAAAATAACATGACGTTCCAACAATAGGTTCCCCATGCAAATGTAAAAGCTATTTTCTCTTAATCTTCGGGAGCTATTTTTATTTGGTTATAACCAGAAAAACCATCCAATAAAGAGTATATTTCATAACCCGCAGTCATATCCACTATCATGTCTATGTTAGGGTGTGGAAAGTCATCCTTTGGGCATGCTTTGTTAAGGTCTCTGAAGTCTGTGCATACACGAATGGATCCATCATGCTTTGAAACTAGAACAATGTTTGAGATCCACTCAGCATAATCGATAGCTCTAATAAATCTTGCACTAAGGAGTTTTTCTAATTCAGCCTTAACAAGGAGAGCTATGTGAGGATGCATTTTCCTCAACTTTTGTTTGACCGGTTTTATTCCTGGAGCTATAGATAGATGATGCATAATAAGATTAGTGTTAAGCCCTGGCATGTCGGAATATGTCCAAGAAAAGTTGATTTTCTTCTTTTGAAAAAACTTTCTATATGCCTCTTTTTCTTCAACTGATAGAGACTGAGCTAGGTGCATGATTTGTGGAGCCTCTTTTGTATTCACATTCACTGGTTGTGTAGGCTCAATGAGAACTGATAATTTGTCTTGGAAGTAACTTGGCAAGCTATTAAATACCCCATCCTTAGGCACCTCAAAGAGGTTTTTACCCTTGGATACGTCATTTATTTTTACTATTTTTGGTTCTGACACCGCCACAAAGTGGTTTTCACCATCAGACCTATTTTTTTTTTTAATTTTTTTTTAGACTGAGGTACTTAATATCAGGCTTTGTCATACTTGTTGTCAATTCACTGGTGGAAGGGACTACAGGTTTGAGAGCATTTAGATAACAAGCAATTTTGTAGTCATTCTGAAATGTGAGGAGTTGTGGTTCTTGATGGCGTTGAGACTAGTCAATTAGGTCATAGTGAACAAGGGGTAAGTCAATGACTAGTTCAACAGTGTTTATGTGGAAGGTGTTATATTTGGTGACCATACAATAGGGATTCATCAAGTCTCCTCCTAAGATACCCGAATTAGGATTTGTCCTACCAAATGAAGTGTTTTCCACTAAGATAATTTGAGGAGTCCAATCCTCTAGTCCTACACTAGGCTCATTGGTCACATCGGGTTGAGCACTATAAGTATGGACAACATCCATGTCCAAATTGACTGTTGCATCTGAAAGTGAGTCCCATTCGAACTCATGTGAGTCTGTTTGTGAATCATTATTTGGGCCTTGTGATGTAGAAGCCTCAAGATTGGAAAGGGTTTCTCCTTCTCTAACACTAGCATTGTTACTATCCGTCGCAACTAGGATAGCAACACTTCCATTGTCAGTCTAGCGTTCATATAGTCACTACCCATCACAACTAGGATAGGAGTACTGTCAATTGTCAAATCTTTTGAATCTCCCCAAAGGAGATTTGTTGAAGGAACCCAATCATCTGACATGTCTTGTTGATTAGAAAGATTAGGTGTGTAGTCTGAGTCATTGTCACTGTCCGTCGCAGCTAAGATAGGGACACTTTTTTGTGTCTTATTTTCAAAACCTAAGCCAACTGTTGACTTCTTCCTTTGTCCAAAAAGGGCATGGTTAAGAGGTTCAGCTTTAGCATCTAACTTATGACTAAGGGGACCATGTCCTGGATAACCCATATTCTTGACCAATGTATACCCTCTCCCATAAGCTCTAGGGGAAGGTGCAAAATTCTCATTATGTAGATACTTCTCTTCTCAGTAAATCTAGTCCTTGATGGCAACTTCTTCTTTTTCTTCTTGGATTGGAACTGAGGATTCTACATACTTATCAAACAATGTCATGGCTGAAGAAGAGGGTTTCATATCTTGAGAAGGTTTGCCATAAGACCTAGGGGAAATTGGAAATTTTGTGAATGAATCCATTTTGTAATCCCCCATACCAAGGTCTATGGTCTTGAATTTATTCTTGCATTGTTCAAATGTAGTATCAAAAGTGTCAACCTCCCTATTCAAAGGAATGTGAGACCCTATTGAATTTGTGTTGACTGAAAATGTGCTATCCCCAAGAATGTAGACTTCTACTCCATTGTAAGGGAACTTCACACACTAATGATAAGTAGACGGGACTACTTGTATCTCATGTATCCATGGTCTACCCAACAAAATATTGTAAGCCAAAAGACCGGCATCAACAATCTGAAACAAAATGTCTTTCTCTATAGGACAAATTCGAATAGGAACAACAACCAATCCTTTGGAACTACATTTTGCTTCATCATAAGCCTTGATGATGATCTTCTTCCTTGTATCAATGATGTTTTCTGAATAACCAAAGGCCAACAATAATCTCAAAGAATAGATATTAAGCCCAACACCCCCATCTATCAATACACGCCTCACACGGGTCTTGTGGATCATAACCTCTATATGAAGGGCCAAATTGTGTGGGTGGCTTAATGACTTGTCATCTTTTTCTGAGAATGTAAGGTAGTGAGGGCTAGCCAAGTGGTTGACCATATTCTGAAATTGATCTACATCTATATCATTAGGGATATTAGCCACTCACAAAGCATCCTTAAGAACACACTTATGCCTAGGGGACAATTCCAAAAGCTCAAAAATAGATATCTGTGCTGGTGTGTGTTGTAATTGGTCAATAAGGTTATAATTTGAATCAGAACCAACAATAGATTTAGGAAGAACAGCCTTTGACACTGGCTGCTTAGACTTACTAGAGCTAGGACCTCTAATAACAATGGGAGCTTGAGACTGACTCCTAGTGACTGTATTGAGGGGTTGGGACATCCTTCGTGAGTGAGGACCTCTTAGGACTACAATGGGTCCTTCATCAGGCATAGGCATTGAACCCACATCATACCCATAAGGGTCTTTCCCTCTCATCATGTTGACACTATCATCAACAACTTCAAGCATGTTAATAACATTCTCAACATTTGTGTAGGTGTAGTTAATAGCCACCTTCACATTCTTGTTGTTAGAATTCTCTCCTCTCTCATATTTGGGCAAGGGTTCTTTAAAATCTTTGTGATCTACATTAGTGGTTAAACCATCAACTTGTAATCATCCACTTTCAATAAGATCTTGGACAAGATGCTTAAGTTTAAAACAATTTTCTATATCATGTCCAATTCCATTATGAAAGACACAAAAATCCTTCTCATCCCACCAATGAGGCTTAGGATCCGGTATGTAGTGCTTTGCAGGATCCTAAGGGTGTGCCAAATTATGAGCAATTATTGTCTTGAAAATGTCTGCATAGGAGTCCCCAAGTTTGGTAAATTGTCTCTTTTCTATTTTAGGTCTCCCTTGATACTTGGGTTTATTCTCTTGTTGTGCTGAAGGTGTTTGTAGCTTCATGGCTTGGACTGCATTAGAGAGATTAAGAACTCCTTCATTCTTAGGTTGGGATGAGTCAACAACTCCGTCATTGACCACTTGCTTATTCTTGTTCCAATAGGGGTTCTTTTTGTCCTTATTACCATTAGTGTTGTTGTTTTGGCCATTGTTGTTATTAGTTGATTTAGCCAAAATTTCTTGTTCTTTTAGGACATCCTCTATGTGACATGCCACTTCTACCATGGTATCGAAAGAATTAAATGGGATCTTCCTTAGTTCATACCTTAACTCTGGTATTAAATTGCTCACAATGATGTCTATTCTTTCCTCCTTAGGAATTGTCCTTGGATATTTCAAGCACAACCATCTCCATCTTTGTAGGAAGGTGACAAAAGGTTCTCCTTGATTTTGTTTGAGTTTGCACAAATCAAGCATTGTGACTAACCTTGATAGATTGTAAGAAAAATGTTGAACAAATATTTGGACAAGTTCTTTAAATGTCTTCACTGGAGGGGTAAGATTAGTGAACCACTCCATAGCTTGACCTTTTAGACTCCCTGGGAATAGTCTCATCAAGTAGGAGTCTTCATGGTGAAAGGAAAAGCTCATTATGTAGAACTATCAAACATGGTCGTGAGGGTCACCAACGCCATCATATTTGTCATAGGTTGGAAACTCAACTTTCTTAGCGAACTCTACCAACACCACACTCTTGTCAATTGGGTTGGGACATATGGAGTCCAAATTAAATGTGCTCTTAGGAGCCCTCATCCTTTCTATATCCTTTTTCATTTGCATGATCACCTCATTGGTTGAAGGATTCTATTTCTTAATCTTTTGGTGGACATCAAAATTATATGGGACCTTAGCACCTTTGTTGATGAGACTTTCTAGGAATTGATCTTTGTTTTGTTCCACATATCTTTCCACATATGCTTGAAAGGATGGTTCTTGTTGCAGATTCATAAAATCCATTTTATCAAAGTTTTCATAACTCCCTCCATGTTGTGAGCCATGATGTGCTCCTTAAGAGGGTTGTTTTGAAAGTCTATGAGGTGACTGTCTCCTATGGTGATCATATCTTGAAGTCCTTCTACCTCTAGGACTTGGGGATCTTGAGGGCGTCCTTGACCTTCTTCTAGGACTTGGGGAGGGTGTAGATGGGGGTGAGTTGGTCCCACTATTGGTACACCTGCCATTAAATCAATTTTGGAGTTTTTGTGCATAGAGCCTATCTTATTCTTCTTGGGTGACTCTTTTTCTTATGTCCAATAATGCACGTTCCTCTTCTTCTAGTTGTCTAAATTTCTTCTTTTTGGCAGCTTGTTCATCTAGATAGGCTTGCTTCTCCCTTTCAATGCTTTTCAATCTCGTATTGGCATATCGAGAGGTATCTTTAAGTGGAGAAGATTGCCTTGAATGCCTGATTGTGTTGGCTGTGTTGATGTGGTGGTCACTAGACTCGTTGTTCTGGTCTTCGTGTTGTGACTCTGAATCTGAGTGAGCTTCCTATAATGTCTCTCAACTTGTTGGTGAGCATCAAAATACCTTGTGTTGTTGGGGGGTGACCCGGGTGGACTAGCATGAGAAGAACCACCATACACTCTGGTACTCCTATGTCATTGGAAAATATCCTCAAGAGTCTGATTCATGGCTTCTCTTTGTTGTCGAGTGAAAGTGTAACTCATGTCCATACTTGATGAAAGTGGTGCTAAAGAGGTGCTCACTTCACTAAGATTACCTTTTGGATTACAACAAACCTTAGATTCACTTCTAGGAGATTGATCGAAGAGGGGTTCTTCTCCCTTGTGCTGTTGACGAGTCTTAACTAGTGGTAATTGGCTAAAGACAACAAGGGGTCGCTTCCCTTGATTGACTTGGTACCTTATTGTAACTGACATGAAAGAAAGAGATTCTTAATGATAATATGACCTCCTAAAATGTCAACACCAAACTAGGATAATCAAAGTTCTCTATTGTCCAAAATGAAATGAAAAGATAGAAAAAGGGGCTTTACCAACACTATCAAAGAGGTGCTTCAAATCAAAGGGTGACTACCCGTGTACTTTTGAATCAGGAGGTTGGACTAGGCCAAAATATAATTGAAATTGAGATTAAATGAAAATGATTTGGACAATAAGAGTACTAAAATTCTCCAAGAATGTAGTTAACAATACTAGAGATAAACTTTCTCACCAAGAATAACTTGCTAACTTGACAACTATTTCCAAAGTGACCTTGTAAATCAATTGATGCTATCCCTAGAGAGCAAAAACCAGAGATTTAGAGTCAAAACAGGTCTCTAACAATAGATCAAGAAACCTACTCCAAGACCTAACCTGACTAGTAGCAACTGAAACTAACTGAGATTGAAAACACAACAGAAACTGCTCAGGCAACACTTTCCAGGCAAGCAAGATGACAGTTTATATCGAGGTGCCACTTTGCCTTAAGCCAAGCGACAGTTTCTAGGCTATCAGAGTGCCACTTTCCAGGTAAGTGGGGTGATAGTATTACAGGGGTGAACTGGTGCACGATAATTCTCAAAACAAAGCACGACAGCTGTTCAGTGTCATACAACTCTTTGACCAGTGAAGTTTAAAATCTTAGTTTTTGAGACTGTTTGTTCAAAATTTTTGGTTTGAGGGTTGATTTTTTTATTTTAATCACAATGACAACAATAAAGTGATAGGTTTGCAAACAGTATGGGATCAAATGTGTCTTCAAGCACTTGAAACAAGGGCAAAAGCAACCTTGCCAAGACAAACACTTGTGATATCAAAAATGAAAAAGCACCCTATGAATGCTACCGATTGTTTGTATGTTGAGAACATTTACACTGGTATCATATAATTGAAGACACTTCAAGCAATATCTACCTACAAGACAAGGCTCAATACTTACCAACTTAGGCCACAACTTGATGCCCCCTTGCCTCACACCAAGTGGTTGCCCACAAGAGATATTGGCTTTGTTGTGGAAGTGTCAAACAACACAACCAAAGGGACACATATGGTGAGTATCTTGGGGTGATCCAGGTTAGTCCACTTGGATCAATCCTTGCACTAAGAAGATAAGTGGCTAATTAAGGTGGTTTCTAACCTATGGTTCTTTGTAAGGGCTTCCATTCATAACACCCCTCTTGCTCCTCATAGAGGACTCCTTACCTTGCAACAAGTAATGGACCTCATGGCCTCAAGAGTACCTTAAGCATTATTGCTCAATGCTTTCCCCATAGTCACAATCTCATGAGATACTCATATCAAGCGAAGACAAGTGTTATGTCTACCAAGGTTTTAGTGTCCGAGGTAGCCTTGAGATTATAGTGAGTTGGAAGAGCTGACAAAAGGCTTGTCCCCACTTGAGTCGTTCCTCTTGATTGCTCAAGAGTAGGCCTGCTAAAGGATCCTATACTAAACAAAGAGTGGATGATTTTTGAAGTTCAAGGTTTTTGGTTCACCTCAAGGGTGAAGAGCATACTCCCCTATCTCAAAAACTTCTCCCAAACACACCAAGCAAAGAGGTTCAATTACCCCCTTGTTTCCAAAATTTTAAGATGGGTCAAGATTTTCTGGTTCACCAAAAGGTGAAGAGCATACTTCTCCTACCACCTCAAAATATCTTCCATAAGGTATTAAGGTTCCTAAAACAACTAGTAGATTGCCACATTTGAAATGAAATAAACCACAAGCAAAATTTTTGTTTTTATTTTTTATGCTATTTGGGAAGCCCTACAAGGAACTGTTAGTAGCCCTTTAGCATGTAATTTTTGGCAAATTTCTTAAGCAAGGGTACCTACAACCACAACTAGTTAGGCCCACAAGGTTAGCAAAATCCAAAATCCAAAAGAAATATGCAAGATTCTAAGTGAAATATGCAAGTTAACTCTATCTAATTGAAGTAAATAAAAATAGCAAGCTAATCAAGTCTAAATTCGGCCAAAAGAAGTCACTGTCGGGTACAGGCGACATTGTGATCAGCAGGATTGTCACGTGACACTTCTCTGCATAACCGTGTGACAGTTTTAACCTAGAGCGACAGTTCATCCAATAGCAGGCGACAAAATTCCTCAAACAACGTAACACTTTCTGTCAAATGGGGTGACACTTTTAACTAGTAAAGTGTCACGCCGATATACAAAGAACTATCGTATGACACTAGAAAAATGTCACACAACACTCTGAGACAGAAAAACTAGAGACTAAAAATAAAGCCAAAAATTGACAAATTTTTTTTGCGAAAATGCAGAAAATCAAAGACAAAGTTAAGCTACTCTGCCCCATGGTGGGCACCAAAAATGCATGGTAGAAATATGACCACACTCCTATGAATCATTACATGCAAGGTTACTCAATAATGAAGCCTCACAAAGCGACTCATAGCTCTTTATGCATGGAGTTGCAAGGAAGTTGATAGATTTTCTCTCAGCTAGAGCTATGAAACTAGTGACCTTGCTAGTCAACCACACAATGAGAGATTCACAATGAAGACAAGGGAAACAATGCCAATATCCCCAAATGAAATCAAAGTATACAATGCAATGAAAATCTAAATGATGATGCAAAGTAATCCATGAAATGACAATACAAATTAAACTAAGAAAGGAAATAGCAATGGATTACAATTCTCCTAATTAAGCTATGTGAAGCTAATCTATTTCATAAAGGGAATCTAAGCTAATATGCCATGAAAATGCAACTAATAAAGAAAATATGCAACTAAAATGTAATGCAACAATGAAAATAAGTCTTCAAAGCTTGGATGTAGGATGTCTTCAAAGAGCTCCAAATGACCTAGAAAACTTGCAGCATAACATTAGCATAAAAGAGATGGATATGAAAATGAAGGAGGGAGCTCTCCTTTTATAAGAAATGAGATGAAATGGACCATTGAGATTAAGAGGCAAAAGTCTTAATCAACGGTGGAGAAAAATGGAAGCTTGATTCTTGTGCACAAATATCCCCCAATAGGAAAATAGGAGTTGACTTTATGTCCATATAAGACAAAAAGTGCTTTTTCATTTTTCATAAAATAAGAATAATGCTTTATTTGTGCAACTTAGGATAAGAAGGAAAGGTGAGGGATTTTTTTATTTAATAAAAGGGGAGGAAATATTCCTTTTAATAAATAAAGACTTAGGATAAAATGGTTAGCCCATAGGATACAAATCCAATATATGATCGAAATTAAGACTTGATCAAGAAATTGATAATGTTGAAAATATGAATTATTGATAAAATTGATTCAAGGTTGATAAATCAAATAAATGGGGGCCCAAAGTCTAGGTGACCATTTTTAGGTGCATACAACGGCGAGTAGTAACATTGCAATCAACACTCTTTAAAGTCAATGTATTTACATGAGTTTCAAATTGTTCAATATAGCCACATAATGAGTCAAAGCCACATACATCATTTTCAACTAATTTTCCTCAAGTACATTCATCTCCTAAGATTTTGTTCATTGAATAATTGTAAGCAAAGTCCTTGGACGTGGATGCATTATTTTGATTATGTTTTGGAAAAGGTTTTAGAATACATTTTTAGCTGGGCATTAGAGGTAGAGGCATTTTGTCCTACTTCAATTTTACCATCATCGATCAAATCTTGCACAAAATGATGAAATTTCATGCATTTTTTAATCTCATGCCCTTTTATGCGATGATAATCGCGGTATTCATTATGCTTATACTAGTTGGATTTTGGTTGATTTTCATTAAAAGGCCTAGTGTTAGGGTAAACCATCATTCCTTGATCAACTAGATATCAGAAGATCACATCAAGAGAATCTGCCTACTATGTAAATTATTGTCATTATTATTGTTGTTGTTGTTGCCATTATATCGTGACAATAGAGAGCCATGATAACCAGATCCTTGATTCTGATTCTGATTATTTAGATTGTTTTGATTATTTTGGTCATTATTTTTGTGATTGTCTTGGTTATTGTTGTTGGATGCTTCAACATTTTGAATGTGTTTAGCATCTATCAATCCATCATTAACAACACCTTTGTTTTGGGACCAGAACTTGTGTTTATCATTAGTGTTTTTAGATGAGTTAGGGGTATAGTGTTTAATTGCTCCTTTCATCAAAATTCCATCTTCAATAGACTTCCCCTTTTTAATGAGTTCCCTCAAAGGAATATAGGAAAGCCATCTCATTTGAAATGACATTTATGTAACCAGATTCTTAGTAAAGATATCAACTAGATGGAAATCTAGGATTTTCAAAGGTATACGATTGGCGAGATGTCACCACCTTTGGAGAAAGATGGAAAAGATTTCTCCTTATCTTTGCTTCATGTTACACAAATCATTGAGTGATGCTTGATGTTCCATGTTATAAAAATATTGTGTAACAAATTTTTCAGCGAGATCATGAAAGGTAGAGATGGAACAAAAGTGAGATTCAATAGCCACTCTAAGGATGGTCCTCCAAGAATCATAGTGAAGAGTCTTAAGAGAAGATGATCATTATGGGAAACCTCTTATGCCACTACATAAAATTGTTTGATATGTTGCGCATGACACAAGTCTTCCTTGTATTTATCAAATTTTAGAATTTCAAAATTGACAGGGAATGGTTGGAGAGTGATTGATTTGTCAAAGGGATAAGGACATATCTCTATAAAAGAGAATTCCTTCTTTCCACCTTTCTTCATAGCCAACATCATTCCTTTGAGCTCATCATTTTGTTGAACTAATTCAGGAGGATTATTAGTAGTTATTGTGTGGACTTGATGTGTTCCTCCTCCTAATGATGCATTATGTCCTCCCAAAGGGGGAGGATTGGTGTTATGTCTTTGATTGGTGTTGTTTATTTGTGCAAAGTTTTGAGTTTTTAGAACTCCACTAGGCTTTGAGAAAATGGAACCAGAGCGTCATCTTGAGGATCCTAGTTGTTGCTCAGGTCCTCAACCCATATTTGAACCATCGTTAATCACCCCATTATTTGAGTTAGACTTGTTTAAAAGTTGTTAGATTAACTCAAGTGTATTAGGGGGAGGTTGATTTTATATTATCAAATGTTGATGGCATTATGGGTGCTACTTTGCTTTTGTTGGTTCAAATCAAGTTGTTCTCAAGCAAAGTCTCATCAAAATTATCAGGGAGTGTAACAACCCTTTGAATAAGATTCATGAAGATGTTGGAACTATTGGCTAGAGATTCTTGTCTTAACTTTGCTTGTGATTGGGTAAGTACAATGCATGGGTGACCTTGGAATGGTTGAATTAAAGAAGGGTAAATGGTTGATGAGATATGAAAAGGGAAGGGTTTGATAAATTAGTAGCAACTTGGACTAATGATTAAGTCTTGATGATTGATTGAACTAGATTAATTGATTTGATTAAGGATTAAATTGATTGATGAGATTGGATTAAAGAGGAACTAAGCCTCAACGATTGGTTTGATTTAAAGATTTGAAACAAACCTAGGTGAAACAAGACCTTGTGATTACAAAAACATGGGATTAGATTTGATTTAAAGTCTTCTCTTATTTGGGTGATAGAATGATGATCCCCAAACAAAATAGGACTGAATTAGGACTACTAGAGAAAGATTTAGTTCTCAAAGTAGCTAGAGATTAATGTTTGATTTGATTTAAGGTCTATGAGACACTATCATAATAATTATTTCACCCTATTGCTTGATGGAGGTGTGAAAGATGGATTAATTTGATTTTGATTTAAAGCCCAAGATTCAGATTAATGCTCCTAATGTTTTGGAATGTGAATGAAGAAATAGGTGTTAGAAGATGAAGAGATGATGAGTGACTTGAAGAAGAATGAAGGTCAATGGTACTTAATCATAAGATTCCCATGTGACAAAAGCCATGTTTACTTTGTTCTTGGAAACAAAATTAGCAACCTGATTGTTGTAGATGATTTTATCTAATTTCTCAATAGCCCCTAAAAAAACTTGAATGGATTTCATATAAGATTGGTTGGCTTTAGTATTCTAATCAATGATTTTCTTCTCTCTATGGACTTGTGCAACCGAGAGTTTTTCTTTCTTTTGTTTTCCTAAATCGGTCATGGCTTAAAACATGATATGGATTGTGATGAAAAAAAGAGGAGGGCAATATCTTTCTTAGATCAAAGGATGTTCTTGGCAAGAACCAATTTCATACATACATCAAAAGTTTAGGTTATGTTGGTGAACAAATTTATCTTCTTATTTTAATTATTGAATAACTCCATTGCCCTAGATTTGAAGATCAAACTATTTCACAATAGTTGGGTAGACTTGATTATTAGCTCCCCTTTGAATTTGTTTGAGGTACAACTCCCTCATTGGATATGGAATGAATACCTAAACTATAAAGAATGTATCTTTTTTAACCTGAAAATGAGAAAAAGGTCCCCACTGCTCATTCATAGATGAGATGTAACATATTAAAAATATTATAGTAGAATGAAAGAATCAACATGATTACAAAGCTCTTTAATAATTTAAATAATTTATGATCTTTTCAATCAGAAGGGAAAAAGTAACAACAAAACTAATCAAACTATTATCTTGTAAGATCAAATAACTCGTGGAGAGGAAAATTATTCTCAAAGTAATATCCCATGCATCAACCATAAATAACACAGATTCAAATTGAAATCATAGAGCTGAAAAATAATTATAATGATTCAAAGTCTAGCCATAAATGATCTTTCCAAAATAATATATCAATTTAGTTTCCAATATCTATTAGAATAACTGAGGGGGGGGTGAATCAGTTATCTTCAGTCCCAAATACAAAATATATAACCAAAAACAATTTACACAAACTTCTATAGCTTGGTAACATAAAATAGTAAACTATCTGCACTTTTACCAATTACCAGATAATAACTTATAGTGATTACCAATCAAATCCAATATGCAATATGTAAAGTATGATAATCAAACAATCACCACAATGAACACATAAAAAAAAAGATTTAACGTACAAACCCTGTTAAGGGAAAAACCACCTGGGACCGGCAACCCAAAATTTTTCACTCTTCTAAAGTGAGGTCGGTGAAGACCCAACCCTGTTAAAGGTTACAAAAAACACTTTAAGGTGTGACCTTGTTACAGGATTTAACACTAATCGTTATCGTCCAACCAACATTCACTATGGGGTTGACAGGATAACAAATGTACATTCTATGAATGACATTACAAGACTTTCAAGTCCACTCGGTTAAGAGATTTTATCTGATTACAATGGTTAAATTGTAACAGTAGGTGATCTGATTACAATACAACTTCTATTGCAGATGTTTAAATCTATATTATGCTTTTTCAAATCCTCTGATCAATATATCAATTCTGTTTCAATAATAATCAATGACTTATTGTCTCTCAGTAATAGCTTTTTGATGCTCGATGATCTCTGTAGTTCGGTTCTTCTTAACCAGTCTGATCAGGCATGCATGAAGCTTGTTCACATGATAATTCTGTAGTCTCCTTCTTCTAGCATAAGTTTCATAAAGAAACCCTAGTCTCTTAAATAGACATGTAAACCATTTTCTTCTCATCCATCATATTTTGCCTCTTATTCTCCTTCATCCATTTTTCTACTTAAACCTTCCTCGGCTGATGTGTCAGTAACACATTTTGTTTCCATCCTTTAGATCTTCCTTGAATTTTGTTAGCCATTAATCTTTGTAACAAACTTTATCTTCTATCTTGATTTCAAGATACTTTACAGCTCATCAAATTCCATTAGCTAAACTAATCATTTAGTTGCTTTCTTCCTGTTTGGTTCCAAAGAAATGCATTGGTGAACACAAGCTTGGTGTATACTAGAATGCTTCATCAACCGACCACACTGCTTTGTAACAAAATGCTTCCAACTTCATAACAGATTAATGTAACATAATCAAGTCAACAATATGAAGTCATAGACTCATCAATAAGTTACCAAAATTATTCCCTATCCTTATTTGTCGTTTCCATCTCCCTCAATGTAGATATCTCAGTTCTTCATCTTTCTCTTCTCTTCTATAGATGTGTTAGATGTTTGCAACTACCATGATAAGTACTATCAAAACTAGTTGACATCAATGACAACATAAAACTGATTTAATTATCTTACATAACACTTCAGTGTTCAGTGATCTCTAATCACTTGTAGTTCTTCAATGAAGTTCTCAATCACTTGTAGTTCATCAATCTCTCCCTTTGACATTGATGGCAAGTCAAGCAATATGAAGTATATCATACACATACCAAACATGTATTCTACAACTCTGTAAACAAATTTTGTAACTCGGTACAAGCTCTCCATAGCTTAATATGTTTAATCACTACATTACTAATTAGTATTTCAAGTGCAGACTATCTTCTATAGATATGATCTTTAATGATCTCCCTTTCTTTCATATCTCTCCCTTAGATAGATCTTTCAATGTTCTCCTCGATTATCATATTGTTTATCTCTCCCTTTGACAACAATGCCAAAGAAACAAATAAACAAATAGCTCTATAGTATCCATGTAACTCTCTCTTGTCTGGTGCATTCTTTGTATTTATGTATACCATTTTTCCAATCTGTTCCAGTTCTTCAAACTTTTCACAACCTTAGACAGAAATCCAAAGTGTGAACAATACTGCATCAACATGTATGATCTTATGATAAGATTAGGCTGATGCAACCTCCAAATCACATTAGGGACCAATAGATAGGGGACAGACCCCAAATCTAGTCCTCAAGTATTCAAATGTATCCTTTAGTAGAGGCTTAGTAAATATGTCTGCAAGTTGATCTTTAGATGTAACAAATTCTAGCTTTACTTGCTTCTCTTGTACTTGTTCTCTTAGGTAGTGATGCTTAATAGATATATTCTTTGTTTTAGAATGCATCACTAGATTCTTTGAAATGTTTATAGCACTAGTGTTGTCACAATATATAATCACTGACTCAGTGATTACCTCATTCATACCTTCCAACACTTGCTTGACATATGCAATATTTGAACAATTTGTAGCAGCAACAACATACTCTGCTTTGGCTATAGACTGGGAAATACAAGACTATTTCTTACTTGTCCATGTAACAAGTCTGTCACCAAAGAAAAATGCTCCTCCAGTTATGCTTTTTCTATCATCCACATTTCTAGCCCAATCAGCGTCGGTGTAGACTTTGAGTTCAAACTTTCCTTCCTTAGGATACCATAATCCATAATCTTCTATTTTATTCAAGTATCTTAAGATTCTCTTTGTAGAAACCATGTGTGACTCCCTAGGATTTGCAAAAAAACTTACAACTATCCCCACACATGTGCAATGTCTGGTCTACTATGTACTACATACATCAATTTACCAATCATAGATCGACATAGTGTCTAGTTTACCTTTGTAGTTTCATCTTCTTTTGTTAGTTTGCAACCTGTGACCATTGGTGTTCCAAATGGTTTAGCATCTTCCATGCCAAATGTTCTCAGTACTTCCTTGATATATTTGGATTGTGTGATGAATATACCATCATTCTACTGAATAACACAGAGTCCTAGAAAGAACTTAATCTCTCCAAACATAGACATTTCAAATTCTTTTCTCATTTCATTAGAAAATGATTTATAGATGTGATCTTGTCCTCCAAATATTATTTCTATTGGCATTAAGCAGAATTGCCACTAGTGACAACACTTATTTGCATTCTCAGTGCAAACCAAGCAGAACAGTGCAAACTGAGCAGAACAGTGCAAACCGAGAAGAACAGTGCAAACCGAGTAGAACAGTGCAAACTGAGCAGAACAGTGCAAACCAAGCAGAATAGTGCAAACCGAACAAGATAGTGCAAACTGAGCAGGATAGTGTAAACCGAGTAACATTATGTCTACCGAGTCACCAGTATTTACCGAGTTCAAAACCTACCGAGTGGTTAGTATGAACCGTGCCTTCACTTCTACCGAGTGCATGACGATGCCGAGTAATGCAGCGGACGCCGAGTATCAGAAAGTCACCGAGTTAGTTTGCAGGAACCGTGTAACCATACTTGAGCCGACTTAGTGGCACTTATGTTTATTTGTCAAGCCGACTTTGTAATTGTAATTGTAATTAATTGTTTAGACTTGTATATAAACAATGTTGTAAAAATGACAAGAGGTAACAAAAAAATGAATATGAATGTGAAAAAGAAAGAAAGGCAGAGATAAGTGAATTACAAAGGGCTACAGCAGTATAAGGAACAACAAAGACAAATTTATCACAGAAGGTGATCAGTACATCAGCAAATCTCATTCAGCAATCCAGTTGCAAAGTAAGAGATATAATGTTTCATTTTAACCAGTGAATCAGTATTAAATCCTCTAGCCAGGTAGACTTAATAGTCTTTTGTAAAATCTCTTTACCGAGTACATACTTCATTTGTAAGTTTGTAAAAAAATCCTTTAACAGGGTGGATTTAGCAATCCTTATTGCTCTTAGCAGGGCAGATCATCAGAAGTGATCAATTGTAAGCCTTAACCGGCCAACTTTATACTGCAGTACTAAAGCTTTATTGGTTTCATCCCCACCCCAGTTTTACTTTCTTTTTGGAAGGTTTCTGGGTAACAAAATCTATGTGTCATTGTTGTGAATGCTTTTAAGTTTCATGCTTTCTATATGCATAAAAATAAAAGAGATGAACTATATGTTAATACATCTATAATTGAAAGAAAATTTGAAGTTACTGATTCACCCCTCCCCTCTCAGTAACTCGGTTAATTCCTGAATATTTCCAACAATTGGTATCAGAGCTGTATTGGTTCTCAAGATAAAGCTTAACTAGCTTGAGCAAAGATCCAGGACAATGGAGGTATTCAAACTGAACAAGGTGATTGAAAATGAAAAGCTAGATCTGGAAATGGCCATAGCTAAACTTAAAGAAGCAAAAGAACATCTTTCCCAATCCCTAAGAAGAAGGAAGGAACTTGCAAATCAGATGGATGATCAGAATTACATTGAAGAAAAGATTGAAGATCTTTTTCCCTCAAATAGCTCAGATGAAGCAAACAATGCTATCAAAGAACTCCTAGAAAAGAATGGGTCTCTGCAGGAAGAAGTGAGAAAATTAAAAATAGAACAAGAGCTACACTCAACAAGATTTTGTGAGATCTTAGAACAAAGAAACAAGTTGAAAGATGAATTAGATGGAAGGAACAATGAAGTCCAAAATAAAACCCTTCAGCTAGAAAACCTAATTGATCAGATCTCCCATACAAATGAGGAAATTCTGAATCTAAGATCAGAAATAGAAAGCACAAGAGAAGAGCTAAGATCTGAAAAGGAAATCAATCTAAGATTGATGGATGACCTAAACACCAAAAAACAAATCAATGAAGGAATGCTGAAAAGCCAAGAAGACTTAAATCAGCTGTATGAGCAAAATCTTCATAGATAGAAAGGAAAAGCAGGACTTGGATATAAAGGAGAAGGTGAATCTTCTAAGCAAGGTACTCAAAGAAATCAGAAACCTACTTGTAATCATTGTGGTAAAATAGGACATACTTCAAATAAATGTTGGAGCAATGAAAAAGCATAATTCAATGGAAAATACTACAACTGCAATCAACATGGTCACAAAGCAAATGAATGCAGGGAAAAACCAAGATTCAGACGTAACTGTCACAAATGCAACAAACAAGGTCACAAGGCATCTGAGTGCAGATCCAAAACATTCAATCTAGCAGAACAAATTATGAAAGCAATGTTTGGATGGGACTACAACACCTGGTGTAGATGTCATTACTGTGGAGAATATGGACCCATTGGCATGAACTGCATAAAACATCATCTAAGGAAAAGAGATACTACCGTAAGATGCTTCAAATGCACTAAACTTGGTCACATAGCCAGAAACTGAATGAATGCTAGTGAAATTGAAGATGGAAAGAAGAATGAAGCAACTAAGGCCAGGAAACAGGTGAGACAACAATGGGTTCCTAAATCTACCGAGCAAACCAGTCCAAGTAATGGAATGGGTGGCTCTACCGACTCAAACTAAATTTCCAAGAAAGCATTGGAACTGTACTCTCATAGACAAACTTCAAGTAGTTCTAGAATTGAATTAAAAGAAAGATCTAAATCAGCAGTAAGATCACAGGAAGGTCGGTATCAGTCTTTACCGAGCAAGGTCGGTACCAGTCTTTACCGAGCGAGGTCAGAGCAATATGAATTCTCGAGTTCACCGAGTTGCGAAGTCTTTACCGAGAAATTAATTCTTAGTGGGTGACAGTCTGTCAGAATTCATACCCTAATTTATACTGAGCATTAATGACAGAGTTGTAAACAAAAGGCAAGAAATCAAACTCATTCTTCACCGCGAACTTTAGCACTTTAAGAGCAGAAAATTTCAAGAGCAACCCAGCGATTCAAAAACTTTTGCGAAAGGAATTTTCTATGAGCTACCCTGGCATCATCCAGCACTTCAGTGAAGAAAGGATCAGAAATGTTAGTCCAAGGGGAATGGAGAACACCAGATTTCAAGATCATGCCCGCAATTGCAGCAGCCCTAGATTCGAACAGAGCTCAATCTCAGATTCCTCCTAAGGTACTACTTATTAACGATATTCACAATCATTTCAACTGTGCAATTCAAGAAATGGGAAACCTAGAGCTAGATATTGTGCGTGAGGAACTGTGTGTGGATGGTATTCTAAAACTCGAGCACAAACATCTGGAAGATAAAGGATTAGTTCACATTACACATTTGCCTCGAAAGTTTCAGGAGAAATGGGTTAGATACATTCTTAGCCGTGTACATGATGGCAAGATTTGGCTTGAGCAACCCATAGAGATCACCAAGAGGATGATTCATCGAATCACCGGTCTTCCCATGTTGAACAAAGCAAAAACTACCAAAACCCTAGGTCGGCCGGAACTGGAGAAGAAAACCCTAGCCGAGTGGGACGGTAAATGCATGAAAGTTAGCAGCATTACCGATGCTAAACTGAAGTTTGGTACACACATAATTGCCCATAAAATATACAGTTCAAGTCGACAAAATAGTGTCCCCTGTGAAGCTATTGACCTAGCATACAAAATGGTCAAGAATAATTTATCATTTGACCTTGCAGATTTATTGTTAAAATAGTTTAACAAGAACATGGAAAGCATTCAAACTTCCAAAAACAATCCATGTAAGTTTGGATCTTTACTGGTCTGTTTATTCTTCTATGTTCAGAAATTCTTCCCTTCCAAAGGAAAAGTTGTATGGAGAAAAGATGTGCCAGTCCTTTATGAGATAAATGAATACATTTCAGAAATGGGTGAAAATTTTGAAAGCGTCATGGATAGTTATTTTGAGTCTTTTAAAGAGAAGATGAATGACAGATTCTGGATTCCACAGAAGTTGGTGGAAGATTATAAAGATGATATTTGTTTCATGGTGGACTGTGACAAAGTATACATTCAAGCAGCCAAACTGAGGATTGTACATGTGAAACCTCTTCCTTATGAGGTAAACATTGATGAAACAAAGAATATCATTGAAGCCCTACTTAATCAGCCTGTTGATCCCAAAGCTCCATATTTTGGGACATATGAAGAAGCAAAAGTGAGGATTGAATTAAGTATAAAGCTTCCATAGGCAGTAAATAAAGGAAAGAAGAGGATAGCCCAAATGCAAGCTATCACACCTCTAATGCTAATCGAGGGCAGAGGTGAAGACATTGGAGAAGAAGAGAAAAAGGATGAGAAAACAGAGGAACCAGAACCTGCAAAGAAGAAAGGAAAGGTATTCATCACCAAGGTACCTGAATCTCCCACTGCTGTATTTACAAGGAGAAGTACAAGGGGTAAGGCAAACAAAAAGGACAAAAATATAATATTCAAAAAGCCTCCTCTAACCCTTCAAGAAAAGATTAAACTTTTGAGAGAAGGATCTGGAGTAGCTAATATAAAATCTTTAAAATGATGAAATAAAGAAGGCATTGAAGGAAAATGAAAATAAGATGACACTAAAGTTCAATACTTGTTTGATTCTGATCAACAATATTGAATTGGTTGTGAAGGCTGAAAATACCACATGGAAGAACATATACCATCTTCACCAACGGAGTATTGAAGTAGTAATAATAAAAGACATTGAAGATGATAGTGATGAACAAGAAGAAGCCACTGAGGTAGATGATACTGTGAGGATAGCGGCAGAAGTCATTGCATCACTTCCTACCTCTCTAGTAAAAGTTTCTACATCTAGCCCAGAGACACCTTCAAGCATGGTTGTGACAACTTCAACATTTGTCCAATCACTTATAGCAACAACAGAAGCAACCACCATTTCTTCTACCGAGTTGCAGTCTCCCACTTCATCAAGTTTTCCAGCAGTAAGTATTCTAGTTTTTGATTCTACAAGTGTAAATACTTTAAGTTCTCTAGTAGACAGTATGCCAGTCTCTATAGCCAGTCCTACTATGTCTACTATCACTACTACTAAGGCATTAAGTACAGATAAGCCTAAGGCTCAACCGAGTATAAAATTTTTGGGTAAAAATATAGTAGAGGATATAGACCTAGATGAAGAAATAGAGATTCCAACATTAGATTTTGCAAATCTATCAGCGGATCAAATGCAAAATATAGGTGAAATCCTCCAAAGGAAAGCAAAGCAAAAGAAGCTTAAAGAGGAGAGAGACAAGGAATATCAAATCATTAAGGATGCTAAGGACATTTTGTCTGATGCATTAGGTATTAAAGTAGACTCCTCTCAACATGTTTTGCTACAATTAGCAAAAGCAGTAAATAAATACAATGAGGATTCATCTAGGACATAAAAGTTAGTTGAAAGAGCTAAGAAGAGATTCAATAATAAAGTGCTTGAGCACATTGCTCAACACATAGCTATTAATCAGGTGGAATTGTCTTCAGTTTTGTCAAACATTGCATCTACCTATTCAAATGTCACCTCTCTTTTGGCCGGATTGTGCAATATTGTCGAGTTCACAAAGGATGTCAAGGATAAAATGAATAAAATGGATGAGGATATGAAGATTAGCATACAGAAGCTGCAACTTGAACCAAGTTCAAGCTCTGCTCATCACATGAAAATCTCATACCTATCAAATATGCAGTCAGATCTATTGAAAGAAGACACAAGGATCTGGTCCACACTGCTAGACATCCAGAACATGATCCTTCCCATCATGAATACAATGTATAAGCACATTGAACATTCCAAAACATTGATTCATGACAATCAGTTCTCTATAGCAGATCACATGATTGAACTCTCTGCAGAAGTCCAAATTGCAATCCAATCATGCAAGATTCTGCAAGAAAATTAGGACAGAACCCTGGCACTAATAATGAAGGTACATTCTGATTTTCTATCAAATTTTGGATTATCTCTGTAAATCACTTGTATATACACCTTTGGCATTATCGTCAAAAAGGGGGAGATATGTATAGAAGGAGATATGTATAGAGGGAGATATGTATAGAAGAAGACATGTATAGAAGAAAAGTTAGCACATTGAAAGGGGGAGATAATGTATAAAGCCCTATGACAAAGACAAATTTTGAAAAATAAAAAATAAATCTCAGCATGATTCATGTATATAAGTTTTGGGCAATAAGTGTTTTTGTCACTAATGCCAAAGGGGGAGATTGTTGGCATTAAGCAGAATTGCCACTAGTGACAACACTTATTTGCATTCTCAGTACAAACCGAGCAGAACAGTGCAAACCGAGCAAAATAGTGCAAACCGAGTAGAATAGTGCAAACTGAGCAGAACAGTGCAAACTGAGCAGAACAGTGCAAACCGAGCAGAACAGTGCAAACCGAACAAGATAGTGCAAACTGAGCAGGACAGTGTAAATCGAGTAACATTATGTCTACCGAGTCACCAGTATTTATCGAGTTCAAAACCTACTGAGTGGTTAGTATGAACCGTACCTTCACTTCTACCGAGTGCATGACAATGCCGAGTAATGCAGTGAATGCCGAGTATCAGAAAGTCACCGAGTTAGTTTGCAGGAACCGTGTAACCATACTTGAGCTGACTTAGTGGCACTTATGTTTATTTGTCAAGCCGACTTTGTAATTGTAATTGTAATTAATTGTTTAGACTTGTATATAAACAATGTTGTAAAAATGACAAGAGGTAACAAAAAAATGAATATGAATGTGAAAAAGAAAGAAAGGCAGAGATAAGCAAATTACAAAGGGCTACGGTAGTATAAGGAACATCAAAGACAAATTTATCATAGAAGGTGATTAGTACATCATCGAATCTCATTCAGCAATCCAGTTGTAAAGTAAGAGATATACTGTTTCATTTTAACCAGTGAATCAGTACTAAATCCTCTAGCCAGGTAGACTTAACAGTCTTTTGTAAAATCTCTTTACCGAGTACATACTTCATTTGTAAGTTTGTAAAAAAATCCTTTAACAGGGTGGATTTAGCAATCCTTATTGCTCCTAGCAGGGCAGATCATTAGAAGTGATCAATTGTAAGCCTTAACTGGCCAACTTTATACTGCAGTACTAAAGCTTTGTGGGTTTCATCCCCACCCCAGTTTTACTTTCTTTTTGGAAGGTTTCTGGGTAACCAAATCTATGTGTCATTGTTGTGAATGCTTTTAAGTTTCATGCTTTCTATATGCATAAAAAGAAAAGAGATGAACTATATGTTAATACATCTGTAATTGAAAGAAAATTTGAAGTTACTGATTCACCCCTCCCCTCTCAGTAACTCGGTTAATTCCTGAATATTTCCAACAATGTCATCCAAAAATATTTTAGCAATCAAGATAGTATCATCTGAATCTCCTTTCATATACAAATTTCTATTCTCACTTGTTCTAACAAATCCAATACTCAACAAATAATTATGCAACCTTTCATACCAAGCTCTAGGTGCTTGCTTCAAACCATATAAAGCTTTATGTAATCTACATACCATATCTTTCTTATCTGGATCAATGAACCCTTCTGGTTGTTCTATGTAGACTTCTTCTTCAAGTATCCCATTCAGAAAAGGTGATTTTACATCCATTTGGTAAAATTTGAACTTCTTGTGTGCAACATATGCAAGTAACATTCTGACTCCTAATCTAGAAACATGTGCAAAATTTTCACCATAATCTATGCCTTCCTCTTGTGCATATCCCTTGCATACTAATCTAGCTTTGTTCCTTGTTACCTCACCATTTTCATTAAGCTTATTCCTGAATATCTATTTAGTACCAATAACATTCTTATCTTTAGGTCTGGGTACTAAAGTCCATGTCTTATTTTTCTCTATCTATTCCATTTCCTCTTTCATTGCATTAACCCATTCATCATTTTCCAATGCAAATTTAACATTCTTCAGTTCATATTCACAAACTAAACATGTACCTTGTCTTGTCTCACTCCTTGTCATCATTCTAGCTTGTCTGTCTCCAATTATTTGAGTCTCAGGACGATGTCTTCTAAAAAATCTTGCTAGTACTTGATCTCTTCTCTATTGTTCATCCTATGGAAGTTCATTTACTTGTTCGGTAGGTCCTTCCTGCTCGTTAGTTTCTCTTTCCTGTCCTTGGTGTTATTTTATTGCTGACCAGTTGTCATAGTCTGCGGCTTCGGTAGGTACTCTGGATATTCAATGTAAGTGAATCTACCATAGCCTTTCGATTCCTTTCTACTTTCTTCTGCATTCTTATCATCAAACTCATCAACCCTAACATTCGTACATTCAATCATTTTATTAGTAGCTTTATTTAGACACTTGTATGCTTTTCTTTAAGCGGAATATCCAAGAAATATCCCTTCACCTTTTGAGTCAAACTTCCCATTTCTTTCATCTTTTAGAATAAAGCATTTACTCCCAAAATTTTTGAAGTAACTTATAGTGGGTTTGTGTCCAAACCATAACTCATAGGGTGTTTTGTTAGTGTCCTTCTTCAGTTGTACTTGGTTCAGAACATAAATAGCTATGCTAACAGCCTCTCTCTAGTATGTCTGAGCTACATTCTTCTCTATCATCAATGTCCTTGTGCAGTCAATAATTGACCTATTCCTCCTTTCAGCAATGCCATTCTACTGAGCTGTCCTTAGTGCAGAGACTAGTCTTTTAATACCATGCTCATTACAAAAGTTAGTAAATTCATCAGAGATAAATTCACCTCCTCTATCAGATCTTAAGCATTTCAATACTTTACCAGTCTCTTTCTCTACTTTAGCTTTATACCACTTGCACATCTTGAATGCCTCAAATTTTTCTTTTAGAAACATGACAGTCATTAGTCTAATATAATCATCAACAAAAAGAATAAAGTATCTATCTCCATAATAACTTTGAGTTCTCATAGGACCACATAGGTTGGTATGAACCAACTCAAGTATCTTCTTTGTTGAATAATCTTTGCTTTTGAAACTAGATTTGGTCATTTTACCTTTCTGACATTCATGACACATAACATGATCAGGCTTTGACAAGTTAGGAAGACCTCTAACTCTTTTCTTTTTACTGATCTTAATCATGTTATCAAAATTCACATGACAGAACCTTTTATGCCAAAACCAAGCATCTTCATTTTTCATCATCAAACAAGAAGACTCATCATTATTAAGATAAAATAGATTACCTTTCGATTGTGCTCCAGTTCCAACTAGTCTTCCTCCATCATCAAAATATTTTTACTTTCTTGCTCTCAAAAGCAACTCGGTGACCTGAATTATTTAGCTATGCCACACTTAGAAAATTATAGTTCAATCCTTCTACCCAATAAGCATTTTCACATTTTATTCTATCATTTATCATCAGGGATCCTTTTCCTCTTACCATGCAAGGTGTATCATTTCCCATTTTCACAGATCCTCCATTATATTGCTTAAGATGATTAAATTCATCTACATTACCAATCATGTGATGTGTACAACTATTATTTATGATCCATGTATCATTTTTATTAACTTTTGAAATCAGAGTTGTTTCTACATACCTCTCTTCTTCTTCAGAATCATCCTTCATAGCAACAAATACAATTTCTACATCATCATCAAAATTAGTGTCAGTATCATCTTCTTCATCAATGTAACAAACCTTCTTACCTTTATCATTATTGTCTCAGTTGTCTCTATTGTATTGTTGGTAGCTCTTGTTGTTCCTTCTCCCATAGCTTCCTTCACTAGATCGGTCTTTGTTTCTATCCTCTTCCTTCTTGTTTGGACATCTAGCAGCAATGTGACCAACTTCTTTATAGTTAAAGCATGCTAAAGGTAACTTTCCCTTATATCTACCTTTACCTTCAGGTAGCCTTCTAGCCATAAGAGCTTCAAGTTCATTGAGCTCATTGTCAGTATTGCTATCATCATCATCATCATCATGTTTACTACTAGACTTACCAATCTTTAGAGAAGTCATGAAAGAAGACTCAACAGTTGGTACAACACTATTATCATAATTATTAAGCTCAAATATTATCAATTTACCAATTAGATTGTCAAGAGTGAGAGTATTACCATGTGCAGATCTTATTTCATGGATTGCAGATATTCTGATTACATAAACTGGTAATAAGGTTCTAAGAATTTTTCTTACCACAGTGTCTTCATCAATAAATCCATCATATCCTCTTATAGAATTAACAACTTCCTTTATCTGATTTGTGTATTTCACTATATTTTCACCTTCCTTCATCTTCATGTCATCGAATCTTCCTCTTAAGCTTTCGGCTCTGGCTCTTTTTACATTTACATCACCACTGTAAACTCGAGCAAGTTTATCCCACATATCTTTAGCAGTAGTACAGTCCTTGATGTCTTCAAATTTGGCATCTGTCAAAGCAACAACAATCTCCATCATAGTGATATAATGTTCATGTCTATCCCTTAATTGATCAAGGGTCAATGGTCCAGTGGGAGGTACAATGCAACCATTCTCCATTAAAGTGACAGTAGAATTCCCAATTCTAAATATATGCAGCTTCATCCTACTTTTCCATATTGTGAAGTTATCCTTGTTTAGCTTTAGAACTTCCCTCTTATACATTTTGAGATCTTTATGCTGAAGTCCTTAAAACTCTGTTCCAAGCAACCAAGCAGCTTGTATCTAGCAACCAATGTGCTTTGATACCAATTGTTAGAATAGCTGAGAGGGGGGGTGAATAAGTTATCCTCAGTCCCAAATACAAAATGTATAACCAAAAATAATTTACACAAACTTTTGCAACTCGATAACATAAAATAGTAAACTGTCTTTGCTTTTACTGATTACCAGATAATAACTTATAGTGATTATCAATCAAATCCAATATGCAATATGTAAAGTATGACAATCAAACAATCACTACAATAAACACATAATACAAAAGATTTAATGTGGAAACCCTGTTAAGGGAAAAACCACTTGGGACCAGCAACCCAAAAATGTTCACTCTTCTAAAGTGAGGTCGGTGAAGACCCAACCCTATTAAATGTTAAAAAACACACTATAAGGTATGAACTTGTTAGAGGATTTAACACTAACCATTATCGTCCAACCAACGTTCACTATGGGGTTGACAGGATAATAAATGTACATTCTATGAATGATAGTACAAGACTTTCAAGTCCACTCAGTTAAGAGATTTTATTTGATTAAAATGGTTAAACTATAATAGTAGGTGATCTGATTACAATACAACTTCTATTGTAGATGTTCAAATCTATATTATGCATTCAAATCCTTTGATCAATATATCAATTCTGTTTCAACAATAATCAATGACTTACTCTCTCGGTAATAGCTTTTTGACGCTCGGTGATCTCTGCAGTTTGGTTCTTCTTAACTAGTCTGATCAAGTATGCATGAAGCTTGTTCACGTGATAATTTTGTAGTCTCCTTCTTCTGGCATAAGTTTCATAAAGAAACCCTAGTCTCTTAAATAGACATGTAAACCATTTTATTCTCATCCATAAGATTTTGCTGCTTATTCTCCATCCATTTTGCCGCTTAAACCTTCCTTCGCTGATGTGTTAGTAACACATTTTGTTTCCATCCTTTAGATCTTCCTTGAATTTTATTAGCCATTGATCTTCATAACAAACTTTATCTTCTATCTTGATTTTGAGATACTTTACAACTCATCAACTTCCATCGGCTAAACTAATCATTTAGTTCCTTTCTTCCTGTTTGGTTACCAAAGAAATACGTTGGTGAACACAAGCTCGATTTATACTATGCTCGTCAGTATACACTACACTGCTCGGTGTATACTAGAATGCTTCTTTATCCGACCACACTACTTTGTAACAAAATGCTTTCAACTTCATAATAGATTAATGTAACATAATCAAGTCAACAATATGAAGTCATAGACTCATCAATAAGTTACCAAAAGTATTCCCTATCCTCATCTATCCTTTCCATCTCCCTCAATGTAGATATCTTGGTTCTTCATCTTTCTCTTCTCTTCTACAGATGTGTTAGATGTTTGCAACTACCATGATAAGTACTGTCAAAACTAGTTGACATCAATGACAACATAAAATTGATTTAATTATCTTACATAACACTTCAGTGTTCAGTGATCTCTAATCACTTGTAGTTCTTCAATGAAGTTCTCAATCAGTTGTAGTTCATCAATATCATCATCTAGAAAAATACTACTGTAAATCCTAACAAAGAGCAAAAATAGTATTATCCTATATTCCCTTTTCTTCTAAACCCCAAAAGAGTTTTGTCAATCCAAATACATAGTTTATGAAGTTAAGGAGGTCTCCGTGAAAACTCAACCTCCTTAACCATTAACTAGAGTAGTTTTTAAAATATAATAGAACAGGTTTTAAAAGTAGGTAATTATTTCGAGTTCAAAGCATTTCAGAAAATGAATAAAAGATAAGACCGCTAAATAGGGGATTTGTTAATCCCATCTTTATCTTGGTCTTTGTCATCTAGCTCCACACATGCCAACTTCTAATTGTGATAGATGCCTATGAACTCTTGCACCACACCGTGATTTGTATTCCTCAAACTTAGCAACCAAATCTTCCACATGTCACGATCCTATTTCATCTTAGTAATCTTCTTAGAATAACCTGGTAAATGCTAAATGCAGAGAATAAACATGGCTTTGATTTGTGCTACCTTCGTGAGGTCTTCAGGCATAGGATTAGATTTTTCTTTGATCTCTTTTAAATCTTCTTCAAAAGATTTTATGAGTTGTTCAATATCAATGTTTCCTTCTTTATTTAAAGCCATGTTATTAGGACTTATGAGCAACATATCCTTTATGAAATCATTGTACATTTCCTTGATTCTTGTTTCCATGCTTTGCACTTCAGTGATAGACAGTTCATACACAAAGCATCTCTAGTTTTCATTTTCTTTAACGATATAAAGCATGCTAGCATTTATTGATTTAAGCTAGTTCTCTATCAAGAACTTTTCTACACCATATAGCTCAATATCTGTGATCTGTGCAACAATTGTAGACCATTTACCTTCTTCTTTTTCCCAAGCCATGATTTGTGGTTGCACTTCACTCAGTAAAGCATCAACATCACTGAAAATGGAAAAACATTATTGTAAGAAGTCATTTTCCTTACATTATTCACCCATTCATCCATGGTTGTAGCTATAGCCTTACCACATTGAACTTGATTCATTAGTCTTCAACTATCCGATGAATTAGGATCAAAGGACTAAGGGGTTTGAACTATGGAAAAGACACCATAACTATCTAGGGAACTAATGTATTCTACCATAGTATTGATTACCTATTTAAACTCCCTCTTCTCTTTGGAATCTTTCTAAGACTGAGCAAATATATGTTGTGGAGACTGCTCTAACAAATTTTCTTTGGTTTCTCAGTTCAAAATGCCTAAACTTACCTTTGTAATTTTAAAATCTTCAACACTTAAGTTTGTAGAACCAACTTTAGGCTTGTATACATCAATCTCGGTTGTAACTTCCCCTAATTTAGTGTTTGTGATCAATTGAGCAGAGCTCTTTATTCTTTTGTTCTTCTGGGTTTTGATAGAGTATTTATTCACCATATCTTTAACTGGTAAAGAAATTAGTACAAGGCTCCTTTTCTTACTTACTAAAGTTGTAAGCCAATAAGGTACCAATGGAGGTAAGTCACCTTTTCCCACATCTTTTATCGGTGTATTCATAGTATCCATGACCTAAGAAATGCTTTTGAAGGTCAACCATATCTACGGTCCATCACTCAACACACTTGCACCATGTTCCTTTTCAACATCAAGATTGACCAATACTTCTTTCTTGGAGGTCATTTTTCTTTGATTTGTAAGCCTAGTTTTGGACCTTGTCCTTTGTACAATAGGCTGACTTTCAAATAAGTCAAGAATACAAATCTTTGAACTCTTCTTACTACCTGCATAATCAATGGAAAAGACAATATCAACATCATTGGGGGAGGAAGGAGTTTTTAGAGTTGAATCCTCCGATTGAACATGAGGTGTGACCATCTCCCTTTTGTGTTGGAGCCATCTTTTTGTGAGTTCAATTACATGGGTGGTTCTTTGTAGAATATTATCTTCTTTAGGTTTAGACTAATTCACATGAGGAAAGGGTACTATGGACTGTTTCAAGTATTCAAGTTCAATAACTTCTAAACCATCTTCACAAACTCCCTTAATGTCTAGCTTCAAGTTATATGCAGTGATTTGTGTTAACAATAACTTGGAGTTATATTTCTTCTAAACTTCTCTTTCATTTAGACAATCTTCCCAGTGGTCTTCAAGTTGAGGTGAGGGTACAAACTGTCCTTCCATTTCTAGGACTTGCCTGACAAATCCCTTACTGTCAAAATCTTTTATCTCATGATAAAACTTGAAATTAAAGTTACACAAATCTACTCCAATATTCATGGCATCCTCTATGTTTTTATAGGAGAGTTTTCCAAGTTTAAGAGGGAATAAACTATTCCATTTATCCTCAGGTAGATATTTCTTTGTCACCACCATGAGCTTCTGACAAATCTCAACAAGTATAAAGCAGTCTAAGGTGAACCTAGGTAATCTCAGGGGTTCTTCATCAAAACTAGCCACTCTCAGGTAGGTGAACCTAGGAAACTGAATAAATATACTACCATAAAGTTACACTAGTTGTAAAGCTATAGGAGAAAAGCATTTCTCTTTCATCCCATCGAACTCAAAACAAAATCTCCCAGAAAAGACCATGAACTTTCTTGTAGTCAGTCAGAACCTTATTTCTCTATAACAGAGGACAATAGTCATATATCAAGACATTCTGGTCCCAAATTTTAAGGGGTAAAGATGTCAAATCTTGAGTACAGGCCAAGAAATATACAAGGTAAGAAGAAATGAAGAAGTTTTTCTTAATTACTTGTGCTAATTTTAATTGTCCTCCATAGAACTGGCTATAATTTCAGCCCAATCTAAGTATTGTTTGCCTACCAAAATGATGTCAATGAAATGAAACATCCATTCTTCAAACAAGAGAGCCTTAGGTGAACCTTTGACTCTATGCAACATGACCATTAGGTCATGGATGTGAGATTTTATATGATTTCTACTCAAACCCTTGGGAAGCCAAGACCCACCCTTGTAAAATGTTTTGGTCCAATTGCGATCAATAAATGAGTAGTTTTTCTCAAGAGTCTCTTTGAACTTGGCATATGACTACATAGGAGTAAAGTTTTCAAAAGGTTCATTAGGGATTTTGAAAACTAACATGATGGTATCCCTAGAAATTGGGAGTAACACTTTTCCATAATTATCTCTAATACACTAGGATTTAATGTCATAGTGATTCACATATTCTTGGATAAGCACGGGAATGATAATGGCTCGAGGGAAACCTGCTACTTGCAGTAATCGACTATCTAGAATTTTAATTCCAAACTCTCCTCCTACATTTTCTTTCAACCTAGTACATATTTCCTCTATATCAACCCCCTTCAAATCTATATCAGTTAACAAAGGACTCTTACAGTTCATGCTAACACTATTTCCAAAGAAATGAATTGAGGACTTCATGTTCATAACCACAACCGAGACTAACCTTGTAGAGAAATAGTTTGAGATGGAAAATTGAATGAGGAAGTTTATCATAATTTACCTTAATTTTCTGCAAAATAACTCCTATTGAAACACTATAATCCACTACCTTGCACCTTTCATAGCTTGCACTTAAACAAGAATGGACTTAATATTGAGAGGGAAAACCCCCTTTTTAAAATATCAAACTTGATGAGTAGTTAATTAGAAAGATTATGGGAAGATTGTCTCAGCTCAAATCACCGTACAACAAGGTAACTCAAGGAAAATTACCATAAATAGATTTCTTTTCACCTTTAATTTCACCATTCAATAATCATTACTTTCCCATAAGCAAACCTTCCTTGGATTTTTGCGCCTGATCTCACATGCTTGTCCCTTTACCTCTTCATTTAATGATTTTTAAAGATGGTGGATTCTCATGATTACTTCCTCATTAATTAAAAAATACCCCTTTATTACTGACATCATCAATGGTTATGTGAAAATACTTGCTTCACTGTCAACTCTTTAAAATGCCTTAGTACTTACTGATATGTACGCCAAGTGGGCTCCACCACTTGGCTTATGAACCATTTCAAAATGCCAAACTGGTTTGAACCACTTTGAACTAGGTTCAAAGTAGTTCAGAGGTACAAATCAGTTCAGAAGTTCAAAAATGACCAAAGGTTCAAAGATTCAGAACTTGCAAAAGCAAAAGGCTTAGATCAAAAGGAAATAACTAAGGACTCAACCATACTTGAGGTGAACTAGAAATTAGGGACAAAAGGGATTTCTCTTAGAAATATCAAATCTGATGGTTCAAAATAAAATAATATCAAATGCCAAAAATATGGTGACTATGAAAAATACTTGAACTAACATCGACTTTGATTAGGGACCAAGTTTTTTGAAACACAAAGAACTCAAAACTCTAGTTAACCATAGGTACAGAAGAAAGAAATGAATGAAACAAAACCAAATCAAAGGAAATAGAGCAAACCAAACCAAACATAAAGAAAACAAAAGAGAGAAGGAAAAGGAAAATATGTACAGGGAAGGGAAAAATTCAATCAGAATTTAAAAATCTTGAGATCTAATTCGTTATAGGTAAACAACATGACCTGTCCATCTAGATACTTCAACTTGTAAGAATTTGAGCCTATTTCCTCCTTTATGATGAAAGGTCCCTTCCACAAAGACTCAAATTTATCATGAGCTCCTTTAGCTACTCTGTGTTTATCCCATATCAATACTTTATCATCTTTCATAAACTTCCTCAGCCTTGCCTTCATATAAAAAATTCCCCTTATGTTTGTTGGAGATTTGCCAACAAGCCAGATTGCTGACTGTATGTTTGTCATTGATGACAACATATGGTTAGTAGCATGTGTGGAAGCCTGATGGAAAGAGATTTGAGCATATGTTGCATAGATATGTTATCATCATTATATCATGGACGCAGAGGTTAATTCTAAGTACAGACAATTGTGTAATAGTTTATGTCAGCAATGTTCCTGACAGAGTTACAGACATGGATTGGTATGAGATTCATAGTATGGTTATCATGGAGCCTTGCACATTTATATGTATGTTATAGACATATGTATAAAGCTATTTTCATGGACACAATGTCTGATATGCAATAGAAGTTAAGTTATGATGTTCACAGTTGACAGTCACAGTTTCTTGAGTTTATCCAGAGGAGCTGACAGAGATTATATTGGCAAAGTAGTTGTGCCTATAATCTTGGTATACAAGCTTGGATTAGTATTTGTTGGAGAGTTAAGAATGTTTGGTTAAGAGTTCATATCACAATTTAGCACAAGGATAAAGTATCAATTAATTTGGTGGAGCTGACAGTGTGAAGTAACGTGTTCACTCATATTGAGTTAGATAGGTCCCAGTTTGTGTTGTGTGCTTAGCAGAGCTGACAAAATTTTTATTAGAGAGTTTTATTGTTTCTCTAATATGATTTCAAGGTGGTTCTAACATGCCAACTTGATTATATCATTTAGAGGAAAGATACTTATAGGCAATCATTTGTGATTGCTAAGTATGCTTTAGAGTTGATAGATAAGAGTAGAGAAGAGAGTGCGAAGTGTTGAGCCATCAGTAGAAGGTCTATGTGACATAATAGAAAGTATATGCTATTCATTAAAATTGATCAAGATAATAGGTCTATGCGTAGTTCACCAAGATCCAGATATAGTGTGTATTTGTTAAATGGAAGGTTGCAACCTTCACTTCTTTGAGCAGTGTGCTCTCGGACAACGTGTCCTCACTCCTAACAGGGTTAATTGTAAAAGACTCCTAACAGGGTCCAACCCTTGACCAATTCACTATAATTATTGCATTGTAAAGATCAACTCCTAATAGGGTTGCAAGATCTTCTAATAGGGATCATAATACACTATGGTAGTTCTTAGTGGGTGTCAATTCCCACCGGGTTTTTTACCTATTTGGGTTTTCCCATAACCAAAATTGTGGTGCTATGTTAAGTGTTCTTTCATTGTGTTTATGCTTAATATTATTATATACTTAATTGGATAAAGAATTGAAACTTGTAGATAACTGATTCATCCCCCTTCTCAGTTATCTCTTGGGACTATTCCTAACAATTGGTATTAGAGCCAAGTGCCTCAGAGAGAAATTTTAACAACTTGAGGTTGATCAGATGGTGTTCTTTAGAAAAGAAAGTCCTAAGATGTAGAGAATTATCTTGATTGGAAGAACAAGATGATGACACATTTGCAGTGCATTGTCTTTGAGATCTTTGAGGTAGCTACTAAAGAAATTGAGATTCCTTCTTTATCAGATCTTGCTAAGGAAGATGCAACTCTTAAGAAAAATGAGTTGTTTACTTCAAATGCCCTTTCCAAAGAAGCCCTCATTAGCACCTTGTCTGACAGTAAGTTTTCAGAAATCAAGAAGCTAGATAAAGCCTACAAGATTTGGAAGTATCTAGAAGACATGTTTGAAGGAGATATTCAATCCAAATATGTGCGCAGAAAAACATGGAAGAAAAAATACAATACATTGGAGATTCTACTTGAAGAGAACACTAGACACTATAATCAAAGGATTAATGGAGCAGTTTTAGGAATCAGAAACAATGGTGGAGTGATTTCCGAAGAAGACATCATGGATAAGTTGATGACTACTTTGACACCATAATATGAGAACAAGATAAACATATTGGAAGAGACTATACCATTCTAAAAAGAATTCAGGAGAGAGACCTTAATCAACAAGATTTCAGCCTTTGAGATATCAAGTTTGAAGACAAAGCCTAAAAGTGAGACAACTTTCAAAGCTTTAGTCCATGGTAAGAAATCCTTAAACACCTATGGTAGTTTTGATGATGATGATGAAGAAAAAATACTAGATGATTTCATTGCTATGATTTCTAAAAGAGAAAAGAAAGGAAAAGGAAAATATGAAGGTCAATTACCATTCAAATGCTTTACATGTAATAAGATTGGTCACTTTGCATCTAAGTGTCCTACAAGAGTTAAGAAGTTCAAAAATAACTACAAGCCTAAGTATACAAAGGAATGTTACTATGCTGGAGATGGAGTATCAGATGAAGAATCAATAGAGGATGAAATTGGATTCATTACTCTTGAAGATGAAAAGAATGCATAAGAGTTGGCATTAATTTCACAAGCTGACATCAAGACAGACTGGATCATTGAAAGTGGTTGCTCACATCACATGACAAGAGACAAAGATAGATTTACACATCTAGATAGGTATAAAGGCGACATGGTTAGATTTTGTGACAACACTCATAAACCTATAATACATAGAGGAGCCATCACCTTGGATGGAAAGAACAACACTAATGATGTTCTTTATGTTGATGGGTTGCATCATAACCTATTAAGTGTTGGACAGTTGCTTGACAAAGGTTACCAGTTGGAGTTCAAAGATAACAAGTGCATCATTAACAACAAGGAAGGATAAATGACTACATCAGGATCAAAGACTAAAGGTAATGATTTTTAGCTTAATCCAAAAGCAATTTGCTTTGTTGCTAAAGTAGATGATAGTTGGTTATGGCACATAAGACTATGTCTTATCAATTATGATAACGTAGTAAAGATAAGTAATGTAAAGGCAGTAAGAGATCTTCCTAGCATTACAAAACTAGTAGACACAATATGCAGGGAATGTGTGATGGGAAAGCATGTGAGGAATTCATTCAGAAGCAAGCATAATTTGACAAAGAACAAGTTGGATCTGATACATACAAACCTATGTGGACCAACTCAAACACGATTATACTATGGTGAAAGGTATTTCATTTTGTTTGTTGATGATTATTCTAGAATGATGTGGGTTGTGTTCTTAAAGGAAAAATCAGAAGCATTTGACAAGCTCAAAATATTCAAAGCTAAGGTTGAAAATGAGTCTGGATTGAAGATTAAATGGCTGAGATCAAATAGAGAGAAGAATTCACCTCTGAAAGATTTTATGAGTACTATAAAGAACATGGGATAAAGAGATAGTTAAGTGCCCCTAGAAACCCTTAGTAGAATGGAATTGCAAAGAGAAAGAATAGGATCATTCTTGACACAATGTGTACCATCATGATTGAAGGAAAGGTCGCACACACCTATTAGAGAGATGCGATCAATACTACAGTCTATACTATCAATATAATTCAATTAAGGCCAGATGCAGATAAAACACCTTATGAGCTATGGTTTGGGAATGTACCTACAATAAAATACTTCAAAATCTTTGGAAGCAAGTGCTACATCAAGAGAGAGATGAAGCAATTGGCAAGTTTGATGCAAGAAGTGATGAAGGTATTTTTCTTGGTTACTCTACCAAAAGCAAAGCTTATAGATGTTTTAATCTAAGATTAAAGAAGATCATTGAAAGTGCTCATGTTAAGATTGATGAAAAGTTTATGATTCAAGAGAGATACCATGATTATGCACCTATGATTAAAGAAGAACCTAGACATACTAGTAGTGAAGCAGTTGTTGAAGAAATATTTGACATCATAGATGTCCTATTCAATGACCCTGAAACAAGTGAAGAAGAAACACAAAAGATAGATGAAAGAGTCACACCTAATGTTCCTAAATTTACATCTAGATATCATTCAAAGGAAGACATCATTGGAGGTCAGAGTAGCTAAGTCATGACAAGATGAAAAGAAAAGAGTTCCATAGAAAATGAAGAGGTATGTTTGCTATCATAGATTGAACCCTTAAGTGTTGAAGATGTGTGTAATGATTCAGATTGGCACAAAGTAATGAAAGAAGAGCTAGATTAGACAATTAAGAATGAAACATGGGAATTGGTCCCTAGGCCTAATGATAAGAATGTAATAGGAACTAAATGGATATCCAGAAATAAGATGAATGAAGATGGAACAATGGTAAGAAAAAAGAAAGACTAGTATGTAAATGATACGCACAAAGAGAAGGAATTGATTATTCAGATACATTTGCACCTGTAAGAAGATTGGAAGCCATAATTTTGTTTCTAGCCTATGCTACATTCAATAACTTTAAGGTATACCAAATGGATGTTAAGTCAGCATTCCTGAATGGAGAGTTGAAGGAAGAAGTATGCATTGAGCAGCCAGAAGGATTCACTTTATCAAACAAACCTGATATGGTATGCAGATTGAAGAAAGCCCTCTATGGACTTAAAGCAAGCCTCTAGAGCATGGTATGAAAGACTTGATGGTTACTTGACTAAGATTAGATTCAAGAATGGAGTAGAAGATTGTAACTAATTCATAAGAGAGACATCTGATGGACTATTATTAGTTTCTATATTTTTTGATGACATTATATTTGGTGGTAATGACAACCTTAGTGCAAAATTTGGTAAGGAGATGTAGAGAGAATTTGAAATAAGCATGATTGATCCTATCAAGTACTTTTTGGGATTGAATGTACAATAGACAGACAAAGGTATATTTATAAATTAGACCAAGTATGTGAAAGAGATCTTGAAGATATTCAAGATGGATGATTGAAAGCCAGTAAGTACCCCTATGATAACAAGATGCAAGCTTTCAAAAGAAGATGATTCACCAACAGTAGACATAACCTTGTATAAGTCTATGATTGCTAAACTTATATATCTTACTCAATCTAGACCAGACATTTCCAATGTAGTTGGAATTGTTGGAAGATTTGCAATAGAACCTAAGCAAAGTCATCTCATGGAAGTAAAAATAATATTCAGATACTTGAATGGAACCTTAGACTATGGTTTATGGTATCCTAATTCAGAGAACGTAAAGCTTCATGTATATACAAATGTAGATTGGGCAGGATGTGTGGATGATAAAAAGAGTACCTCTGGAGGAGTTGTATTCCTTGGAGATAGAATTGTTACTTGGACAAGTAAAAAATAGAATTGTATCTCTCAATCAACAGAAGAAGCAGAGTATGTAGCAAAAACATTAAATTGTTCTACAATTGTGTGGATCAAGCAGATGATAAAAGATTTTGGTATTCATATTGACTACCCTATTGTTATTCACTGTGATAATACTAGCACTATCAACATTTCAAAAAACCCTGTGATGCATGCGAAGACAAAACATAATGAGATAACATACCACTTCCTAAGAGAGAAAGTAGAAGAGAAAGAAGTAATGGTGGACTATGTGAGTATAAAAGATCAGCTAGTAGACATATTTACATAGCCTTTACCTAAGGATACTTTTGAGTATCTCAGGGAGAAGCTGGGAGTAATTCCCTTCCCTGAATTTGATTAGAAAATGCAAGAGTGCATCAGTCCTTAGTGACTAATGAAAGGTTGACTACTCTACCTCAGGAGTAGTACCGATGCTTAATGTTTTTGGCATCCTTTGCTATTGATGTCAAAGGGGGAGTAGTATATAGTCATGAAAAACATAAAAAGAAGGAATTTATAGTAATAAAAAACAAGTAGAAAGGGGAAGTAAAAATAGAATCATGAGAAGTAGTACAGTTGAGGAAATGGAGAATATTGAAGAATATTACAATAGGTGGAGGACACTTCCTTGGGGGAGTTTTTTTGAGGAAATGGAGAATATTATAAAAGTATTGGACGTTTGGATTGGTGGTGTTTTTCATTCCATATGTTGCCATCAATGTCAAAGGGGGAGATTGTTGGAGATTTGCCAGCAAGCCAGATCGCTGACTGTATGTTTGTCATTGATGAAAACATATGGTAAGTAGCATGCATGGAAGCCTGATGGAAAGAGCTTTGAGCATATTTTTCATAGATATGTTATCAAAATTATATCATGGACATAGAGGTTAATTATGAGTACAGATGGTTGTGTAATAGTTTATGTCAACAGTTTTCCTGACAGAGTTACAGACAGAGATCGGTATGAGATTCATAGTATGATTATAATGGAGCCTTGCAAATTTATATCTATGTTGTAGACATATGTATGAAGCTATTTTCATGGACATGGAGTCTGATATGCAGTAGAAGTTAAGCTATGATGTTCATAGTTGACAGTCATAGTTTCCTGAGTTTATCCAGAGGAGCCGACAGAGATTATATTGGTAAAGTAGTTGTGCCTATCATCTTGGTATGCATGCTTGGATTAGTGTTTTTTTGAGAGTTAAGAATGTTTGGTTAAGAGTGCATGTTGCAATTCAACACAAGGAGAATGTATCAGTTAATTTGGTGGAGCCGATAGTGTGAAGTAACGTGTTCACTCATATGGAGTTGGATAGGTCCCAGTTTGTGTTGCGTGCTTAGCAGAGCCAAAAAAGATGTTATTGGAGAGTTTTATTATTTCTCTAATATGATTTCAAGGTGGTTTTAATAGGCTACCTTGATTATATCATTTAGAGGAAAGATACTTATAGGTAGTCATTTGCGATTGCTAAGTATGGTTCAGAGTTGATAGATAAGAGCAGAGCAGAGAGTGCAAAGTGTTGAGCCATAAATAGAAGGTCTATGTGACATAATAGAAAGTATATTCTATTCATTGGAACTGATCAAGACAACAGGTCTACACGCAGTTCACCAAGTTTTAGATATAGTGTGTATCTGTTAAACAAAAGGTTGCAACCTTCACCCATTTGAGCAGTGTGCTCCCAGATAGTATGTCCTCACCCCTAACATGGTTAATTGTAAAAGACTCCTAATAGGGTTTGACCCTTGATCAGATCACTGTACTTATTGCATTGTAAAGATCAACTCCTAACAGGGTTGCAAGATCTTCTAACATGGATCATAATACACTAGTGCAGTTCTTAGTGGGTGTCAATTCCCACCAGGGTTTTTACCTATTTGGGTTTCCCTGTAACCAAAATTGTGGTGCTATTTTAAGTTTTCTTTCATTGTGTTTATGCTTAATATTATTATATACTTAATTGGATAAAGAATTGAAACTTGCAGATAATTGATTCACCCCCACTCTCAGTTATCTCTTGGGACTATTCCTAACACTTTTCATCTGATGGTCAGTTATATGATCTACCAGCCTTTCTCTTTCTTCTTCTAATTTTCTTAAATATAACACTCTCTTTTCCAAATCATCTTGAAAGTGTTCTTCTTCAATTACTTATTTCAACTTCATTGCTGACAATTCAAGTGGCGGGGAAATTTGTGCTCCAACACCGTATACCACCTCAAAAGGAGCCATACCTATAGCTCTTTTTTGAGTTATGCAATCATCCCATAGTGCTTCATGTAATTTCTTATGCCAATCTTTTATATTTTTACTTACCAACTTTTTCATAATTGCTGCCAAATTTTTATTGCTTGACTCTGCCTGACCATTTCCTTGAGGGAAGTAGTTAGAGGAGTGGGATAAAGAAATACCATGGTCATAGAAAAATGTGGTTAATTCTTGAGAGGAAAAATATGTTGCATTGTTAGTGACTACTTTTTGGGGGCCTCCACAATGGATCAGAATGTATTCCTTCAAAAAATCACATTCCACTTGTGAACTACTCTTTTTGGTTAGAATGGCCTCGACCCATTTGATGAAGTAGTCAGTTGCAATGAGTATGTATGAATGACCTGCACTTGAAGTTGGATTAATAGGACCTATGAAATTTAAACCCCACTGCTTAAAGGGATCATCAACGACCACTGGCTTTAATGGCAAAGAAACTAGTGGGGGTTTTCCCATGAAGAGTTTACACTTCTCACAATATTTTACATATGAATAGCTATCCCTAAACATCCTTGGCCAATAAAAGTAGTTTCTTAGTATTTTGAAATCTATCATAGTAGAGGAAAAGTGTCCCCTATAGGCTTCATCGTGAAATTTTTTGAGAAGCTTCATTTGCTTCTCTTTATCAATGCATCTTAGAAGGGTCCCATCAACACTATTTTTGTATATAATACCTTGAGCAATAACATACTTGGTTTCTTTAAGTCTTAGATTTCTCTTTTCTCAAGGGGTTAGGTTCACAGGGAATTATCCATAGGTCAAAAAGTGGGCAACATCTGAGAACCAAGGATCAATGAGATGTACCAGCAAAGCCAGAGGTTATTGTTCAACTTTATCTTTAGATGATCCTTTATTTTCTGCATTCAATTTACAAAGTCCATGGCCTCTTACCAACTTGGTGAGTTTCAAAGTAAGATCATATTCTTGTATCTTAGCTACCTAGGCTCTTCTTTTATTCCCTCTAATTACCTACTGAGTCATAATAATTTTTATTGTAGAATCAGATACATTTACCATTAAGTGTGAACACAAAATATAATACCTAAATGATTTGATGGGTCTTACAAGAGCATATGCTTTTTTCTCAATGAGTGAATATTTTAGTTTGTGTTTCTTCAAGGGTGTACTCATAAAGGCTATTGGAGCTTCTTCCCCACTTTCATTCTTTTGAGAAAAAATATCTGAAAGGGTGTATTCTGATGCATAACAATAAATGTTGAAATCTTTCTTGAAATTAGGACTGACCAACATAGGAGCCTTATTTATAACGGTCTTGATTTCTTCAAATACTTTTTTGCCTTTCTCATTCCACTGAAAATGTTGCTTCTCACTCATCATATCTATTATATGTTTCATAATCTCTGAGAACTTAGGGATAAATGCTCTCAAAAAGTTCACTTGAACAAAGAAGGACCTCACTCAACTTCTGTTTACTGGTAGGTTCAAGTATTGGATAATTTTTACTTTTTCTTAGTCAATTCTTATGCTATCCTTTGAGATGATATGTCCCAACAACTTTCCTTCTTCAACAAAGAAAATTGATTTCTTTGGATTCAAAGATATATTGTGCTCTCTACATCTTTCCAGTATAATTTTCAAATCTCTGAGGTGATGGTTCCTTCACCTCGAGAATATCATGATATCATCAAGATATGTCACTATGATTTTATTTTGTAAGTCTTCAAAGGAGGAGTTCATAGCTCTTTGAAATTTTTCCCCGACATAGATTAGACCAAATGACATTCAACTATAAGAATAAGTTCCCCAAGGGGTTATGAAAGTGGTCTTGTGTGGATCTTGTTCTACCATGCTTATTTGATTGTACCCTAAAAAACCATCTAGCATAGATAGCATCTTAGAAATTGCTATCATTTGAAGAACATGTTCCATGGTTGACAAGGCATAATTATCTTTGAGGCTAGCTTGGTTAAGATTTCAGAGGTCAATGTAAATTTGAATTTATCATTTTTTTTTGGGTACATGAACAATATTAGCTATCCAAGTTGAATGATATATTGGATAGATTATTCTTGCCTTTAACATATTTTCTACTTCCTTTACTATTGCCTCTGATACTTTGGGGTTATAATTCCTTAATTTATGGCAAAAAGGTTTCACATTCAGTTTCAAAGGAATATGATGTTTGAAATGACCATCTCTAAAATCCTTGAGGTCTTCATACCCCTAGGCGAACACGTCTCTATAATTAAGCAACAAACTTTTAAATCTATCTCTCTCAATAGGTGAACAACTTTTGCCTATTGCAATCCATTTAGGTTCAAGGTCAGTGCCCACATTAATCTTGTCATATTCTTTAGAGACTTTAGAGTGTGTAGGCCTTTTTTTTGGCTAAACTATCATCCCTGTTTGAAAAAATGTTCCAATGAAATTAGAGCTTTGAGAATTTTATTCCCTTTTAACTGAAGCACGCCATTGTCATTATCCAGATTAGAACATGAATATTTACAATCATTATTAGACCCTTCAAAATATAGCTTTGAGAAATGTCTAATGCAAGTAAGGAACTCTTCAATTTAGCGGTCATTAGTAAAAGTCTACCTGTGATTAACATTATTTGGGATGCTCGATCGGTAAATCATCCCTACTCTCTAGGTGTCTATTTTAAAATCTGAATCCGGGGGTAAGAGAGAAGCTAATACTAACAAGGAATCAACCCTAGTATTATGAATTCTAGGATTAACATTAATTGAGAAGGCTTCAAAATAATCTAGTTCATCCCATACCTGATTTCTGTAATATTTTAATTTGGCATTTTTTGTTGCATATCTTTTTTGAACTTGGTTTATCTCCCTTTGTAATCAACTATTTGATTCCTCTACATTTTGCCTCTTGGAATCCATGCAAAAATGCTTCATATTCGGTAGTGTTATTAGTATTTATAAAGTCGAGCTTAAAAGAAAAAGGGAGAAGCTCCCCTAATGGAGGTATCAAAACTACATTAGTGCCTGAACCAGTGCTTGAAGAACTCCCGTCAAACTCTATTGTCCAAATTTCTGAACTCTATTGATCTAAAACTACAAAAAATATTCATTTTCATCACGTAACATGATAACTTAATTCCCAAACTAGCAATCATAGAACAAAATCTGGGCTTTGGGATCTTCTAAAGGGAATATTCTATACTTATTTTTAGGTTCAGGTTCAAGTCTCACTTTAGTTTTCCCCACAGGTATAAAATCTTCAGACCAATCCATCTTGATTTCCCCTCCCATATCCTTACAAAAGGTTCTACTAAGAAACATGCCATAACTAGTCAGAATATCCATGACCAAGATAGTCAGTTTCACCCTCTTATCGGGACAAGCAACGAAGACTGCTTGCGCATCTTTTATATGACCAATGAGAGGTACTTGTTTACCGTACATAGAGTAACACTTACCAAAGGTCTTAGTAAGAATAAGTCCTAAAGCCTTTGCAATAGATGAAGGTGTTAGAATTTAATCTTTCCTTGGTCAAATATGTAATTAATGGATAAACCAAGGTATCCTATATTATATTTGTCCTCTAGTCCAAGTGGGAGGACAAGTCACATTTTTTTAATTCCTTTAATAAGGAAATTAGATAATTCCTCCTTAAGAGGAATCTCACATTTGTCTCACACACAATATGAATGTGGCATTCATCTAAGATGGGAGTTACATGCAAACTCCTCCACTCATCTCTACTTAAAGAGATGCCTCTCACATACTTGTTCAATAATCTCCTCTATTCTCTCATCTCTTTCTCTTCATATTGTAATGAGCTTTGAGCTCCAATTCTTTCTTCTTCTTTTGGATTTGAGCCTCATTCATAATTCACAAGGGGTTTTTTCTTGCTTTTCCTCTTTCAAATCCTTGTGTTCTTGCCTTAGTTCTTGGAGCATTTTTGTGAGCTTGTGTTTGATCTCTTGAAGGAAAATCTCTCTATCTCTCTCTTTTAGTATTTGGTAAATCTCTTCCATTGCATACTCTCTTGGATTATTTCCTTACCTTTTCCATTTCATTTTATTTTATGATTCTAATATGGTATCAAAGCATGTTTAATCCTTGCTTTTGAGTGTGCATGCAGGGATAGCTAAAGTATATTTTAGCTGTGAAGGAGAAAGTTTTTTGGATTCTAACCACTATTTTGTAGGTTTTTCTTTTTTATTTTCTTGCATTCTAACATCTTGATCTTATATTTGGATGGCTTGCCATCAGATCTAAGGCTCTTTTTTTTCTCTTTTCAAGTTTTTTAAAATCTAATCTCTGTAGGATATTATAATATAGGATTCACAAATCTCTTTTTTGTTGGCATTTGTAGCTTCATATCTCTATTTTAATCTTTGATCTTGCATGTTTTAATCTTTTCTTGGCTCTCACAAGTTTTGATATGCAGGCTTATTTATTCCATTTGTAATCACTAATCTAATCTCTCTGTAGATTTCTAAACTTAATCTAATAGTTCTTTTAATCTCTATAGGCTTTATTTTAGTTTCTAACATTTTATTTCCTGGTATTGTTATTAACGTTGGTATTAATCTTTAATTAACACTAGTATTAATCTCTTATATCATTTTCTTTCCTGGTTTTAATCTCAAATATAATTGTAAAAGTCTGTGCTGGGGTTCCAATTCCATTCTCCCCATAATTCTTAGCATCCAAATAATTCTTTAGAGATTTGTAATCACTAGCATCAGACTCCAACTTTGAATTCTCTTGCTACCAAACTTATGTGTGAGTTCATCAACAAAATTTTACCAGTCGTTATGCTAGCCCTGTCCAATCGTTTCTTTGTCAGTCCAACTCCTCTCCTATCCTTATGAGTTGGCCTACTTAACGAATCCTTTTTTTACCTTTTAAAAGTTTAAATAATTGTAGGAAGGAACCAAGCTACCCGCCTGTCTATTTGTGATCTTTCTCAATCCATCTAGTGACAGGTCCAAATTACCTTCTTCCCTTGCATTCACATTGAAACATCTCAAAGTATTCTCATACTTAACCTTTACAACCTAATCCATAGCCGTAGAAAATTCTTGAAGTGTTCCAGTGATCTGCAATCTCCATCAGAAAAATTAAGGCGTGCGTATGTGTTTCTGAGTGAAAGCATAGATTCGTGAACACAAACAAATTGTCAGTCTATAAAGATGCTTGTGTTGTCCATTCTTTTTATATTCTTGGAACGTGCATTTGTTCTATTAATATTTGCTCATTTTATTACTTTGCAACTTTACATTTTTTTTACAACAATCGATATCTTTTCAATAGTTTAGGATTTATTATTGCAAGTTCTAATTCTGTTCAGAACATCATGTGATATGATTGACAATTTTTAACAAATATTATCTTGCAGGTTGAAACTTTTTCCTTATAATAGGTTGAAACGTTTTCCTTAATTATTGCAGGTTATTTTGTTTTCCTTTTAATGTTTTCCTTGGAAAGGAAACGTTTTTCTTTAATTTGAAACTTTTTCATACAACTTTTTCCTTATTATTATTAACTTACTCCTTATTCCTTATTATTATTACATTTTCCTTATTCCTTTATATTATTACATTAACTTTTCTTGCAAGCATTATCATTTATCATTCTCATAATTCTTTTATAATCATTTCCTTTCTCCTCAATAACTTTATTCTGCAGTTTTTTATCTTTGCCAGCATATTCTCATTTTTGTTGGCAGAGTTTATTTTTAGATTTCAGTCAACATTTCTGCACAATTCAGTATTAACTATTTCTTTGCAGGAATATTCTCATTTTCTCACTTATTTTATGCAGGTTTATCTAATTACAAATATAGTTTTATAATGTTTATCTTACATTTAAAAAAATCTTCATATTAAAATTTAAGTTTATTTTGGAGTTCAAATTAAGTAGTGTTTATCGTTCCTTGTTCTATATTTACATTCAATATAATTTCATTTAATCGTTTCTTTTATTGTATTAACAATCAATTCTATTATTCAAGTTTATCAATTTTATCATAGTATTTAAGTTAATGTTTTTTTTGTTTCTTACTATTTGTGTAAACAAATCCAATTTAACTGTTTAACATTGTTCAATTTATCTACTTATTATATATTTCACTCTTATCTTTTTCTTTTTTCTCTTCTATCTCCTTGTTTTTTTAAAGCATTTAAGAAAATTTTAATTTTTTTTTAATTCTCTCTCTGTTCAAATTTCATAATTGTAATTTTTTTTTAATCTTATCATCATGTCTACTCTAATTCCATAAATTAAACTTAATATCTCTAACTATCATCAATGGAAGACACATGTTTCCTTTCTATTCCATTTTAAACATTTGCTTGAAGTTGCCATAGATGCGACTACTAAACCAGCCACCTCTACTGCTCAAACTGCCAAAGATGCCTGGCAAGTTAAGAATGATGAAGCACTAGGTCTAATTAGACTCTCCATTAGTCCTAATTTATATGTCTTAATTGGACACTGTACTAAAGCCCATCAAGTATGGGACATCTTGAAGCAAACCTACAACAACTCCTTTGAATCACGTAAGATTCAGCTCCAAGACAACTTGGAAGACCTAAGGTATAAAAATTTTAAATCTATGGATGAATTCTTACTCAAGTTTGATGATATTAGAACTCATTTAAATGGTTCAAATGTTACTCTTATAGATATTAGATTGATTACTATAATTCTTAAGAAATGTCTCCCTAAGGAGTTTCAACAATTTATCACTAACATCCACTCTCAGCTTGCTATTTCTAGTTTAGCTCCTCTTTTAACTTATCCCATTTTTCAAAATTTGTTGCATCAAGAGGAGGAAAAATTATTGTAATTTAGTACTATTAAATCTTTTGAACATGCTTTTGTATCTATAACTCAAAATTACAATAATAAGTCTCATACTAATCATCATAACAATAACCATTCCAATACCAACTATAATTATTGTAACAATAACAATAATCATCATAATAATAGTTTTTTAAATAATAATTATAATCATTCAAACAATAGGTCTAATTCTAGGCCATCGTACAACAACAATAATTACAATAATCAACAAAATCGGAAACCACATTGTACTTATTGTGGTAAAGATGGTCACCTAACTAATGATTGTTTTAAAAAGCAAAATGATAAGAAGCCAATGAATAACAATAAATTTCAAGGTAATCAATCTCATCGTACTTTTACTGCTTGTTATAAAACTTGTCATGCATTTGAATGGATTATTGATAGTGGTGCTTCTCATCATGTTACATCTCATAGAGAAGTTTTTGATTCTTTGCAACCTGATACTACTAATATTCCTATTTAATTAGCTGATGATAGTAGTTGCAAAGTTGATGGAGTTGGTGATGTTAATGTTCTAAATGGAAAATTACACAATATTCTTTATGTTCCTAAATTTAAATATGTTGGTGTAATTAATTATTCCTAATTACACTTTACTTAATCTTACTTAGGATAATGCATTGCATAGTAGTTAGTGATTGAGACACCTAGGAGTGTGCACATCTATTAAGCACATGGTGTAGGAGAAATTCCACTTTTGGTGTGATAGTTGTCATCACATACCTCGTTGTGTGTGAGATCCACCTTTTGTGCTCTTATCACATTATCATCCTAATCCAATGCACATACTTTATTGCATATTGGAGGATGATCCACATTTGGTGGACATGTGATTAGGTGATAGCTTATCAGCTCCTTATCATTGTCTCTTATTGCCTTTCCTATATAAGGAGGCCTATTATGTAATCTCATCATTCATTGGTGAATATCAATTGAGCATTGATCATCAATTCATTGGATCTATTCAATCCATCCTTGCATTCATATTTTTTCTCTCTTGTGCTTTTCTTCAACCTCTTGATCTTGGTTCAATATTTGCTATTTGCAAATTCTTACAAAATCTAATCTTCTTTCAGTTGCTCAATTATGTCAAGATTACAAAGTTGAATTTCATAAGGATATGTGTTCTATTATTGATCCTAACACTGATCTTGTTGTTTCAAATGCTAAGTTGGATCATGATAACTTGTTTAAATTCTATAAGTTTGCCTCTTCTAGGTACTCTTTGAAAGTGAATATTGATTTCAATAGATGGCATGAAAGGCTTGGCCATTTGAATTCTGATTATATTTCTAGATTGCTAAAATCTAACATGGTTGAAGGATTACCTCCTCTTGTTCCATCTAAAATTACATGCACAGGGTACATGAGTGGCAAAATGAAAAGGGAGCCCTTTCCTCATAGTACTTCATGGAGGGCATCTCATAAGTTACATCTTATTCATAGTGATCTTTTGGGTCCAATGGAGAAAAACTCAATACAAGGTTCAAATATGATCTTACCTTTGTGGATGATTTCACTAGAAGAATTTGGATTTATTTCTTGCATACTAAAGATTAAGTTCTTGGCACATTTTTTGAATTTCATATGTTTGTGGAAAGGCAATCTAGTTCTAAACTTAAAATTCTTAGAACATATAATGGTATTGAATATGTTAACAATGTATTTAATTCTTACTTAAGATATTTTGGTATAAAACATGAGCTTACTGTTCCTTATACACCACAAAAAAATGGTCTGGCAGAAAGGAAGCATAGAACTATTGTAGAAATAGAGATGTATGTTACATGCTAAAGATTTGCATTATAAATTTTGGGCTAAAGCAATGGCTTGTGCCACTTATCTTCTTAATAGAACTCCTACTAAAGCTTTGAAAGATATTACTCCCAAGGAAGCATGGTCTGGTAGAAAATCAAATTTACAACATTTGAGAATTTTTGGATCTATTGCATATGTTCACACACCCAAACAAAAAAGGCACTAATTAGATTAAAAATCTTCATTTTTTTTTGGGTATGATGAATTTACTAAAGGTTATAGAGTTTACGATCCTACTACTAACAAGGTTCATATTGCAAGAGATGTTGTTATTGCAGAAAATGAAGTACATGATTGTTCTAAGGCCACAAATGATGAATTTAAAGGGGGTATTCTTGACCTCATGAAGGACCAACCTCCTATTATAAACCCTACTCCTAATACACCTATTTCTATTCTTACTCGTATTAAAAAAGATGATGATGATAGTAACAATGTTTCTACTCCTCATAGTGATAATTTTACTCATAATGATGGTAATTATATTCCTAATGATGATGATGAATTTAATCCTCATAGTGATGATGAAAATGATGAATTTACTCCTCATAGTGATATTTCCATTACTTCTAAGAGAAATCCTAAATGGTTTAAAGATTTAATTAATGAAGGTGATAATTATATTTCTAGAATGGGTGGTCTTAGACCTAGTAGACTTAATTATTGTAACTATGCTTTAATGTCTTCTCTTATGCATTCTAATGATCCTCAAACTTTTAGTCAAGCTAAAAATCAATCTCATTGGAAAATTTCTATGCAAGAGGAATATGATAGTTTAATTTCTAATAATACTTGGGATTTAGTTACTTTACCTCATGGCAAAAATCTAGTTTCATGTAAACGGTTATACAAAATTAAGTTGAATGCAAATAATGATATTATTAAGTTTAAAGCTAGACTAGTAGCAAGAGGTTTTTCTCAAGTTGAAGGAATAGACTATAATGAGACCTTTTCTCATGTTGCAAAAATGCCTACCATTAAAGTTGTTCTTACTTTAGCTACAAAAATGAATTGGCCTATTCACCAAATGGATGTTAAAAGTACTTTTATAAATGGTGATTTGCATGAAGAAATCTATATGTCTCAACCTCCCAGTTTTATTAAAGAAGGCCATGAACATCTAGTATGCAAACTAAATAAATCTATCTATAGTTTAAAACAATCTCCTAGAGAGTGGTACTCTAAAATGAATGCTTTCTTTATTTCTCAAGGTTTTTCTATAAATAAAAATAATCCTAACTTGTCTATCAATCATAGTGAAGATGACATTATTATTATCATTCTTTATGTTGATGATTTGATTCTTACTTCTAGTTCTAACCATTTAATCTCTAATATTAAGTTCCAACTTAATCAAAAATTTTAAATGACCGATTTAGGACTTTTACATTATTTCTTAGGAATGCAAATTTGGCAAACCTCTAAGGGTATTTTTATCTCTCAAAGTAAATATGCTAAAGATCTTCTAGATAGATTTCATATGAATGATGATAATCACATTTCAATTCCATGTGAATTAGGAACTAAGTTAATGATAGATATGCAATCTCCATTCATAGATGCTACTCCTTATAGAGAACTTGTAGGTAGTTTAAATTATCTAACCCTCACTAGACCTGATCTATCTTTTAGTGTTGGTTTGGTTTCAAGATTCATGTCCAAACCTCAACAAACACACTTCAAAATTGCTAAAAGAATATTATGATACATTAAAGGTACTATTAACTTAGGATTATTTTATGATGAAAATTCTGATTTTTCTTTAAAAGGTTTTATTGATTCAAATTTAGGTGGAGACCCCAATGATGGGAAATCTACTTTTGGGTATTGTTTTTCTATTGGTTTAGGTGCTATATCTTGAAAAAGTAAAAATGATCAATCTATTTCTCTATGTTCTACTGAAGCTGAATATAAAAGTTTCACTCATGCCTCTAAAGAAGCTCTATGGATTAGAAGAATCCTTGAAAATTTGGGTCTACCTCAACAAGAACCTACACCATTGTATTGTGACAATCAAAGTGCAATAGCCTCAGAAAAGAATCTAGTTTAGCATGAAAAGTCAAAGCACAATTCACTCCACCACCACTTCATTAGAGAGCACATTGCAGAAAAGAAAGTTTCCCTCATCTATTGCAAATGTAAAGATCAAGTTGCAGATATTTTGACAAAACCTGTTTCTAGAGAGAAAGCTGAATTTCATTGTAATAATTTGGGTTTCATACCCCTTGATGTAATTTCCCCAAGTAAAGAATAAAGGGAGGTGTTAGAATTTAATCTTTCCTTGGTCAAATATGTAATTAAAGGATAAACCAAGGTATCCTATATTGTATTTGTCCTCTAGTCCAAGTGGGAGGACATGTCACATTTTTTTAATTTCTTTAATAAGGAAATTAGATATTCATCCTTAAGAGGAATCTCACATTTGTCTCACACACAATATGAATGTGGCATCCATCTAAGATGGGAGTTACATACAAACTCCTCCACTCATATCTACTTAAAGAGATGCCTCTCACACACTTGTTCAATAATCTCCTCTATTCTCTCATCTCTTTCTCTTCATATTGTAATGAGCTTTGAGCTCCAATTCTTTCTTCTTCTTTTGGCTTTGAGCCTCATTCATAATTCACAAGGGGTTTTTTCTTGCTTTTCCCCTTTCAAATCCTTGTGTTCTTGCTTTGGTTCTTGGAGCATTTTTGTGAGCTTGTGTTTGATCTCTTGAAGGAAAATATCTCTATCTCTCTTTTTTAGTATTTGGTAAATCTCTTCCATTGCATACTCTCTTGGATTCTTTCCTTACCTTTTCCATTTCATTTCATTTTATGATTCCAACAGAAGGCATAATATTATTTGAGGCTCCCGAATGTATTATACAATTACTCAGTTGCTGACCATTTAGCAACAAGGATATATAAAAAGGATTTTTTTTTTGTTCCCCCACATCGATCTTTAATAATTTGAGAGGTTTCAGGTATCTCAGGAGATTCTTTAGATATAAAGATAGGGGTACTAGTAGAAGGTACAACTTCTTCAAAATGATTTGTCTGAGAGTTTTAACCAACCTCACCTTTGATGAACTCAACCAATTTATTGAACTCCTTAGGATTTGACTTCAAGTACTCAGCAGTGGAGATGGTTACTGTAGATGTTTTACAAAAATACATGATATCAAATGAGGGAGGGGAGATGGGACTCATTGTATTTTTCTGCTAAAACTTAATCTCAGCCCCCTCTTTTGCATTAGATGAAGCTACATTCTTGATTTGTTCTTTCCCTTTGGACATCATATTTGGTGTGCTATTTCCTAATGAAAACTTAGGAGCCCGTTGATTTCTAGACAACATCCAATAAGTGGGATCATTTAAAGTGGTGAGAACATCCTTGTTTTCTTCATCACTTGAATCGTATTCCAAAAAATAAAAACCATGATCACTAATCCTTTAGGGACTTCTTCTTGTACATGAACTTCTTTGAGTTCATCTCTTGTGGCATTAATTTGTAAACATCTTAACCAATCTGGACAAGTGGCTCCTTCATGATTAGTACTTAGATAAAAAGAGCACATGTTTTCTATACTAGGTACAACTTCAATCTGTAGATGAGGTTGTGGATAGGTTAGGTTTTTCCCTTGAGATGTATTATACTTCTTACGACCCATGTCTTGATATGGATTCTGGTAAGGAGGATTAATTTGACTTTGTCTCTTTAGGGTGATTATGTCATTCACCAATCTTTGAACAACCAGATAAATTATAATAGGTGATGAAGTACCATGAGCTTGTACATCTGTTTTACATTTTCTAGCCATGATGAGCACATCTTCAAGTTGAATAGTTGATCTCTAATCTTGTGCCAAATGTAGAACTCCATCTTTTCATAAATGAAAGCTTACATTGTTGGATCATTAGATTGGATGTTGCCATATGCTGTCAAGTTTGTAGGTAAGATGATAAATCTAGTCGGTAAAGTCCGTAGAGATCATACATTGGATTTAGTCATTGTTGTTGTATTTGCTTGTCTACCGAGCTGACTACCAAATAGAACAGAACCAACTACCAAACAAAATAGAGATGACCAGAGCAAGTCAAGCAGAGGTGACACAGGTTAAAACAGATTGATCATTTCCAAGCTGAACATATGAAATCAACGGTTGAGATAATTCAGATTGAATGCACATTGATCGAGAAAATTTTGATCATATAAAAGGAAGAACAATATAAGTCACAAGGTATAGTTGGCGCTACCAATATCAAATATGGAGATCCAGTCAGTGGATCGAACGACTGAGAAAATTCTATCAAAATGGACGATGGAGATTCAAGTTTTTGCTGCCATTCTAACGGTGGAAATGTTCTATATAAGGAGATGTATTTCATAGCATAATGAGTTGTTGAGAGTTGTTGTTCAGAGCTATTGTTGAAGGAGTTGCTGACATTATGATGCAGAGTTGAAGTAAAAGACAAATGACTTGAACCGAGTGACTATCTGATAGTTGGATGCTGTCAATGTTTATTGACAACTGTCTAGTCACTTAAGGAAGATCGAAGGAGATCCAGTGAAGCAGAAACATTTTGAATTAGCATAGAAGATGTAAGCATCAGATATCTTTGAGTATGTAATCATTTCTCTTAACTGAGTTATTGATAATATTGTATGTAGTTGATCCTAACAGATCTAGGGGTATCAAAATGCCTGTCGAAATCCTCTAACCAGGTACACATGCAAAGATGTGTTAAATCTCTTAATAGAGTAGGCTGTAATGGTCTTAGACTTAATCATCTTGTGATCCTCACCAATCAGATTGTTAGAAGCAATCACCTTGTATGCTCTTAACTGGGCACTCATTTTCTGCAGTAGTGAGCTTTGTGGGTTTCATCCCCACCGTAGTTTTTATCCTCATGAATTTTTTGCGATACCAAATAATTGTGTCATGAGTTGAATCTGTGTGATATTTTAATTCTCACTATCCTTGATTAGATGTTAAGTAATAATTTTTTAATTTGTACTATTTACCAAGTTCACAAAGCTTTGTCAAACCGAGTCTACAGTGCATATTTTACCGAGTACATAGTTTTACTTGTATATTTGTTTCAAAGCGTGTAAAAGGTTTTATCGGTTATATAACTGATTCACCCCCTCCCCCTCTCAGTTATATCCTTTCCATTTCTATTCTTTTGGGCCTAACAATTGGTATCAGAGCCAAGGTCTCTTGTGTTGTGGTCTAATAGCCTTTGAGTCAAGATCCCGGTCATGGAAAGGTGTAGGTCATCTCGGTCTAGGAAGTGTATGACTACAGAAGATTTGATGACAAATTGGAAGATGCACATGAAGTAATTAAAGATCTAAGACAACAGTTGACTGAATCTCTAAAGAAAAGAAAGAAATTATCAGAAGAACTAAAGGATACACAAGCTATTGTAGAGGAACTGGAATCATCATCTGAAGATCAAGAAGCATCGGTTGCAGCGCTTGATGAACTGAAAACTGAGAATGATAGACTGCTGAAAGAACTAAAAAAGTTGAATAAGAAGCTATTTGAAGCAAAAGCACAGAATGAGGTAACTAGCTGAACAATAACCGAACTCCTGGAGAATCAAAGAAAATTTGACGATGAGAAAGCTGATGCGAAAGAGAATCTAAAGAAAGTAAAAAACACAGTCAAAGAAAGAGATGAGCACATACAAAGGTTAATCAAGAATCATCATGACATGTGAGGTATAGTTGATGACAGAAATATGGAGAATACAAGTCTGAAGTCAGAAGTCACTAAACTGAAAGGTGAAGTCAGTAGATTGTCTACTGAACTGGAAACTGCACAAGCATCTAGTGAGTCAATGAAAAGAATTGAAGAACAAATGAGAAACACTTACAACGACGGTAGAGGTCTTGGATATGGTAAATCAAGCACAACTAAGACTGGAGAATCATCACAGCAAGTGGAACAAAACCAGCTGAAGGGAGCCTGTATGAAATGTGGAAAGCCTGGACACACTGAGAATGTTTTCCAAGTAAAGAAGAGCAAGGAACTGAATATTGCAGAGTTCAAAGGATATTGTTACAACTATCACAAGTATGGTCACTAAGCATCTGATTACACTAAAGCACAAACTGACAAGAAGATACTAAGGAACAAGAGTGAGAGATATTCTTCCTACTGCAACAAATACGAACACACCTTGAAGACATGTAGAAGCAAGAAAGGTAGATGGACAACTGAAAAGATGAAACAACCGAAAGCAAGTATTCCGTGGGCTTACAATAATCTGGTATGTGAAAGATGTGGTAAGTTTGGACATAATACCGAGAGTTGTTATCAGAAGATTTACCAGTATTATCAACCACCTTATCATTATTTTCAATTCGGTAGAAGAAACATTAGACCTACATGCTATAACTGTCACCGAGTTGGACATGTTGTGAAGTTTTTCTCAAAGAAGAAAAATGATGATGAAACTGATGCAATTCTGAAGATGTATGGAGCAGACAAACCAAACTACACTGGAAGAGGTAAACCGAAAGTTCAAATTGACATTAAGGAAGCCTGATATCAAATGAAGATGAAGTGGCAAAAGTGCACAACCGAACATTCACAATCCACAGAGTCTGTTGAAGGTACCGAACTGAGTATATCTACATCTGTAGACTCTCCTACACATGAATGATCAAATCATGAGGTATGTGGAATTGATTCTATACTGTTCTCATCATAAGTCAATTCCATAAATAAAGAATATGTAGAAAATTCCAGAATCAGCATGAGTTAAGATGCATTGTTGGATCATTGTACCGAAGCTATGAAGTTATGTTGGTAATCTGTTTGTTGGTTGTGAACACATTGTTGAAAAGGTATATTCAAGAAAAGGTAATTAGGGTTAGTGCATTTAATGCACAAGTTGCAAAAGTAGGTGGAACCCTAAATCGCCCGATATAATGAGTTTAACGTATCATTTTTACTTACAGTTTTCACAAATTTACTCTCTGGTGATCAAAGCTCTTATTTGCGAAGTTAACTACTATGAATTATGAAGCTATTGAACTAGATTGATTGAAGTTTTAGCAGGTGATTAAAGAACTTGTTTGTGAAAAGCTAATTTGTCGAGTTGTTCGGAGACTTGCCGCAAAAATAGAATTTACAGGAAGCAATCAAGAAATCATTCCATTTAGATGGAAACACGAGCTGCAAAGGCTAAAAGTGGAGAGAAGAAGATTGAACTCATCGATGAGCAGGAGCGAACTCTAGAGTTCACACTTTCTTCCATCCCCGACAGAGTCGTAATGTTAAACAACCCTATCTTCTATGTTAGGAGTGAAATCGAAGACATTGGTGAACAAGAATTGCTGGAGGCTCTACAACCATTGATTCAGAAGGATGGAAAGTGGAAAGAAGAATATGTTTTCATGAAAAACCTAGGGTTTGCGTCGCTGATGAACTTCCCCATGAAGTTCCCTCCAAATTGCATTAGGGCAGTGCTGAGCAGAGATCATGATGAACATATGTGGTTAGAAGATGGACCGCACCGAATCACACATAGTATTCTATAGAGAATCACAAGTTTCGATGTACCTGAATCATAGGTGGCCTTTGGTGACTTGACACAAAAAGAGCTATTAAAGCTAACTAGTGCATTCAAAGATTCACGAGGGTTAAACCCTACCACCATCACTGATCCGGCGATGAAGTTTGGGCTAATGGCCGTCAGGTACAAAATCTATCAAGCTTCCCAACTAAAAAGCATTTCAAAGGAGCTGCTTGCACCACATACACAATTGTGAAGAACAAGGTATTGTTGGATCTTTCCGATATCTTGTTGAAAGAGTTCTTTAAAAATATGAGAATCATTCGTATTAAGCACCAAACTAAGAATGTAATGAAGTATGGCCCTATTTTGATAAGTTTGTATTTTTACTTTTCAAATGAGTTTCCTAGAGTCGATGGTAAAATCAACTGGAACCCTAACATTTCTATCAACCGACAAGTGAGACAGTTGAGAAAATGAGTCGGTACATCATTTGATAGTGTAGCTATTACATATTTTGATAACTTTTGTCAAAGAATGAGCTCAAGGAGTTGAATTCCCAGGTCAATTGTAGAAAAACATACAGATGACATTTTCTTTGAGGTTGACATCAACTTTTGTTATTTTGTGGCTGTTGAACCAAGAACATTACAACTACAACCATTCGGTTATGAAGTAGATCCTGATGTTGCAGAAGCCTAAATTGATGGCTTGTTAATAAAGGCAAAGGAAATAAATGAACCAAGGCATAAAAACTTCGCAGAGCACATGCAAAAGCTTCAAAGAGGAGAAACCATTGAATCAATGCAACAAAAGGTAAAAGATATGCTAGAAAAGACCGAGAAACTAGTCGGTGAAGACACAGGTATCACACCTGTAAATGAAATGGATGAAGACATGGAGGAGATAGAAATTCCTCTTATTTGGAAAAGGAAACAACTGGGTATTAGTGCCACTATCGAGGAGGAATCGACAAAAGAAGAAGAAAAATAGGTGGTGAAGAAAAAGAAGACAAAACAGAGCCCCGTGAAGCCTGTAAAAAGAACATACAAAAGGAAGGGAAAAACACAAAAAAATGTTTCAAAATTTGAAATAGAAACATACACCCCAGTAGAACAGAAGGAAAAGGAAGCTACAACACTGAAAATAATAAAATCGAATACTTTCGCAGGAAAGTTGGCAAGTATTGCTAAGGGTACATTCGGTTACACCCAGAATATTGGATACACCAACTTAGATGAGTTGGATAAATGTACCATGCTGCAAGCATGCATTGAAGGAATATTGCACAATAGGTTGGAATACAGACCATCCTAAAAATTGCCATGCCACAAGGATTGCATGCAAAGATTCAAGAAAAGTGGGATACAGCCCAACTAGATGAAGAAGCAATTAAAAAATCTGTCCTTTCAACGATGCTACTGAGTGATAGTTCAGAGCTGATGAACATATATGAGAAGCATAAACATAGTTTCCTGATAATTCACCAAACACTTCTGGTACTAGATAGAAATCTTGTGAAGCTGAATGAGGAAACCAGAACCTTCTGGGATATAAGGCTGAAGGCCTCACAACCATCCTTACCATCGGCATAGATTATTGTTGAACCAATTAGTTCAAATAGTGGCAAGGACATGGAACAGGAAGAAGAACATGTTGAAGAAGTCGATACTCATATTGAATACTCTGCACAAGATATCGAGGAAGAAGAAATGACCATAGAGCAACCACAGCCAACAAATAGTGATGAAATAGAAAAGCAGAGAGAAGCAGAAGAGGAAGAGCGAAAAAGACAAGAAGATGAAGAAAAGAAAAGACAAACTAAAGAAGAAGAACATAAATGAAAAGAACAAGATGAAAGAGAAAAAGAAGAGAAGGAGAAGGAAGAAATTGAGAAGAAGGAAAGAGAAGAAAAAGAGGAGAAGGACGAAGAAGAGAAGAAGAAGAAGGACGAAGAAGAGAAGAAGAAACAGGAAGAAGAAAACAAGAGAAAAGAGGAGGAAGAAAAGAAGAAGAAAGAGGCAGAAGAAGAAAGGAGCAAACAAGATGAGCTAAAGAAGAAAAGCTCTGACAAAATTGAGTCATCTATACGACCGAGCAGTTCTCCTACTCCCACCGAGTTCCCACAACTACCAAGGATAAAAAGGGCAAGAACTGCACAACAAATGTCTGAGGATCCACTTCAAAGAAAATACTTTCCTTATGATCCCAGTCAACTGATAATAGTTCCTGTAGCACCACCAAATATGAATGCACTGCAGATGCAGGAATATGGTGATCTACTCTCAGCTAAGGGAAAATAGGACATTGAGTCCGTAGAGGTCGAACTTGAAAGTATTGTCGGTAGGACAATAAATTTGCTTCAAGATCTGATTTCGGAGTGTGCAGAAATTGCCGACTCTGATGATATTATCATTGATTTGTAAAACACTTTGAAGGTGATTGATGCCACTGGAATCAATGTGGGTACCTTCATGGAAGAAAAGAAGGAGAAGCTGCTACAAGAGAA